>OY763891.1:5645646-6255176 GCA_963667165.1 Barbarea vulgaris
GGAAGTTTTTAGGAATTTTCGTGCGTGGGCTTAAGGTGAGTGCATGACCGTAAGCTTCTGAACGGTTTGAATTATTTGATGTGTTTGCATGATTGTAGGCCGTATGATCTCATGGGGGATCTAGATCGAGTGTTTCTTGAGATGGTTGATTTATTGCGGTAGTTCGTGTTTAATACGTTGAATAATTTTAATCGTTTGTGTGTATAGCTTGTAGACGGGAGGATTGCCTCACTAAGTATTTGTCGAAATACTTATGCATCTCTTTTGTTTGATGCAGAGAAAGAAAGGTTGTGACTGTGGAATCGAGGCAAGAAAGAGGGGTTGATCTAAGGACTCGTTGTTTGTTTTACGTGTGTTATATTTAAGTTGAATAATTACTTACAATTAACTATGGTGTTTTCTGTAATCGTATTTCTTATTGTTTAAGGATTTATGCAAAATGTTTTATTTATGAATTAAATAATTTATTTTTGTGTTATATTTTACTTATGGAATTATTTATTTATTATGCATGAGAAGTTGCATTGTTAAATTGTTTTGGAAAAATTAATTATTATTTATGGGAATAATAATTAATTAATTAATTTTGGTTTAAAAAAAACGAGGAGGCGGTCCGTTTCAAGTTTTAAGATTTAAGAGATCTGGATCCGTCGCATTTGTGACACAACTGTTCAGATTTGGGTTTATAACTTTTGGATCCGTAAAAGATAAAAAAAAATATTATAAAATTCTTTAAATTTTTTAAAAATTAATGTTAGGTAAGATTTTATAATGATTCTTATATTTTATTAAAAATAAATAAAATTAGTTTTTATCTGTAATTTTATATCAAATTGTATAATATATGAAAAGTATTTTTTATAGATATATTTTTTAATTATATTTAATGGACCTGAACTATTTTTGTTCTTTAAATTCTTGATATCGGGATCCAAATTCTGTTTCATAAGATCCATGAATTTACTATCCGGTTTTGGATTTGCATTCTCTTAATATACTGAGTTTTTTTTTTTTTGGATTGAATCTGATATCGGTCGGGTCTCAGAACCGTTAATAACTTTACTGCTCAATTTTAACAAATCTTCTGTATAATTATGATTATTATATGATCGTTTAGCACAATCTTAAAAGAATACGTGTAAATAGTTATTAAATTTTTTTAGGGACGGAAAAGTAGTAAATGGGGTTGGTTTTTTTGTGTCCTGGGTTTATTACCCCTTTGGGAATGAGTGAACTTCTTTAAGAATGAGAGGCATTCTTTAAATCGGAATGGATTAAAATTTTGCTCTGGGTATCAAAGAAATAATATGGACCAAAGGTCCGGAATTCTCGCATTTAAAAAAAAAAATTATTGGAAAAAAATTGACTGCAAACTATATGCAAAAGGTGGTCACTTTCTTGCGTTTTGGGTCAAGATGATAGTAATGCCTCCAGCTATTTACGTGTTCGAAATCACAAACGACTTCGCACTATCAGTCTATAATTAAAGTTCCACCAACTTACTTAGCCTTTACTATCAATGGATATCGACGTCTCACTTTTCTTTTTGTTAATAGTTTAGTCTATACAAATCCTCACTAAATACATGGAGTATAAGGGTAATCAATCAACTGGTTTTCTTTTTTTCTTTTTAAATATTGGCTTAACATTTATTGACAATTTTTAACAAAAAATAAACCATTTTTTGACAAATAAATAATTTTAGGAAACACATTGAATGATAGCTAGATTTGCTAAGTGAGATGAATCTGAGAGGAGATTGATGTTATTTGGGGATGATTTCTGTCAACTAATGAAATAAAAGAATTAAAAAAAATATATATATATATATATTTAAAGAAAATAGCAATGAAGTTAGTTTAATTGTGTTTAAAATGATTTCATCTTTTATTTATTTGTAACATGACGAGTGATTTTTTGTTATAACATGTTATTATTATGAATTTACCAGAAAAAGTATTATTATGCGACCGTATAATTTACTAATTGGATGTTAGAGGGTTATAATTTTGTTTTCAGTTTATCTTAATTTTCACAGGCGAGAATCTGCGCTGCACACATATTTTAGATTTATTTTTAACTGAAATATGTTAGTCAAATATATGATACATAAATTTTATTTCTAATATTTTATTTTATTTTTTTATTCTAGTTTGATTTGTTATAAATTTGATATCTTCTCAGTAGACTCGAGTGATTGAATTAAAAAAGTGATGAAAATTTAGAATTAGATTGATTATTGTATCTTGTTATATATGTTTGTGTTTTGTTTTACCAAACTTAATAGTAATACTTTTAAAAATATTGATCGTAATTTTATTTTTTGATATTTTTTGTGTGATAATAATTTTAAAACTTTTACAATTACAAATTTATCTCATATTATGTTTTTATATTTTGAGTGGTTAATCTAAAGATCAATGTAACTATAAATAGATTTATTTGAGCCAAACTTCAGACATTTTTTATTTTTTAGAAATTTTTTTTCAAATTTTGATAGTTAGAAAAACTGATTAGTTATTTTACTATTTAAAAAAGTCATTTAAAATTTACTTTTACTACTGAATTTCTTTTTAAGTGATATTAATTTATATCTTATTACATGGAATGGACATGTCTACTACTATTCTAATTTTTTCATAAACTCTAAATTGCCTTGTCCCACTTTATAAATATTGCATCCCTCCTTTAATTTAAACACATTGATGCATAAAACTTAATTATTTTATCAATATTTTTTTTAATATTAGTATTTAGTTTATTACATATTTATTTGAAATATCATATTTAATTTGAAGAATATGTGATTTTTTAAATTTTGATCTCTTTCAAAAAAAATTAAAATAATTTATCTTAGCTAACCTATAATAATTAATGTATTGTTTAAAATAAATTGAAACAAATATGAAAAGTGCTATTATATTTTTAAAATGTTTATATAGCATTAAAAATAGATGGTGTGTCATTCAATATGTCATTTTTATTGGAAATATTAGATTATGGGCTTCCAATTCAATATGTCATTTTTATTGAAAATATTAGACTGACATTATGTCGAATAATTTTGTGGAGTCTTTCATCCTTTATACATAGTATTATTATTTTACAATTAAACTGCTAGATAACAAAATATCATGCTCACAAAGAGAACTCTCCTAAAAAGAGATTTAGGTTTCTAGTTTTTAGGTTTTAGAAGAATGAAATTAAATAGTTTAAAAAAAAAAATTAGGTTTAGTTTCGTTCAAATTTTTGGTTTGGTTGGGTTCGGTTTTTTTTGTTGCCCCTTTTTCACCCCCTATATAACTTATATCATTGTTATTTTCTTAGTTACATTTTCACTTCTTGAAAATTACATAGTTAGATAATTTTTTTTTTTTATTATGAGAAAAACTCTTGATACGATTAAAGACGTATGAAACCGTTTTGGGTTAAAATAAAACAGCAATAGTTAGAGAAGTTTGTGACGGAACTTATTTTATTTTTCTTTTTGCTAAATGTGTTTTCAAAATGTAAAGAAACTTCCTCATGCTAAAACCAAAAAAAAAAACTTTCTCACCTTAGTTATCTTTTATTTCCTCACGTTCGTTCTTTATTCGGTTCATTTTTCTTAACACGGGCCTAAGCCTATGCCCATTAAACTAAACAAAAAAGGATATATGAGTGTGCACAAATACTAGGAATCCAACTTTATCAAATACACAAACAAGTTGAGATCCAATTTTAACTCTACTACACACACTATGCGAATCATACACTGGCCAAGGAGAGCATGCGGCTAGCTAGACCGGTGGAACATAAGATTTACACGGAAGCGGTGTAAACAATGAGTTGAGCTCAGTGTACCTAACAAAATCAAACCTATGGCTCTCCATAAGCTTCTTTTGTTTGGTCTTAAACCGTTGTCGAAAAAATCCTTCGAATGATGGTTCTGTAGAAGTCCGGAGAAAAAATAAGTAACCGAGAAGGAAATGAAGAGACGTGACAAAGAAGCAGATTGGTTCCATTACGTCCCAACTTAGTTCCCAGAAGGTAAGACGCATAAGGCCTATAGTTTGGGCAGCTAAGAATCCGAGACCGCAATATAACTCTGTCTTCACTATTCGTTTTGCCTTTATGTCAATACACTTCTTTGTGTCCTCAAGCTTTATTAACTCTTCTTTCCTTGGATCGTTTGGGAGTATTGATGCTTGGTTGATCATTGCCTCCATTGACTTGGCTATCTAAAATAGAATAACAAAATTTTTTATGAGAATATGTATAATATACTTTTGTAAAATGTAATATTCCCGGAAAATATTATCATGAAACGCTCATTTAGAGACAGCCATTTTAATCTATAATTTTCTAATATATAATCTACTCGGAAAAAGACAAACAAATGAAACGAGATAATGTAATAAAATATTTGGTAATTAAGAAAAGAACAATACTGACTAAAGAACTTGAGAAAAAACGAGATATAGCTCTGAAAGAAATTTTGGATATTACATAAATATTCAATATAATCAATAAATCACAGTGTAGTTTTCATATTTTAACAAAAACGTTATGAATTAAACATAATGTAATAAGTTAAACAATATCACAAACAAATAATTGCTTGGACAAGTTCTGTTATCGGATCTATGTATGTTTTTTTTAAGTATCATCATCAAAAGCATATATTATATACTAAAAGATTATAAACCAAAATCACTTTAAAAAAAAAATGAATCCAAGTAGTATTAGGTAATTCACCTGATGAGGATGAAGAAAAACAATGTCTCCTAAAACGACGACGCATCCAGAATGATCCAAAGACTTAGCCATTAGAGAACCTTGTTCATCGTTCCCACAGCTCTCACAACAGATCTGAACATATTCCCAATACGAAACAGAACTCTTAGGAATCTCTCTGAGTCTTGCTTTCACCTTCTCCGTTTGGTAAATTCTCAACAACTTCTTTGTCTCACTCACCGTTAAACCCTTCACAGCCGTTTCCTCTCGTTTAGGAGGAGACACAGACTCGATGCGGATTCCGACAATCTGGTCTGTAAGATTCGGTGAGGTCATGTACGGTCGGACAAACTTTGTAACTGGTGGTCTGAAAATCGTGTGTTGTTGTGTTCCATTGGATTTGTAACTGTCAATGAGACGTTTTGTGATAGCTCTGCGAAACGCCATTAAAGAGAGAGGGATAGAGAATATTGAGAATGATTCTTTGTGACTTGAGTTTGGAAATCTTTTGCTAAGCAGGCATTTTATAGTACCTATTTCTAAGGTTAATAATTAAAATTAAAACATTAAAAGGGAGAAAAGTTAATATTTCCAATTTTGTTTGATTTTTTAACTGTAGTAAATAGAAATTTATGTGGGAGGAAATTGTGAATCTGAGTGCAAAAAAATAGAAAAAGGAATCTTAAAGAATCTCAGTTATTTTGGTAAGGGGTAAGGAGATTTAATAGAGACAAAAAAAAAAAAAAGATTCCCCCTCTATAATTCAATCAACAACACGTGCCCATTTCACACCAAGATTCCCCCTATGGTTAATAATTAATAGAAAGATTCCCCCCTGTATAATTGAATATCGATGTGTGTGTTTTTAACATTTAATTTTTTTTTTTTTTTTTAATGTTGTTTTGTATTCCTTTTGATACGTTTTTGAAGGAGATTTTACCATCTCATCCATTTAAATTTGCTATTTCATTATTCCTTGTCTTATTTGCTATTTCATTTCATCTTTTATTATGCCCTTTTTTAAAAAAAATGTATGAATAATCTTTTAGTAGAGCATGGATTTGGTATAATAGGATGATCAGTGATTGATTCATATGTCTAATTGGATGATCAGTGATTGATTCATATGTCTAAGAGCATGTGCAGTGGTGAAAGACTCATTGAAACTCTCACTATTATAATAATATTATTATTTTATGCTTTCGTATTAGAATTTTTTTTATGATTTTTTATTTTTATTGGTGAGAGACTCACTAAGTCTCTCATCATTATAATATTTATTTATAATGTAATTTAACTTGCATATTTATTTTAAATTTTATTTTTAATTATAAGATTTTTAATTAATATCTTTTAAATCATATCAAATTACATCGGTGAAGAAAGAAAAAAATAAATAAAGAAATGTCAATGTGAATGTATGTGAAGAGATGAAGAGATGAGTCTCTATATATAGAGAAGAAAATAAATTATAATACCTAATTTTAATATTATCAAAATTAATATATCTTTTAAATCATATCAAATTACATCAGTGAAGAAAGAAAAAAAATAAATAAAGAAATGTCAATGTGAATGCATGTGAAGAGATGAAGTGATGAGTCTCTATACATAGAAAAGAAAATAAATTATAATACCTGATTTTAATATTATCAAAATATATTTTTAAAATTTGAAATTTCATAAAAAATTTCTAATATTTCGAATTAGTGTATTAACTAAAATAATATTAATTTAGTTTTATTGTGATTTTAACTAATATTAATTGAAATAATATTAATATATAATTTAAAGTCATGCATAATGGAACTTGTTAAATAGATAATTTTATTTTATGATTTATAGAAAAATAAAAAAATAAAAAATAATAACATATAAACTATTTAATTAACTTTATAAACTATTGTGGATTTGATTTATCATAACAAAATCTGAACCATTTAGTTCATGATATGTGGATGAGAGAAAGAGTTCTCATGGGGTTCTCAGAGTCTCTAAAATGAGAACTGACTCCAACTGTACATGCTCTAAGCTACGAGTCTCCTTCCTTTCATAAGAACTGCACTAATACCTATTTCTGATGTATCACACTGAATTTTAAAAGTGTTAAAAAAATTAGACAAGACTAAGATTAGAGTATTTTTTTCAGTAAGGGTCGGAGAAGGGCAATCACTCATTCTTAAAATGCTTGATGTTGTCTTTCTTACCACTTGAAATTCATATATGTCTTCGTGATTTCTGTGAGAGGTGCTGCAACTGAACTGCAAATCTATTACAAAACACCTATAAAAGCTTGCTAATCCATGAAAATTCCTAACTTGGTTTGCATTTGTTGGTGTAGGCCACTCCCGAATCGCTTGATTTTCTCCTCGTAAACTCGGATTCCCTACGAGCTAACCATCAATACTTCTGAAGATTAATTATCACAAATTTGAGCAAACGATAGAAAAATTTAATCCAAGGAAAACTAGATTCTAATGGCAAAAACACATTTCTTTAGCTTAGCCTAGAAGCTCTCCTTTCGCAAGACTTCAAAAACCTTTTTAAATGATGAACATGTTCCTAAAGGTTTTGAATATAGATAAGGATGTCATCAAAATATACCACAACAAACTTACCCATGAATTCTCACAAGGCATGATTCATCAGCTGCATGAATGTGGATGGAGCGCTAGTAAGACCAAACGACATCACAAGCCACTCGTAAAACATTTTTTTTTGTCTTGAATGCTGTCTTCCATTCATAACATTCCTTGATACGAATCTAATGGTATCCACTCTTGAGATCAACTTTAGAGAAAACACGCTAGAACCACTCAACTCATCAAGGATATTGTTCAAGCGAGGGATCAGATGACAGTATTTGATGGTTTTGTTGTTGATGGCGCAACAATCTATGCACATACGCCAAAAATCCTTAGAAGGAATAGCTTTTGGATTATACTCTCTACCCCGTGGTTGTGGATTCAATCACAAACAGGTTTCTTCATCGATTTCAATTGATTTTCTGTAGCTTTAGTCCTTGAGTCCATGCGTCCCACTTTAGTAGAATCTGGGGTTTGGATCTTGTTCGATATCCAGCATAATGCAAGGAAAATTTTGTGCATTTGCAATATATATATATAAGGGACAATTGGTAAAATAACCAAATTGAAAAGTGATATTAGGGAAATGACTATGTGTCAGATTTCTTTAGTAAATAACCTTTTCATCAAGGTAAAAAGTCTTAAACGCCCTCAGCTAAGGGGACATGAAACTATCACGTGTTAGAGATGTTTGAGAACTTAACATTATCGGGACATATTTTTAACTAATATTATGAACAATTTGAATATTTCACTTTCGTCGCTGACGTAGCACATACACTTAATTAGATTTAAGTGTCACTACGTTTTATCTGTAAGAAGCACGAAATAATAAAAGAAAACATCGGATGTGTATTTATGTAATAGGGCCTAAGTAGTCAAACAGAACCCAAGGGACATGAATGAAAACTTGGAACATCAGAATACCTACACTTACCATGTTGAATACATGGTCACCTCTTTTATACTAATCGGTGCAATCTTGATGCAATTTTTTATACCATGTTGAAATACACTAATATTAAAAGTTTCTATGTGATAAACACATACACTATAAGTATCCCTAAAGTAGGAAACTAAACCCTAAGTAGTAATATAGAACCCAAGGGGGTATGAATGAAAAATCAGTTCACAATTGTAACTACACTTACTATGTTAAATACATGGTCATAAAAGAGGTAAACTAGAAGAAATCTAAACCCTAAATCCCATGTAGAAGTGTGAACCCAAACAAATAAAAATACAGTATAATTACCGTAAAAGAGGTAAACAAGAAAAAATCTAAACCCTAAACCCCATGTATAATGGCGAACCCAAGCAAATAAAAGTACAGTATAATTACTATAAATGAGGTAAACAAGCAAAATTATAAATCCTAAACCCCATATCAAAGTGCGAACCCAAGCAAATAAATGTACATTCGGAAAAATAACGTGTAATATAGCAATTAAAATGTCAAAGAAGAGGTCGAGAAACATGAAAGTTTTAATGGTGGATTTGAAACCAGATTAATTTCACAATTAAAACAATTATGGTAACATGATTTTTTATGTTGACATGGATTTTTTCCTTTTAACATGTTATACTCGTATATGTCAAGTTATTTTTAATAAGAGGACGATAATTTCTTGAAAAAAGTAGTGTTGTCGCATGATATTTTTGATGTTGACATGTAATCTTTCCTTTTAACACGTTATATTCTTATATGCCAAGTTATTTTTTTTAAGCGGACGATAATTTTATAGATGAAACTATAATTTTTTATATTCGCTGTAATTTTTATGCGTTATTTGTTAGATGTAATAAGCACACAAAAAAAAGAAAGTTATATCCACAAACAAAAAAAATTTAGATTCGCCACTATGAGAAAGAGAGAAAAAGTAAGAGATAGAAAAAAATATAATAGAGATTTATAAGAGAAAAGCGAGAAATTTGGTGAGATTGAGAAGAAGAGAGTAAAAAAAAATCACAGAGAATTATAAAAAAAAGTGATAGAATTGGTGAGATGGAGAAGAAGAGAGAATATAGGAGAGAGAGAGCAAAAAAAAACACAGATTGGTAAGATGAAGAAGAAGACGACGAGAGAGTAATAGAGAGAGAAAAAGAGAAACAGAAGAAAAGAAAAGAGGGAGACAAAGCACTATTAAAAAAAAAAGATTGTCGAATACAGTAAATTTTTAAGGAGGACTAACTTGATATTTTCAAGAAGGATATGACATACACTATTTAGAAAAGGTTATTTTCCAAATAACTTTCTGTTTGATGGTTATTTACTGCAATTTTCCTATATATAAATTCATAAACTAAAAGTATGATAAAATAGTTATATTATTATGTAGCATGCAAGAAATCTTGGACATATGTTTTAATGCTTTAATCACAAAAAAAGAAAAGAAAAAAAAAATCTTGGACATCTTTGTTAGCGGCGCATAACATTCCGCTTCCTCAACCGGGACCAGATCAATCATCGAATATAGCCGATACTACTTAAACTTTTTTTTTCTTTTTTTTGATACCACTTAAACTTAGTATTGATGGTATGCCCAATTTTATTTTATCATTAAAAACTTGTTATCCAAAAGAGATCACCGACTTAAATCTCTGCTGATAATAATACAAAATTATATAATATATTCCATAATCTAATTAAATTATTCGATGTGTGAAAAAGTTGAAATGATGTTTAAATCACTAATTACAGGATTGTCTACTCGGATCACATGCATTAAAGAATGACTTTGGCAAAGAAATAAAATTATCTAATTAAAATATAATCATATATTTTAATATACAACAAAATGATTACCCACGATGTATGCAAAGACAATTGATTGCCAAGTAATTGACAAAGTTTTTGAGGGATTATTATTTCTCTAAAATGAAAATAAATTTAACCATATAACTAATTAGGAAATATCATGCGTGATAACACATCATAATGGCTACAAAGTTTAATTTATTTCAAAATTTAAAGACTCCCTCATATTCAAATTTGCATATTATGTTAAAAAAATACAAAATAATAATAATAATAATAATCAGTTCTATTGTTATTAGTTCAATGACAATATTTAGTTATACTATTCCAAGATCCAATAGAAAGATATCTAAATCAATAAAAATATTACACATATATTTCATATATGGAATTAATATTTAATATTAGTATGATACTTAGAATGATAAACATAAATTAATATAGAGAGGATAAGTAGACCAATACATATAGGTTACTTAGTTTTGTTAATGTCTCTGATGTGTCAACCCCGGGGTTTAATAACACCTATATTGTTTGTTCTTGGAAGAAAGAAATGTAAAAATCTACTAATAAAAAAAGTTAATAAAGAAAAACAATTTACTAATATATGTCATTGGTATATGTTTAGTATTTTTTTTAAATAAGCTTTATTTAACATTACTCTTTCCATTTCATATTCAGTGGCTTTTTAAAACTTAAAGTTTTTTTCTTTTAGGGCAAAACTTAAAGTTTGTCTTATATTAATTAAGTGGTGTTTTATATTTTAATGCAAATTTTTTTTAAGATTTATAGTTTTATCCCTGCTGTTTTAATATATTAAACAATCAGTTTAGATCATAAATATATTAATGAAGGATAAAATAATAAAAAATAATTAATATTTTAATATATGTGAAAAAGCTTAAACGGTATTTAGTATGAAAAATAAAGAGTAGAAGATAAATTGTTGTACCTAGTTTGGATAAAGTTTGAGAATGGTTTAAAGTTTCCTAATATAGATGACATGTATTTTTTTTGTCCAATTAGCAATAACTAATTGAAAAAAATTAAAAATTCATACCGGAGATATATAATCTATAAAAAAATTTTATACTGGTATAATTTATCGCTCCGTGATAAAGAATATGCTTTAAAATTTAAAGTGCAAGAAAAAAAAAGGAAAAAAAGCAAATAAATCTTATTTTTCATGAATTCTTCCAGATGGATTAAGAAAGCAGGTTAGTCCTTTGGTGTAGACATTTTTTTCACCAATTCAAAGTAATGTGTCACAAAAACTACCTCTATCTTCTATTGTCTGAGCATGCACATCATGACCAAGATGAATATTCTAGTTTAGAGAGTAAGATAGAGATGCTCCTACTTAAATTTGTGGCCTCCATTTTTTATCTTTCCACGTTTTCTTTGAAGAAAAACCATCACAGATTTTAAAACATTTATAGACAAAAAAAAGAAATTTATAGACAAAAGTTCATTTTAATTTTATGACATGATGGTAATTTAAGAAAATAAGAGAACCAATGATTCTCTTCACTTCCTCTCGGAATCCCCTTTTCTTCATCGCCGCGAGATCTCCGGCCTCCGGACCTTGCCGGCGTTGAGAGAGGGTTTCTTTTTCTTTGTTTTTCCTACTTTTTTCTATGGGCTTTTTCTGTGCATGTTTAGGGTTGGGCTAACTCAATTGGGCAACTATGCAACAACGCGATAGTAGATCTGAGACAGAGGCGCACCATCGATCCGGACCTGGGGAGGAAAATGTCCGGTGAGGCGTTCTCCTCATGGTTTCTTCCTTTGATCTATTGGTCATATCCCCGACATGGATGTTTTCCTCTCAACCGGCTTCGCGTTAGTGGAGGTGGCTGGAGTTGAGGAGTGAGGAATCAAAGAGGCGGTTAATGGCGTCGAACCTCCAGTGGATTCTCCTTAGGTTGAAGCTGCTTTAGGACGGCAGTAGATCCTGAGGTTTTTTCCCGGTGGCAGCCATCTTCCTCCCACTTGTAAAGGTTAGATCGACGACACTTCGTAGTCTTTAACCTCTGATTTGGTCCAACCGAATTGTTTCTAACTTCTTGCTCTTCTGTGATGTTTAGGTTGTTTGAAGAGGCATAGTGGTTCCTTCCCTCACTGTAGCAGGGCCGGTCATGAGATAGCGGAGGCTCTAAGCAAAACAGAAAATGGAGGCCCTATAATATATATACATATATATTTATTATATTAATTTTATTTACTTTTATTTATAGAAATTTAAAAAAACTTTTAACTATTTTTTATTATTGAATTAAACAAAAATATTTTAGTGTATAAATATATTTTTAATTTTTTTTAATATGATACACCATAAATTTTTATTACCATCCTTTTTAAAGTTTTAAAAAATATTTTTAATCCAAAAAAAAAATTCCTAAAATGGGGGCCCCACAAAAATAGGGATCCTACACAAATGTTTCACCTTACTCCCCTTAGATCCGGCCCTGCACTGTAGAAATCTTCATCGGTGGTTTGGTTGGCAGATTTAAGCCAATGGTGGCATTGCTCGCGTTTTGTTTGTCCTTAGCATTTGTTGGAATTGTAAATTAAATGTGTTTGGTTCTGTCCAATTATTTTCTTTAATTTGAATTTCATATAACTAAGTTTAATTGATTATTTCTTTATATTATTTTCTTTAATTTGAGTTTCATATAACTAAGTTTGATTGATTATTTCTTTATATTTGTGCAATTCAATATTCCTTTAAAGATTAATGGGTAAGGTAACAAATTCGAGTGAGGCTTACTGTAACACCCTATCCCGGATTCATCTGACCGGATAGACGTTATACTCGTCCGTTCTCGGACTTACTTATTCAGTTTCGTTTAAACATACTTAACATATTTACGCGTGTTATCATTCCAGACAAGTCTTTCCTCATAAGCATAAACGTTTTAATTCATTCATTGAAACAAAAGGTTATAGTACAACGGTAAGTTTGCTATAGGCTATTACATCGTTTTAACACTAGACCTTACAAACTACCCTTAACCACCATCCCTTCCTTTCCTTGCCTTAGTCTCACGTGCTGTCAAGTCCCTTTACTAACATCACGGGTAATCTCAATACCTGCATCCACAAAGGAGGCATAAGCAACAAATTGCTTAGTGAGAGCGGTCATCCCGTCTCACCAGGCTCAAGTAAAGGAAACGTAACCAAACATCAATCAATCAGTCATGAATGCAAGTCATGAACAGGTACTCGTCAAGCATGAGAACTCATTCTATCGGGCAGTCTTCCCACGACCAATCAAGCCTTGGCAATCCCTCGGCTTCCAAGCGTGTTGATGATCTAGACTCCCGATCAGACATGAATAAGCATCAAGACCGAATATGCAGAAAGTATGAGATCATGACAAGCAATAATCGAACCAAGCCAAACAATCATAGACTAACGATTCTATGCAAGGAAACGACTCTAAACAAGAACCACGGTCACACACTCACCTTTGTCTCTTGGTTTCGGTAAGTACTTCACGTTCTGACACCTCTTGTCGCAGAAAAGCCTTGACTCTCGTTCACAGGTAGCAGTTCTCGGTCGCAGGCAACGGTTACTGGGCCACCGGAAGCAGTTACTCGACCGTCGGTAGCAGTTACTCGGCAATTCTAACTCTCTCTCGGTAAAACTCTCTCGAATGCTTTCAGGGTTCTTCTCACGCGTCAAGAGGAATTAATTCGGCCTAAGGCCCGATATTTATAGAGAGGCTTAGAGAAAACCATCGGTAACCGTTCCCGCCTAGAATTCTCACGCGCAAAGCTAAGTAACCGTTCCCGCACAAACTTTCCTTCGTGATACGATTCTGGGTGGAGAATCGTGTTCCAATCACTCACTGGGAAGTTAAGGTGACAAGTTTAGACTCCAGGCTTGAGCAGCAAGCTGATCTAGAGTTTGGGTGGAAGGATAGACGCCACGAGAGGATGCGGAAGGCCTCTTGATAAGTCTGTTCGAACAACCTAATCACTAGGATTGTTCTTGGGTTCTAATTCGAATCACTCGAAAAAGAGATAGAGAAAAAGATAATTTTTATTCAAAAGAGGTTAAGAAAATAACATAGAGTCTCAGAGGATATAAAGAAGAGAGGAGACGAAGAGGAGAAGAGAGGAGGAGCGGAGCATTGAAGTCTCGGCGAGTTCCAAGACAGGCCTTGGAACTTACCAACGACTAAGGCACAAAACACAACCCCGCGCCCAAATAACATTCTCAAACATAAGTTTAAACATTTAAATAACTAAAATAGAAAAGATAGAAAGATAAGAGATAGTCGGTCCGCGCCAAATATTCTCGGGACGGCCGGACTAGGTCGGACTAGCACCAAGCAAGGATGAACCTATGGACCACGAACCTCATTAAAAACCTTCCTTTGGAAAACCACTTGGGAAAAACCAAAGGCAAGGGAAAAAGAGTGTAGGTGAGCCATAGGGCTTGATACTAATCATCCCGGACATGAACCAAGACCAACGTGGCCGAGGTATCATCTACGTCCGAGTGACCCCTATGAACCAAAGCTTGTTGTAGCAATATTCCAACTGTGTGAATGAGCTCCTTAGTCTTAGAACGAGTCATTGTCCCAACTAGCACTTCCTTGGCCGAACAAGCACACTTCCTATCACCACATGGCTCATCCATAGCTTCCTTCTCGACCAGTTCGAACATGTCCTCGACCGGGTCCAACATTTCCTCGGCCATCGGCTATTCTTCCGGGTCGCTATCCATTCTCGCATCAGGCTCCCCGAGTTGAAAAGGATTTGTCCTCAAATCCGGACTACCTGCCAAGAACAACGCCAAGTTAGTTTTCCAAAAGAGTAGAAAACGTATAAAACCAAACCAATATTTAAGAATGAGAGAAAGGTAAGGAGAAAGCTTAGGAAAAGGTTTGGCATAAGGGCGGTAGGTGAATGGAGAACATGGGTCTCGCCCTTGAGCTTCAGAGGAGCTGAACACTTTCCAAAGATATCCCTTGGTTCCAAGCTTTGTATCACGGAAGTAGTCTAGAACAAAGGCTCGGTGACATGTGGTTTCGTTAGTTGAGTTTCTGTTCTTCATTTCAAACGTCTGTTCCTTGAACTCCTTACCTCCGTCCCTTGTTCCTGTCATATTACAAAGATAAGTATAATCCCGATTAGAAGATAGGAAATCTACAACAGGACCGGGTTGTACTATCATCAACTTAAAGCCATTGGAAACTATTTTAAAGAGTTTAAGAAATCCTGTTAAGTCCGGAATGTCCGTGGACTGGACTTGGATGGTTGCACAGTTCTGGTTTTCTTCCTTGACTTGAAAAATGTATAGAGTCTTCTCGCCATCATAAGCAAAGTATTTGGCACTCAAGTCAGATGGATACTTCTCGAAGACTTCATTTTGTTCCTTTGGTGCTTCCTTATCTCGGTCAGATGGTGGAGCTTTGTTTGGTCCTAGAGACACACTGTCGTGGTAGAACTGATCCTTTGGTCTCGGTCCATCACCTGTAACCTGCAAAGTTATGAAATCACTCGGTGGCACCGGTGTAAGGTTAAACGAACAAGTAAAATTGTCATCAAGTCCAAAATAATTCGGTTCAGCCCAAAGTTTGTTTCTTTCACTTATCCTAGCCATAGCAAAATGATTGGCTTTCTTGCTTGGTTCCTGTTTGCTTTGGAGTCGGACTTGATCAAGATAAACTTCGTGTGGAGACATCGGTACTAGAGTAGTCTTCCTTCCCTTGAACTCGAACGTATGCCGGTTGGTAAAGCCATCATGAACTACCCTTCTATCAGATTGCCACGGCCTTCCAAGCAGAATGTGTCCAGCTTCCATAGGTAGAACATCACACAAAATCTCATCTTCGTATTTGCCGATTACTATAGGAACCTCCACTTGATGTTTCACTTTCATTTCTCCATCTTTGCTAAGCCACTGAAGATCATACGGCTTTGGATGCTTCTTAGTCTCCAATCCCAGCTTCTTAACCATTGTTTCACTCGCCACATTAGTACAACTACCACCGTCGATGATAAGGCTGCACACTTTTCCTTTGACAAAGCATCGCGTGTGAAACAAGTTAGCTCTTTGCTCTTGCTCTTCGGACTTAGACTGTATGCTGAGCGTCCTTACTGATACTAGCAACTCTCCCTTAGCTGGTAACTCAACATTTTCACCTTCAAGCTGCTTGACTTCTGGTTGCTCATCCTCGGATTCATACTCGCCATTATCCTTCAGAACCATTATCCTTTTATTGGTACACTCACTCGCATAGTGTCCCATTCCTTGACATTTGTAGCACTTGATTCTGCTGGTTCTGGATTCAGTTTTTCCTTTATCTCCATAAGTTCTTGCTTCAGAGTTTGAAATAGCCGGCTGCTTGCTTTCGCTTAGTATCTTCGGCTTTTCTTCCCTCGGGTAGCCTCTTGTGTAACTAGTGTTTCCAACTCTAAACTGTGTCCGTATAGGACCTCTCCTCTTAAGCTGCTGTTCTATCAGTATTGCTTGGTGTAGCATTTCCTGTAGATCAACATGAAGCTGCATCTCCAACCTATCTTGAATGTCACGCTGCAAACCTCCTAGAAACCTCGACATGGTAGCTTCTCGGTCTTCTTGAACATCAGCTTGGATCAGCAAGGTTTCCATTTCCTGGTACTAATCCTCAACACTCCTACTACCTTGCACAAGCCTCCTCAACTGATTATGCAACTCCCGGTAATAGTAACTAGGCACAAAACGTTTTCGCATAATGGTCTTCATCTCATTCCAAGTAGAAACCGGATACTCTTGGTTTCTTCTTCTAGACGTAACCAACTGATCCCACCAACTCAAAGCATAGTCAGTGAACTCAGTAGCTGCAACTTTAACTTGGTTCACCTCAGTATAATGTTGACAATCAAACACCATCTCAATCTTCTTTTCCCACTCCAAGTAAGCGCTCGGATCATTTTTCCCTTGAAAAGAAGGTATGCGGAGCTTGAGTCCTCCAAAGCCATCATGAGGTTGGTTCCTCTCATTTCTCATGTGCATGTGCCTCCTATGACTGCCACGAGAAGAGCCACTGTAATAATCCTCTGCTTCGAAATCACCAGGTTCCCTTGGAAGCGGTCTTGCATTGAATTCCCGGGGTTCTCTTAGAACTTCTTCTTGTTGTCTTGCTGGATGAACGTTTTCCTCTCCATTTCTTGCTGTATTAGCTCCTTGAGATCCTCTAGCATCACGAATCATTTCTCGAATAATTTGCTCTTGCAGAACATTAAATCTCTCATCCATCAATCGAGCCATCTTTGCCGTGAGAGCATCGATCAAGAGTTGATTGTTGTTGGGGCTGGTTCCACTATGATCAGACATCCTTTTCCTGAAACAACACACAAGAATACACCAGTAAAGAGTCCTTTTGAAGATCGAATTGACCCTAAATCATAAGAACACGAAAATGACTCTTGGTATTCAATTTCATCTGATGAACACTGAACGCGACTGTTTTCAGAAAACGATCTCGAAAAATTATCAAAACATATCCAAAAATTCCCAAACCAATTTTAACAAATACTAGACTCAAAATCGGTTCCGATCCAATTGATTTCACGATTTTATCACAAGCCAATATTTAATTAAAATTCGGACAAGATAGGGCGAAAACCACTTAACTTCTCAATGTTGCTCTGATACCACTTGATACGATTCTGGGTGGAGAATCGTGTCCCAATCACTCACTGGGAAGTTAAGGTGACAAGTTTAGACTCCAGGCTTGAGCAGCAAGCTGATCTAGAGTTTGGGTGGAAGGATAGACGCCACGAGAGGATGCGGAAGGCCTCTTGATAAGTCTGTTCGAACAACCTAATCACTTGGATTGTTCTTGGGTTCTAATTCGAATCACTCGAAAAAGAGATAGAGAAAAAGATAATTTTTATTCAAAAGAGGTTAAGAAAATAACATAGAGTCTCAGAGGATATAAAGAAGAGAGGAGACGAAGAGGAGAAGAGAGGAGGAGCGGAGCATTGAAGTCTCGGCGAGTTCCAAGACAGGCCTTGGAACTTACCAACGACTAAGGCACAAAACACAACCCCGCGCCCAAATAACATTCTCAAACATAAGTTTAAACATTTAAATAACTAAAATAGAAAAGATAGAAAGATAAGAGATAGTCGGTCCACGCCAAATATTCTCGGGACGGCCGGACTAGGTCGGACACCAAGCAAGGATGAACCTATGGACCACGAACCTCATTAAAAACCTTCCTTTGGAAAACCACTTGGGAAAAACCAAAGGCAAGGGAAAAAGAGTGTAGGTGAGCCATAGGGCTTGATACTAATCATCTCGGACATGAACCAAGACCAACGTGGCCGAGGTATCATCTACGTCCGAGTGACCCCTATGAACCAAAGCTTGTTGTAGCAATATTCCAACTGTGTGAATGAGCTCCTTAGTCTTAGAACGAGTCATTGTCCCAACTAGCACTTCCTTGGCCGAACAAGCACACTTCCTATCACCACATGGCTCATCCATAGCTTCCTTCTCGACCAGTTCGAACATGTCCTCGACCGGGTCCAACATTTCCTCGGCCATCGGCTGTTCTTCCGGGTTGCTATCCATTCTCGCATCACTTCGCTTGGTAGTAACCGTTCCCACGAGAAAACTCGCGTTTGATCGGAAGTAACCGTTCCCACCCTTTTCTCCTCTACCGCTCGAGCCATATAACCATTTCCGCGTCTTTACTCGACCTTTCAGAGTAATAACCGTTCCCGCGTCTTTACTCGACCTTTCAGAGAAATAACCGTTCCCTCCAACTTAAACACGCGAATTCTAAAGTTTGGTAACTACCATGTCCGAACCCGACCAATCCTGTCTGAATCCCGACTATCCTTGTCTCAATAACCGTCTTGTCCGAACCACAGTCACTCAACTCCGAAAAACCCGGACAACCCTTAGCAGCTCGGCAAATACCTCGGCAGCTCGACAGTCACCTCGGCGGTTACCCCGGCAGTTCGGCAGCTCCGAATAACTGCTCTGAATTTCTCGGTCAGCTGATTCTAGCTCGGATACTTGAACATTCGGATTCTCTTAGGCAAATTCTCCCATTTTGCGGAATAAAACCTCTTGGATTTTTTCTTATTCTTTCTTCAAAACTTGGCTTAGACCTTCACCTTTCCTACCCGGTTAGGTCCGCCGAATGCGGGTGTTACACTTACTCCCTATGTTTCATAATAATTATTTCACTATCAATGTCGTTTATTTTTTTTTTGTTTTATACATATTAAAAAATATTAATTTTTTTATTTTTATCTCTTATTAATATACCATATAATTTTTATCATTGGTTAATATATTAAAATAATAGATAAAAATAAACATTTTATCAAATCTCTGTAATGAAAATATAAAACGATATTTAATCTAAAAAAAATTAAGCTCTAAAACAACATTTATTATGAAGTAGAGGGAGTATCGTTTTGATTTCGTAGTATGGAGATTGATTTCTATTTTTTTTTTTAATTCTAAGCTGCCATGGATAATTAAACAACAAATAAAAATTGTAAAGCTTTGTAATAGTATGACTTATGAAATGTAAATACTATCAAACTAATGGTTTGCTTTAGTTAAAACTTGTCACCTAATAACATGTAAAATCTTTAGTTTTCTAAGAATGATCAAAGTGAACTGTTGTTTAGGTTTTGGGATTGAATATGTCGACTTCATTTAAACTGATCTTGAATTAGTGACATTTGAATAAACGGACTTGTAAATTCAACTTGCAAAAGCAAAAGGATTGCTCCCTCTATTTCATGATAAGACGTTTTAACTGTTTTTATTTATTTTATTTTGTAAACAGTTTTATGCAACATTTATATGTATTTTTTGTGTTGAAGAACATTTATATGTATTTAATTTAATATCATGCAGTATTATAATTTGTTAAAAGAAACGGAGGACATATTAAACTTTCGGCCTTCCAATATATAAAACTAAAATGATTTGTCTTTTCTAACTGCGAAAGGATGATTAAATTTCCAATATAGAACACTAAACAGACAATCTATTTAATGTTTAAAAATAAACAGGATTACAGGAATATAACACCGATGGAATATGCCTCTTGATTTTTGGACAACGTCACTTAAATTTTGGTTGTCAACGGAAATATGCTAAATTATTCGAATTTTACTAACATGCATTGATGCATACATATGTCTGCTTATCTAGAATCCATTCCTACGAGGAAACAATTATAGAAAAGATCACGTAATCATCCACATAACAATATAATCTTTGAGAATTTAGAATAAAAATGCAAGTGGAAGAGAACGAGGATAACATATATTCGATATGTAAATGATATCTAATATATTATATGGGGAATAATATATTGAAACGCTAAATAAACTTTCATTTACATATAGATACTATCTCCTTTCCCATGAGCGACGGGTGATAATGTAGCAAAACATGAAGATACTTTGAAATAAAATTATTTTTTTGGGGAATCAGAATGGGAGTATTAGATTTCCACTTACTAAAAGCATATATAAGAAATAAAGGGTCGTTGGAAATTTAAATTTTGATGGATAAGGTCCATAAGGACCATGTGAAAAAGTTATATTTATATAATTAAATGAGGCAAAATTGTTACTCGTCACGTTTAACAACAATCATATTTGTCCTCCACTTAGAGTTTTATTGCCATTTCCTTCAGTTAATATAATGTTGATATAAGTTGGTTAGTTAGAATGTTATGGCGAGGCATTTTTTAAATAGGAATGGACTAAAGGCTGGTTTCGGGTACCGAGGGAGATTACGGGCCAAAGGTCTGGAACTCCCGCGGTTTAACAAAAAAAAAAAAAGTTGGTTAGTTAGAATGTTAGGAATGTCCAACATTGGAAGTGGAATTTTATTTAGCAATTAGCATAGTGTATAATTGACATAGATTTGTATTGTCAGAAATTCATGATTTCTTCATAGTATAAGAGCATAGTGTATCATTTGTGTTGTTTTGGGAAGGATGGTTCCATATGTAGGAGGTTTATTAGATATCCTTCATTGAAAATAAAGTGATATATAATACTCTGTCTTATATATTAAATGTTGGTTTAGAAGTTCAATTTTGTTAATAAGTATCATTTTAATTGTATATTTTTGATAAAAAAAAAATTAGTGTTATCCATTAGCTATTATTAGATATCCTTCATTGAAAATAAAGTGATATATAATACTCTGTCTTATATTAATATGTGTGAAAACACTTTAAACGAAATTTATAATATAGTAGATATATATGGATACGAGTATGTCTGTATTTTTTTTTTTTTTTTATAAAGGGTATTCAAGTGGAAGAGTTACATGGTAAAATATTATATAAGAACAATAATAGATAAAAAATAAAAAAGAATACTAAAAAGGATGGGAAACAGCCAAAATCAAATTTTAAACCTTAACCATATGAATTTTAGCTGATTTCAATATTTACCTAAAAAGTGTTACTTAGCCATTTAACGGTGATTGATCAGACGATTCATGGCGTACATGTAGCATAAAAACTCAATAAACGATATCGTTTTGAGATGAAAAATGAATGGATATGTCGGATACATCAAATCGAAGGATCTCTATATTGCTATCTCAGCTTGAATTCATGTTTTGTCGATGGAGTTGTAGGAGAGCACTCGCTTGAAAGAAGAGGATATATTGAATTTTCGTTCACTTGAACCCAAGAAGTCAATGTGTCATAGTGGTTTAAAGAGATGAACTCTAAATCCAATTCGTTTGCCCAGCGCAAATTCGATTCCTATTCTTTAACAATTTGTTTTAGTTTTATTAACTCAAAACGATGTCGTTTTACTAAGTTTTGATGTCACGTGTACGCCATGAATCGTATGACTCAACACTGTTAAATGGCTAAGTAACACCGTTTAGGTAGATGTTGAAATCGGCTAAAATTCATATAGTTCATGTTTAAAATTTGAACTTTTAGATGGTTCAGGTTGATAAATGCATGATACCACAGATTGGGTAGAAAAATACATTCTGCAAATAGTTTGAGTTGATTTTGGCCGTTTTTCCCTAAAAAAGATATGCAAATACTCAAAGATAAGAACCAAGAGTCTCGGAGAAACCGTGATCCCACACGACAAAACAGCGAACGACGGCAAAGGAGAGTATTGTCATAATTGATTGTAAATTATTATTGAATAGAATATCCATAATTTCTAGAAAGTTGTATATGAAATTGTTTACTGTGGTGAAGTCTCTGACACAATTCGAATGATTTGAAATCATGCCAGAAATAAAGTTATACTTTGCATTTTGTTACCATGTCTGAGGTAGAGCTTTTATTTCATGATTTAAGGAAAAAAAACGACAAGGTTAATCTATTTAGTTCATGTTCTACTAATCCAATTGTCTTCCAAGCTGGTATATGTAACAAGTCATAAACTCTATTACAGTGTCATATAGTAAAACTATTATATAAAAATTGTGTCTCACTCAGACCCGGTCCAAGATTAAAGTCTATGAAACAAGTATTTTAGTCATCAGAATGTTATTAATAATTTAGAGGCATTATTTATTAAAAATGTGTAGTAGCACAGTGGTTATTTAATTGTCTCCCTTACATATATAAGTTGCCAAGTTCAACTCTGGTTTTACTAAATTTCTGTAATTTTTTTTAATAATGTTTATATATGGGTCAAACGAAATTTGCTTTAGACAGTCAAAAGATAGATCGGGCCTGGTCTCACTAAGTAATGACATACCACATCAGCATCCTCTTTCAACCACATCAGCATCCTCTTTCAACCGCATCATATTTGAAAACCACATTTAAAATATTGAAACCCTTAATAGAGGCTTGAACTCTCATGGTGACTTGAAGGAAGATAAAAAAAAAAAGTTTAAGATGGTTTGAACTCTGTTTAGATTCATTTGGAAAAGAACTGCTCATGCCTCATGATATAAGATTGGAGTCCACCAATCAAATTGATCACACGGTTCCAAAAAGCTTGATGGAATGGATGGAAGATGGTATTGATGACAATCGACTCGGTGTGAATCGAATGGATCAATGGACAAGATACTTAGTCCAAGGGCTATTCCTTACGAGAACTAAGATTTCTCCCACGAACAAAAGTGGTTTGATTCTACAAACACCTCAGCTCGCACGAACAAAAGAGAAACAAGGATTCCACCAATGAACTCTAATGAATAAAACACAAAAGAAAAAAACTTTTGTAAGAGAAAACTTTATACTTTATTATTAAATTTGTGGTACATTTACAATGAACCAAATGAGCTTATCTATAGCTCTCACATTGTATAATCTACATTAAAAGAAAATATTTTAAATTTAAAATCAAGAATCAATCGCACTAAAGAGAAGGAGTGATCATGGGTGATGATGAAGCTTAATATGGGGGAAACTGATATGGATCATTAACCGCATGGGATAAATGAGTTTGTTGATCACCTTTTGATGTCTAAGATAAACAGGGGTTAATGGAGGGTCCAGATCGCTAATGAATCTTTGACATTGATTGTTGATGAGGAATGAGCAACATCGGATAAGGAAAGTTGCTTGATTATGGTTGTTTGCCTTCTCTATGATCTTCTGATGAAATTGGATGTTTTAAATCTTTGTGAAGCCTTCTATATGATATGGAGACTTCAATTTATCACAAAAATTCTCTAACAAAGGCGTGGATGTGCTAGTTTCCTTAAATGACCAAGAGATGACCTGTTGAATGACATTAATGGTGTTGAGTGGCTCTGGCCCCAACAGGGTCAGATCTTGGGTGAGCTTGGACCATGAGAGCCTCAATAATGTAGTCCATGATGATTAATGAGTGGGCCCCATGATACAATTCTGGGTGGAGAATCGTGTCCCAATCACTCACTGGGAAGTTAAGGTGACAAGTTTAGACTCCAGGCTTGAGCAGCAAGCTGAACTAGAGTTTGGGTGGAAGGATAGACGCCACGAGAGGATGCGGAAGGCCTCTTGATAAGTCTGTTCGAACAACCTAATCACTAGGATTGTTCTTGGGTTCTAATTCGAATCACTCGAAAAAGAGATAGAGAAAAAGAGATAATTTTTATTCAAAAAAAGGTTAAGAAAATAACATAGAGTCTCAGAGGATATAAAGAAGAGAGGAGACGAAGAGGAGAAGAGAGGAAGAGCGGAGCATTGAAGTCTCGGCGAGTTCCAAGACAGGCCTTGGAACTTACCAACGACTAAGGCACAAAACACAACCCCGCGCCCAAATAACATTCTCAAACATAAGTTTAAATATTTAAATAACTAAAATAGAAAAGATAGAAAGATAAGAGATAGTCGGTCCGCGCCAAATATTCTCGGGACGGCCGGACTAGGTCGGACTAGCACCAAGCAAGGATGAACCTATGGACCACGAACCTCATTAAAAACCTTCCTTTGGAAAACCACTTGGGAAAAACCAAAGGCAAGGGAAAAAGAGTGTAGGTGAGTGATATATCATGGTTTTTATGGGTTTTAACTATGATATAAGAGTCTTTAATCGTGTCTTTTTGGTGTTTTTAGAGTCTATTAGAGTCTTTTATCTTCAGGTATGCATTTAGGACTAATGTGAAGAATATGAGAGATTTTGGAGCAAAGACCAAGAAGTTGCATCGAAGGATCATGTTTTGAGGCGATATGTGACTTGGTGTCGATCGACACCAGCCATGCGTGTCGATCGACACCACAGGCGGACAACTTCGGAGATTTTGGAAGATTTACAATTTTGCCCAGAAGTTTCCATTATTTCAGCATTAGTCCCTGTACGAGTTTTTAGCTATATATTGTGTTTTAGATCAGAGTTTTAGGGATTATCAAGCAGCAGACCCTCCATTTTCTAATCTCTGATACTCTTGTTCTCTACTTTATTTTCTATTATATTGAATGATTTCTATTCATATCATGATGATTGTTGCTTTCACCATGTCTGAGTAGTTCCCTTGTTAGGCTATGGGTTTTCAAAGGTTTCTGAAGAATTGTTGAACCAGTGATTTATTAGGGTTAATTGATAGAGTTCTTCATCTAAGATTGGACTTATTGCTTATTCTAGATTCGCGACCTAGAATCTGATTTAGGGTTGTTAATTGACATGAAAGTGTAATTGATTGCCAGATCTATCTTAGGTGAGCAAAATACTTATCTGCAAAGGAATTTGATTTAGGGATTTTGTGAACAGATTGAACCTGATCATTACTGCTTGTCTGGATCTTAGAATTTGGCAAAGGAATTTGGAATTCTAGATTCAGGGATAGATAGTTTACGCAGCGAAAGCTGGTAGGTTTTACAATTATGTTCGAGTTCTAGAACGGTTCTTAATTATAATCCTGATGCTTTAATTAATTCACAGTTCTGAAGATTCCTGAGATTTCCCTATGCCTAGCGCTTTTCTCCATTGATTTACACTTTGTTTAATTATTTGCACTGCAATTTCATTACATTATACTTTATTTAGCATAATACTTTTACTGAGATTTATTGAGTATTTCATAGTCCTTGTGGATTCGATCCCTAAGTACTACAGTGATCTCTTAATTTGAGAGAGTAGCTCAAGGTAAATTTGAGCATATCAAATTTTGGCGCCGTTGCCGGGGACTTTTGAATTTACCATTAGATTTAAGTTTAAGTTTTTGTCTAAATTTTCTTTAATTTTGTTACTAATATCGATCGACACCGGTGTCCGGACAGACAAGAAAGTAGCTGATTGGAGCTTTGAGCAAGCTCTAAAGACAGAGCTTAAGCAACTCCCTGCGGGGCTCAGGTATGCATTCCTTGGTGAACATAATTCATATCCTGTTATTGTTAATGCGTCCTTGAACAACGCAGAGCTCACCCTATTGCTAAGTAAGCTGCGCAAGTTTCGCAAGGCTCTTGGCTATTCTCTTGATGATATTTCAGGTATCTCTCCAGATCTGTGCATGCATAGGATACATCTTGAGGATGAGACTAAGTCATCAGTTGAACATCAGAGACGGCTGAATCCAAACCTGAAGGATGTGGTTAAGAAAGAGATCATGAAGCTGTTGGATGCAGGGATCATCTATCCGATTTCCGACAGTGATTGGGTCAGTCCAGTGCATGTTGTGCCTAAGAAAGGAGGAGTCACAGTGGTACAGAATGAGAAGAATGAGCTGATACCAACTAGGACTGTGACAGGGCACAGAATGTGCATTGATTATCGGAAGCTGAATGCCGCTATAAGAAAGGATCATTTTTCTTTGCCCTTCATTGATCAGATGCTTGAGCGGTTAGCTAATCACCCTTATTATTGTTTCCTTGACGGTTATTCAGGGTTCTTTCAGATTCCTAGGCACCCTCTGCCTAATTCGTCACAAAGTCAAGCTAATGACTTTAAACAAGCGCTTGGTGGGAGGCAACCCACTGGTAAGTTGTGAATATATTTCATTTATTTGATTTTTAATTATTTAGGTTTTTCTATATTTTTCAGTCTAACTTTGATTAATTTTTATTTTTGGTTTTCTTTTATTCACCAAAAAAAAAAAAAAAAAAAAAAAAAAAAAAAAAAAAAAAATTTGCGATGGTGTCAACCCTTGTTGCTGGTGTCGATCGACACCACCCATGAGTGTCGATCGACACCCACACCACGGATTCAGGTTTGGTGTTCTAATATTTTGACTTTTTCACTATGGTTCATCAGTTTTATTTCCTTTTCACCAACTCCTTGCTTGATAACACTGGGGACAGTGTTGTTTAAGTCTGGGGGAGGTAGTTACTAACATCATTCTTTTTGTTTTCTTAGAGTCAGTCCAATTTTTTTTTTATTGAGTCAAAATTTAGTTTGGAAACTATGATTTTTCGAGGAAATCACCACATTTGCAGGAACTTGAGTGACCATTGATTCGAGCTTGACATGCGTCTGAGACTAATGAAAAACCCCAAGGCTGATCAACCTACCAATGTTACCCATGTTCACCTGAGCTTTCAGAGGATCCATCACCGACTTCGCCCATTAACCTGATTTTATTTTTGCTTGTCCAGGGGCTTGATATACATTGGATCGGATTCTCCCTTCAGTCCTGAAAGACTTGTCTGTGTGAGTATGGTTCCCCTCTCTCTTCCCTTCATAAAGAAAAAAAAAGAAAGAAAAAAAAATATATATATATACTAAGCAGTAAAAGATGAAATGATTTTTTTTTGAGTAGAGAGGTAGGAAAATTTCCAGTGACCTCATTATTCTACTTTGAAAGAAATGATCACACAAAGGTTGGAAGCGAGGTTAGGAAAATTTCCCGTGATACCATTATTCGCCTACACCTTTGATATAATTAACTGCAGAAGTGAGAAAAGAGGAGAGGAAAGGAACCAGAAGTAAAGACAGTTTGTGTGTTCAGGAAAACTGATTGAGAAAGAGTCCATGTGTCCTTTGATTGATACTCCCTGGATGAGTCTTCACCTTAGTTTTATAGAAGTCGGTATGGTGAATTTGGATTGTTTATTTGGACTGTGGAGTTGTTTGGGACAGTTGCTAAGTCTGGGGGAAGTACATGGTGGTCTGGACCTTGTCAGGTAAGAATTTCCAGTGGCTTTACTATGGTGAATGTGAGTCTGGTGCTCTTATGACGAAATGAGTTTCCTGTGTTTTCAAACTTCTTTCACAGGCTGAGTGTCTGTTTTGCTTGAGGGCAAGCAAAAGCTAAGTCTGGGGGAGTTGATATATCATGGTTTTTATGGGTTTTAACTATGATATAAGAGTCTTTAATCGTGTCTTTTTGGTGTTTTTAGAGTCTATTAGAGTCTTTTATCTTCAGGTATGAATTTAGGACTAATGTGAAGAATATGAGAGATTTTGGAGCAAAGACCAAGAAGTTGCATCGAAGGATCATGTTTTGAGGCGATATGTGACTTGGTGTCGATCGACACCAGCCATGCGTGTCGATCGACACCACAGGCGGACAACTTCGGAGATTTTGGAAGATTTACAATTTTGCCCAGAAGTTTCCATTATTTCAGCATTAGTCCATGTACGAGTTTTTAGCTATATATTGTGTTTTAGATCAGAGTTTTAGGGATTATCAAGCAGCAGACCCTCCATTTTCTAATCTCTGATACTCTTGTTCTCTACTTTATTTTCTATTATATTGAATGATTTCTATTCATATCATGATGATTGTTGCTTTCACCATGTCTGAGTAGTTCCCTTGTTAGGCTATGGGTTTTCAAAGGTTTCTGAAGAATTGTTGAACCAGTGATTTATTAGGGTTAATTGATAGAGTTCTTCATCTAAGATTGGACTTATTGCTTATTCTAGATTCGCGACCTAGAATCTGATTTAGGGTTGTTAATTGACATGAAAGTGTAATTGATTGCCAGATCTATCTTAGGTGAGCAAAATACCTAATCTGCAAAGGAAATTGATTTAGGGATTTTGTGAACAGATTGAACCTGATCATTACTGCTTGTCTGGATCTTAGAATTTGGCAAAGGAATTTGGAATTCTAGATTCAGAGATAGATAGTTTACGCAGCGAAAGCTGGTAGGTTTTACAATTATGTTCGAGTTCTAGAACGGTTCTTAATTATAATCCTGATGCTTTAATTAATTCACAGTTCTGAAGATTCCTGAGATTTCCCTATGCCTAGCGCTTTTCTCCATTGATTTACACTTTGCTTAATTATTCGCACTGCAATTTCATTACATTATACTTTATTTAGCATAATACTTTTACTGAGATTTATTGAGTATTTCATAGTCCTTGTGGATTTGATCCCTAAGTACTACAGTGATCTCTTAATTTGAGAGAGTAGCTCAGGGTAAATTTGAGCATATCAGTGAGCCATAGGGCTTGATACTAATCATCCCGGACATGAACCAAGACCAACGTGGCCGAGGTATCATCTACGTCCGAGTGACCCCTATGAACCAAAGCTTGTTGTAGCAATATTCCAACTGTGTGAATGAGCTCCTTAGTCTTAGAACGAGTCATTGTCCCAACTAGCACTTCCTTGGCCGAACAAGCACACTTCCTATCACCACATGGCTCATCCATAGCTTCCTTCTCGACCAGTTCGAACATGTCCTCGACCGGGTCCAACATTTCCTCGGCCATCGGCTGTTCTTCCGGGTCGCTATCCATTCTCGCATCAGGCTCCCCCAGTTGAAAAGGATTTGTCCTCAAATCCGGACTACCTGCCAAGAACAACGCCAAGTTAGTTTTCCAAAAGAGTAGAAAACGTATAAAACCAAACCAATATTTAAGAATGAGAGAAAGGTAAGGAGAAAGCTTAGGAAAATGTTTGGCATAAGGGCGGTAGGTGAATGGAGAACATGGGTCTCGCCCTTGAGCTTCAGAGGAGCTGAACACTTTCCAAAGATATCCCTTGGTTCCAAGCTTTGTATCACGGAAGTAGTCTAGAACAAAGGCTCGGTGACATGTGGTTTCGTTAGTTGAGTTTCTGTTCTTCATTTCAAACGTCTGTTCCTTGAACTCCTTACCTCCGTCCCTTGTTCCTGTCATATTACAAAGATAAGTATAATCCCGATTAGAAGATAGGAAATCTACAACAGGACCGGGTTGTACTATCATCAACTTAAAGCCATTGGAAACTATTTTAAAGAGTTTAAGAAATCCTGTTAAGTCCGGAATGTCCGTGGACTGGACTTGGATGGTTGCACAGTTCTGGTTTTCTTCCTTGACTTGAAAAATGTATAGAGTCTTCTCGCCATCATAAGCAAAGTATTTGGCACTCAAGTCGGATGGATACTTCTCGAAGACTTCATTTTGTTCCTTTGGTGCTTCCTTGTCTCGGTCAGATGGTGGAGCTTTGTTTGGTCCTAGAGACACACTGTCGTGGTAGAACTGATACTTTGGTCTCGGTCCATCACCTGTAACCTGCAAAGTTATGAAATCACTCGGTGGCACCGGTGTAAGGTTAAACGAACAAGTAAAATTGTCATCAAGTCCAAAATAATTCGGTTCAGCCCAAAGTTTGTTTCTTTCACTTATCATAGCCATAGCAAAATGATTGGCTTTCTTGCTTGGTTCCTGTTTGCTTTGGAGTCGGACTTGATCAAGATAAACTTCGTGTGGAGACATCGGTACTAGAGTAGTCTTCCTTCCCTTGAACTCGAACGTATGCCGGTTGGTAAAGCCATCATGAACTACCCTTCTATCAGATTGCCACGGCCTTCCAAGCAGAATGTGTCCAGCTTCCATAGGTAGAACATCACACAAAATCTCATCTTCGTATTTGCCGATTACTATAGGAACCTCCACTTGATGTTTCACTTTCATTTCTCCATCTTTGCTAAGCCACTGAAGATCATACGGCTTTGGATGCTTCTTAGTCTCCAATCCCAGCTTCTTAACCATTGTTTCACTCGCCACATTAGTACAACTACCACCGTCGATGATAAGGCTGCACACTTTTCCTTTGACAAAGCATCGCGTGTGAAACAAGTTAGCTCTTTGCTCTTGCTCTTCGGACTTAGACTGTATGCTGAGCGTCCTTACTGATACTAGCAACTCTCCCTTAGCTGGTAACTCAACATTTTCACCTTCAAGCAGCTTGACTTCTGGTTGCTCATCCTCGGATTCATACTCGCCATTATCCTTCAGAACCATTATCCTTTTATTGGAACACTCACTCGCATAGTGTCCCATTCCTTGACATTTGTAGCACTTGATTCTGCTGGTTCTGGATTCAGTTTTTCCTTTATCTCCATAAGTTCTTGCTTCAGAGTTTGAAATAGCCGGCTGCTTGCTTTCGCTTAGTATCTTCGGCTTTTCTTCCCTCGGGTAGCCTCTTGTGTAACTAGTGTTTCCAACTCCAAACTGTGTCCGTATAGGACCTCTCCTCTTAAGCTGCTGTTCTATCAGTATTGCTTGGTGTAGCATTTCCTGTAGATCAACATGAGGCTGCATCTCCAACCTATCTTGAATGTCACGCTGCAAACCTCCTAGAAACCTCGACATGGTAGCTTCTCGGTCTTCTTGAACATCAGCTTGGATCAGCAAGGTTTCCATTTCCTGGTAGTAATCCTCAACACTCCTACTACCTTGCACAAGCCTCCTCAACTGATTATGCAACTCCCGGTAATAGTAACTAGGCACAAAACGTTTTCGCATAATGGTCTTCATCTCATTCCAAGTAGAAACCGGATACTCTTGGTTTCTTCTTCTAGACGTAACCAACTGATCCCACCAACTCAAAGCATAGTCAGTGAACTCAGTAGCGGAGCATTGAAGTCTCGGCGAGTTCCAAGACAGGCCTTGGAACTTACCAACGACTAAGGCACAAAACACAACCCCGCGCCCAAATAACATTCTCAAACATAAGTTTAAACATTTAAATAACTAAAATAGAAAAGATAGAAAGATAAGAGATAGTCGGTCCACGCCAAATATTCTCGGGACGGCCGGACTAGGTCGGACTAGCACCAAGCAAGGATGAACCTATGGACCACGAACCTCATTAAAAACCTTCCTTTGGAAAACCACTTGGGAAAAACCAAAGGCAATTGAAAAAGAGTGTAGGTGAGCCATAGGGCTTGATACTAATCATCCCGGACATGAACCAAGACCAACGTGGCCGAGGTATCATCTACGTCCGAGTGACCCCTATGAACCAAAGCTTGTTGTAGCAATATTCCAACTGTGTGAATGAGCTCCTTAGTCTTAGAACGAGTCATTGTCCCAACTAGCACTTCCTTGGCCGAACAAGCACACTTCCTATCACCACATGGCTCATCCATAGCTTCCTTCTCGACCAGTTCGAACATGTCCTCGACCGGGTCCAACATTTCCTCGGCCATCGGCTGTTCTTCCGGGTCGCTATCCATTCTCGCATCACCCCATCATCATTGGGCTGTATACTTCAGTTTTGAGCAATGAATTGGCTATCGGGTGGCCATTGGTTTTGGCTGGCGGTAATTTAGACATCTTCTCCAGTTCAAGTTAGTTGGTTTGATGACCACATCACCTCACCCACTCCCCAAGCTCATCAGGAGCCTTAAATTCGTCTCTTGCCTTTTCTTTTTCGTTTGTTTTGGAAAAATTCAATTTAGGTTTTATTTAAATTTATACCTAATTACTTCTTATGTCTCGGTAGATAGGATGCGTTACTTAGAAGTAGGGGTGTGCACGAATCGGTTATCCGAAAATTTCATGATATCCTGATCTTGATCCAAGAATTAATTATTCGGATCCTTCATTATCCGCGGATATCCGGATCTTCGCAAAGTAGTTAAAAATATTAAAATAATAATGCAAAATCATTTAAATTTTTTGAAAAAATTAATATAAAATATTTCAAATTAGTTATTATAAACATTTTATAACATATTTACGATGTAAATTCTAAAAAATACACAAACAAATAGTTTTTTTTAGTTATATTGCGGCCATATTTTTATCTATAATATAATCTATATAAAAATTATACATATATTTTATATAAAAATTATAATAAAAACCAGATCAGGGGATCCCGAATATCCTTTTTTGAGCGGATTGATTACACTCTTTTTAACGTTCAATTATCCTATCGTGTGTAAGCACTTTAAGTTATCGATCCTCAAAGAAATAAGAACAGCACACCAAGAATACAAGTCATGTTCTAATCTAAGCAATAAAGATGTTGTGTTTTAAAAACTAAAATTTAAATGTCAAGCAAGCGGAAAATAACTAAAATGGTTCAAAAAATCAAATAAAGAAAGCGATGAGTCTCCGGAATGGTTATGATTAAGATGAGATGATGAATGTTTGATGATGAATGATGAACAACATTCTAGGATAAATTATCAACAAATAAGATGAATCCACTCCCATGACAATAATCTCTTCAACAATCATTCAATCAACAATAACTCTCATTAGCAATTAAAATGATTGTTAATCATTAAAAATTAAGTCTAATCCAACCACAAATCATCCTATTTAACTACTCTCATAAGTAAGGAATGAAATGCACATTTAGGTTTCATTCAAGCAGTTTTACAAACACCTTGTGGGCATGAAAATGCAAATGATCTAAACAACCAATCTCTTGACTAATCTAGCATTATTTACCACCTAAATAAAGGAATAACATAGAATCTAGTCCTAAACATCATCATCAAACCATCAAAATCAACCAACCCTTAACTCATCTAAAATACTACTCACAAATAGTCATGAAAACACAAATCAATTGAGGAGCTGTTTGTTTGCTCATCCATCATCTCCTTCCAAATGATTCATCTAGATATCGCATCTAGATGATTCATCTAAATGTTGTTCGTTTCTACTTTTGGTTATTCATTTCGATGATTCATCTGAATGGGGTAAAACGAACAGTCCTTACATCTCCATCTCCATCCAGATGATTTTTAACAAAAATGACTAAAATGCCCGTGGTTTAATTTAATCATATTTTTAATTTTATTTTAACCATATTAATTTTAATTCTTAAGTCAAAATATACTTAAAACTAATATAATTTTGAAATTCTTATTTTTGACATTTATAAATTAATTTTTCTCACGTAAATTCATATAAACTTATAAATTAAAATCCAAATTTCGCAAAAATCTCGAAATTACATTTTTCCGCCATAATCGCAAAAATCTCAGAATTATATATTTTCCGCCAAACCGTAAAATCTCCGAATTATATTTTTCCGTCAAAACCGTGAAATCACAATTTTGGTATAAAAAAACACAAAACCGTAAAATCTCGAAAACTACATTTTTCCGCCAAATCCGTGAAATCACAATTTTGGGTAAAAACATGAAATGACATTTTTCCGCTAAAACAGTAAAATCTTAAAAATTATATTTTCCCGCCTAAATCATAAAATCTCGGAATTACATTTTCTCGCCAAAACTGTGAAATCACAATTTTGGTTAAAAACGCAAAATGACATGTTCCCGCCAAATCCGTGAAATCACAATTTTGGTTAAAAACGCAAAATGATGTTTTTCCGCTAAAACCGTAAAATCTTGAAAATTATATTTTCCCGCCAAAACCATAAAATCTCGGAATTACATTTTTCCGCTAAAACCGTGAAATCACAATTTTGGTTAAAAAAACGCAAAATGATATTTTCCCGCCAAAATCATAAAATCTCAAAAATACTTTTTCCCGCCAAAACCGTGAGATCAAATTTTTGGTAAGAAAACACAAATTTGTGTGTTTTCCGCAAAAACCACAAATCTCGAAATTAAATTTTTCTGCCAAAATCGTGAAAATAAATTTTTTGGCAGAAAAAAATTTGTGAAATGATGTTTTTCTACTAAAAATGCAACATTACATAATTTTATTTTTTCTTCAAATCCGTAAAATTAAAATTTTGGCGGGAAAACATATTAGCAATGTATTGTCGAATATTTTTATAAAGTTTTTAAAATAGTATATCAATATATATATCAAATTATATCAACAAAACACATATTTTAGGTTAGGGATATATTTGTCATTTGTTATTTTGGGATGAATCATCTTCATCCAAATGATCCAATTTGGATCATCTAGATGAATCTTGAAATTTTGTCTAGATTTGAAAACTCATCTAGATGATCCATCGAGATGGTCCATTCAGATGCGTCATTTTTATCACTAAACGAACATCAATTCTCATCTCCATCCGGATGAATCATCTGAATTAGCAAACGAACAGCCCCTGACTTAAACTTTGCATAATCATGACTATAAGATGAATAATTGAAGGATTTTAAAGAAAAAAATAAGTACTTGAATTCATGAAATCTCTACAAGTTCTTTGCATAAAAGCCTAAGGTGGCTAGAGAGAAATTCTCGTAAAACAAGCATAAGCACTCTAATTAGGTTTAGAGGCTATATATAGTTAGAAATAAAGGAAGCATGGTTTAACCCTTAACCAAATTGGTAAATATGAATTAAAATCGGGTCAGACTTGGTAAATGTCAGTTTAATGAGAAAAGAAGGAAATTTTGATTGGTCTTGGCAGACTGATTCTGGCTAGCTGATTCTTGCGGTCTATAGATCGTCAGGAATGTCATCTGAAGCACTGCATCTTACAAACACTCCGCGTCAATCCTGGCTGGCTGATTCTGGCGGTCTATAGATCGTCAAGAATGTCATCTGAAGCACTGCATCTTACAAACACTTCGCGTCAATCATGGCTGGTTGATTCTGGCTGGGGGGGGTCGTTACAGATGACTCTTCTTCATCAAAACCACTTATTGTTCACTTTGATTGTTTCAACTCTTCTCTCCCAAGCTCCAAGTCTCACCAAAACCTAAAATAAGACTCAAAACACATGCAACATGAAAGAATTGACAATACAACATCCTAGAATGTGACCTATGCGGAATCAAGACTCAAAAGCTTATTTACAACATTAAGTGATGCGAATGCACAAGAAAAGCTATTAAAACCATTGCATAAATGATACAAAATGCATAGATATCACGTATCGAAGTGGATCCCGGATTGGATCTTGGATCCCAGATATTTATCCACCCCTACTTGTTCCCCCAACTGGCTTAACTAGTAATTCTATATATTTTAGTTGACAAAAAAAGCTCATATAATACATGACCAAGTGTTGGTACCGGGTTTAGCACCCGACCAATAACCCGACCTGAATCTCATCCGACTAAGTCTACAAAGCCCAGTCGACCTGGCCCATTGAGTATCTGACCGACTAGCTCGGCTAAATAGAAATCTACTTAGAAAAGGAAACATATAAAGCCGACCTGAAGAAAAGGAAAGAAGGAAGGGCCCACGAAGCCGGCCCGATCCAAAATCAAGCCGACTTCGAATCTATATAAATAAAGAGCTTCGCCTTAGTAAGAAGGCATCCAGCAATCAAGAGAGAAGACCTAATTCAAAGCATTCGAGCTATTATTGTATTCTCTTAAGGTTGAAAACCCTAATTCTTCTGTAAACCCTTGATCAAGGAAAGATTATTAATAAAGAAACCGATTGAAACCCTATTGAGCTTTTAAGGTTCAACAGTTGGCGCCGTCTGTGGGGAATTCGATCAAATCCTTTGTTCTTTCGGTTTCCTTTCTTGATCAATGGCCGGACTACCTCCTCTCGACGGACCAATCCTTCCCGAAGGAAGAGATCCTCCTCCAACTCTCGATGGAAGAAACCTTCCTCCACCTCCCGATGGGCAAGATCCTCCTCCTGCCCTAGCAGGCATACTTCCCCCACCTGCGTCGGCACTAGGGTCTTCTGGAATTCCCCCTCAGAATCAAGAGACCGACAAAACCACTGACGGAGTCAATCAGCACGCCACAGGACAACTCCACGATATACCAATCACCAACACCACGAATTTACCAGAACAGATCGGTCAACTCTTACAGACGTCTGACCTCGAACTCCTCATACGTTACTTACGCGAGAAACACGCCGCGATGCCTGTACCAGATACAACAGGCCGACCACTCAATTCTGGCGATCAAACTGTCGGAGGAAACAACCGCCCAAACACCAACACCCAGCCTTTGCCGATTCAACGAAATCTACTCAGCGAGTTCAACAGATAAGGATCTCCAATCTTGACTCCGCAGGATCTCTACCGGCAACTCACCTCCGCCCATCACTGAGAAGCCGAGCTGGCTAGCGCGATCAAGAACATCAAATCTCAGGTCCACCAAGCCACGAGTTCTGCACCAGATATCGATCAGATCATCGAGAAATCTCAGCAGACTCCGTTTACAGCCCGAATATCCGAAGTCGACATGCGGAACATCGGAAAACTCAAACTCACCACTTACGATGGTACAACACCAGGGACTACAGACCCATCCAGTCACATGACCGCCTTCACCATAGCCACCGGACGACTCCGAATCATCAAAGAAGACAGAGATGCAATCTTATGCCAACTATTTATTGAAAGCCTGAGTGGAGCGGCTCTAAAGTGGTTCGCCAAGCTCAAACCACGCTCTATCGATTCATTCAACGAACTTTCCCAGGCATTCATGAAGAAGTACCAATGTCTTATCCTCCATCAAGAATCAACAGCCGACCTCTGGAACATGGATCAGGAAAAAGGAGAAAGTCTCCGACACTACATCGACCGATTCAAGGACGTCGCCTCCCGGGTAACCATGGAAGACTCCGCCTCTATCGAAGCACTCAGGAAAGGGCTGTGGTACGAATGCCGCTTCCGTGAAACCCTCTCATCACAGAAGCCTCAAACTCTGGAAGATGCCCTCCATCCCGCCACCATCTACATCAAGATGGAAGAGGAACACGAATCTTTGAAAAAGAAACATGCCCATAAAGCTTCTACAGCTCCGAAGGAAAAGCCGAAGGAAACCTACCGTGAACCCAGACAACACTACGACAACCATCGTGATGACAGAGGTCGAAGACCGGGTATTGCCTACCAAATAACCGACGAACTAGGACCGTCCCTGCCATGGAACAAATACGTTCGACCGGAGTCGCCTCAGAAAGATACTAGCCGGTACGAAGGATCACGGCGACAAGACTCGTATTCCCGGTCTGACGTGCCTACTTCCTACTGCGAATACCACGAACGCTCGGGACATTCAACCGCCGAATGTCGAACACTTCAGGATTTCCTGCTCAGCAAGTACCGCAAAGGGGAGGTCCCAGACGCCGTACACCGACGTTATCGACAGGACAACAGAGATAACCGGTCATCCCGACCATACAACGGCCCACGACCCAATAATCAGCGGAGACCGGCTTATAACAATCGACCCAATAACGATAGGCCCGCTTACCACGAAGAACAGAACGTCCAACACGAACATGACGACAACCAGCGCGACGAGACGCCCAAAAGGGACAGAGACGACGACCAACATGACGAAAGGGGACAAATCAAAAGACGCACGGTTCATGTCATCATGGGCGGACTCACTGACTGCAAGGACTCTGTAAGATCTCTCAAGGAACACAAGCGGAAGGCCGAAAATTCGGTCAAGTACCAGCAAGTCGCCGTGGAAAACAGGTTGGGGATCGACCTACCCATTATATTCTCGTCAACTGATCTAGTCGGACTGGACATGCCGCACAATGATCCTCTTGTTATCTCCTTGGAAATTGATACCTGCAACGTCGCCAAAATCCTCGTCGACACTGGCAGCTCCGTCGATCTCATTTACAAACAAACATTGGACAAAATGGATATCCACGAGTCTCAGATTAAAAAGGTAACTCGGACGCTCACCGCCTTTGACAATCGACAAATAACTTCTCTTGGGACCATCAAGCTCCCAGTCTACGCCGGTAACTCGGCAAAGTTCGTAAAGTTTGTGGTTGTCAACGAACCCGCCGTTTACAACGCCATCATCGGTACTCCATGGCTACACGCAATGGGAGCAGTTGCATCAAGCTACCACCAATGTCTACGCTTCCCGTCAGGTGGGGCCATATTCACTATACGGGGAAGCCAGTTAACCGCCAGATCATGCTTTATCTCCGAAAAGAAAATGCGCTTCAAATCAACCACTATAAATTCCATCGCCGACGACAAGAGCAGCCCCGATGTAATCAAGTCTCGCCCTCTGAAGACAAGCAAAGAATTGGTCGATATGGTGAAAATCAATCCCGCGCACCCAGATCAGCAAGTCGGCATCGGAAGCCAGCTCCATCCCGACATTAGACAACGCTTGGAATCATTCCTCCGACTGCATGTGTCTACTTTTGCTTGGACGATCGATGATATGGTAGGAGTCGACCCCAAAGTCACATCACATGAACTCAATGTCGATCCGACGTACAAGCCAATCCGACAGAAACGTCGAAAACTTGGTGTGGAACGCGCCAACGCGGTAAACGACGAGGTCGACAAATTACTAAAGGCAGGATCAATCTGCGAGGTCAAATACCCAGAGTGGCTGGCAAACCCCGTGGTGGTAAAGAAAAAGAACGGCAAGTGGAGAGTCTGCGTCGACTTCACAGACATCAACAAGGCATGCCCAAAAGACTGCTTCCCACTTCCTCATATAGACCGGCTAGTCGAAGCCACAGCGGGGAACGAGCTTTTGTCCTTCATGGACGCCTTTTCCGGCTACAACCAGATCCGAATGCATCCTGGCGATCGCGAAAAAACGGCGTTTATCACAGATCGAGGCACTTACTGCTACAAAGTCATGCCTTTCGGCCTCAAGAATGCAGGTGCCACTTATCAGCGCCTCGTCAACAAGATGTTCGCAGAACAGCTCGGCAAGACCATGGAAGTATACATAGATGACATGTTAGTCAAGTCGGAAAAGGCGGAAGATCATGTCAATCACCTGAAAACGTGTTTCGAAATTTTAGACAAGTACGGAATGAAGCTCAATCCGGCTAAATGTACATTCGGGGTAACCTCAGGTGAGTTCTTAGGATACATCGTCACCAAACGGGGAATCGAAGCCAACCCCAAGCAGATTATAGCGGTACTCGAACTGCCTTCAACACGGAACAAACGAGAAGTCCAACGTCTCTCTGGAAGGATCGCAGCACTGAACCGATTCATCGCCAGATCGACTGATCGCTGCCTACCATTTTACCAACTCCTACGCAGCAATAAAACATTCGATTGGGACGATAAGTGCGAGGCCGCCTTTACGGAGCTGAAGGAGTATCTATCAACACCTCCAGTATTAGCGAAACCAGATCAAGGGGAGACCCTTTACCTCTACATCGCCATCTCGGAGTCAGCAGTCAGTGGCGTACTCGTCAAAGATGAAAGAGGCGAACAAAGGCCCATTTTTTATGTCAGCAAAGCACTTGAAGCAGCGGAGACACGATATTCGGCCTCAGAAAAAATCGGATTCGCGATCATCATCTCAGCACGAAAGCTTCGACCATATTTTCAAAGTCACCCTATCATCGTCTTGTCCGACATCAACATCCGAACTGTCTTGCACTCACCAACCCAGTCAGGACGCCTAACAAAATGGGCAATCGAACTCAGTGAATATGATATCAAGTATCAACCACGCAAGGCTCATAAATCACAGGTATTAGCAGACTTCTTAGTCGAGCTCCCACACGACGTCATCGAGAACAATGAGCTCGAGCAAACATGGGAACTGCACACGGACGGTTCGGCTACACAAAACGGATCCGGAGTCGGTATCCTACTCAAATCTCCCACCGGTGAAGTACTTGAACAAGCACTGCGTCTCAACTTTCAGTCAACCAACAATGAAGCCGAATATGAAGCACTCATAGCTGGCCTACGGTTGGCAAAAGCAGTCGGAGTCCAACATATAAAGGCACACTGCGATTCCCAGCTTGTCACGAGCCAGTACAGCGGTGATTATGAAACCAAAGATGAACGAATGGACAAGTACTATCGACTCGTACAGAAACTCGCAAAGGAGTTCGCCACCTTCGAACTCACCAAGATTGACCGATCGGAGAACAAATCAGCCGACGCATTGGCCGCTTTCGCCACTAATCCGAATCCTTATAGAAGAACTATCCCAATCGACTCTCTCAACGAGCCAAGCATCGAGCTTCCTCGCGGCATCTGCGCTATCCGCGAAGAAACCGACTTGCTTGAAGATGAAATTCCGGAAACCGATCCTATCAACACACCAATTCTATCCGATTGGAGGCTTCCTATCAGGTCATACATTCAGGATGGAACAGAACCAGAAGACAAGTGGGAAGCTCGACGACTCAAAGCTAGAGCAGCACGTTATACGATCATTGATGGCGATCTCTATCGATGGAACACCTCCGGTCTATTACTTATATGTATCCACGGCACGGAAACAGAACGAATCATGACAGAAACACATGAAGGCGCTGGAGGAAATCATTCCGGAGGACGGTCTCTAGCGCTTAAGATCAGAAAGCACGGACACTATTGGCCGACCATGGTAGCCGACTGTGAACGATATGCGGCGACCTGCGAAAAGTGTCAAAGGCATGCTCACTTGATCAATTCACCAACCGAGCTACTCACTTCTGGCGCTGCACCTTACCCGTTTATGCGATGGACAATGGACATTGTCGGCCCACTACCGAAATCTCGAGGTAAAAAGTTCATACTCGTTCTAACAGATTACTTCACTAAATGGGTTGAAGCAGCAGCATACTCAAAGATCGAAGGAGAAGATGTCGTCCACTTCTTGTGGAAGTACATTGTATGCCGACACGGATTGCCGTACGAGATTGTCACCGATAATGGAACAAACCTAACATCCTCAAAGGTGGAAGGATTTTGCGAAAAATGGAGAATCCGACTCAACAAGTCAACACCAAGGTATCCACAAGGGAATGGTCAGGCAGAAGCAACCAACAAGACGATTTTGGATGGCCTTAAGAAACGATTAGGCGTCAAGAAAGGTAAATGGGCGGACGAGCTAGACGGAGTCCTCTGGTCTCATCGGACTACACCTAGGCGACCTACAAATCGATCCCCGTTTTCCCTCGCCCACGGCGTTGAAGCACTTGCTCCGGCTGAAGCAAACATCTACACTCTGTGACGATCTAAGCTCCCAGAGAATACCGACCTCAACACAGAAATGCTGCTCGATAATCTCGATGACATAGAAGAAATGCACGACGAAGCTTTGCTCCGCATTCAGAACTACCAACAAGCAGCAGCTCGGTATTATAACAAAAAGGTCAGAAATCGTTTTTTCGACAAAGGCGACCTCGTTCTCAGGAAAGTCTACGCAAACACAAGGGAATGCAAAAACAAAATGGGAGCCAAGTGGGAAGGACCATATCAAATCTCCGAAGTCATAAAGCCCGGCGTCTACAAACTCGCGACGATGTCTGACGAGCCCATCATTCATCCATGGAATTCGATCAACTTGAAGCGCTACTATTATTAAGGCATCACTCCGGCCTCTCCAGCATCTAGGCGATCAGTGAACTACGTTTTGACTTGATCCCGCCTCAACGGGTACGTAGGCAGCCCATCAAGGGTCCAGTCGCAAAAAAAAAAAAAAAAAAAAAAAAAAAAAAAAAAAAAGATCGAGCTTTGCCTCTCTATTGTTTCGACACATTGTAAAGAACTACGTTCGGCTTGATCCCTTTTACGGGTACGTAGGCAGTCTCTTACGAGGCACAGCTATAATACTTAATAAAATCCTTTCACAATAAAGATCGAGTTTTGTCTCTCTATTATTTCGACACAGACACATCTTATTCTATTCGGTAAAAGCCAAAGTCCTATCTGTCGACTTCATTGGCAGCTGCTCACGATGTTCGATGCCCTGGCCAGGTATTCGATACATTATCCAAAGAAAATCGGGCCCAGTCCCAAAAATAATCAAGTCGCCCGAGACAAATAAGTCGACAACCGCACAATCGGGGCCAGACTTTAGACTTCTAAAAGGGGGAAGTATAAGTCGAGGTCGCAACTCGCTTCTGTAACCTAAAAGCCGGGCCCAGTTCCCGCATTACCGCTCCAAGTCGCCTGAGACAAACTAAGTCGAGCACATCTCGCACAATCAGGGCCTGACTTGGACATTTTCTAGGTAAGAGTATAAGTCGACCTCTTAGAAAGAAAGTCGACTTCTTCTAAAGTTGCGTCCAAAAAACCTAAAGCCAGGGCTAGTCCCGCACCTTTCTTACCAAAACACTTGGAACGCAGTAAGCCAAACCAACTTGCCACCAGCCAAGTATTGAGTTTGCCACCAGGTAAGTCTAGTCCGGGTAAGGCAGAAGACGTTCTGCGCTGGACCGGATTTACCAAATCAAGACTATAATCGCTAAATAAGCCGACCTAGATTCGCATAATAAGCCGATCTACTATTACACCCTTCGGGTTCGACCTCTCTAAGTCATTTCAATCCGACTCAGATACTTGGGCATTTTCTCAGAACTTCAAACCAGTTACCAGTTCAAGTTTCCCACTTAAAAAATAAAGCAGAGAGAAAGGTCCCACAAGCAATACGCAAAAATGCTGGGAGATCACCATAAATACTTAAATACGAGTAAAAACCCCTCCGGGCAATGTCAATACAAACATCAGAATACAGACCACATCCGGTCTGTAAACAAAAAACAGAACAAAAAAAAAAAAGAGCGCAGCATAATCATCAGGCCGTCTTATGAACAGAGGGGTCTTCGGGCAATTGCGGTGGAGGAATGCTTAAGGTAACCTCATCATTCGTCAGACCGTCGTTCGAACCATAAGGCAACACGTCGGCCTGGTCCGCAAGCGGCAACCCGCCAATGACTTTCTGCACATCTAACTCCTCTTCTTGAAGCTCGACTACACTCAGTTGCAGAGCTTCCTCTCAGTACTGCTTCTCATACTCAGCGAATTCGGCGATCTTTTCGTCAGGAATCGCCTCGCCATCCTCCTTGAGCATCTCTAGAGCCTCGCGAGTGCCTTTGGCTTGCCGATACAGAGACGTGACGTCAGCGGTTTTCTTCATGTCGGCAAGGAACGCTTTTACCTTATCAAACAAACTCTGACAGCCCCTGACGATTTCGTCCTTAATGCGACGCTCCTTAGCAATACAGGCCGTCCTAGACGACCTAAGCCGTTTACGCTCCTCCTCCAGTTTCTCCATGAACCCAGCTTTCTCTTTCTTGAGGGCCTCGAGCTCGACCTTAAGCGATTCATTTTCCGTCTCTATCCTGGTGCATTTTATCAGGGAATCCCTGCGTTCAACCGACACCTGCTCCAGTTCGGCCTCAAGCTCTCTAACTCGTTCACGCTCTTGGTTGTACGAAATTCGAGCATTCGCAAGGGCCCCCTCTATCTTTGATGACGCTAAGAGCGCCTTTTCGGCACGAGTCGCCTTGAAGTTTAACTTCTCATAGAAGTTGTTCATGACTCTTCCCGCCTACGGATAACAACGCAACCCGTATCAGAACGATATTACAGGAAATGGTTGTAAAAACCAAATGTATTACCTTCACCATCAGTTGGCACCATTCTTGGTATTGTTCCTCGTTCTCCATTTCTCCTGGAGGCGGCATGGGATGAGAAGACCCGCCCATAGCCCGGAATAGATCGGCACAAGCGCGAGGATCTGAGTAAGTCTCGCCAAGACCGGCAAATACAGTTGTGCTCCTGGATTTCTTTGCTGGTGGAGCATCCTTGGAAGCCTCAGGAGTCGACCTCTTCTTTGGATTTAGGGGAGAATCGACCTTGTCCTGAATCAGATCGATTATGCTTCTGGCCTCGGGGCCGGTAGCCGGGACGGAAGATGCAGATGGTGTGATCACCTTGGCAGCAACTCTCACAGGTTTATCGCCAGCCCTGTCTTTGACGCTTGGCTTCGTCATTGCCGAGGCAGCGTCCTTGCCCTTAGATACAACCGGTTCATTTTTGTCGGAAGTCATCACCTGGACAGATCCGGTCTTCTTGTCCTTAACCGCAGAAGCTTTCTTTTTCTTCAGTTCGCCTGCGAAACTTGGACCGTCGTCTAGATTGAGTGGAGCCATAGTCTCTTCTTCCTCAGCAATGGGATCAGCACGATCCGGAGACAATTTCCACTTACCTATTAACATGAAAAGCAAAATGAAGGCTCAGCTCGACAAATGACTTAGTACAATAACCATCACAACGAATAAAAGGCGGTCATTTACCGGATAAAAGTTTCGTTCGGGCAGCGGTAATCCTTGATTGTTGAATCTCTGGCCACTTCTGAAGGCCCAGTCTCTTAATCGCCTCTACTTTCTCGGCAAAGTCTTCAGGTTGAGCCCGGAATGTTTCGTGAATAGCTGCAACCAAAAAAAAAAAAAAAGAAGCAGTTAGGACCACATCAAATTCATCACGATTAAGCCGAACTGAAAACTACCATATCCAGTGACCCATCTCCTATAGAACAAATTTGGTGGAAGAGAAGAAGTTAGGTCGTCTATTTTCATGTAAAAGTAATGCCTCTGCCATCCTTTCAGGTTGTCGCCCCTTTCGTGAGTGATCAGGCTGAATTTTGGCTTCGTCGAGACATAAAACAGGGCTCCTTTGATTCTCTTCACTTGGCACACTTCTTCCAAAAACTGACTGCTGATCCCGACATTAGCCTCGGTCGCAAGTACCAACAGACCGACTAAGTGACATATCGATTTAGCAGTCAGCTGCGACAGAGCTAGCCCTCTCTTACGACAATAAGTGACTAACAGCTCCGGTAGAGGAAGCCACATGCACCCTTCAAAGAAGAACGACTCATAGAGACACATGTATCCTTTCGGACAGTGCCATGGACGTTGGTCCAGAGTCGGGATGATAATCTCGACTTCATCGGGGATATCACACCAGGACCTCATAACTTGGATTGAGTTGGCATCGCTCCAGCTCGGCATAATATCACTTTCATTTTCACAGGCAAAGTACTCAGGCCCTCTCTTCATTTTCGGCCTCCGGGGCCCCCTTTGTCTTTTACCCCTTAGTTGTTTATTCTGCCGGCTTGCTCGCCTAGATAAACTTGGGGAAGGACCCTCGTTGGTCTCCGCCTCTTCGGTATCATCTTCCTCGTCCTCAGCATCCTCTTCTTCTCTTTCTATCTCCACAATCTCAGCGTTATCGGGCTGCCTACCAGAGAAATTTGGAGAATTCTCTTCAGACCACTCGTCGTCTTCCACGGCTACGATGGGGACAGCCGGATCCTTCTCAATGGCGACCCGAGAAGACTGAGCTTCCTCTAGCCGACTACAGAGTTTAAGCCTCCGGTTTATCAGAGGCTGATTGTCGTCGGTGTCAGAATCGCTCTCATCTCGCAAATGGGGAATAGATACGCTTTTCTTCGGAGCCATTTGCCGAGTACCAAAGGTAGACCTCTAATCGCTGAAAAACTCGCTGAAATTCGAGAATCACGCCGGAATATGACACGGTATTCGGCGGGGCTTACCGGAAAGTAAAAAAGAGAAAATGCAAAAATAACGGGTCAAGATCAGAGAGAAAAGAAATCTACCTTTTTGTCTGGATGAAGAATGGCGAGTCCGCGAAACCGGACCCAATATTTATAAAAGAAATGCGTCTCTTCGGCTTCCGACCTACGCGTCTCTTCGGCTTCGCGCCTCTAGACCTAGGCGCCGTTTCACTGTTTTCTCGATTGAAACCAAAAAAAAATAAAAATAAAAAATAAGTATTAAATATCTCGCGAAGATTCTGGAAAATCTTCTGCTGACGTCATCAGCTTCTCGAGGAAGCCATTGCTAGTTCGACTTACTCTTAGCATGGATCTCCCTCCTTATAACGAGTCGAGCTCCAGTATTCAGTAACAAGTCGAGCTTGAACATTTATAAAACAAGTCGACCTTTATACGAAGCAAGCGTCGCTATGCTTTGCAACGTAGCCGGTCTCGATTCAAATCAGGTTACTTTATTTACTTCGTCTGTCTACTTCTTACCCAAACGAACTGGGGGGGGACCTACTGTTGGTACCGGGTTTAGCACCCGACCAATAACCCGACCCGAATCTCATCCGACTAAGTCTACAAAGCCCAGTCGACCTGGCCCATTGAGTATCTGACCGACTAGCTCGGCTAAATAGAAATCTACTTAGAAAAGGAAACATATAAAGCCGACCTGAAGAAAAGGAAAGAAGGAAGGGCCCACGAAGCCGGCCCGATCCAAAATCAAGCCGACTTCGAATCTATATAAATAAAGAGCTTCGCCTTAGTAAGAAGGCATCCATCAATCAAGAGAGAAGACCTAATTCAAAGCATTCGAGCTATTATTGTATTCTCTTAAGGTTGAAAACCCTAATTCTTCTGTAAACCCTTGATCAAGGAAAGATTATTAATAAAGAAACCGATTGAAACCCTATTGAGCTTTTAAGGTTCAACACCAAGCTAAGATAGCTCATTAAATTTATAAGTTTATCATGAGCTGAACTGAGTTCAGTGAGCTGGTTGATTTTTTGTATCCCTAGTTGTGTCTCTCATCTTTTTATGAAACACTTTCAATTTTGATTGGGTTCCATTTTTTGGTAATTTAATAAAACCATTTGGGTATATTAGGGTGTAATTTATATTTAACAAGTTAGTATAAAATTTAACAATAAAATCAAAATAAAATAATAGAAAAAATTGAGTCTCTCTCTCTCTCTCCTTTTTGGCATATATCAAACTATTCAAACCTAACATTTAGGAGGGTGTATTGAATCAATGATTTTAAGTGATTTTTTTTTTTGTCACTCAATTTCTTCGTTCATAATCTAAACGGGTACAAAGGATATAAGCTTAATCGGACAAGCCGGAGAAGCAAGCCAATCTCATCAACTGACAAAGGATTAGTCAACAATACAATAGTAAGTGACTGTTTAACAATATCCATAACCTCGGATCTCACCGAAATGATCCCCGTTGTCTCTACCGGTCCCGTATGGACCACTACACTAGAGAGCAAAGTGGTTAGGATAACCAAACGATTTTCAGAATTGAGAGCCTGAAACCGTAGCTTAATAACTTGATGGAAAAGTTCTCTCCTTGGAGGAGGAGGGGGAATAGTTGATCTATCCATAAAGGAGGAAGGTTGCACCAAAAGTTTCTCACACATGGAGAAATTTGGATAAAAAGGACCCTTAAGGTCAGATAGGCAATGCCTTGAAGTTCTAACACACATTGCGAAAACTCCCCGAAGAAAATAAAATGCTTGCTTGAAGTCGTTTGGTATGGTTGACGGTATGAAATGCTTTGACATAGATAAACGGTGACAAAAGTCACAACTTCGACAAAACCATTGACCGTGAAGCTTCAAGAATATGATATCATAAGAAATATCCCTAGATAAATCTAGCAACAGGTTTCTCACTGAAAAATCACGCGGACAAAGCAACGATAATGATTCACTTCTCAAGTGGTATCTTTGGCCACTCAAATCAGAGAATCGACACATACAAATTAACTTGCTCGAGATAAAATTAATAGAGACAGACCTGAGCCTACTAGTTAAAGGGGCTGGGTAGCATCTTATGGACATGGGTCACAACAGAGATAATGGGTTAAATTTAGGCGCATGGCCCATTAAGCAAAAACCTAGTTTCACTTTTGCAGGGCAGGTGGTGTGGGCGCAGCAGCTGAACGGAGACGGTGAGGGAATCATCGTTAAAGCAAACATCTCCAATGGTCGCCTAGCCGGGGTGAGCAGACTGCATGATGGATACAAGGCGAAGGGTAGGTCGGAGGTGACAGATTTTGAAACAATTCTTCAGAGAAAATCCGAGAAGCAACCAGATCTAGTCGATCTGTGCACAAGATGGAAACAACTCTCAGATCTGGAAAGGTGAGCGCAGTTGGAGTTGAAGGATTCAGCCTCTATTGTCTTTGAGTCGAACAGAGTGAGCAGAGGATGGAGGTGACTCGTCGGAATCCACCTTTTAACTCTGTCAGGATTCTCCGCCTCAAAGAAAAAAGTCAACGGTAGAGAAGAAATCGAGACTCCCGAACTAAGCGATTGAAATAGAAAGCAAAATAAATCGAAGAAGAAATGATGAGAAAGGCCACAGCAGAAAGAAAGAGAGGAGGAAGAGAGATCCCGACGCCGGTGAGATAGATCTCCCCCGGCGCCGGAAAACTGATTAGAACTGGCTTTCTCGATGTTAGTGCCTGGGAGAGACCACTGATTAGAACGGGCTTTAAATGATATTATTTTAAATTTGTTTTTAAAGTGATTTGTATTAAATTGACAAATTCTATGTTATTCAAAGATGGATGGATTTAAAAAAAATTAATGTGTATACCATTTAAAATTTATCTTAATTATTTTGAAAACTATGAGTTAAATAATTTGATCTAAATTAAATCAAATTTTTGGATGCTATAAATTTATTTTTTTTGACTTAAACATTTGATATTTAGAAGAAAAACGATTTTTGATGATAAATAGTAACTAACGACAAATTCACTTCTAAAAAAGGATAAACATAAATTAAAATTTATAATTAATGAATTCGGTTGTCATCTTCTAAAAATCTATAAATATAAATTGATGCATATTTAAGAAATTAAAAGCTTTAAAATTTATTTTTGCTACTTTGATGGTGAACATAAAGACGTTGGTACAATTCGATAGTTTGAAACAAAACACATCAAGTATTTGATACGATAAAAATTTGAGACAAGCTCTAACGATATTTACTAAAACTTTACATTAATATATTATATATATATATATATATAATATTTATACAGTATATGATTGTTAATTTATGATATTAATAGAATCATATATTTACATAGATGATTTTTTTTAAAATTATTATCTTATCGAATTTTTACTGTTTTTAAATTGGCCTGACTCGAGACAGAAAAATTAATTATTTTATAGAGGTTTTACTCTATACTGCAAGTCTTTATTTTTTTTTCTTTTTGTCATAACTGGAACACAATGGACCGCCCAGTAGCCCAACTTCTCTCATAGTAGGAATAACTCTCTCTCATTTTTGGAGAGAAACATTAGCTTTGAAGATGAGTTTGATGAAATAGCCACAAAGGTGGAGCAACCAGTAGCCTAATTGTGCCTTTTAATGAGTCTTTGTTTTTAGTCACTTGCTATAACCAATTTTTTTGTATACACATAAATTTGTGTTTCATGTGTTGTTGGCAACAAATAATCGATTGTCAATCTGATATCGAATGTTGCAATGAAACACCATAGTTAATTGTTTATATGTGCTATGCCAAAACATCTTCGAAACTAGAAATCATAACTATATCTCATGTAGTTTCTTGAAGGAGATTTGGTCTAGGCTTGTGAAAAATCTTCCGGCGAGATAACCAAGTGGTGGTGGTCTAGTGGTTCCACTTGAGGAGGAGTTGCCCTGTTGGTATAGGCCAGAGATCGATTCCCCTCAAGCACGAAACTCTCTATTTATTTCCACTTGGCCACCAGAGCATTCACATGGCATCTCCGGGTCCCGGGATTAGTCGGATCTCATGGCCCATTGACCCGAAAATCAGCTAGGGAGTAAACGTCCCTGCGACCTGACTCGGAGCTCATGGTGTCCGTTGAACTGGATCACCCGAGTTATATAAAAAAAAAAAATCTTCAGGCGAGATACATTAAATAATGTGATCAAATCATGATGTTGCTGGTGTATTCATCATTGGAGAAGGTTAATCGCTTCTTTTTGCGTTATGATTTTCAGGCCACATTACATATACTCTGGCAAGAAAGAAATAATAGAAGACATGGAAAAACTTCACAATCTCCGCTACAAATTTCTCAAACCATTGACAAGGCAGTTCGAAATAGGTTGTCTTCAATCCGTGAAATAGGAGATCGACAATATGAGAAAATAATGGAAACATGGTTCGCCACTCAATAAAAAAATATATTTATCAATTTCTCATTTGTTTTGATGATTAGATTTTGAAACATTAAAATATCATAGCACTTATGTAAAAAAAAAAAAAAAAAAAAAAAAAAACCTTCTTCAGATTGAATAAATTTAACATTCAATTCAAAAAAAAAAAAAATCGTCCTACACTACTTTCATTCACACGTTAAATTAGGAGTGACCGTTGGAGATTAAAATTAAAACAAAGGACAGAAGCCACTAAACTCATTCAACAACAACAAGAAGGATCGTACATAATAACGAACTCAAGGGAAAGAAACAAACGTACTCAACACTTATCAAAACCTGACTCACGGAGAGAGCAATATGGGCTTTGAGATTCAACAAATCCACTCATGCCATATATTTGTTCCACTTCATAAATTGATGATTTGGAAATTAACAATACCACTTACAGAAGCATTCTCGGGGTGGATAAAACCCCACACAGACACCCCAATGTGTTGGGTTATATTGTTTGCATGTCATGTCACAATTGTTGCAGTCTGAAACGTATGTATGCATCGAACATACGAAGCCAGTTGCTGCTGATAAGAGTCATAAAAAATCGATTAATTCATATAGTCAATTTTAGCTAGTTAAAAGACATAACAAACCAGATTCTGAGTAATCTACCGGTAGCTGAGATGACGACGGCAAAGAGAAGAGTAAGACTAAGAGCAGACCTCACAAAAGTGTTAGTCATTCTTTTTTTTTCTTTTTTTTTTTTCTTAGTTCTATTTTTTTAGATCGGTTTAGAGAGGAATGAGTAATTCTTGACTCTTAAGGAGTATTTATAGGAGATTTATCTTGTTTTAGGGATTAAATAATTTTTGTTGATTGACTAGAACATGGTTTGTAGATCCTTACCAAAAAAAAAAAGAACATGGTTGTAGATCTCAAGATGCTAATTTAGCACCTTCAATTGTTTAAACAACCTACTTTGACCCATTTAAACAATAAATATACCCATATAGTACACAAGTATTAAATTTATAGATTAAAGAGAATGTGACTTGGGTTTTGTTGATTAGACTAATTTATGTGCATATGCACGTTCTTTCTACATAAATATTTTTATTTTATATTTTATTTAATATATAAAATTTGAGATATAATTATTTAAATTAATATTCTACCATAATATATAAAATATTGAGGTGAATTGTATATTCGTATAGACAGCCAAAAATTATATTTAAAAATAAAAATAAATAAAAATAAACTAATAAATTGATTTGATTTCTTATATAAAACATATAAATAAATCATAAATTAACTGATCCAAGAAAATAATATACTTTGTAACTATTTACACTAAAAAAGGGTCTAGTTACATCATTTATTTTATATATTTGCATTACTTGTAATTGATGCAACATGATTTTGAATCATTTATGTAAGTGACTAGATTTGTACCCGCGGTACGCCGCTGGTTAATTATTTTGATATAAATTATATTTTTTTTTTTATTGTTAATAAATATTTTTATTATGTTTGTATAATTTTAACTTTATTTTTTATAATGTTCATAAATATTTTTATTTTTAATATATATTTGTAGTTTTTTTGTTTATTTATTGTTTATAATATATTTAACGTGCTTTGAACATCAAATTGTTTTATTTCTCTGTAGCAATAGTAAATTTCTGTTATTTGAATCAAACATACGCCAAATGAATGATGTTCTATACTCTTATTCAAATAATTTAGACCAAACCGTACCGAATTAAATATGAAATTAATCTGAACTAACAAAAAAAAAAAAAAACCAATAAAATTGTCAATCATATGTAATTTTCAGTCATATCTAAACCCATTTTAATATTTGGTAAGTAGTTCTAATATTAAAAATATATATTATATTTCTTACTACAGATTTTATGATCAGTTATCATTGTCTAAACTTGTCCATTTTGGGACAAAAACTCATATTGTCCTGTATCTGTCTGTAATTTTCTATTATATAACCGATCATTGTTATATAATCATCCATTTCGGATTGATTATTTTAGAATTTTTAGTCAACTTGTATTTAAAATAAATTTTATTAAATAATTTATTATTATTATAAATAAGTAGTTATATATATATATATTATTAATTAGTCAAGATTAAATATTTTTAGTATTAATAGTATTTTAAAATTTTAAGAGAGTTTTAATATTATAATTTTTTAACTTTTAAGAGAGTTTAAATATTATTAATATTTTAATAGAGTTAAACCGAATAAATTTATTAAATTTTAAATTATTTCAACAAAAGAATCGGATTAAATTGAATAAATTAACAATAATTTAAACTTTTAAGAGAGTTTTAATATTAATAATTTTTAACTTTTAAGAGATTTTAAATATTATTAATATTTTAATAGAGTTAAATCGAATAAATTTTTAAAATTTTAAATATTATTTTAAATTATTTCAAATAACTACCGGATTAAACCGGATATTTTTTAAAAAAAATTAGACGCATAATAAGTCAAGTTTCTAGCTCATTCGCATTTAAAATCATTTTTGTGTTTTTATAATATTACTCTGAACCATTGCCTAAAATTTTAGCCAATGTGAGATGTTGAGCACACATTTTTTTTCTTCTTTAATTGAGTAATATATGTCCATTTTAAAAATTTTGAATCCCAATATATCATTTTTGTGTTTTTATAATATTACTCTGAACCATTGCCTAAAATTTTAGTCAATGTGAGATGTTGAGCACACATTTTTTCTTTCTTTAATTGAGTAATATATGTCCATTTTAAAAATTTTGAATCACAATATATAGAGAAAAAAATTAAATTTTTATTAACTATATGTATTATATAATAATTTCAAATAATTTGAAAATAAGATCTTACAAATGTGATAGTAGAATCATAATTCATAGTATTAATTTTGTAATATTAGATAAAGAAATAAATGATAAAGAGGAGAAATAAAAATATGCAAATATAGTTTTTAATTTAATTTTGCTGGAATTAATATTTCCTTTTGTGGGTGTTTGGATATAGGGTTAGCCATAAATTTTTTAAATTTTATACTTTTAGAATGTTTGGAAACATCCTCTAACATTTGGTCCTTTTTAATAGTTTAGTAGAAGTAGATTTTATCAACAGTGATGCAAAATATTTGCATCACTTGAGATTAATATTTGCATCAGTTTTGTTATCGATGTTAATATATATCATTTAAAATAAATGGTGTTAAGTTTGCATCAATTACAAATAAGTGATGTTAATTTTGCATCAATTAATAAAAATGCTAATTAGTTGTGTCATTGATTTATAATTGATGTTATAATTTCATTAATTGTAAATAATTGATGCTAAGATTAGTTAATTTTTATAATTAAATTTAATTAATTTAAAATATTAATTAAATTTATATGATAATAGGTAAATTTATTTATAAGGATTTACATATTATTTAACATATAATTAAAATAAATATGTTAAAACAATTACTTCGTGATGAACTTTTTTTTATCTAAACTCTTAGTAAATTTATTCTAAAAAATGATGAGTTTATTTATAGAGGAGTAATTTTCTCCTCTCAACTTATTTTTGCGATGTGGGACAAATGTAAGAAAACATATTGCATCATTTTTCAAATGATACAAAATTTTCATCATTTTAACCACTGATGCTAATTTTTATTTTGTATCTTTTCTTTTTAAGTGATGCAAAATAAAATAAATTAGTATCAATTTTATTTAATTAGTGCCAAATGACATCACTTATTGTAATTAATGCTAATTAATTAAAAAAATTTGTCTCAATTGTTAAGAAGTCATTTAAATTTATGTCATTTATTTGGTTGATGCAATTTAAGTGATTGATATGGTCCTAGGAAGCATCAAGACACAAGGACTTGGAGATGGTGATGCACAAGGAATGGTGTTCGAGGCAAGAGCAAAATGAGCTAGGAAAGCAGCTTTAGAAGTCAAGAATTGTCACAGTTCAAGAAGTTACACTATGCTAATGGAGTCTTGCTACGACTGGCAATGGCTCAAGAGGATCACTCGAACCTTGGAGTTATATCAAGTCCACACCGGTCATGATATAAGTTTGGGAAGGCTAATGCGTGGCCTCATGACCCACTCACGCTCTTTTCCTTCGTCTTTGGTTTTTCCCATCGGGTTTTCCGGGACAAGGTTTTTAACGAGGTTTGTGGTTCATGAGCTCATCTTTGCCATGGCTTTAGTCCGGTCCATACTTAGGCCCGTTTACATCCTTTAGGCGTGACCCTTATCTATTTTCTTTCTATCTTTATTTCCTCATTCGAATTTGAATTTTATGTTTTTAATTTCTGCATGGTCCGAGTGTGAGTTCACGAGGCATGTCTCGTAACTCCACACTCTTTATTGCTCTTCTCTTCTCCTCTTCGCCTTCTTCTCTTTATATTGTCTCTGAGAAATCATATGTTTTCCTTATCTATCTTTTAATCAAAAATCTCTTTTTTAAATTGATCATTGTTCTTTGTTTTTGAGTGATTCGAATTCGAAACTCTTAGAACACTTCTAGTGATTAGGGTGTTTACCGACTTATCAAGTGGACTTCCGCATCCTCTCGTGGCGTCATTCAATCCTTTCAACTCCAGATCGTTTTCTGCTCAAGCCTGGAACCATCTCATTGTCATCTTACCTTCGCGGTGTGTGATTGGGGCGTGATTCTCTAACCAGAATCATATCAATTGGTATCAAAGCCACATCGAGAAGTTAAGTGATTTTCGTACCAACATGTTTGAATTTTAATTAAATATTGGCTCGTGAAAAATTTGTGAAATCAATTGCATATGAATTTAGCATGAGTCTAGTATTTGTTAAAATTGATTTGGGAATTTTATGAAGTGTTTTGATATTTTTTAGTGACCGATCGACTTCCACAGTCGCGATTAGGGTTCTTCAGAGAGTTTAGGATACCAAGGGTCATTTTCGTGTTCTTATGCGGTAGGGTCAATTCGATCTTCAAAAGGACTCTATAATGGTGTATTTTTGTATCTTGTCTCAGGTAAAGGATGTCCGATCACAGTGAATCAAGCCGCAACAACAACAAATTCCTCATTGAAGCAATCACGGTAAAGATGGAGCGTTTAATTAATGATAAACTTAATTCCTTTTGTGACGAACTTATTCCTGTGATGATTCGTGAATCAAGAGGTCAACAGAGAGTGGATACAGTAATAAATGGTGAAAGAAACAGAGATCAAGTGAGACAACCTGGTGATTTGCCGAGACCTATGCCGAGACACCTTCCGAGGAGACCTAGAGACATTGAGGCTGATGAATACTATAGTGGATCTTCGTGTCGTAGTCATAGAAGATACAGACATGATAGGGATGAGAGAATTCAGCATCAACACAGCCTTGGAGGACTCAAGCTTCGTATACCGACATTTCAAGGAAAGAATGATCCAATTGCTTATTTGGATTGGGAGAAAAAGATTGAAATGGTGTTTGATTGTCAGCACTACACAGAGGAGAACCGAGTGAAGGTTGCAGCTACTGAGTTCAGTGATTATTGTTTGAGTTGGTGGGATCAGTTGGTTACGTCTCGAAGAAGAAATCAAGAGTTTCCGGTTTCTACATGGACTGAGATGAAGAACATTATGCGGAAACGTTTTGTGCCAAGTTACTACTACCGTGAGTTGAATAACCAGCTTAGAAGACTTGTGCAAGAGAATAAGACCGTTGAGGATTATTATCAGGAGTTGGAAATGCTGCTGATTATAGCTGATGTACAAGAAAATCGCGAAGCGACTATGTCGAGGTTTCTTGGAGGATTGCAACATGAGATACAAGATCGATTGAAGATGCAGCATCATGTGGACTTACATGAAATGTTACATCAGGGTATACTTATAGAGCAACAACTCAACGGAAGAGGTCCTATACGATCACATTATGGGGTTAATGGAGACACAAGGACTTGGATGCAGCATCATATGATCCTAGGAAGCATCAAGACACAAGGACTTGGAGATGGTGATGCACAAGGAGTGGTGTTCGAGCCAAGAGCAAAAGGAGCTAGGAAAGCAGCTTTAGGAATCAAGAATTGTTACGGTTCAAGAAGTTACACTATGCTAATGGAGTCTTGCTATGACTGGCAATGGCTCAAGAGGATCACTCGAACCTTGGAGTTATATCAAGTCCACACCGGTCATGATATAAGTTCAGGAAGGCTAGTGCGTGGCCTCATGACCCACTCACACTCTTTTCCTTCGTCTTTGGTTTTTTCCATTGGGTTTTCCGGGACAAGGTTTGTAACGAGGTTTCTGGTTCATGAACTCATCTTTGCCATGGCATTAATCCGATCCATACTTAGGCCCGTTTACATCCTTTAGGCGTGACCCTTATTTATTTTCTTTTTATCTTTATTTCTTCATTCGAATTTGAATTTTATGTGTTTAATTTCTGCATGGTCCGAGTGTGAGTTCACGAGACATGTCTCGTAACTCAACACTCTTTATTGCTCTTCTGTTCTCCTCTTCGCCTTCTTCTCTTTATATTGTCTCTGAGACTCATATTCTTTCCTTATCTATCTTTTAATTAAAAATCTCTTTTTAAAATAGATCATTGTTCTTTGTTTTTGAGTGATTCAAATTCGGAACTCTTAGAACACTTCTAATGATTAGGGTGTTCACCGACTTATTAAGGGGACTTTCGCATCCTCTAGTGGCGTCATTCAATCCTTTTAACTCCAGATCGCTTCCTGCTCAAGGCTGAAACCATCTCATCGTCATCTTAGCTTTTCGGTATGTGATTGGGGCATGATTCTCTAACCAGAATCATATCAGTAATTTAATAGTGTCTTTTTTTGTAGTGTTAAATATAACAGTAAAAAATAATAATAAAAAACATGATTGAACATATCAAAGAAGATGATGAAAATGTAAAATAAGTTAAAGTCTCATATTATGTAATATTTATACTTTATGGTTTACAAATATATTTTGAATTGTTTATGCATTAATGATTTTAAAATAATTAAATTTTATTTAACTGATTTGTTATATAGAATTAATAGTTGTTTGTAAATGATGAGTGGATGAACGTTGATGACATGGCTGCAGAGTATAAAAATTTATGAAAATCAGATGTCTATTTTGTTTTCTTGAGACCCTGCCACTTCTTCATTTTGAACAACTAAAATAAAATAAAAGATATAAGAAATTCTATAAAATTACTTATAAAAGAAGAACAGAGGGAGGATTTCAATCCACCTATCTTTTTTGTGCCTATGGAAAAATATTTTATAGTTGAGAGTGTTTTTTCTAGGTAAAGATAATTAGAGAAGCAAAGAGAGTGAGTAAGAAGATTTTGAGACCTTTGGTTTTCTCTGATTGGAAAAGAAAAATAACACTAAATGTGGAGATGAGTGCTTTGAAATAGGTGGCAATGACTGCTTTGAATCAAAACTTTGATTAATTTTTTGGTAAACCAGTTTTGATGTTGACCCGAATCACTGTTTGCCGGTTTTACAGGGTTTTAGCTTCACTCGGACTCGGTTTAAGAACTGATTCCCGGTCCGATTGGCCGGTCTGGTCCGATTTTTAAAACATTGAGATAAGGACAAATGCTCATGTTGGTGGCAACATGATAGATACACATGGTTTTTCTTAACTCCCTCTTGAATATCTATCACTAGTAACATATTGCATACTGACGCATTAATTAAGAACTTTATCATGAAAAACCCATTGGAATAAAAATATAACAACGAGAAAAGAGTATAGTGACGTAATCTTTCCCTAGAAAAATGGGTATAATCGTTTATTATATAGATTTCGTAAATAACGCATTCTGATGACATGAATATGCTTTCTAAATGTTGTAACTGAAAGTGACTTTGTAAAGATATTTGATGCGTTGTCACGTGAACAGATATACTAAATATCAATTTGTTGATTCTCTTTGATTTCTCTACATAAAGACCCCCATGTCACATAGAGACTTTCACCGAAACAAAAAATTGTTTTTCTTAAACGGATTTGGGCAAAAAATTACATTAACATTCTTTAAATATTTTTCAGTTTCTTATATAGACAAATATAAAAATTAAATAGTAAATACATCTATATTTATAAAAAATAAATAGTAAGTAGATCTATATTTTAAAAACTTAAATACATAGTAAACACATTATAAATTTTAAACACACAGTAAATAAAACTTAAAAATACCCTAAATATATTTAAAATTTTTAATATAAAACTAATATATCTACATCATAAATACATAAATAGTACATAATAATAAAAAAATCACTGAATATCTAATACGTGATTATATAGTCAGTCATCTAGTTACTATTATTAAAATTTTAAATATACTAACTTAGACGGTTGCCGACTTGTGTATGTGTTAACAACAATAAATAATAAATAATTATCCTCAACGGATGACGTGGCATTTATTACTTTCCAACAAAAAAAAAAATCAAAATCAACAAACTCGTAACGCCTTTTTTCATCTATTTACGTCTCTCTCTATTCATTGACCGACACAAACACCACCATTCTCCTTTCTTCTCCGATCTAGGGTTTACTCAACGATGATCCAGCTTCTTTACTCTGTGATCTTCGCCGAAATGGCGCTAATCCTTCTTCTCCTCTTCAAAACACCTCTCCGAAAACTCATCATCCTCACTTTCGATCGAATCAAACGTGGCCGTGGTCCCGTCGTCGTTAAAACCATCGGCGCCACCGTGTTCGTCGTCTTGATGTCGAGCGTCTACAGTTTAATCAGTATCCAACGCCGATCTGAAGATGGTGCTGTTCTTAATCCTACTGATCAAGTCCTCGCTTCTAAGCATCTCCTCGAAGCTTCTTTAATGGGTAATAATTTCTTAATTTCGCCTTGTTAAATCATTAATAATTGTTTTTAGGGTTAATTATAGGATTAAGGAACGTAATTAGGGTTAATTATGATCATTAGCAATCCCTTGAGTAGATCTGTTCATATTACCATTTTAATACGAATGTGATTTGCTTAATGTATAGTTAAAGGAACTATTTAGGATCGGTTTGATGGAATTGGGAATGTTAAATCGTATGGTTTAGTTGAATTTCACAGGTTTAATGGAATTGGAAAATGTTAATTTTTTCTGGTTTAGTTGTATTTCATAACACTGTTTTTGTTAGTTCAAATCTTGATCCTCAGCAAATCTTAATAACTATTGGATAAGGAGGGTAAATCTTGATTATTAGCATTCCCATTAGTAGATTTGACCATAGTACAATTCTAATCTATGATTTGGAATCGATTTAGGATAGGCTTAATGAAATTGGGAATGCTAAATCTTTTGGTTTAGTTGAATTTCACAGGTTTAAAGGATCATTTTCTGGTTTAGTTGACTTTCAAAACTCTCTCTGTTTCTGTTAGAACAAATTTTGATCCCTAGCAAATCTTTTATAATCATCGGATTAAGGAGTGTAATTAGGGGAAATCTTGATTCTTAAGCATTCCTAGGAGTAGATCTTATCATATATTACCATTCTAATAGATTGTGATTTGCTTAATGTTCTGTGGTTTAGAATCGATTTTAGGATCGGTTAAATCATAAATGTTATTGGAAATGTTAATGATACAAGCGGTAAATTAGAGAGTTAAAGGGTTATTACTATTCACTAAGATTGCAAGTTAACCAAGGTTACTGTGAGAGTAAACCATAGTTAATATAGGGCATCTCTTTAGTCTTTATCTATATAAGTTGTCTAAGAGAGGAGGGGAGCTTTATCGAATATTTGGATGAGTCTTAAGGGGGAGTGGGAGGAGCTTCATTAATAAAATCCTCAGGTTCTTTGTAATTCCGGTTCTATTATCAATATAAACTCATTTCTATAATCATCACGTATCAAATTGGTATCAGAGCGAGTTGTTCCTCGCGAGACCATTAGAGAAGATGGAAAAAGTGGGTCTTGGGTATCCGATGGAAAATGATGATGGGTCTATTGATGTTCCGCTGTTCTTCGGCGACGATCCGGAGGAATGGATATCTTGGGTCGAATCCTATGGTTCTGATCAAGGTTTTTCTGATTTCGAAATGGTGTGGTTCGCATATGGTTTCATAGAAGGGGATGCTCTAGCTTGGTATTGTGAAGAGACTTCACACTCTCCAATTAATACTTGGGAAGAATTCAAATCTGGTCTGTTGCGGAGGTTTGGGAAGAACAACATTCAAAAGCCTCCCAATATAGTATCGGAAATCAAGCCAGCGATTCTGGAATTGAAGCAGCTGAGCTCTGGAGACAGCGATTCAATGAAGGTGGGAACAAAGACAAATCAAACTGAAGCAAAGCCGATGGTGCAGATTGTTGAATCTGAGTGTTGCCTCGACCTCAATGGTAAAGCGAATTCTGTGGAGGTGTTGTCCAAGAGGAAAGACGAGAACAATCAAATAAATTCCCTGGAGATAGTAGAAGGTAAGCTGAGCCACGAGAAGCAATATGCTGAGCGAAAAAGGAAAGATGTCGACATAGCTAAACACGCCTGCCAAGTGTTTGATCAAATGCCTATCAGAGGAAAAGGGGAATCGAAGAAGAAAAAGAAGAAGAGATGGAAAGAGCTGTCAAAGATTGTTGGATATGCGAGTGGTTTCGAACTCAAAGGTGATACAGAGATATATTCCACACAAGTGTTAGAGGAAAAGCTGAACTACGAGGCACAATCTGATGAGCCAAAAAATACAGGTGTCACAATGTCTCAAAACGCCCACCACGTGTTTGAGAAAATGACTAAGAGGAGAAAGAAAAGGAAGCTCACAAAGGCTAAGGGGTTTAAATACAAATCTGAAATGGCTACTCAAATCTGGAAGAAACTCAACAACCATGAGAAAAAGATCAAAGGGAGGTTTTCTAAGAAGCAGGTTATCTTGGCAATGAATTACAGACTTGAGCAAAAGTATTTTAGGAATCACCTTAAGCAATGGAGCAAAGAAAATCAGGGATCTCAAAGTTTCTACCAGGTGTTTCATAAAAGGTTTACAAAAAGAAAACATGTTAAGAATAAGAGGAAGATGTCTGGTTCCAAGGCCAGTAGTTCCAAGTACAAAAGCACGAAGTTGGACCAAGAGAAACTACTTCCAAATCTGAAGAAGAGCGAGTTCAGTGGTCACAACACAGGGACAATGACAGAATCGCAGAGACTTAAGTGCTTCTGTTACATGAGGAACATGAGCAATGAACAAGTAGCTGATAAAATATGGCCATTGAAGTTACCTATGGAGAAGATAAAGGAAATAAAGAGTCTTGTGTTGTTTTTAGTTGAAGGGAACAACCAGATTCATCAAGTGATCATCGGTATGCTGGTAGCAGGAGTAGAAACAGGTAACGAGAAAATGTTTGGCACTAGCGGAAAGAGACACAAGTTTCGGCATAAGCACAAGAAGAGGGTAGTGATGGTCTTCTCTTTTCTTGTGAAAAGAGTTTGTGTTGTCCAGGTTTTCAAGATGAAGAAGAGGACAAGGCTGAAGCTTAAGAGAGAATTCACAAACTCCAACTGTGTCCTAACTGTGGTCTATGTTAAACTATTATGGCGCTTTATCCAAGTTAAGAAGAATCAGTTCCGGAAGAGACCTAAGTTTAGAAAGAAGCATAGCAAAAGAAAGAGGAAAAAGAAATATGTTGAGTACAAACAACAGGATCTCGGGGACGGATTTGTGTCTGAAAATACAAAAATCAAGGATATGGTACACTTGGAAAAAGAAGTTGACATAGAGTTGATTCATGTGGCATATTTCGAGAGAGAATGGGCCTTATCCTTGGGTAAAAGCATCGCTACTGCTGAAACTGTGAACGCCAATCATAATGATGGAAAGGCATTGAAGAAAGTAAGCCTGGCAAGTGTTAATCGAGAACGAGGGGTAAGGCTAACTTGGATGGGTTTCCTTGATGCGTATGCAACAACTTTTGCTGGAATCATTGGCTTGGCGTGGGATCAGTGTTTTGTTAACAGGGGTTTCCTTGATGCCTATGCAACAACTTTTGCTGGAATGATTGGCTTGGCGTGGGATCAGTGTTTTGTTAACAGACAGCCTAGGATAGCAATCACGAGAGTGCCAATGGAGGTGGAGGGTGAAAGACAAGGAAGAGAATGGATTGCCAAGATCATTGACAGCACCAACTTGAAGCTGAATCCGTATTCAAAGTCTTTTTTTATCCTCACCTTGAGGACAAGGTGATTTTTCCACGGCGGAGTAATGATACAAGCGGTAAATTAGAGAGTTAAAGGGTTATTACTATTCACTAAGATTGCAAGTTAACCAAGGTTACTGTGAGAGTAAACCATAGTTAATATAGGGCATCTCTTTAGTCTTTATCTATATAAGTTGTCTAAGAGAGGAGGGGAGCTTTATCGAATATTTGGATGAGTCTTAAGGGGGAGTGGGAGGAGCTTCATTAATAAAATCCTCAGGTTCTTTGTAATTCCGGTTCTATTATCAATATAAACTCATTTCTATAATCATCACGTATCAGTTAACCATCTAGTTTAGTTGAATTTCACATGTATTAATGGATATGGAAATGTTGAATTTCGTTACTCTCTCTGCTTCTGTTAGTTCAAGTCTTGATCCTTAGCAAATCTTAATTATTATTGGATTAAGGACTAAGGAGTGTAATTAGGAAAATCATGATCCTTAGCATTTCCAAGAGTGTCTGATCATATTACCATTCTAAGAGATTCTGATTTGGTTATGATTCTATGGTTTACAGTCGATTTAAGGATCGGTTTTATGTAATTGGAATTTGGAAATGTTGATTATCTGGTTTAGTTGAATGCATATAACATAGCTTCACAACATTTCTTTCGGTTCTGTTAGTTCTATTACTCTTTGAGGTTATTGAACGTTTTTTATATTTCAGGATTTGTTCTGTTTCTCTCGCTCATGATTGATCGACTACACCATTACATCAGAGAGCTCCGATTACTGCGAAAGACAATGGAAACAGCGAAGAAACAAAACAGAGGTTTTGAAGACGGGAAAAACACAAGTGGAGAAGAGATTAAATCGCTCGGGGAAGAAATCGCAGCATTGAAGGCGAAGATCAAGACATTAGAATCGGAAAGTGAAAGTAAAGGCAAAGAACTAAAAGGTGCACAAGCCGAAACAGAGGCATTAAGGAAACAAGCAGATGGGTTTCTTTTAGAGTATGATAGGTTGCTTGAAGATAATCAGAATCTGAGGAATCAGTTGGAGTCTATTGGTCAAAGTCCAGAAGGGAAGAAGAGTATGTGAAATAGAAATATCAACTAAAAGGTGAGATGTAATATTCTGTTTTGTAGAGGATGATTAAGTAAAACTATAGGAATTGTTGTTTTTCTGATTTTGGTTTCATGTGTTAATGGCTATATCTTACCGGTCTTCGAAACATATTTTACTTTGTGTTGCAATATAGTAGATTTAGTATGGTATGATCCACCCGACCTTTAATCGAAGAAGGTCGAGTAGATCAAAAGAAGAGGTAAGGAGGTATAGCAATGTGAGTTGATTATAACAAGGTTCATTAGGTGGGTCGGAATGCTAAAGACGATGATTTGAGGACATGATATTTTTACCGTAGTGCATAGAGAACGCGTTGCTTATAGGATCCAATGTACTGAACCGATCTGAGAAGAACGATTAGGGATGCGAGTGAGACCGAAGAAGGTATAGCAACGTGGATTCGACGATTTGGAGATAGACGCATACTTTACGGTAAGTATGTCTACATAATAGTAAGATTCATCAACCTAAATCATCATGACCATTGTATGAATCTACATAGTGTAATGCCATTACATAATCCATAGAGTTAGGTTGGAATCACATTCGCAGGGGTTATTCACAAAAGCACGATGTTTTTATCTAATCAACTCTTTGTTTGTCTAACATTGTGAGCAAAAAAGAAAAAGGGATGTGTATACAATGTATCATACCATCATCAGCTTTTATACTCAGTAAGCTTCACCGGAAACAAATAAATGTAAACGGAACATAACCGGAAAGAGCAAAACATAAGACGCACATCCTCCTCCTGTTGCTGATTTTCCTTCTTCAACTATCATTTTAATCTCCAATCTCATCAATCGAGCTTCTCCAGTTCTGACATTCTCTCAATGATCGCCTGCAACAAAGAGTTGGTGAAGAGTTTTTTCTTTTCAGTTTAATACCAACAATAAGAGAATGATAAAGCTCGAGAAAAGAGGACAAAAAAAGGTTTTGCGCGTACCCGCTTGCTTGTTTCTTGAAGCTCTCCAGCGAGAATGAATTCATCGAGTATTAAGTATACCTTTAGATGAAACAACCATTGTGAATTAGTAAACATTTCAAACAAACACAGAACGAAAACGAATATAGAAATTTCGATGCACCACATTTATCTATCAGTCTTTTGCATTAAAGAGGCACGAGCTTGATATGATAAGACCAAACAAGAATCATCACTAAGTTATTCCAACACAATTATCCATCAGTCTTTTCCATTAATCTCTCTGATTCTTTGACCTCACAACACTACGTGACACAATCGAAACATGTTTTTGTAAGAAAGAAAGATGATTTGTTACCTTATGGAAATTAAACACCAAATCAAGCTCACAGACATTACTGAAGAAATGGTCCAAAATCTCGACGAACAAATGGATACATTCAAGGTAAGCCAACTCGTTGTCCGTTATGTCAACGCACAATGAGAAAAACAACCCAGCATAACGCCTGTATATCACCTTATGTGTTCTAAACTGCAATACGATTAAACAAAAGAGTCACTTATACATATCAAAATCATATAATAATGCATAGAAAATAAGTATGATTCAACTCCCTAATCAGCTTTGTTTAAATAATGAAAGCATTGCCAATAACATAAATCGGATTGATTCACCATTTTCTAAATTTTTAGAGCTTTTCACTAAGAATAAAAAACATTGTTTCACAATTTTTATCTCACACACACACAACCAGATCTACTGGAAGATACATCTACAACACTCAGTTTCAAAAAGCTAATAACAGATTAATCAAACACTAATTGATAAAAAAAGGATTAATATACAGTCACACATACATAAAAATGGTTTACCATATTAAAGAATCAAGCATATAAAAGCATGATTTAAAATCTTAATCAGCTTGATTGCTTAGTTTTGATCTCAAGCCTAATCTCCAAAAATCTTTACAACAATTGTGTTTCTTGTATAATTAATTAATATCTTATAAAAACGATTAATAAAATGTAACAAAATTATAGAATAATATACATATAGCATATAAGCATGATTCAAAACCCTAACTAACCAGCTTCATTGCTTATGTCTTTAAAAATCGGTAACAACAATTTTAAACACTGATTACTTATCAATTAACACAGGAAAATTAAAATACTTAAATCTCACTAATTTCGTTTAAGCAAAAAAAAAAAAAAAAAAAAAAAAAACCTCAACAAAATTGGTGAATTTGGAGTCACGATTGACGACTAATCTATGAACCTCGTATTCAACTTTGTGTTTCTCAGACTCTTCGAGAGGAACATAGTACTTAGCAAGACGAGTTTTGCCTTGTCTGTTCTGCAATAATATGAATCGGATCTGGAAATATAATAAATTGATCAAACTGAAGAATCAGATATCAAAATTCGAAGAAAATGAAATGGTTTAGAATTATCAAAAATATTACCATTTTATTCTGGGAATCTTGAGCAGGCACAAGTCGTGAGCAATCAATCAAGAAGCGAAGAAACACAACTGAAGATTATTTTTTTTTATTTTATTTTTTTTCGGCCTTTTCTTCTTTCACATCTGAGTTTTTTTTTTTCTTGCCGTCAGAAGAACGTTGACTTTGTGCGTTCGTTTAGTTAAAACAAAAAATGTGGGCTATACGACGCTTTTTAACATTGAGAAATATTTTTTTTCTCAAGGGACAATTGGTTTTTTTTGTTGTTTTTTTAATCTCACAATTAATTTAAAAAAAATTCGGAGATAGAATAGTTTACAAAATAAATATTTGGTAAAAAGAAGTCTAGTCTAACATGTTAAAATATTTGTCTTAGAATTTGAGAAAAAAAAAACATGCATGGAATCAAAGATAAGCTAAAGTAAGTAAACTATATTACTAGCTAGATCAAAATTGTCAAATAATTGGAGAAATATGGTCATTTTGAAAGGAAAATGAGTTATTTTTACATGATACTCAATCATTTGTTTTTGCATATACTTATTTTGATAGTTTGGTTTTTATAGCTCACATAAGAGTTTTCATCTCCGAATACAAAGATAAAAGATTGCATATGTGGTTTCTAATGCTCAATGCGATTGTCAAATTTCAATAAGCTTATACACACCAAAAATAAAATAAAATTTGAGGAGTTTAGGTTCTTTATACACATTTATTATTCACAAAATAGTCTCCAACCACTCAAATTGAAAAGAAAAAAATAGCTAAAAAAAGGTTTGATTTCCTTCTTGAAATCCTAAGCACAAGTATTGAGTTTCACAATTTTATTATCAGTAAAAGCATTCTTATATGCAAATCCATCACAATTCAGAGATTGGGCTTAAATCTTCTTTTTTTTCGTCGGCGGGTTTATATCTTTGTATGATCCATTCATTTGACATTTTAATAAAGTTATGATATAGTTTGTCCTTAAATTTTTAAAAGTTTATATGGGCATTTCAAATATTTTTGGTAATAATTTAATTTAACTCTTTTCTGTTTTTTCAAAACTATCCCTAAAAATAATCAAATAAAGCGAATATACTTTATAAACTAATACTAATTTTATTAAAATTATGTTATATATAATAAGATATTACTACTTGAAATACTTTGCATCATAATATTAGGATTGAGTCTAGAAGCATATAGGTTTTCATTTTGTATATGCATAGGGGATAATGATTAAACTTACCTTTAAAGGATCAATGTATAGCTTGAAATGCGATGCCTTTGATAATGTCTTTGTAGTGCTTGTTCGATCCTTGAAAAGCTTGAATTCTTACACTTTGATCTCTTCGCTTGAAAGTTTGAACTCTTGATTGAAGCTTGCTTGATTGTTCTCAACTCTATCTAGTAGAACCTAATTTGAACTTAATTGTCTTGCTTAGGGGCTCAAACTTCATTTCTCATGGTCTTAGTGAACAATGCTTGAGTTATCTTATCCTTTTTGCCACTCTCATGTTTACTCAAGTAGCTATCATCGCCTTTAGGGTAGTTCCCCACCATTTAACTAAAACCTTTCTTTCTAGCCAATGTTGATTTTCTTGAGTGAGGCCTCTTTTTCATCTTGGTAATGTTAACATGGGCGAAACCTTGAGAGTATCGGGAACGACAAGGCTTGACCTCCATTATGAGCTAATCTCTAAGATCATAGGAGTTAGCGTTTAGGTTTGGAATAAAGAGATATTTGGTAGTCTTGTTATTGGTACTAGAATAGGTGTTGGGAAAAGAAAAGGAAAAAGAGATTGTAGAAATGGATAAGAGAAAGAAAAGCTCTAGGGATTGATAATAAAAGTATTTATGGCTATAGTATTTAAAAGTTTGCCTTGAAAGCTCTCTCTAAAAGAGAGAAAATGAAAATAAAGAAACCTTTATGAGAAAAAAAGTGAATAAGAATAGAGGAGCCGGAGAAAATATCAAAGTGAAAAAGAAGAGTCATAGGATTGAAAAGAAAAACAAGAAAAAACCCTTAGAGAGCTTAGTAAAAAGATATGAAAATGGTTTGAGGTTGGTGAAGTTTCAAAAGGGAAAAAAATGTGGGTCTAAAGCCTTTTAAACTAAGGATGAGAATGGTATGAATTAGATATTGAAAGATTAGGATTGGGTAGATCAAAAATGGAGGTTGAACTTTTATGCATGAATTGGTCCCTTTCTTAGATAGCTTTTGCCTAATGTCTAACATTCCTTGTTCATACTGAGAAAAACCCATCAAATGTGATAAACCGTCTCATTCCTTTAGCCTTTCTCACCAAGCCGATTGAGATTGATTGACACTCCCTTAGCGAGACCTCATGCAATTGCCCTTAAATTGAATGGTAAAGAGTTGTTGAACATGATTACTTGAAGATGTTTTGAGTTCATTCTTAGAATAAAAAAATTGGAGTTGCGATAAATGTCAAGGAGGGTAGTTGATTAGAGGATCGTATATGTATTGCTCGGTTCATTATCTTAGGAAAATGGTGTTGATAGCTTGGCCGGTCTTTTAATGGTTATGAATCCCCGCCTTCAAACTTTTTTCTCGATATATCTCTTGTGATTTGCTTGTAGAAAAGCAAAAGATATATTTGGGGGAATTGATATGTCTCCATTTTACCTTGTTCACAATGGCATTTATCATATATTTTCCCATCTTTCCATTGCATAGTTAGAGCTTAGGAGCACTTGTTTGCATTTGTTTCTCATCTTGTAGGTCTTTGAAGTAATAAGAGCAAAAGGGATTATCAAAGGAGGAAATTGGAGTTAATACTAACCAAAGGAGTGAGCTTGATGAAGTACTTGAAGTGTAGCGGTGTGCAGCAGCGGTCTCGAGCTGGTCGGTGAGCTCCAGCGGTCAAGCATAGCGGGCAAGTAACGACCGCTGCGAAGTTTGAGAAATTTTCCGCGAGTTGACCGACCAAGTGCAGCGGCCAAATGAAGAACGATGGACCTCAGCGACCTCTTGCAGCGGCCAGATGAAAACCGATGGACCTCAGCGACCTCTTCCAGCGTCCAGATGAAAACCGATGGACCTCAGCGACCTCTTGCAGAGGCCAAGCGTTGGCCGCTATAGACTCCGCGATTTCTTCACATACCATCTTAACCGAGCCTGAACCAGTTTTAATTGAGTTTTAAATTTTGGTTAAGGCCTAAACCCAGCTTCTGGGGTTTCCACTATATATACTCTTTACCCTAATTGTTAAGGGTTAAGTTTGTTTTTAGAGAGAACTAGCAAACCTCTTTAGAGGATTTTCTCAAGAAACATTGTATGAATCCTTCTCTTTTGAGTTTTAACTACTTGTTTTCTTCTTAATCTTCTTATCTTATCTCATCATAATCATGATTAACCCAGATACAATCTCCATAGATTGTGTTAACATGATCATGAGTGAGTAGTCCTTTTTGAGCTTTTGGGTTTGATGGATTAGGGGTGATTGTTAGTAGATTAGTGGAGTTTAGGTTTGTAACTACTAGATCCTTGCTTAATAGGTGTTGTTATTGCTAAATTAGCCTTGATCAAGCTTGTTTAGATGTTAGGATTTTTCACACCCACAAGGTGTTCGATGAAATTCTTGAACCAAATTATTAAGTGATATTCTTTCCTTACCTATGAGAATAGTTGAGTAGGTTGTTTAGTGGCTATTTGGACTTGATCGTAATGCTTGATAATCTATCAATAACTAATGAGAGTTATTGCTTGTTGGTAGATTAGTGAAGAGGCTATTACCATGAGAATGGTTTAGTTATCTTAAGTGTTTCAAGGCCTTTGGATTAGCTCTAAGAAGTAGATTGAAACTCCATTAGTTGACTTATGATTACCCCGTTTATCTATCTATTCCGGAAAGCTCGTTTTCTCTTATTTGAACTTTTAAAACCATAGTTTATTATTTAGTCGTTTGTTTACTTTCCATTTTCGATTTCTTGATATCAATGAACTTTATTTGCTTAGTTTAAAACTTGGTTTGCATTCTTAGTGAGTTGATTGTGTGTTTCACCATGGATTCGATCCCAATATACGCAACATACAAGGGTAATTGATAGCCCGGTTTAAGCAAAAACCTCTTTATCACAGTGTGAAGGTTTTAGCTGGGTAATCATCATTGTTTGTAACCCACTTTTGGATTCTAGTTCCATGTTCACGGCGTTCCTTTATTGGATGGGCGTTGCTTGCGAACCACGCATGTTGTTGTTGGGTGGACGGTAGTGTTTCATCGTAGATTGTTTAATTACAGGGTATCATTTCACATCATGTAAGAAGATCACATATTTGACTGTGTTTGGTGCTTGACTTGGAGGTTGTGTAATGTCAGTTTGAGTTTGGACTCAGCGGTTCGTACTCCAATAAAGATCACAATCAAATCATTGTGGATTAATTTTTTGATATATAGTCGCCGATAACATTTTGTGGTGGGAGGCTAATTTTTGTCATGTAAAATGTGAGCCAAATCATGCTTTGAACAAATATGTCTTGCAATTAGATCACAAAGAAGCTGAGGAGAATAAGGTCGTTGCCAATGTTCAGATGCGAGATGATCATTTTGTGCCTAATCATGAGTTGTATGTGGTCCGTACAGCGGGTAGTCATCTTCCACTACTTGCGTATAATTACATCAAATCGAAATATTTTTTCAATGAGGAGCATGTCATTTCCATAATAGATTCCTTTGACGATGTTCCCATTTGTGACGTCTTGCTGGATCACGTACGGCTCAACACCAACATGTCCTTGATCAATTACATTGTAAGCTTCTTCTTTTTAAAGCAGAAAGGACTGCAAGTTTGGCGTACATTAGGTTGTTATACATTATGGAGTTTCTAGGCAGGTGATAGCAGTTGTATATAGCCTGTAATTTAGTTTGAATTTCATGTCCCTGACAGCTATTTATTTGACCATTACTTGCACACAAAGTAAACAGTTGTTTGTTATTTTGGCGTCGAAAGTGTACTACAACCCAAGTGCAATAGAGTCCACTCAAGAACAGTTGCAGCTACTCATCAAGAAACGATCCAGATTCAGGAACAAATCTTTTCTAACCCAGAGGGACTGATGCAGCGCATACTAGGCTTCTACGTGGGTTTTTTGATGGACACTCTTATGGGTTTTACGTGTCCATCAAGTAAGTTGTTTACTTTATTTATTTTCTACTTTGTTTTAACTAGGATATTAATTAATCTTTTAAATCCCATTAGGTTAAGGAATAGCTGAGTTGTTTACTTTCTTATAAATAGGATGTCTCTAGGGTTTTTGTAACTCATCTTGATGATTATTATTTGAGTTTTATAAAAGAGCTTTTAAGCCCTGAGATGAGGATTCTCGCCCTATCCATATTGCTTTCTCGTCCTGTTAATGTTTAGCAAGATCCGAGCTTGAATTCTTGTTTTTCTGGAGATCTCGAGTTCTTGTTCGTTATTATAGCTTTCGCTCTCTATCAAATGCACATAGGGGTGTCTCTAGATATATATAAAACCACAAAGATGGTGAAAACATATGTTCTCCAAACAAAACAGATAAAACAATACCTTAATCTTATTTATTGAACATAACTCTTGTTGCAGCAAAGTCATTCATCAAACTTTCATAAGCAAGGTGTTTAACCATATCTCTTTTAATCGATAACATGGCCAAACCGTTCAACGTAAAGCTTCTTCTTTAGTTCTCTCTCGTGGCCTTTGTAGTGTTTTTAATTAGTTTAAGTTTGACCTTTGATTTTATATTTTATATTTCTATTATTAGTTTAAATTTATTGTCTTTTATAATGGGCCAGATAACGAGGTTCCAAAACTTTTCTAAGCATTATAATTTTTTTTTGAAATTGTACCCTAAAATTTTGAAGCCCCATACATATGTTTTAAGTATATGTGTAAGGCCGGGTCTGTCTAAAATATGATAATAGATAGATTTTTTTATTGTCCATATTTTAGACATGTCCGACCTTCATATAAAATATGATAATAGATATGATCATTTTATTTGATTATTGTTATGGATAGATTTGAGAACAAAAAAATGAAATTGAAATATTACCAAAAGTCTTTGAAATGCACATATAAACTTTTAAACAGTTTAAGACAAACTAGATCGTAACTTCATCAAATGAATGAGTCATAAAAATATATAAGCCCAATCTCTAAATTAGGATGAATTTGCATATCAGAGTGTGTTTTTTTTTTGACAGTATCATATTTTCTATTGTAAAACTCAATACTTGTTTTTAAGATTTCAAGAACCGGGGATATCAACTCTTTCTTAGATGATTTTTTTTTATAATTTGAGTGGTTAGATACTATCTTTTGTGAATAATGAATGTGTAAAAAGAACCTAAAAACATCTCTATCGGTGCTATTACAAAGAGTATCTACAAAAAAATAAAAAAAAATAAAAAAAAAAATAAGAGAGAGACAAAGAAACGTTTCTTGTTCTCAATAAGTGGTAGAGAATGTCTGAACAGTTGTCTCGCTTTTAGATATTTAATGACAAAACTTTATACTAACACATGATATATATTCAAATGTATTAGAAGAACCTACTCTTTTGTTTTATTCAATGTAATAATTATTACATTATTTAGTTTCCTCTCTCACATAGATGGTGTTCTTATAGTCACTTCTTAGAAGACACTTTACTTTTTCTCTCATTCTATCTTTCTCTTCTCACACTTACATTTTCAAGAGAAAAAGGTAAAGAACTGCATATAAGACCATCTCCAATGGTAAGAACCCCTCATGGGTTCTTACCAATTTTTTTAGTATAAATTTTGATAATTTTAAAGTTAAGAACTTCTTTTAATGATTTTAACTTTTTTCTCTTCCAATGGTAGAACCCCAAGTGGGGTTCTTAAGAAAAAAAAATTATTTTACATTTTAACATTTTACATTTTTTCAAATATTTAGCAGAGGATCAGATATAATCTGAAAGAATTAAAACTAAAATTCAAATCTGAAACAAACAAAAATATCGTAAACTGTATGCAGTAAAAACAAAACTACTTCGAGTTCAATTCTACCAAAAACTACTTCGAGTTGGTATGGTTAACATCGGTGATCTTGTTTTCTCCAATGGCTTAGCTTGATCTTGTTTTCTCCAATGGCTCACGACCAGGACCTTGTCGCCTTACCTCGCCTCGCGCTATTTAAAACTCAGATCTCAGCAAATAAAATCCATCATCAAACAAAGTAGTGATGAGTTAGAATATCTATTTGTATACAACATTTAACACCTAAACAAATAGTTAATCATATGAGGTTATCAGTCTTTAACAAGTGTATATCTTCCTTTCCCAAAAACCATAGCATCTATCATACAAACAGAGCCAATGTCTCTTAGTCCACAGAGAAAGTGGAAATATCAAATAGCAGGAGTTCCACACAAGAGCAAACTAAAAAGGAAACATTTTAAAAGAGTTTCTTAATGGATTCAGGAAAGGGCTTGTGATGGATAGTGATGGTACCTTTAACAGCAGAGTAATATTTAGCAGCTGGTTTGACGAGATTGGCATGCTTATCACCTATGAATTTTACCAGCTCTGCACTTCCATCTCCACGCTCTTTAGCAGCTGCAAATAAATAGATAGATAGATTAATCCAAAGAGGTGAAACTATATGATAAACTCTACTTGGAAATGAGAAAGGTACAGTCAACTCAATCCTGTCTCATCTCAAGGCCATGTCCCTTTTTCCGAAAATAATATTTCACAATTCATGATCTTCAATTGTCTGTTGTTCGTAAACAACGAGCTAGTAAAACAACTTTGTTCCAAGATTTGGATGATAATTCTATTCTACTAACAAGTATCACGATTGAGGAGTTCACACAAAATCAAAACCATAATTAACCAAATAAACCCATGAATTATTCCAAAAAATTGGATTCAGCGCAAATCTAAGCCTAAATCAGAAATTTTAAATTTCAAAGAACCCTGATTTTGAATCATTAACCAGGAACCCTAATTTCGAATCATTAACCAAGATCTACAGATAATCTAAGCAATTATCATAGAACCCTAATTTCGAAAATCAAAGAATCCTAATTTCGAATAACCTACAAATGAAATCAGAAAAATACATACATTTAATTCGGCGACGGTGGCGATAGGTAAGAACTGGCGAAAGAGGAGAGGAGAGGAGAGGAGAGGAGAAGAGACGAGTTGGGATTTGATCGCGAAAGAAGCCAATAATATGGTGCCACGTAGCCATAAGAACTGATCCTTAAAATCCTTCATTAAAAATCGGTTCTTCCCAACTAACTTATTTTTTATTTAAATTTTTTTCAGTAATGGGTTAAGAACCCATTAAGAAACCCACTAAGAACCTCCGTTGGAGGTGCTCTAAGAATGCTTTTATTGACAGTATCATATTAATGAAGTTACGATTTAGGTTGTCTTTTATTGTTGAAAAGTTTATATGGGCATTTTAAAAACTTTTTGTAATAATTCAATTTAACTTTTTTTTTTCTTTCTCAAAACTATCCATAAAAATAATCTGATAAATCGATTATACTTTATCAACTAATATTAATCTTTAGTAAGAATATCTTATATATAATAAGATATTTCTCTAAAAGTCTCTTGTTCATTTTCTAACAACCCAAATTCATAAAACTATAAATATGTATAGTAAAAACAAACACAATATTTTTATTATCGTCAAAATATTAAAAATCATAGTATATTAATCAATATATATATATATATATATATATTACTATAGATAAATTATAATAAATTAAGTAGCATAAAATTTGTTCGTACATTGCACAAACTCTTACCTAGTAATATTGTTATTTTAATATAATGTAATTATGTAATTAGATTTCAAGTTATAATAAGAAATTGAACCAGTTATGAAAATATTAATGGCATATGAATCTTTCACCATTTCTCTTATTTTTATTACTTTTTACTTTTTTAATTGTTGTGGTTAATAAGTTTGAATCAATTTCATTAGTTCATTTGGTTTGATTGAATTGAGAAGAGTTGAAGCAGATGGTTATCTCTGGTTTAGGAATTGCTGATTAAACCGAAAAGATGAGGAAGCAAGGGAAAGTCTCTAGCTGCAGTGGAGGGTTTGCTATTTTTAAGAGATACACTTAGATATAAGTCTATCTCAGAAACTCTATCTTCATCATCACTTGTATTTTCTCATTCTTGTATCGTGAGAGAGAGTTTTGAGAGAGCCACCATTTGTTGACTGTTGTAAGCTCAGATTGATCTATTTTCTTCTTGACATTAGAGGATTTGCCGGATTGATTCGGTCCCGGACGTAAGCTTGATCACACCAATCTCGCTGAACCGGGTTAACAAATTTGTGTCTCGTGTTCTTGATTTCGTTCTTAGATTCGATCCTTAACAATTCTAGTTGAGTGTTTCTTTGAGAGATTAAGAGAGTTCCATGTAGATCTCAAAATAATCTAAGCTCAATTTGTAACATTAATGTTGATAGATGCATTGAGATTTGAGAGACTTCCAACTAAGATGCTTTTAAATAAACACTTTGCATTACATTATGGAAATTTTCTTAGTATTTTTCTGTGTAGATTTTAGTAAAAGTAATCAGCTATTTCAAATTAAATATTCAATATTTCAATAAAACATTAAGTTAACCCCAAATACAACAAATTAAGATATTCGATTCTAAAAAAAGCTTGTCTTTTAATATTGTTGGATATACATTGTATTTTTGTAAGAAAAATAAATAAACAAAAAAAAAAAGAATAAAGAATTACATTCGACTTTCATGTACAACCAAAAACAAGTCTCAGAAGTTTCGCCTTAACTCTTGCTTCACCGTCACGTTCACGATATCGATTAACCTACTCCAGTTTTTAACTAGACACCACTAGTACTATAACGCTTTTTGCTTTTTGTTAGTTTCTTCAGACACTTTTTCGGATTTGCTACTTTTAAAATTAAATTCTCAATCTTTGTTACCTAATTCACTCAATTTATTATTAAATGAACTGTGTAAGATTTGCTACTTTTTAAATTAAATTCTCAATCTTTGTTACCTAATTCACTCAATTTATTATTAAATGAACTGTGTAAGGATAAATACATGCAAGCACCTAAAATGGTCCCATCCCGGCTGATAACAACTGAGGTTATAAAGGTTGTAACTGCCACCAAATACAAAGCCATAGACGTGCTCGGTGCTCTTACGTTATACCTTTTTTTTTTTTTTTTTTTTTTTTTTTTAAAGTAGATGAAAAAAGAAGGGTACATAAAATGCATAGATACCACCAAATTTTCCGCTTCGATTGACTTAAGCTAAGAATGTTGGAATTCGCTAGCCTCGACCACCCCGTTTGCCACGACCTCTGCCCCTTCCATGACCTGTTCCACTAGCGTTTTCCTTTGCCTTTGCTGATGGTTTCACCAGTCTTTTCTCGAATGATTCTTTTGTCCGTAGGAGTCATTAGATCCATTGATTCAGATTCGTTTTCCGATTCTGACTCCGACCAATCTCCTTCTCCTTCAGAAGAAACCAACGAGGCAAACTGATTGGAACCAAGTTTAAGCTCAGCTTGTTTATTACTCCCCACATGGAAGGTATCCCGTGATTTTGCATGAGATACTTCTGAAGAAAATTGTGCAGTTTCCTGTGAAGGAAATTCAATATATGCTGGAATTGGTGTAATATCTTTAGAGTTAGAGACATTCTCAGAGGTTGATATAGTTGCTGAAATAACGTGTTTTTCTACTATTGCTGAAATAACGTTATACTTTGCAGTGTGGATCACACGAGTCATGATTACAAATATTATCATCATAATGACAATCTCTTTTTTGTTTTTCTTGGGACTTCAATAAGCATTTCTTGGTGTTCTCAATTACTAAACCATCTAATTCTACTAGAAGGGCCGATTCAGAAATAATGGAGACTTAAGGCAAAACAAAAACGCATATACTATAATATAATATATATATATATGTTATTATATTTTAATTTAACTAATTTTATTTTATTTATTTATAGCATTTTTTAAAAAAAAATTCTCTTTATAAAATTTTTGTAGTATACTTTTAATCCTAATAAAAAATAAAACAAAAAATAATCCTAAAAATAGGGGCCCAAGACTAATGTTTCACTTTCTTGGCTTTAAACTACTATAGCTTCGTTTTATTATGGTATTTGATTACATGATTAGGTGCAACCGAACTTTTAACTAATTCCAACCACTTTTATTCCTTGATTTATGGCTCAACTTGCTTCATTTCTACTCTCAAAGTAGTTGAATTAGTCACATCGAGTAACAAACAAACACAATAGTGTGTCATCTCTACACTTGAACACATGAAACTAAATGAAAGAACGAAAGAAACAAATTTACTTTTCATACAAAAGCATTACCAACTAGTTAGTTCCTGTCAACGTAATAATTCTAGAAACAGAGCATCAGAGACGAATGTTATCAAAGTAATTAACAATTTTTTTCTTTTTTTGAACAAAGCTTTTGGTCTTCTTCATCTTCTTTTCAACGGCTTTCTTCTGAAGAACGCGTCTTCCTCAACCTCCCACGAGTCATTCTGATTGTCTGCTCCATAACCGTCTCCTTTGGACCTTCCTCTTTCGGATTTTCATTCCTCGATTCCGTTTCTATTTCTTCTGCTTCGATTGCTTCTATCTCCATTAGTTCTTCTTCCACTTGTGTAGTTGATTGTGTTGGGTTTGGAGAAGAAGCGACTGATTTTTGCGCTATCTGAGTGATACCCGCATTTTTCGTATCCGTTGCTGGTGCAGATGTCACTGTCACTCGAGGTTTTGACGGGCCAGCAGCTGCTTTACCAGTAGCTTCATTACCTTCATTTTCACTTGAAGATGAACTAGACGATGATGGCAATTCTACATCTTCAGTTTCTTGTTGGACGTTAGGGGCTTTCTTCGGTTTAGCAGGAGCTTGATTAGCTCTACCTCCACGTTTCTGAATCACAAACCGAATATAAATACGACAGAACACCAAATCCAAATTCAATTAGACTTGTAGCGGATTTTTCAAACGTACCTGAGGTGGCTGCGGCCTTGGAGTTGATTGTGCAGCAACATACTGCAAAATCTCAAAGATTCTAGTCTGACCATAGCTTGCAACTCGTTGCCAGTATATAACTGCCATATCTCCAGCTCTTGTTCTTAACTCCAACAAACTATGATCTATATCATTCTCATGCTGTGAAAGATACGGCCTAAAGAAAGACTCGTAAACATATGTAGTACCCTAAAACAATCAAAGACAAAAGAATCATCTACACCATCATCAAAAGACTCATGTTTCTTCTCCAAATCAAATACACACTTTACTTACCCTGGTTTTAGGATACCACAGGTAAATGAAAAATGCCAACTTAGCTTCACTATACATCGGAACCCTTTAGAAGAAAACGAACACAAAAAAAAACAATCATCAAAACTGAGCAAAAACATTCATGTAGTTGAAGATAATCAAGCGGGGTTTTGGTTTAGTTATACGCACCATGAAACAAACGTATCGCCAACTCGTTCAAAAACTGTCAAGCAAGCAACCAATATCCTGTAAATTGATAAGTTCACTTCTCAAGACACCAAACCTTACGAATGAGAGACGACGGTAAACAATATATATATATACCAGTATTGGCACCAAAAGCGAAGCTGCTCAATCTCAGGCCGATTCTTTTCAACAGTCTTGTAACATTCATAAGCAGGATAAGCATAACCCAAAACCATCCTGAAACAAAAATGTAGTAAAGACTTTTTTAAAAAAGCTAATTAACAGTAACTACCATATCTTATATCATTTATTAAACAAATTCATACACTAATCCTCTTGTAAGAAACGATCCAATCATCTTGAAGAAACTGAAACACAAAACATTCAATTGATTAGTAAATAAATCAAATTCGAATTATTCGAATAATACATTTTATCAGGTACTACTGAATATGGTTTTAGCTTTCATGAATTGCTAACTATTAAGAATCATCTTTGTTTCTCCAATTGATATGAGCTTATTAGCTGTGTATTTAGCAGTAAATTGACAATATAAGTAAATGAAAATTTGAATATTGAATTCGAATTTTTTTTCATAATCCTCTCAGATCGAGAAGAAATCGACGAAATTGAGTGACTAAAAAACTCGATTACAACACATGAACAATGATCAATAAGCAAAAACTAGGTCAAAACGATCGAGCAACAAATTACGTCTTCTCAGATTCTAAGTATGAGAAAAACGAAAACTAAAAAGAGATAAAAGACAAAGAGCACGGATTCGAGAGATCGGGGAGATAAAGTTACCGGCGGAGAAAACGTAACTGTAGTTGGTAGAAGAAGAAGAAGAAGAAGAACTGTGTACGGCGGCGGATGAGAAGCAAGAGACGGTGAGAGGAGAAAACTCCGGCAGAGTAAAAAATTCTGCGTTATCCGAATTTCAAAATCACCTCTCTTGTCTCTCTCTCTCTCTCACTTGGGATTTTGCTTTTTTCAGATTTTTAAAATCACGCCTCGTTGAAATTATGGATTTTTTAAGTCCCGTAAATATATGAAAAAGCAATTTGGTTAAATAAAATATTTTAGTTTAATTTATAATATTCTAGTACACCGTTAGAAGCTAGGTATTGATTTATTTTTTTTTATTTTTTTTTATTTTTTTTTCTTTCTGTTTACATTCTAGACTTATTACTTTAGTTTAGAAGTTTGGTGAATAGCGCACATAGAGGTTTGGGGGGCTTGACTATCTATTTCCCCACCAGAAATATCGTATATCAACAGAAGCTGCTCAAAGTTAGGCCTAAAACTAAATAGCTATCCAGTCAAAATTGAACACTTATATACCCATCAATATTGTAATGTGAATACTTATATACCCACCAAAACTAAAGTGCGAAACCGCAAACTTCATGGAGTCGAATTAATGTTGGTTTACTGTTTTGAAATCAAATCGTAACCATTTAAACCATTTTTAAACCGGATTATGACCCGATAACATGTTATAAACCGGTTTATGACCCGATTAGATGATTTAAACTCAAACCAATCCCTTTTATCAAAAATCCCCAAATCGAAAGAAAAAACCCGACGAACCCTAGAAACGAGAAACCCAGAAATCGAACTCGATAAACCCAGAAATCGAACTCGATAAACCCAGAAATTGAAATCGAAATCCTAGCTATCTTAAGCGAGAGCTTTGATGGCTTTAATCCCTCAAAATCCTTCAATCTCGCCAACAGATTTCGACGAAGATGAAGCAGAACGCGATGAGCTCTTCGTCGAGAAGGTTGTTCGCGAGTTCAGAGATGAACCTCCAATTGAGCATGATGTCTATCCGGAGAGTGACAATGAGAAAGATGAAGATGTTCCAGAGAGAGAGCATGTACATATCAGACGTGGTGATGGGAGACTGTATGAGAAGCATACTTTCTTCAATGGAGTAGCTTTCAAGGAGTGTGTGCTCGACTATGCTCTGAGAACTGGACGAAATTTGACTCAATACAGGTATGATCCGACTAAGATAGGGTTTAAGTGTCTAGGTGGTGATGCTGAGGGTTCACCTTGTCCATGAAAAGCCTATGCAACGATCCTTCCTAAAGAGGCAATGTGGAAGATGACTGTCTTTGTAGATAAGCATACTTGTATTCCTAATGGAGATGTTGACGTCGTTAAGGTTCCTGTGATAGCTAGAATGTTTTTAGATAAGATCAGAGATGAGCCTGACTATTATATGCCCATGAAGCTTGAAGAAACGATTAAGGAGCGATTTGGAATCAATGTATCTAGGCCTCAATGTCAAGCTGCTAGGATCAAGGCATTGAAGTGGATTGAGAGTGAATATGATCACCAATTTGCTCGTCTTCGAGATTATGCTGCAGAGATTTTAGTGAATAATAAGGGATCAACTGTGGTGATTGATACAATTCCAAATGCTGAAGGTCAAGATGTTTTCAATAGGTTCTATGTTTGCTTTGATGTCCTCAGAAGAACATGGAAGCAGACATGTAGGCCTCTAATAGGACTTGATGGTTGCTTCTTGAAAGATAAAATCAAGGGACAGTTTTTGGTTGCTTTGGGTAGAGATGCAGACAATGCTATATATCCAATAGCATGGGCTGTTTTTCAAGTGGAAAACATAGATAACTGGACCTGGTTTGTGAAAATGTTGAAGAGTGACTTGGATTTGAAAGATGGTGATGGATACATTATGGTGTCTGATCGGCAAAAGGTAATGGATTCATTTATTGATTTATGTGGTTGACATTTAGATAATGGATTCATTTGTTTGATGCATTAATTGTTTTAATTGTGTTTTAGGGTCTGATCAAAGCTGTAAAGACGGAGTGTCTAAGGCTGAGCATAGAAAGTGTGTGCGACACATCTATGGAAACTTAAAGAGTACTCATGGAAATAAAAAACAGATGAAGCCACTCATTTGGAATCTGGCATGGAGCTACAATGAAGCAGAGTATCAACAACATTTGGAGAGGTTGTTATGCTATGATTCCGGAGTGTATGAAGATGTGATGAAGTCAAAACCAAAGACTTGGTGCAGAGCCTTCTACAAGCTAGGTAATTTCTGTGAAGATGTAGAGAACAACTCTACAGAGTCTTTCAACAGTTCAATAGAGAAGGCAAGAAATAAGCCATTTGTGTCTATGCTTGAGATGATAAGAAGACTAGCTATGGCACGTATAGCAGAGAGGTCTGCTAAATCTCATGCTCACACATGTAACAATTTCATTTATGTATTTGCATTATTGTGTTTGTTTTAAATCTCATGTATGCTCATAAATGTGTTTGTTTATGTTCATATAGGGCTTTGCACACCTTATGTGTCAAAGTTTCTTGCCAAAGAGAAAGACAAAGCTGCTTTGTGTAGGGTGACTAGAAGCACAAATGGGATGTTTGAAGTAACACTGAGTGGATGTTCTTACCGAGTTAGCTTGGAGAAAAGGACTTGTAGCTGCATGAAGTGGGATATATGTGGGATACCTTGTGAGCATGGATATGGAGTGATTCTGAAACAGAAGGGACTTAAAGTTGAAGACTTTGTATGTCACTGGTTCAGAACATCAATGTGGCAGAAGAACTACACAGATGGACTTGTTCCACTGAGAGGTGCAAGGTTCTGGCCTTCAACAGAGGGTCCAAATGTGCATGCTCCTCCTCCACCACCAGACACTGAAGGAGTTGCATATTTTTGTTTGCATATTTTTTTTTTGTATCAATGTTTCTAATTTGTTGGAGATAAATTTAGTTTATGAGAAGAATATTTTTCTAAATGACTAAAAAATTTGGATCAGGTTCGGTTCGGGTTTACCCAAATATCCAAAAATAAAAAAAAACGGTGGTATATCCCAGAAAGTACACAATCACAAAAATCAAAGCAAACCCCTCTATCATTCAACATATACTTAAGTAACCGAGATGCAAATGAAAAAAAAAAAACTTTGGCTTGTGTTACTAAATATTTATAAACTTATATAATTAATTAAATATAAACCACATACATATAGATAAAATCAAACTAAATTAAAGACTTTCAATTTATAAAAGACAAAATAGAATTTAAAGTGATATGAAATCTAATGATATTTCATAAAAAAAAAAAGTTAGAGAGAAAAGAAGCGAAGAAACTAAGCGTCGGTCTCCTCCTCTACGGTGAAGACGTGTTGTCGCCGGATCTGTGAGGGGAGTGTGTTCTAAAAGTTTTTCTCCCTTTTTGTAGGTTTCTAGTGATCCCAAACGTGTCTTAATTGTGGTTGTTTTTTCTCAGGCTAAAGAGTTCTTAGATTTGGGAGCGAAGCTTCCATTTCTGGTCAGATTTCGCCATGGTAGAAGCTCATCGTTGATGTCCGGCCACAACAGAACATATATCGTCTCAGTTCTAAAAGTTGGTGAATGGCGACGGTTTTTTTGGTGGTTTTGGCTTCTGGTTTGGTATGTTATCCTATCTCGGCGGCTCCGTCTAGGCTGACTCCAGTCGATCTCTTGTCTGTCTCTGTAGCTTTATGGGCTTTGTCTCTCTTTCTCAGTTATTTAGTTTTCTGCTTAGCTTGAGTTTGAGCTTTTGACTCTGTTATTTTTCTCCTCTGGTTTTTTTTTTTTTTTTTTTTCGTTTTGACTAGGCTGAGTTTTCCGTCGGGATGGTTTGGGTCATAAATTTTTGGTTTAAGTGGTTTTTAAGAATTTGATTAGCTCTTTGGTTGGCTCTCGCATTTGATCCATTTTTAGGGACGCGTTTGTAAGTCGCCTTCTCGAGGAATTTATCTTCGTTGGGAACTGGTCTTTCTCTTTCTTCAAAGATGCATTTATATGGCGCTTCGGTTTTCATCATTGCAAGGATAAGTGTCAGATTTTGATCCGATTGATGGAGCTTCTCGGGTTTTCTATTAGGGCGTGCGGCAAGCATTGCATCAGACCAGTCAATTTCTTCTATGTTCATGTCCGGGTTTCAAGGTTCAATCATTCGACGGCTAGGTTAAGTCTTTAAGTTCAGATGTGTTATCGAGTTGGTAGTCCTAATCAATCTTTATTTTACTTTGCTGAATTTAAGTTGATAGATTGTTTATATCCTTATTTAGTATTGTTTGTTGTTGTAGGCTTCTGAGTCCAGTCTTTAATGTATTTTGGCTTTGATTATTACTCTCAGATTCTCTATATCAATTGGTTTCCTTAATATATAATTTTAGTTGAAAAAAAAAATCTAATGATATTTAACTTCGATGAAAACTAGAAAAATTAGAAACTTGAGTTAGTGTGTAATATTCTAAATTTTCAAATTTTTATTACTACATACTATTAATGTTTCTAATTAATCCAAGTTTTAGGTTTTTACACATGTTAATAAAATATTCGAAATAACATTCTTAACCTTGTTTTATTTTGTTCTAATTATTATATTTAAATTTCAAAACAAACAATAAACAAATAAAAAATATAAAGCTAACTATACATTGAAAAATAGAGAACAAACGATTATTTAAACAAAATAAAATATTATATTGATATATATAACTTGTCCCAAATAAAATTTCTGGAATTCTCTCATCCCACTCCCCAAATGGAGATCAAAAGCTTGTCCCTGGAAATGCAACGGAACGGACTACTAGAACTAGAAATAGTCTGTTTTCCCTAAATGACAGTGACTAACTCAAAACAAGGGAAGATGTAAATTCAGTGATTCTCTATTCACTTAAAAGGAATAACTTGCTTTCACTAACACCAACTTTGGTCACTTTTAGGTAGCCTCTCTGAAATCTAAAGATACATATTAAATGATCAAATTACGTATGTCTGAATGACAAAAAAAAAATGGATTTGAGTATCAAAACTGATTGGATCTATTAAAATACCCTATCACATCAATGGCCATTATCCAAATTGCTCCCTCCTCTGTTCTTATGCTTTATATACTACCATTTTGTTGGGAGTTGATTGAGCAAACGTATCATGGTCGCAATTGTTGTCTACTATACTTCTCCAATCTTTGCCTCTTTTTGCATGTTTTCCTCTTTTCTCTTTTTCGCCTCCGCTATCTGGCGTTCATGTCTTGCCCTCCTCTTCTGCTCAACGTATTGCCGAGGGGTTAAAACGATCTTTACATTCTCCTTCTCCGTACTGTTTTGAATTGGGGTTGTCAATGTTCGCCCATTTCCTTGAACTGATTGTTGTTTCTGCAAAACAGTATCTGATGGACGTAACGCTGGTCCCGAGATGTTGTTTGTATTAACAGGTTGAGCATTTCTTGGTTGACTCTGAGGACCTTCATTCTTCTTTGAAAGGTTTTGATTCTGAAACCATTTCTTTCTCCTCTCCTTCCAGGTTTCTCGACCCCGAGGGGGGCTTTCCTCCTCCGAAGTGTTTTGAATCTGAGGGGTTATCCATGTTAGCCCGTCTCCTTCAAATGATGGGACTTTTCCCGAGCTTCGTTGGTTCTGGAAAACAGTATATGATGGACACAACAATGGTCCCGAGTTGATGACCATATTATCAGGTCCAGCATTTATTGTTTGCAACACAAGTCTGTGTGCTGCCTTTCCAAGCCTATTCCCAGAAATGGATCCTTCTGGGTTAAACCTGCAAACAGTTAGAAAAGGAATTAAGACATTAACACTATTCGTAAATAAAGGCCTTTGTAAAAACTTTGCATATCATAAAAAGATTCATAATCTTCACCTCTTCATTATTATATTTCTTCCAGGAGCTCGTCTACCATCACCATCTTCATGCCATAGCCTACCTCCACCTTTCAAATCCACCAGCTGTATAATCTGTGGAGATGATCAAATGAAGAACACTGTAACCACTATCCAGTAAAAACAAGTGGACTTTTTTTAATTCTTCGTGACCACAACTTGAAACCAAAAAACAGAGGCTAAAATAGAGCAATTAGCAAACTCAACTATACCTTTTTAGGGATTATCAATTCTGGAACTTGATGAGTAATGATGCTGCCTCTAACATCATTTGGAAGTTTGTATATGGCACAACTGAAAAAAAAATAAGAATGTTAATTTGATGAAGATCAATGGGATGCCAAAAAAGTAATAAAAACCCAAATTTCTTGTATCGAGAGCTTACATGACTTGATTGGCTAAAACATCTTCCATGCCCTCGATTGGGGAAGTGAAACATGAAGGCTGACTATCTTCACCACATGAAACTAAGTAACCATTCATCCCATCACTGCATATATCAACAAGGAATTTTAATATCATTTGTAAAAAAATAGACATCAAAAATCACATAACGGTGAAACCAAAACAGAACTACCTATTGAATGACTATTCACAAAATTCAGACACAAACCTTAGTCCAGGATCAATTTTTTCCATTATCAATGCTCTTTCTTCGTTTCTCAATTTGTCGGTACGGCTATTAAGAGAACGAATGAGCTCAGCAAGGGGATGAGATGCAACCACAAAGAGCATGTCGAACAACAGACTGTTTCTTCGAATTTCTTCTTTCTGGAGAAAATATATAGAAGAAAAAAAAAAGGTTAAATGTGATTGTTACATTCATGTCTTATACAGAAAACCATTGTTTAAGTTAATAACTAAAACATAGCAAGGATGTACCGTCAGTGAGTGCTCCACTAGCGTAGCTGCATCCAGAAGACGCCTTTCTTCAATAAAAGGCAGTTTTACTACAGCCTTTACAAGGAAAAAAAAAAAAATATGAGACTAGAAATTTATTATATCCAACTGTAAAACTTATGCAGGTCACAAAACCAACAAGTCTGCCTTTATCAGCATGAAATACAATCAAACCTGCCAAACATAGCGTTTTCCATTCATGTCAGTCTCAAAATCTGCACCACAAAAGCTAAATGAGAGGTATGGATTTCACAACACCACAGCGAAAGAGACTAATCTGCAAAAACTTCATACCGCGAGGATAAAAATCAGCAATAGGTGATTCTGGATCTGTCATCAATTTCCTGTAGCACTCTGGGAGAGCATGTGCACTGAGAACGGAATCCAATGAACAAAAATTAGTGAGAGTAGAGAGAAATTATGAACACTCAGAAATACAGATAGAATACCTTGCAGATGGAAGAACAGCCAGAAGCTGATTGAAAGGTTTAAGCGGGGAACCTAGTTCAAACTTTATATCTAATTTATCAAGGCCCTTAAGATCTGATGCGAAAGGTGCATAATGATATGGATAAAACCTGCAAAATAAACACTCAATTAACCACAGACTAACAAATGGGAGAAAAGAAAAGACCCAATGATTTCGTCCATTTCCACTAAGATTGCTATTACTAAGGCCATCATGTCCTCTAAAGCTAGGCTCTTTTGGAATGAAATCACAATAAACATAAAAATCAAATAAACAGACGTATGGAAAATTTCAAACATCTCAGCTGACAGCTTAATTACTAGAAATTTGATATTTTGTACAGCTCAGTAAAATATTTAGCCTGGTGTGTAAAATTAAATGAGCATCACAATTTTAAAGGACAATATGGTTATCTCAGCGCAATAATTATCCTAAAGATTGATATGGTCATCCCAGAGAAATAACCATCCAGCTTCAAAATATTAGATGAAATGAACCACAAGAAACTAATCAAATGTGAAAAACGAATTATATATGTACGAGGATGACAAGAAACTGACCAGTTCCAGGAACAAACACCATGATAATAATAATGCATTATCCAACAAAGACCTTCTGTATACTTCAAAACCTAGCAAATAGTTATAAAAAAAAAACAGTAAATTGGTATATTCTGAGTGACTTAAATGTTATTATTTTCATCAAATGACACACATGGGAAACTCACAAGATCTCTGCGTATTTGTTCCATTTCCTCTACAGACTTAGTTTCTAATTTCTCTGTGTAGAATCTCTCCCTCCACCCTAATTCACCTAGCCTAACCTGATAAGACAGCAGCCATGTTAACTTGCCAGCGTGATTAAATGATTGATTAGATGGAAACCAAAAACAAATTCATGGAGATTAAGCACTCATGATACCGTTGATGGAAACAAAACTGAAAACAAAATAAAAATATGACCTTATCTTGTTCTCCATTTCCTGAGCTGAACACATCAGATTTATCCCGCAGCCGCTTCTTAAGTTTAAACTTTAATTCTTCTCTGTTATCTAGTTCCTGAAAACAGCTGTGTACATTAGTACCACTTCAAATAAGAAAGCAAAGCGCAAGTCCAAAAATAACATCAAGCAAAAAAATCAGCAGAACTCTGACAGTTTTACCAAAACTTGAAATAGAGAAATGACAATAGTTAAAAGCTACTTGCACACTAAAATCAAACAAAAGGCTTATTAAAATTCCTCCAGTGATACGAGATGACTTACTTCTTCTTTGTTGCTATTTTCTGTTTCATCATTCGCCACACCAACGTTATCATCCAAAGACACACGCAGAAATTTCCGTGGAGGTGAGGAATGCAATGAAGCAGACTTTCCAAACCGATTATTCCTTTGTGATTGATATTTGTCACGTCTAAATCTTTCTAAATGCTTCTGTAACAGAGAACACAATACTTGCACCAATGAAAAACTATCCCATATAAGTGACACAGAAATTGTAGATTTTTTCATGTTTTCTAATCTTTCGTTTTTCCTTGGATCAAAGGGGTGTGTAAAACAAAATTGGTCAGCCAGTGCTGAAAAAATTTTAGCCCATGACAACAAGAGGAATATTGGCCATCTTTCGGAAAGAAAACAGCTTCTTTTTTTAAAGAGTACACAAAATATCTTGCCCAGAGAAGGAAAAGACAATATATTATTAAAAGAATTGTTAATCCAAAACATTCACTTCGTTAAGCATTTTCTTAGTTTTACCAACTTTATCTTAAGTATGTCCCCACTCTACTTGAAGTTAAGACATCCCCTGGCCTAGAAATCCACTAATCTTACGAATATGTTAAAAGCCGGGTTGGACGAGTAACAGATGATGTTATTTCTAATCTTGTCACTTCCATTCTAATACCTTAAAATGCAGATAACTGAAGGAAACTACTTGAAGGGGGACATTAACCTTATTTGTTTGTGCTCGCTTCAGAAATATATTCTCTTCATAGATCCCAACGGCCTGGATGAAATGCTCCACATTTCTTAAGTTCAGCTGAAAGTTAATAAATAAAAAATTTAAAACTATTATGCAACAGCCATGCCAAGTAAGATAAAGAATGTTTAATCCATGTACCTTGCTTGCACTGGTTAAGTAACTTTCTGTTGATCCAAATTCCTTCTTGTACACAGACATCAGCAACTCTATAGCACCCTGCAAGACAAGACAACAAAAATAATGATTAGAAAATATTTTCTCAAACTTATTCAAACTTGTCAAGGTGATCTAAACAAGCTCATACTCTCATTGACGCAAAGATGCATCAATTTTTTTGAAATAACACACACTATGAGTAAATAGGTACTAAGTTTTAAAATACCAAAGAAATATCAACAACAAACGGAGATTTCTAGGAAGTGATTTTTATAAAAATGACACAGGAAAATATGATATAAGAACAGGGATAACCTATATCTAAGAATTTAAGATAATGCTATATGATCATACAAATGTAAGGGCACACTGTACCAGACATTTTAACAGCTGGAAAAAAGTAATTGTAACAAAACTAAGACGGAACAAACCTCCCGTATCTCTAGTGTAGGCATATGTGGCAAGAAATCATTCCCGACGAAAAAGCAGATGAAGATGAAGTCATCAATTATGCGGTCCAGAATTTTTGGGGATTTCGAGTTCGATATCTGCATGTCCTGTTCCAAATACTCTCGAAGTATCCAGATATTGACAACCTGCCAAAAGATAATGGAACTTAATGATTATGGTACCATGCGATTTAGAAACTATAATATTGAGGTGAGTTACCCTGAAAAGTACCTGGTATGGCTTCTTCATCACAACATCTGCCTCAGTATTATCCAACATTTCTCCTGCCTTCCTCTTTATCTTGCCTTCACAATCTGCTGCTCGATGCCCCGTCTGACGACACAAGAAGCATTTGTCTTGTTCTTCAGGAAGGAAAACAACCTACGTGAAGAAGACACCACGGAGAAAACACAGTTGAATTGGCATAAAGCAGAAAAAAAAAGCATCTTGAAACTTAAAAGACTCGCATACAAATTTGTAACTATTTCGTATGTTAATGAAGTGTAGATTGTCGAAACATATTAAAGAAGTACATGTTGAGATTATAAACAAGATAGATCGGTCATTGCTTGACTAGATATAAAACCCAAAGGAACAATTGTACAAACCTCGCGGAGGATTGAAAAATGAACTTCGTGGGTGGCCAAAGCCAGCATTATCAAATCGGCATCCTGTTATTCAGAAATAATAAATAGAAAGGCCTTATTAACTTGCTCGATCAAGAACAGAAAAATCTAATTGCAAAATTAAACATGTAAGCATCAAAGAAAATAAGACTTAAAGGGAGGTTATATACCAAGCCATACATACAATGCCGAGTGTTTGGGTTATAACCAGGATGGTTCTTACTAAGACGGATATACGACATGATCTTGTGTTCCCCCTCACCGGGAACATTAGAATCAGACAGTATAACCTTCAGAAAAAGGAAAATCATTAGCAAAACCTAAAGTACGCTGTAAACAGCCACAGGTTAAAATATCAGAGACCCTAATTAGTACCTTAATATTTTTCCACCCAGGATCAGAATTTAGTCTAACGTGAATGTAGTATCGTAACGCAAATGACAGAGTAGACATAAACTCTGTTCCAGGAGTTATAATATTAGAGTCAAAAGTTTGAGAATCCACTTTAGGAGGCAACTTCTTCCCTTCACTCTCAAACTCTTGCCGCAACAGCTCTTCTTCAGCAGCCTAAAACAGCAAGTAATACATAAACGAAAACTCCATAAAGTAAAAGTTATGACATTTCTCGATAGCGACAACTGTTCCCAACATAGTGATTGATTCATCGTTCCGCTACTAAAACCTTAAAGCTCACACAAGATTGAACTGTTGATCAAATCCATTAACAGGATCAATGTAACTATAATACTGACATCACCGATACAAACAAGTGAAATAATGTATACAAAGAGAGATGGTACATACTGCTTCTTCTGCATCTTTAGCAGCTCTAAATCGTCTAGATCTCTGTTGATTCATTTTAGCTCTTGGAGCAACACCATCTAAAAAATCACATTAACCAAACACAATAACACAAAATCAAAACATACAAAAACCAACTCATACAATATAATGCCATAGATAAGATAAAACACAATACACTCACCAATAGCCATAAATAAAAGCTTCCGAGGTCGAACCATAACAAAAAGGCTATCAATGTAATCAAACATACATTGAAACACCTCATCAAACGTCGTTGGAGAAGGCTGAAGAAGAAGACAATAAACAAAATCAAAAAAAAAAAAAAAAAAAAAAAAAAAAAAAAAAACACGCAAAACAGATAGAAAATTTTCGGAAAGAGTTACTTTATCTTCAGGATGGAAACAAGGATGAATGATTCCATTCATATCGAGATAGAGATTATCATATTCGACTCCGTTAGGGTTAGGTTTACTAGTATCGACCGGAGTTTTGACGCCAGCAACTTCGAGTGGTTCTTCTTCAATGACATCATCTAAAATCAATGGATATTTTTCGATTAACCATCTGTAGAACGACGGAACTCCCATCGGAAATTTTTTGTGAAGCTTAAAACCCTTAGACGAGAGTTGTTTAACTGCGGCGGTGGTGAACGGGAGGGAGCGACACTCGTTTTAGGTCTCGGAGATATTAAATTGATTTTGACGGTGATGCCCTCATAAATTTAATTGGTCAGACTAGATACAGTATTCTTAAAAAAAAAAAATGTTAGAATACAAGTGTTATAGAAACTGTCAATCATATTTTTTTTAATGTCCCTGCATTACAAGTATGAACATTATCAAAAATACTATCGGTAATTGGATTCTCGGGAAATTCGTTTTTTTGAAATATGGATCATCTATTCTGGAGAATTTCTAAACGTTTCAAGGATACTAATAGTTTTCCATGAATTTTGTGGTATATCTGGAAAGGTAGGAATTATAAGGTCTTCAAAAATATTGATCGAAACCCACAAAAAATATTGAAAATAGCGGAAATAGAAGCTTTAGTTTGGGAAACGGCACAAGTAAAAGATGATGAAGAGAATAATCAAATCTCTTAGGGTCCTGAGGTTTTATATGTGCAATCTTCCGCTTTCCGAGGGTTTCGATATTTTGTGGATGCTTCGTGGAAAGAAACAGATAACTTCTCTGGATTAGGTTGGTTTTGTTCTCACGTTGATGCAGATGGAATACTTATGGGAGCATGTAATACTCGTAGATGCCTCTTCCCATTACACACCGAACTAGAAGCACTTATATGGGCGATGACAAGTATTATCGCACAACAAAAAAAGAAGAAGTAATTTTCTTAACATTTTTTTCTCTGAGTTGGTGTCTACACCGGCAGATTGGCCAGCTTTTTCGACACTCCTACAAGATCTTGTGAGAATCAAGAGTTTGTTTTTATTTTTTCACTTTCTTACATTTTCGTACTTTAAATTCAAAAGCAGAAAAGTTAGCACGCAGTGCCCGTCTTTATTCACATTTTGTTTATCATGTAAACTCTGTTCCCCCGCTTTGGATTTCTGAACCATTTTAATAAACTTAAAGTTGTTGACAAAAAAAAAATATCTAAATGACTAAATACTGTACCTACAAGTAATATTTTCATGTTCCAACATACCATATCTAAGGTCTAAGTAAAGTATGAAAATGAAAGACTTTTTCTAAAAAAATTAGGAAATGGATACGGGTTGGAAATGTGTTCAAAATTAGTTATTTATATAATTAAAAATATAGCAAACCAATAAAAACATATTTAAACATGAAATTTTTGAAAAATATCAGAATTTTAAACTTTTAAATCTTTTAGGTTATGATTAGTGTTTAGAGGAAAACAAAATATATGAGATATATTATATTTATCAAGTTAGTTAGGATTTTTTTTTTAAAATTAAAGAAAATAATAAATATCATATATATATATCTGATGTTTCCAACTTATCTACTTAATAATTTATTTTTTAAATAAGTTTTCATAGCGTTTCGGAAACGTAAATAGATGTTTCCATCGCGTTTCTAAATTACAGTATTTAGGATATGTGTTTTCATCGTGTTTCCCCCGCATTTATGAGTATTTCCATTTCCATGCTACCTAGTCTAGGGCTGCAGCAACTTTCTACATAAGAAAATTTACAAATGTATTAGAGTCCAAAATATCTCACATCAGTTGGGATAGAAATCCTTAGATAATATATAAAGGATGTGACAATCCTCCTCCCTACAACTAGCTTTTGGGTTGAGTTATGATACATTCCTAATATGATATGAGAGCTCATAGTTGACCCAACATATGATTTCCCACAAAAACAGTTTGCCACATGTGGCATTTCTAAGTGGCACATCTTGTTGTGGTATTTTCGAAATGTTGTGCTTGTACCGTTTCCCACCCACATCTTGGGAGGGCCTATTAGAGTCCAAAATATCTCGCATTGGTTGGGATATAAGTCATTGGGAAATATATAAAAGATGTGGCAATCCTCCTCCCTTGAATTAGCTTTTGGGTTGAGTTAAGTCACATTCAAAATACAATGATATTCGTATTCCATAGAACATCTACTCTACCAACCGAATTCAGAATATTACCATTTTGGTTAACATGGAATATATATTGAAGTCAAGAAATAAATTTAGGAAAGAGAAGCCTAACGAAGTAGTTGATTAAAGCTTTCAGCTGGTAAAAGAATGGCTTGAGGTTTCTAGTCTCAATGATACTACATTCAATAATAGCAAAGGAAACAGAGATATACCACAAAGCAGTCAATGGGAGCAACCATCGCCAGAATGGATCAAATGCAACTTTGATAGCAGATTTCAGAATGAAACACCAGGTATAGGAGTAGGCTGGATAATTCGTGATGAAAGAGGAAGATATGTAACACCGGAGTGTTCGAAATTAAAAGACGTGCAAACATCACTTTAAGCAAAAGCAGCATGATTCCTACATGTCCTTCAAACACTATGGATCAAGGGATGGCAATATATTTGGTTTGAAAGCGACAATCTAGTTCTTACATAATTAATTAACAAAGGAGGGACACATATCGAATTAGGTAACCATGTGATCGACATTCGAGATTGGACAATGAAGCTATCTGAAGCATCATTGGGACATATTAATCGTGAAAAGAACCAAGGTGCTGATATATTAGCAAAAAAAAAGCCTTTACTCTAAATTATACTTTCAGAGCATGACCATCGGTCAAGAGACTCACATGGGTTTCTAAACATTTAATTATTACTATTTTAATTATTTATTTAAATTTTTAATTTTTGAATAAATTATAAACCAATTGAAATAAAACATCTGGCAGAAGAGTTTCTTAATAAGAGACGAGCGTCTCTTCTCTCTCATGCTTTTTACTTTTTTCAATATATTAATAAAAGGTATCTACTCTAGATACGTTGATGGTAGTGCTCTCAGTGTTTTCAATACCGCCAGTGTGGCTACAAACATGTATGTATTTCCCATATACAAGTTAATAAAAGCAATATTTAGATGCAAATAAAAGACTATATATGTCCAAAATATTCAGAAAATAACGCTTCTTAGATATTTCTTTGTAAAATAATGTTTGGTAGATAGGACAAACATGGTGTTACCCTTAGCGTAAAAGAAGCACATATTTTTTTGGTAGCATTACTTAATTTAGAAATACATATACTGATCGTATCCGATAGTTAACGTGTAGAAATAAGTCTAGGGATACCTGGACGTTCGGGTATTTGTTCTGGTTTAGATCGGGTATTTCGGATTTTCGGATTTTCGGGTTTAGAGGTCTAAGATCCATTCGGGTATTTATAAAATTTGGGTCGGGTTCGGTTCGGTTTTTTCGGGTTCGGGTCGGGTATGGTTAGTAACCGTAAATCCGATAATACCTAAACTTAATTTGGGTACGAGTATTTTTGGGTATTTTATTACCCAAACTAACCATACATACCCGAAATACCCAAACTAACCATAATGATTATAAGTTTATAAACACAAAATCAATTCATAAACACAAAATTATTTGAGAAAAAAAGACAAAGTGAAGCTATCTAAATCCATAATGAGTTTCTAAATATAAAATAAAAACGAAAGACACAAAATCATTTCATAAAAATCTTAGAAATTACTTAGATTAAGTTAGGTTTAATAACTTTCGGATAAGTTTGGTTATAATTTTGGGTATCGGGTACTACCCGAACCCGAACTAACTCAGAGATGAAACCCGTTCGGGTATTTAGGGTATACCCATACCCAATTTTTCGGTTTTTCGGATCGGGTTCGGGTTTTTTGCCCAAGCCAATCAATGATAACCACTTATTATGGGTAATTAAGATTGAATTTTGGATCTGTGTGGATTTTGGAATTTAACTTCCATTATGTGTGCAATAAGCAATTAAATTTCTATTTTGTATGGATATAAATGAAAGCCTAAGTCTAGGGACATCTGATCGTATCCGATAGTTAACGTGTAGAAATAGATCGTCGAGCTAGTTAGGGAAAACGAGAGTGAAGGAGTGCTAAATAGAAAATGATCCTTTGAGAGACATAAATCGTATAAGAGATCTTCTCGGATATCATATTGGGGTGATAGTCTGACATATACAAAATTATGAGTCTAGGACATATTCAACTTGTTCCAATTGTACAAACTTGTTGCTTCCTAACATTTCCTAACCATCAATCTAAGGCATAAGAGGATTAATACTTGAGATTATCGTAGGTTCGGATTTCAAAAGTGGTGATGAGATTATAGCAAATGTTCCTACCACACAGGCTGAGATAATGTATTACTTACTGTTCAAACCAAAAAAAAATCTTTTAAAATTTCACCAACGAATGTAAACTTTGAACCACATTACCACAACTTCTGAAGCTTTTGTAACCTAGAAAAGGAAGATAGGGGATGAGCAACGAATTACTCAGTGAAGTTATTTTTCCGCCCACTGGAAACATAAAACAGTTTTATAATCCTATGAAACAATCATCGCAACACATAAACCTCACACACAAAGCATTTATCTGCAGCTTTAATCCACACTCGAATATCTTCAGCACCACATGTTTTACCAAGTTTGAAATGTAAAGCTTCAATAACTGGAGTCTCGTGCAGAAACAAAGACATGTCTACAAACCTCGAAAATATGGCATACTCAATGTTTTGATAGACATGAGATGAAAACGAAATCCAAAATCATTGAACGGTCAACGTTATACATGAAATATATCATCCTTCTTAAGGACATTTCCATCACAGATTTCTGGTAGAGTCTCTTGTTACTAAAATAATGAAATAGATTGATGAAGGAAGAGAGAAGAGGAGACGTCTCTCCAGCGAGAGACTCTCAACACAAGTGTGTAATTATAATTTGCTCATACTTTTTATTATTTAAAATTTAATTGTATAACAAAATTTTTAATAAAAGTATTAATATTCTATTTGTGAGATACTCTTGTGAGTATCTCAACCGATGGTAATGCTCTAAAAGCATTTTCGCAAAATTTATCATTAAATAAATAAAATGTAACAAAAAACAAAGTAGGAAAAAACAATAAACTAGCCTAGTGAATCAAAACACCATTATTTAGTTTCATTGAAATAGTTTTAATCTGCACTATATAAAAAAAAGAGACTGATATTCATTCTAAAATTAAAATTACTACTGATATCCTAATTTATTAGTTTTAGAGGAAATAATAGATGATAAGTGAAAAAAAATTTCTTGAGCCATCTCAAGTTTCTTGTTGTGGTCAATGGGATTTAAAAGGAGATAATATATATAGTGCCTACTTATAACAACTTGCAAAATCTTAAAATGAATGCTACTACGACTTGTTTCTCTCTGCCTTTGTTCCTCCTACATATATGAACAAGTTTAGACCATAATTTTAGTCGAATGCAAGCTGACAGGTTGGCGAACGCCTGGAAAACAACGACAACTCCTTAAGCATGTCAAGTTTCTTTTTAGGTTCAACCGCGGATGGAGTGGAGATAGTTGCCTTGTGTAAACGGTTTGCGTTTCCTAAGAAAAATGCTATTACTTCTTTCTCTTCTTCTGTTCCTTGATACTATGTCAATTCAAAGGTTTTGAGACTCATATTCACACATTCAGGGACTGAACTCGGTTCACTCCAACACAAGCTTGGTTCATCTTCAATGATATGGATCTATATATATATTGACAGGTACATTGCATTAGATATTATCATTAACATATATACTACTGATATATCCAAGGAAACTTTGAATAACTTGGGATGAAGTATACATGTATCTGCTCAAGTTTGAGAGCTCGTAAATTAGGGGAAATTCAGAGAATACGCATAAGTAGATTCAACCATTCTATTTCCCATGGGCGTATCTCTAAATATACAAAATAGAGGAAGGTACTACCCACAAGATAATATGCATCCTGCGATACAAAGAAGAATAAACCCATCATGGAACACAAATATGTTTAAGTCTTTCTTCAATAATTGATTGTGAAAAAAAAAAAAAAAAGAGATTACCTCTGAGGGTGATATCCATAAACTGAGACATTTGACCGAAGTGATACAACTCAGAATATTCCCAAAACTATACAAATGTCAACATCTGCCTTTACAAAATTAGCCATTTCATTCTCAATAATACAAAACCCATCCTCATTATCATCACTAATTTCTAATCAACACTATAATAACACAAGTGCTTCTCCAAAACATGACACATCAGATTTTTTATGAATTGTGGAGGTGACACATCAATTAATGAAAAAACTTTTTAATCCAATAAAATCATTTCAATTGTACACATCACTTAGATAAGATAACCAATCAAATTAAAACAACTAATAAAAATCAGCCTAAACAATAATAATAATAATAATAATATTAATAATAATAATAAAAATAAAAATAATAATAATAACAATAATAATAATAATAATAATAAAAATAATAATAATAACAATAATAATAATAATAATAATAATAATAATAATAATAATAATAATAATAATAATAATAATAATAATCATAGTAATAATAATAATAGTAATAATAATAGTAATAATAATAATAATAATAATAATAATAATAATAATAATAATAATAATAACAATAATAATAATAATAACAATAATAATAATAACAATAATAGTAATAATAATAATAACAATAATAACAATAATAATAATAATAATAATAATAGTAATAATAATAATAATAATAATAATCAATTTTTTATCGATGAAGAAATCAATTGTTGTTTGCATATTTTTTTGTGTGGGAAATGTTAGCAATATACTTCGTGTTGCAACCCCAACCGATGAGAACTACTTCATTGGGTAAATTTGTGAGTGGTCTTCCAAATTTTAAGAAAGGTGTCTCGGACAATAAATAGTCTCTTTGTAAAGATATTTCACAAGGTCGTTAGTTCACTGATGCACAACGGGTATTGTGTTGGATCATTATTTTCTTATACCAATCGTTTTAGAGGTTTTAACAATGTTGATTTGTTTTGTGAATTCGTTTTTCTTAAAGAACAAACCCTGGATTTTGGAAGATGAAACTGACAAGTTTCAGTACTAAAGACATCTTGATGGCTCTCAGTCTGCTACTTACTATCTCTTAGTGATTCTGAACAAAGAGTTTTTCACCATTCCTGATGGTTCTTGGTGTGGAGAAACAAATTTATATGCTTCTTATGTTGATATGTTTCCCTATTAGAAAATTATGCGGTACAGTACAAACAAAATGTTTTTCCGTCTCTTGATTTATGAAAATGTCTTTAGATTGATCAGTTTGTTATTTTTCAGCTTATTTTTTTGTTTTTGTTTTTTTTCTATTGTGTTAGGTATAACTTTAACAAGGTTGCACAATATAAGCAACTTACGTTGGAAGAAGCAGAAGAGATGATGAAAAATCATAGAAAAAACGATTGATGGGTTCCAAAGGTGGATGATGAAAGTTGCAATATAATGGTCCTGCATTATTTGGAGAAGTCGAGAATGATAAAGAGATAGGTGGAAGCAGTGGGAGTGGTGGTAGGGGTCGTAAAAAGTTGTCAGGCGGTGATGGAGAAGAAGAGAATGTCTCTGACATAGGGGATAAAGAAAGTGAAAAAGAACAAATTACTTAATATAATTGTTTCCACACAAATAAAAAAAACCAGTTTGACAAACAAATAAAAAAGCCAAAAAAATATCAACATCAGTAATTTAAAAATAATTATTTTATAATTAATTAATATGAATATACCAAATATGAAATACCAAATTCATTAAAATTAATAAAAGATTTCTCAAATTGATTACAATATTAAAAAAAACAAAAAAAACAAACAAAAACCAAAAATTAAAAAATTAATAACAACAAAATACCCTGCAGCGTAGCGCGGATACAAATCTAGTCTCTCTAAAAAAAGGAGTGTCTATCACAAAACCTGATTCAATATACATAATCTAATCTTTCCAAGATTAGACTCTTCAAAGAAGTGACTTTTACTGTGAAAATGGTCACATTGTCATGAGGACATTGTTCCACATACAAGCTTTCAAGAACAGGACAATTTGATAACATGCTCTGGATGTTAGTTATTAATTGAGTTTATTAATAATTAAATATTTTCAGTTTATTTATGTCAATTGTCCTGACATTAAATTTGAGTAGTTATTGTGTCAACGGTCACAATTAGGAAGAGACACAACTCTTTGTGTTATAGTTTATGTTCGTTTTTAATGTCTGTTCGTTTTCTATATAAATCAGTTTTTTTCTGATGTGAATAACAACTTTCAGTATAAATAAAAATTTCTATTTTGTTCTTGTCTTCTTGAAAAGAGAAGAGATAATTCTATATCTCTTACTTTGTTCTCCATTCCCTTAATTGATTGTAAAATCAATATTCCAACACTGGAAAATTTCATCACCTGGGTACTTCATAGATAAAAGGCACAATTTCTTAAGAGATGGGAAAGAGATTGGACAAGTAGCATCCACAAAAATCACTTTACTTAGTTTCAATCTCACAAGCATGCTAAACCATGTGTATAAACTCCTTGGGACTATGACTGGAGATGCACTATAACAGTCAATCTCGATAATCAGCTCACACACATCGTGTTTAACTGCAGTTCTGGTCCATACTTCAATATCAACAGCACCAGATTTTCCACTAAGTTTGAAATGCAAAGTTTCTATAACTGGTGCCTCATGCAAAAGTAAAGACCTGTCCACGAACCGCGGAAATTGTACATAGCTATCATCATCATATATGAGTCTTGGCACCATCATCCAAAGCGGTTGCCATCGTTTGGACAAAAAAATTGTGGTCACAACCTCTCTCGCAGTCAGAAAAGACAATATCTTTAAGAGCAGCAAATCGGGCAATTCACTTATGCTATTCATTATTGGGAACTGACCTTTTTGCAAAACCCTTCAGCAGAATTCCAAAACCCTAGCAAAAACAGAAACCCACCATAGAAGTCAATGTCGATTATTACAAAGGAAAGATAAAATACCTAAGACCTGCGTTACTTGTCCTTAATCAAAGCATAGAATCCAATACTTTGGTTTCAAGTCAGCAATAAGTCTTCAGAGACGAACCCTAAACCCTAAGATTGGTTCTCTCTTATAACAAAATTAAAAAATAGAAATAATATCACTACAAAAACTCACTGTTTAGTGTCATTTTTTTAAGATTTAGCATCATTTATTAAATGATGCTAGAATTATAGTATCATTTCTAAAAATGATACTAAATCGAGTGAAGTTAAATAAATTTTATATCATTTCTGTAAATGATGCTATAATTAAATTTTAGTATCATTTCTTAAACGATGCTATAATTAAATTTTAGTATCATTTCTTAAACGATACTATAATTAAATTTAGCATCACTTTTAAACTGATACAAATTAATAATTTTGGTGTCATTTGAAAGTGATGCTAAGTACATATAAAGTTAACGTCAATTACTATAAATGATACTAAACTTCAAATTTTGCATCAATTCCAAATAATTCACTAACACCATTTTTAAGTGAATCTAAACTATATGAAGTAAATTTTTATCTTAAAATTATAATATAATATATTTGAATACACTATAGTTAATATAATATTTTATTAAAAAATTAAAATGCCTAAATAAAAAATAAAATATTTGAATACAATTGTCTTAAAAAAAAATATAAAAAAAATAAAACTATTGTGAAGTCATTTTCTATGCTTAAACCTCTCACCAAAGTAGATATAAATGCTAATCTTTTAACTCGTTCTTCCTTTTCACCAAAGTTACTGCATTCACAAACACAAAATAGTGTCTAAGCAAACCGAACACTTTATTAAGGTAAAAAAAAAAAAACAAGTTCTGTAACATTTACTTTCAAGCAAACTATTTCTTCTTCCTCTTCTTCATTTGCTTCTCTTCCTTTTTCACTTTTGCTTCACATCTTTGACTAAAAGTAGAAAACACATCATCTAAAAGAGTCGACAATGCAAGGTAAATAAAATTGGTTGATTGCTACTTTTTTAGAGAGATTAAGATGAAATATCTGAGTGATAACATTGATTACCTCCTACAATTACAGTCGAAGCTAGCAAGACTATTAAGAGCATCATTCATCTTCTCCAATTTGTCTTCTAACTCATTGATCTTCTCCAGTTTTTCTTCAAGACCATTCATCTTCTCCAATTTTTCTTCTAGATCATGAACTAGATTCCTCAAGACAATTACTTCTGAATCATTGTTTGATGAAGTGGTGCGATTTTGAAAGAATGTCGAAGGAGTAGGACCAAGACCGACACAACGCACACGACCAGGACGCTCGGTCCCAAATAGTTGAGAGAATTCATCATTTGAACTTGTTGTGATATTACTTCCTGATGTGTTTCCCATGTTCAGAGTCATCTTCTCTTTTAGTTTATCCTGAAAGCTAAACAAAATCAGCAACAATAGCTAATCAAATCACAATTTTGACTACCAAAAATAACACAAAGTTATTCTCAATAATAACATAAAGCCAAAACAGCAACCAAATCATTCATGCAATTTAGTGAACCAAGCTGCAATAACTATTCCCATAAGCAATATGGAACAATCGAAGGTGACTGAATCTAACCGATAAACCACGAGCCATCTCATTAACAAAGCTTCCATCAGCTTTTTGGCGTGAGCACACAAAAATCTCTCCGCGACTTGGATGTTTACCAAGTGAAATCAGCTTTTGATACCATAACAACTTATACACTATAAAGAGTCTTACAATTTCCTTAGACTTTCGAGCAATGCTTTTTTTCCTAAAGTGTGTGGAGTCTTGTAGTAAATTCTACTTCTCTTATTTTGCTCTCTCAATTTCTAGAATTTCCAGAATATTACAATGTTAGCAACTCATAAAAATATACAAAATAAAACAAAATACTTATATTACCTTGGTTTTTTCACTAAATTGTAAATGCACATAATCTTGCCACTGTTCTTTTGGAATAAAATCTGGTCGAGCCTCTATAGCTTCCTCAAGAGTGTTACGTCCAAAATGACTCCATAGACGTGCTTTTACACCGTTGCACTTTTTTCTTTTCAGACATGATAAGTAAGAGCATCCCCTTCACAAAAACCTACGGATCTTTTGACTCAAACTTTTCATCACAAACTTCTTATGATTCTCATTTGAAGCATAGAAATAAAACTTGGACTGCATATACAATAAACAGAAACAAACAAAATTCACACATGCTAATAATTTCATATTTAAAAAAAAAAGACTATCAAAAGTACCTGGATATATGCATGTAATCCCAAGCATCATCCTTTCGCCATTGCGGTACCTTTCTCCATTAATCATCATAAGTTATAGGAAATTTGTTCAATTCAGTACTTAACATTCCAAGCCACGTACCAAATATACCTCCACTTCCTTCTTCCGGTTGATTATAAGGACCAAACTCAACAATGACTCTACGATTTTCCATTCCCCATACATCATGTGCAGTAAGACGTTCCTCTATAATATTTTGATCTGAATCTGAAAAGAAAATACACAAGAATCTTTCTGGTTAAAGAACTAATCAAATCGCAAGTCATTTCACCACTCTCAGAAAACACATAAGAAATACACTCCAGAAAATAAGAAGCAAAGAAGCTACATAACATATTGACTACTCTGAATGCACAAAAAAACAAAGTACAAGCAAAGAAGCTAGTGAGTGAATCAGACACCACTCTAGACCAAGAGAAGATAAGATCGGCTTCATCTTAAGCTTCCCATCCCATCTCTCTAGAAACAGGTTGAAAGAACGTAACTATTGGGATCGATTCCCTTCCCCATTATGTATTTCCTCAACATGAAAATCATTATCATCCATCTGTATTTATAAGATCTTAGAATGCTAGTCTTTTCAACATGAAAATATAATCCAATACCAGAATATTTTAATTTGTAAATGCAAGAATCAAATGATCCACATAATATCAATATCTAACAGGCTACTCAATTAACATTGGTAGTAACATCAATTTCAAATCGATCACCAGTTTCATAAGCTCCTCAATTCCGTTTTGCTAACATAAATAACAAATTGATTCACAGTTTGATCAGATCAATGGATCCAATTAACATTTCAATTGAATATGAAACTCACTTCTCCATCAGAAATCAGATTGTAGCAGTAGATCTCGATTCACAGCTTGATCAGATCAATGGATCCAATTAACATTTCAATCGAATATGAAACTCACTTCTCCATCAGAAACCATATCATATCAATGGATCTCGAAACTAAAACCCTAAAATCAATAAAATCCAAAACAGAGCTTTGTTCACGAAGAAATTGAGATCGACTTTAACTATAGAATCATTCCAGAGACCTTAACTATTCAAAGTGAGAACACATGGCGTAGAGGAGACGAACCTGCACTTTGAGGAGCGTAAAGCTTAAGAGATGATTCAAGCTTCTTCTCGAGCACTTTGAGGAGCGTAAAGCTTAAGAGATGATTCAAGCTTATTTATTGACACTACATTTAACATCAAATAAAATAAGTGACACTAAAATTGATATTTAGTGTCATTTATTTATAACTGACACAAACTTTAATATTTTGACATCACTTACTCCAAATGATGCTAACTAATCTTCTTTAATTTTTATTTTGAGTCATTTTTATAAATGATGCTAAATAAATGATGCAAAAAATCATTTTCTAGTAGTGTATTTTAGCTGCATAAATAAAAAAGCGCTACTTCCTTCTTTTTTTTCTTTTTTTTTTTAATTTATTGAATGTAAAATTTGTTAAAATAGTAAGAAAAAATATTTATATTAAAAGGGCTTAAAGTGCAATTGCACAAACAATACACAAACAATGAAACAAATAAAACAACATGTGAACCAACATCCCAATTTTATCACTTTATACAAAAAATATTATCGGATAAAAATAGATTAAAAATGTTTAGTAGTAGATTTTTTTTTTTTGTTTCTTTAGAGCACTCACATAAGGGTCTTTCAATGGAATTCTAGTACAATATTTTAGTATTAAAAATTAAAATAAACATGAAAAAGAAGGGAGAGGAGAGAAACTGTAACGCCCGTGTTCCAAAAATGGAGTTTTTGGAAATTAAAACCGGGATTTATGCGTAGATTTTTCTGGGAAAATAATTCCGGGAATTTCTGGAGTAATTGGAAGTTACACGCATTTTTCCCGTAAGGGGTGTTCGGAGTTAATTTAGGAGTTTGGGGTCAGTTTGTGAATTTTTCGGGAATTCAGGGACCCAAATCCTAAATTAACGCCCGTGTTCCGAAAAAGGGAAATTTCGGAATTTCACCCGGGATTATGCGGAGAATCTCTGGGAAATATTCCGGGAATTTTTGGAGTAATTTGGAAGTTACTCGGTATTTTTCCCGTAGGGGTGCGCGGGATCGATTGAGAAGTTTAGGGTCCGTTTGTGAACTTTTGGGAAGTTCAGGGACCAAGCTATAATTAGGAGTAAGCTGATTAATCAGCTGAGTTGGTTTTACACCAACCTTTCCACCCTCCCTACCTAGCAGCCTACCTCCCTACAAAGCAGCCTCCACTTTCACCCACCCTCTCTATTATTTTTCTCCAGCAGCCTCCTGAGTCATTGCCGACACTTCCATCTGCAGAAAGAGAAAGAGAGGGCCAAAGAAGGAGAAAAAGAGAAGGAGTAGGAGAAAGAGAGGGAGAGAGTGAGAGAGAGCTGTTTTGGTTGAAGAGCAGGAGAGGAGTAAGGTTAGAGGCTGTGTGTGTGTGGTGTGGAGAGTCAAAGAGAGGGTGAGTCTCTGAGGCTGTGTGAGGCGTGGAGAGTAGGGAGTCTGGGTGGCTGAGTAAGGGCGTGAGAGACTAGAGGAAAAGGAAGCGGAGGTTGTGGTGGCGGTGTAGCTACGAAGCTCTCTCGCACCTTGTGTCATCACCGTTGAAAAGGGTAAGGTTCTCTCCTTTCTGTGTTTGTATCATGTGGTTCTTGATGGTTTAGTGTGAGGAGCAGAGGGTGTGAGTCACGGTGGTGGCGTTGGTGAGGTTCGTTGTGAGCGGTGTTGGTTGCGGAGTGTGCTTGAGTGTGACTCCATGGTGGTGGTTTGTGGTTGAGGAGTTGGAGTTCGATCGCGTGGCCAAGTCGGTGTGAGTGGTGCAAATCGGTGTTGGCGTTTGCACTTGGATCGATCGATCCAGGGCTAGATCGATCGATCTGAACCAGGATCGATCGATCTGGTGGTGGACGATCGATCTGGTAAGCTCACGGCCGGCCAGGATCGATCGATCCAGGCGAGATCTATCGATCTGGTTGGGATCGATCGATCCGGCCAGGATCGATCGTTCTCTGAAGTTCACGGCAAGGTGGGATCGATCGATCCTGACCAGGATCGATCGATCTGGTCGTTCTGGTCGGCCAAGTTGTTTGTATTTTGGTTTCTTGTGTCTTAAGTTTCGTTATTTGATTTTTTGTTAGGCACGCTTTTGGGGAAGTGAAGTCTATTCACTCCGGGAAGTTTTAGGAATTTTCGTGCGTGGCTAAAGATGAGTGCAGGACCGTAAGCTTATCTAAGCGATTGAGTTATTTGATGTGTTTGCATGATTGTAGGCCGTATGATCTCTGGTGGATCTAGATCGAGTGTTTCTTGAGATGGTTGATTTATTTACGGTATTTTCGTGTGTAATACATTGAATAATTTTAATCGTTTGTGTGTATAGCTTGTAGACGGAGGATTGCCTCACTAAGTATTTGTCGAAATACTTATGCATCTCTATTGTTTGATGCAGAGAAAGAAAAGTTGTGACCGTGGAATTGAGGCGAGGAAGAGGGGTTGATCTAAGGACTCGTTGTTTGTTTAAGTATTTTATATTAAAGTTGAATAATTTCTTACAGTTAACTTTGGTGGTTCTGTATTCGTATTCGTATTTTTATTGTTTAAGGAGTTATGCGAAAGTATTTTATTTATGAGTTAAATAACTTATTTCGAGTGTTTAAGTAATCCGAAGGATAAATGATCGAACGACCTCGAGTCCGGTTTCTCGTTTATCGAGAACCGTTATAGACAACAGAAATTGCCTATGAAAGCCAATGTGGCTATACAGACCAACTTCGACTCTCAACTCAAGTCGTCGTATTCTGGAAAGATCAATCGATCAAATATCTTTTCGGTGTTTGTTTGTTTGTATTTAATTGTCGGGGGTGTTATAATTAATTATTATTCATGAGTAGTTGAATTTTAATTAATTGGGGAAGTAATTAATATTTATGGGAATATTAATTATTGGTTTTATAAAAAAAAAAAAAAAAAAACGAGTGCGGTCGTTTCAGTTTGGTATCAGAGCCTTTACGGTTTTAGGATGGTTTAGAAAAATTAAATTGGTTTTGATTTAATTTTTTGGTGCTTTGTGAAGCATGAGAAAACCGTTAGTGAAATGATTATGTGAGTTAGTCAATTGTTTGGGTATGGAGTTATAGATCATCCTCTCCGAGCCTTGATGAGATTCCACGGTATGTTGTTCTGTTTTTCTGTTAAGTTGTTTGTGTTACTTAACTGTTTATGGTGAAAGTATAGATGGCTAGAAGAGGTCGAGGTCGTGGTCGTGGTATCGGCGGGGGTAGAGGTCGCGGTCGGAGGAACGCGAGGGCTCCGGTGGTTGAGGAGAGTGTGACACCAAGTGTTACGGTTGAGCAGGTCGGGAACTCGCAAACGGATCGGGTTGGTACCGGTGTTGCTGGAGTTCCAGCAGGTGCTGCGGGTGTGGCAGCAGGGATAGCTCCGGCCCAAGGGGATCCTATCGCGAATTTCTTGGCTTTGCTGTTGGAGCGGTTACCGGAAAGGGTACCAGTGCAGGCTCCAATGGAACCACCGGTAGTGGAGGTGCAACCAAGGGTTGTGGTTGCGGAAGAGCGCCCATCATACCTAAAAATGATGGAGCAGCTGCAGAGGATTGACACGAGATTCTTTCAGGGTGGTGCTAAGCCTGAAGAGGCAGATGAGTGGAGGATGAGGATGGAACGGAATTTCCATTCGATTCGGTGTCCAGAGGGATACCAAGTGGATCTCGCCGTCCACTATCTGGAGGGTGACGCACATCTCTGGTGGAGAGGCGTTGCGGCCCGGAGGGTCCAGGCAGAGATGTCTTGGGAGGATTTTATAGTGGAGTTTAACTCCAAATATTTTCCCCAAGAGGCATTGGACCGGATGGAGAGACGGTTTCTTGGGATGACTCAAGGGAACCGGACGGTTCGTGAGTATGAGGCGGAGTTTAACCATCTCAGAGTGTATGGCGGTCATATCCTGGACGATGAGCAGGCCCAGGTGAGGCGGTTTCTGATGGGTCTTCGGGCCGAGTTGAGGAACCAGTGCCTGATGAGATCGTTTGGCACGATTGTGGATCTGGTTGAGAAGGCCGCATTGCTTAAGGAGAGTCTGAGAGACGTGGGGGTGGTAGTCAGCCCAATTCCTCAGGCAAGGAAGCTTCCACAACAGTCCGGTCCTAGCAAGGGCGACAAGCCAGCGCAAGGACAGAAGCGGAAGTGGGAGGGTCCTTCTAAGGGTAACCTAGGTGGCCAGAGATGCTTCGGATGCGGAAGCAAGGACCATAGGGTTGCGAATTGCCCTCAGAAAGGCAGGGTGATCGGAGATACTCGGGTGTGTTACCACTGTCATGAGCCCGGGCATATCAAGCCTAAATGTCCCAGGTTGCAGCAGGGAGCGGTACCGGCGGCACCGTTAGATAGGCGAGCTGCAGTGACACCGAGGGTTTACACCATGGTGGAGTCGGGAGAGCCGAGCTCTAAACCGATCACTGGTAAAAAATTTAAACTTACTCGAGTTTAATTCTTGTTTGTTTAAAAGTTATTGCCTTGTAAGTTTGGGTTAGGGTTCTTAGCATATGGAAGTTGTGTAGGGACCTTAATCGTGGGAGGGATTGAATCTCACGTTTTGTTCGATTCTGGAGCATCGCATTGTTTCGTTACTCCAGAATTGGCAGTGAGGTGCGGCATCCGGGGCAATCCGGGTGAGCACTTGGGGTTGGTTAAGGTCGCTGGAGGAAAGTTTCTGAGTAGTCTTGGTCGGGTTAAGAACGTGGATGTTCAGGTGGCCGAGGAGTCTATGCCAGCAGATTTGATCATCTGCTCCGTGGAGCTGTATGATGTCATCTTGGGTATGGATTGGCTGGGAAAGTTCAGAGCGCATCTGGATTGCCACCGGGGACGTGTCGTGTTCGAAAGAGAAAGAGGTAGGTTGGTCTAGCAGGGAGTGAGACCTACAACCGGGAGTCTCGTGATCTCGGCAATGCAAGCTGAGAAAATGAACGAGCGAGGTTGTGAAGCTTATCTGGCGACTATTATCACCCCAGAGACTGTTGGAGAGGCTACGGTTCGGGACATTCCTGTTGTGCAGGAGTTCGAGGATGTCTTTCAATCGTTGCATTGGTTACCACCGTCTCGGTCTGATCCTTTCACGATTGAGCTGGAACCAGGCACGATGCCGATATCCAAGGCTCCGTACCGGATGGCTCCAGCAGAGATGGCGGAGCTGAAGAAGCAGCTGGAAGAGTTGTTGGTTAAGGGTTTCATCCGTCCGAGCAGTTCACCGTGGGGAGCGCCGGTGCTGTTTGTGAAGAAAAAGGATGGGAGTTTCCGGTTATGTATCGATTACCGGGGGCTTAACCGAGTCACAGTGAAGAATCGGTATCCTCTTCCGCGGATCGACGAGTTATTGGATCAGTTGAGAGGGGCTACTTGGTTCTCCAAGATTGACTTGGCGTCAGGATATCATCAAATTCCTATTGATGAGGTGGATATCCGGAAGACGGCATTCAGGACAAGATATGGGCACTACGAGTTTGTGGTGATGCCATTTGGGTTGACGAATGCACCAGCGGCGTTCATGAGATTGATGAACGGAATGTTCCAAGAGTATCTTGATGAGTCCGTGATCATTTTTATAGATGATATTTTGGTGTATTCGAAGAGTCCTGAGGAGCATGAGGTCCATTTAAGGAATGTTCTGGAGAAGTTGCGGGAACAGAAACTGTTCGCTAAGTTGAGCAAGTGCAGTTTCTGGCAACGAGAGATCGGATTCTTGGGTCATATTGTCTCCGAGAAGGGGGTTTCAGTTGACCCAGAAAAGATAAAGGCTATCAGAGAGTGGCCTAGGCCGGTGAATGCCACAGAGATCAGGAGTTTTCTTGGTCTAGCGGGCTATTATCGGAGATTTGTCAATGGGTTCGCGAGTATGGCTCGGTCTATGACAAAGCTGACCGGAAAAGATGTTCCGTTCGTGTGGTCTCCAGAGTGTGAGGAGAGTTTTGCGAACTCGAAGTCGATGTTGACGAGTACACTAGTTTTGGCTTTACCAGAGCCGAGTGAGCCTTTTGTGGTGTACACAAACGCTTCGAGATTGGGTCTTGGTTGCGTGTTGATGCAACAAGGGAAGGTTATTGCTTATGCTTCCCGTCAGTTGAGGAAGCACGAGAACAACTGTCCTACCCATGATCTTGAGATGGCTGCAGTGGTTTTTGCCTTGAAGATTTGGAGATCTTATCTCTATGGCGGGAAGGTTCATGTATTTACAGATCATAAAAGCCTGAAGTACATCTTTACGCAGCCAGAATTGAATTTGAGGCAGAGGCGTTGGATGGAGTTAGTGGCAGATTATGATCTGGAGATAGCCTACCATCCCGGAAAGGCGAATTTGGTTGCAGATGCGTTGAGTCGCAAGCGGGTAGCTTCGGCTAGTGAGCGGGACATGGAATCCTTGGTGAGTGAGGTTAGCACGTTGAGGTTGTGTGTTATATCTCAGGAACCGTTAGGCTTGGAAGCAGCGAATCAGGCGGATCTTTTGAGTAGGGTTCGTTTGGCTCAGGAAAAAGATGAAGGTCTAATTAAGGCTTCCGGTGATGTGGGACTATTCTGGTGCTTGGGAGGGTATGTGTACCCAAGGATGAGGATCTGAGGCGAGAGATCCTGAGTGAGGCTCATGCGAGTATGTTTTCGATTCATCCAGGGGCGACCAAGATGTACCGAGACTTAAAAAGGTATTATCATTGGGTTAGGATGAAGAAAGATGTGGCTAACTGGGTTGCGGCTTGCGATGTTTGCCAGTTAGTGAAGGCTGAGCATCAGGTTCCGAGCGGGTTGTTGCGAAGTTTACCCATTCCGGAGTGGAAGTGGGATATGATTACGATGGATTTCGTGGTTGGCTTGCCCGTTTCGCGGACCAAGGATGCTATTTGGGTCATTGTTGATCGTTTGACCAAGTCAGCACATTTCCTGGCCATCAAGAAGACCGATGGAGCTGCGGTGTTGGCTAAGAAGTATGTCAATGAGATTGTGAGGCTTCATGGGGTACCTTTGAGTATAGTCTCAGACCGTGATTCCAAGTTCACTTCGGTGTTTTGGAAGGCCTTTCAGGCTGAGATGTGCACTAAGGTACACCTGAGTACGGCTTATCACCCGCAGACAGATGGACAATCCGAGAGGACCATCCAGACTCTCGAGGATTTGTTGAGGATGTGTGTGCTTGACTGGGGAGGTCATTGGGTGGACTACCTGAACTTGGTTGAGTTTACTTATAATAATAGCTATCAAGCGAGTATCGGAATGGCTCCATACGAGGCGCTGTATAGGAGGCCATGTCGTACACCTTTATGCTGGACCCAAGTGGGGGAGAGGAGCATGTTTGGTGCAGATTTTGTTCAGGAAACTACGGAGAAGATCCGGGTTTTGAAGCTGAACATGAAAGAAGCGCAGGATCGGCAAAAGAATTATGCCGATAAGAGGAGAAAAGACCTCGTGTTCGAGGTGGGAGATAAAGTGTATCTTAAGATGGCTATGTTGCGGGGTCCTAATAGGTCCATTACGGAGACTAAGTTGAGTCCGAGGTATATGGGACCGTTCAGGATTGTTGAGCGGGTTGGACCGGTTGCGTATCGGTTGGAGTTACCCGAGGTTATGCAAGCATTTCACAAGGTTTTCCATGTGTCAATGCTGAAGAAGTGCTTGCATAAGGATGATGAGGTTGTAGCTAGGATTCCGTCAGATCTTCAGCTTAATATGACCTTAGAGGCAAGACCGGTAAGGATCCTGGACAAGAGAATCAAGCAGGATCGTAGTAAGAAAGTTCCAATAATCAGGGTCTTGTGGGATTGTGACGGGGTTGAGGAGGAGACGTGGGAACCAGAGGCGAGGATGAAAGCAAGGTTCAAGAAGTGGTTTGAGAAACAATCAGAGACTTGAGCTTTCATCAATGGTTTCCAGTTTTGAGTTATTTTGTTAGACATTTTGTATCCGTTTTGGTGTTATAAACGATTAAATACATTATGTTTCCTTTCATTAATAAGATGAATAGTTCTTATTGTTGTTGGTCAGTGTTGCCATGAGTGTTAACTGATCATGAGGTTCTGAAAAGAGTTTTTTTTTTTTTTTTTTATGTGGATTTAAAACTTGAGTTATAATCGGAAAAGATTATGTGGGTACCCTGAGTGACGGGGTATGATGTGGGATAACCTGAGTAGTGGTTATGGAAAAGATGATATTCCGGGTTGGAATGTGTATGATGCCGGTATTACCTTGTAAGGTCGTATGCGGATCACGAGAAGTAGTTTCAGTCGGGAGTGCTTATAGACATATGTTGGGTCATGTTGCTCAAGGGACGGTTGGTCCTGTACAACTCTTAGGAGGATGGATAGATCCTCTGATATCCAGAACTCGAAGGGTATATAGCTCAGGGTGGCGTGGTATGAGATAACGAGAACCCGTAAGGTTATACTTTCCAGAGTTGAGAGGTATGAGCGTGATATCCGGAACTCGCAAGGTATATAGCCCAGAGTAGAGTGGTATGTGATTACCAAGAACTCGTAAGGTTATACTACCCAGAGTTGAGGGGTATGAGTGCGATACCTAGAACTCGTAAGGAATATAGCCCAGGTTAGAGTGTTATGTGATATCGAGAACCCGTAAAGTTATATCTTCTAGAGTGGAGTGGTACGAGTTTGATACCGAGAGCTCATAAGGACTTATTGGCCTGAGAGCGGAGTGGTATTGATACCTAGAACTCGTAGGACTTAGTGTCTTAGAGTGTAGAGGTACGAGTTGAGTTGTGAGCAATGACCTACGATCAGATTCTTAAGCTAGTGACTGAACGTAGACCTCAGAGATCAATAGTGTTTGATCTCGTGACTGGTTGTGTAGCCAGTGGGTCAAGTGTGACCACTGTGTTATGAGGTGTGCGGCTGAGTCCATTGAGAATGGACTGCGGCGTTAGATTCGAGGACGAATCTATGTTAGTGGGGGAGAATTGTAACGCCCGTGTTCCAAAAATGGAGTTTTTGGAAAGTAAAACCGGGATTTATGCGTAGATTTTTCTGGGAAAATAATTCCGGGAATTTCTGGAGTAATTGGAAGTTACACGCATTTTTCCCGTAAGGGGTGTTCGGAGTTAATTTAGGAGTTTGGGGTCAGTTTGTGAATTTTTCGGAAATTCAGGGACCCAAATCCTAAATTAACGCCCGTGTTCCGAAAAGGGAAATTTCGGAATTTCACCCGGGATTATGCGGAGAATCTCTGGGAAATATTCCGGGAATTTTTGGAGTAATTTGGAAGTTACTCGGTATTTTTCCCGTAGGGGTGCGTGGGATCGATTGAGAAGTTTAGGGTGCGTTTGTGAACTTTTGGGAAGTTCAGGGACCAAGCTATAATTAGGAGTAAGCTGATTAATCAGCTGAGTTGGTTTTACACCAACCTTTCCACCCTCCCTACCTAGCAGCCTACCTCCCTACAAAGCAGCCTCCACTTTCACCCACCCTCTCTATTATTTTTCTCCAGCAGCCTCCTGAGTCATTGCCGACACTTCCATCTGCAGAAAGAGAAAGAGAGGGCCAAAGAAGGAGAAAAAGTGAAGGAGTAGGAGAAAGAGAGGGAGAGAGTGAGAGAGAGCTGTTTTGGTTGAAGAGCAGGAGAGGAGTAAGGTTAGAGGCTGTGTGTGTGTGGTGTGGAGAGTCAAAGAGAGGGTGAGTCTCTGAGGCTGTGTGAGGCGTGGAGAGTAGGGAGTCTTGGTGGCTGAGTAAGGGCGTGAGAGACTCGAGGAAAAGGAAGCGGAGGTTGTGGTGGCGGTGTAGCTACGAAGCTCTCTCGCACCTTGTGTCATCACCGTTGGAAAGGGTAAGGTTCTCTCCTTTCTGTGTTTGTATCATGTGGTTCTTGATGGTTTAGTGTGAGGAGCAGAGGGTGTGAGTCACGGTGGTGGCATCGGTGAGGTTCGTTTTGAGCGTGCTGACAACGAAGCCGGTTGTTAAGGTTGGTTTCGTGTTGGTGTGGCGGTGTTTGTGGCCACGAATTGTGAGCGGTGTTGGTTGCGGAGTGTGCTTGAGTGTGACTCCATGGTGGTGGTTTGTGGTTGAGGAGTTGGAGTTCGATCGCGTGGCCAAGTCGGTGTGAGTGGTGCAAATCGGTGTTGGCGTTTGCACTTGGATTGATCGATCTGAACCAGGATCGATCGATCTGGTGGTGGACGATCGATCTGGTAAGCTCACGGCCGGCCAGGATCGATCGTTCTCTGAAGTTCACGGCAAGGTGGGATCGATCGATCCTGACCAGGATCGATCGATCTGGTCGTTCTGGTTGGCCAAGTTGTTTGTATTTTGGTTTCTTGTGTCTTAAGTTTCGTTATTTGATTTTTTGTTAGGCACGCTTTTGGGGAAGTGAAGTCTATTCACTCCGGGAAGTTTTAGGAATTTCCGTGCGTGGCTAAAGGTGAGTGCAGGACCGTAAGCTTATCTAAGCGATTGAGTTATTTGATGTGTTTGCATGATTGTAGGCCGTATGATCTCTGGTGGATCTAGATCGAGTGTTTCTTGAGATGGTTGATTTATTTACGGTATTTTCGTGTGTAATACATTGAATAATTTTAATCGTTTGTGTGTATAGCTTGTAGACGGGAGGATTGCCTCACTAAGTATTTGTCGAAATACTTATGCATCTCTATTGTTTGATGTAGAGAAAGAAAAGTTGTGACCGTGGAATCGAGGCGAGGAAGAGGGGTTGATCTAAGGACTCGTTGTTTGTTTAAGTATTTTATATTAAAGTTGAATAATTTCTTACAGTTAACTTTGGTGGTTCTGTATTCGTATTCGTATTTTTATTGTTTAAGGAGTTATGCGAACGTATTTTATTTATGAGTTAAATAACTTATTTCGAGTGTTTAAGTAATCCGAAGGATAAATGATCGAACGACCTCGAGTCCGGTTTCTCGTTTATCGAGAACCGTTATACACAACAGAAATTGTCTATGAAAGCCAAGGTGGCTATACAGACCAACTTCGACTCTCAACTCAAGTCGTCGTATTCTGGAAAGATCAATCGATCAAATATCTTTTCGGTGTTTGTTTGTTTGTATTTAATTGTCGGGGTGTTATAATTAATTATTATTCATGAGTAGTTGAATTTTAATTAATTGGGAAAGTAATTAATATTTATGGGAATATTAATTATTAGTTTTATAAAAAAAAAAAAAAAACGAGTGCGGTCGTTTCAGAAACGTTTCTGCTGTAAGAACCGTTTCTATTTTATTGAGAAACTATGATGACATTTTTATATCAATGGTTCAAATGATTTTTTATTTAAAATTTAATTATAATATTAGAATATAGTAAAATAATGCATATAAGAAACTCTTGACAAAACCTCTCCATTGGGATGCTCTTACTTTAATACCATTACTTTTTGTTTTTTTGTAAAATTAATTCTATATGATATACATTAATTTAGTGTGATGATTTTAACGATATGAAAGAGTGAGGAAACTCTCGAGAGAGTATTAAAAAAAAAAAGAGAGAGAGGGGAAGAAGAGGAGGAAGCGTCGATGGGATTAGAAAAAACAAAACAGATGTCACTCCCTCAGATGCTGACGTGGCAAGCAGAGGGGGAGTGACATTATTCTTACATATAGTAGATTTTTAACCAGCTTCTTTTATTTAGTTTTCACTTTGTCAAATATGAATTTGAAATATCCATAATTAGTATAGAAATATATGGAACCAAAGAAATGTTTCCAAGAATAAAATTTCTAAAAATGAAAGACAAATCTCAAGTTCAGCTTTTTTCGTGCTTTCCTATTTTCTAATAGATATATTTAGAGTGTATTGCGTATATTTATTTATAAACAATAGGTTTCTGCAAGTAAAACAGACTTTTTCTATCATTTATATTGGAAAATGAGGTCTGTTACTTTGTTCATGGTTTCCTGTATTTTCATATCACTCATTTTGAGTAATACTCAAGGTAATATATCAACTTCTTTTTTTTGTTTGATGGTTAACAAATTGCACGATATTAAAATATTATTAATCGTGAAAAGTAATTTTGCAATGAAATTAAAAGATTGAAATAAAAATAAACGGTCATATAAAGCCTGGTTTGATCATAATTTGTGTGTGCTACCAACTGCTTACCTACAAAATTTTGATATTGAATTAAACATGTTTTGTGGTTGATATAAAATACTAGGTCATGTGGTAGCTACGAAGACGGAATATTGTGCTAGTGTGGAGCATCACGGCGGATTTGTTTGCAATCCTTCTCATTGCAAGAATAAAGCATTACAAAAAAATCCTCTTCGATGCTATTGTCATCATATTTGGAAATATAGTTGTGTGTGTGACTATCCTTGTGCCGCCAAGTATGCCCCTTAAAGTAAGCCTAAAGCTTAAACAAAATTGTTTTGTCTCAAATGAAGATTGGACATAATGGTATAGTTAGTCTTCTCTTATGATTTCCACTAGAGATAATTTTTCTTATTTTTATTATGGTTTGTTGAATTTTAGGAATGTTTTTTTTTTAAATCCTATCAGCCGAAACCAAACTTGTTATATCTTCTTTCATAAACTTTTTCTCCTTTGGATTAGATTACCGATCAAGGAGATTTTTTTAAAATTTAAAAGTATGATTGGCCATATATAATATTCTCTGGTTTATTGAATCAAATATAATCTATAAATTGAGTTTCTTACAACTAAAATAATACTCTTTTCAAAATATTTATGCCATAATATTTAATAATTTAGAATAGAAATTAAAGAGAGGCCATTTTATAAGTGTTACTTAATATAGAAAGAGACTCGCCCAATAGGCGGGGATAATTTATATTTAATACTAGTTCATAAGAAGACTAAAATAGTTTCTAAAACTCTTATTATTAGGAGTTTTCAAAGAAATTCAAGGTGGAAGAAAATATATTGATGCATTTTGATAATTGCCTACTCTCGTTTTTTTGGTAGTTTATTCAATAATTTAGTCTTAGAGTGGCCAAAATTAATAAAAAGACCTTAATCTTAAATAGAATCCTAGATTAATGGCTATTACACTATATATTATTTTAGTAACTATGCAAAATATATACTCCTTCCCGTTCATTATTAATCCAATTTCTAGAAAAAAATTGTTTCAACAAGTACCATTTTTAGGGTTTTTATGCATGTATTATTAGTTATTGATGGTGAATTGTAAAGTTCAAGAAAAATAAATAAATACTATTGGTTTAGAGTTACACTAGAAAATTGTTAATCACAAAAAATGATGCATTTATAATCAATTTTTAATATATTTTTTAATATGTGTGAAAATGTTAGAAATTAGATCGAAAGGAACATAGAGAGTATATGAGTTCAAGTTCTAAAACCCGAAACGATACTGCAAATGCACAAGTTTTGTTCCTTGTAGTTGTAACATATATCCATCCATAAGAAAATATGAATAAACACAATAATTATATAAGATACTATTTAAGCTAAGGGAATGAGATTTTATGGTTTTACCTTACTCCAAGTGATCAAAGGCATGAATGAAATCAAACAAAATCATAAATAATTTGAATTACACTAAGCAGAAGGAGCTCGTAATAATACTGCTAAACAATAACAAGTGAAAAGCCAAACAAATTAGCAAACTAAGAGAAGGCAAAAGTCATGGGAAAGGCAAGATCAAGAATGAATAACAATAAATTTGTGATCCAAGAAAATTCATTAAATATAATCCTGGAGCATGGAACACTAATCAATGACTAATCCACTTTTATCATTAAGTTTATCACTTAATTTGCAAATCAAGTAATCAACAAACATTAAAAAGCAAGTCCAATAAGCTCACTAATTACCCTAACACTAATTCTCATTGGTTAAGGAAGAAAAAAAAGCTCACTAAGGTTTCTTTCAAGCATATTCATGAAACATCTTCTGGCTGCTAAAATCTAGATTAAGATGATTCTACTTAATCTAGCAACAAATGTAAATCCCCAAAAATTCCAAAAGATATTCCTAAACGTTATAAAATACTGAAATCTTAAAATACACAGCATTAAATCTCATAAATATCCAAATCCGAAAAAATAAGAGCCTTCTACATTCTTCATGCTTTTCTTTGTCTCTTCTTAGTGCAATCCATTTCCAAGGTTCCTCATGCATCTTTTGATCCCAAATGTCTCTGAAATACTCTATAATACATCAAAACTCGTTAAGACCACTCTAAGACTCAATCAACTCTACACATTTTGAAAAATCCTAAGACAACCGTCAATTATAAAAAATGAAGGCAAGAAGGATGTAAATAATGCAACTATCATCTTAAATCCATATTGATGAAAATAAACAAGTTTAGCAGAAAATTTTACTTCTACTGAACTAAACAAAAAATATTAAGAAAAATTAGTTGGTTACAACATAATGCAGTTGCTAATTTTTTTTTTTTTATCTAACATTATGTTATCAATTTAAAAAATAGTTTTGAAATATTGATAAATCATATGATTTGAATTATGTTTTGACTATTGACAGAAAAAAAAAGAATGATCTGTTAGACATTTTGTCAGTTTAGAAAAAACTTATCGGTAAGCAAGGAAAACTATAAAAGTATGCTTAGTAGTAATGATAAATTTTAATACACATATTATATGATTAGTTAACTTGAAACTAGGGTGGACATAATTTCCATCTCTACTCATTCTGTCCCGTTCCATCCCATTCTTCTTTGAAAATAGGATGGAACATGATGGAAACGGAAAATTTCGAAGTCCCATTTGGGAAAAATTTATACTAAATATATATATACACTATCCTATAGTAATAAAAACTGAACATATAGAATATTACATACAAAGTTGATCCAAAGTTTTTAATTTTTCTGAGATATTACCGATTTGTTATTATATATCATATCATTTCGAATTTTAGGTTTAATTTATATGAATCAAAAGCTTATAATATATTTTGATTTTATTATGACTATATTGTTTACGTTTAAGGACTCATATACATTTGGTTTTTGAATTTTAAGATTTCAATTATTAAGTAATACAAATCGTAGTTTGGTTTTATTTGTGTTTCGGATAATTTATAGATGATGTATGGGTAATAAATTTTGATTTTTATGATTATCATGATTTTTGTTTTGGGAATTCTCGTTTCCCTCTGGTATTATCCTGGCCCCGTCCTAAATTTTTAATGAGACACATATGAGACATCTTTTTTTTGGTTCCATATTTTTGTCCTGTTTCCATTCCCGCAAACTTATGTTCCAAATTTTCCATTTGCCTATCCCTGTTTGAAGCATAGACAAAATTAAATTTGGCATATTTCTTACTTGATAGGAAAAAAATAGAAAGTGGGATAAATCTATAGTGAATTCGGATAATTTATAGATGATGTATGGGTAAGTAAACTTTGATTTTTATAATTATCATGATTTTTGTTTTGGGAATTTTCGTTTTCCTTCGGTCTTATCTCGGCCCGTCCTAAATTTTTAATGTGACACATATGAGACATCTTTTTTTTTGTTTTTAGATTTTTGTCCTATTTCATTCCCGCAACCTTGTGTTCCAAATTTCCATCTGCCCGTCCCTATTTGAAGCATAAATAAAATAAAATTTGGTCTATTTCTTTCTAGATAAGACAAAAATAGAAAAATGAATAGATCTATATCAATTAAATAATAAAAATTTGTGAACATTAGGAGAGGTTTAAATCCATCTTGACAAAAATTTTAAAATCAAGAAGACAATTTTAATTTTACTGAACTAAACAAAAAGAAAATAATATTATATATAATTAATTTTCGTAAAAGATATTTCACTTGTTGACAAAAAATATTACTTAAAAAACATTATGTTACTGAATTTTTTTTGACTAGTTATACAAAAGGAATGAAAACTATTATATAGAGTTTCGGAAATTGATGGGTAAGCCAAAACTGAATTCAAATCATAACATAAATGCCATATCAGCTGAATAAGAAAAAAAAAAAACATAAAAAACTGATACTAAAATAGTCTCGGCCAAACTCTCACTTACACGGTTCTTGACAAAATCTCCGGTGTACATTTTAAGATCATTTCTAAATTTAAGGTTTTTCCAATTTAATATAATACAACATTATAACATTGGGTCCACATACAAATTCTTTTCCTCTTGAGTGTTTTATTTCAACTTCGTACACAATGACATAAATTCAGATAAGTCTCATAAGAACAAATCACAACTAAATGGTACATATATCATTTAATGGTGATGTAGCGGTTCGTACCATGTTTTGCCCAATGGTCCTTCAGATCAACCGGGTTCGAGAGATCGTGCTGCCCTTCTGCAGCAAGACGGCTTAGAAGCTTGTTGAATGCGCTTCCGCTCATCTTCCGTCCACCAACTCGAGCATGCCTTTTGTTGGGCAGTGCCGGTAATGGATACATCGATAGCGTGGTCGTGCAGCACGATGATTGCCAACCTCCGTTTCCCCATTTGTAGCATTGTCTGAGAATTCCTGTACATGAACATACCGGTGGTGGCATTGTTGTCTCGTCGTAAACAACTTGGTTCAGCCCAACCATTTCTTGGTTTTTCCAATCGGATTTCGATCCTATTAAGATATGCTTACTTGAATCTTCTTCGGTGTAGTCATGTGTTGTCTTTACAAACATTATCTTGGTTAAGTCGTCTTCGCTCTCTTTCTTAACCTTCCTCTGGCTTTTTGGACCTCTCTTGTTAGCAGCGGTTTGTGTTGTCGCCTTTGGGTCTTTCACTCTTTTACCGCGTTTTGGTTTGGCAGATTCCAAGGCGGATCCAGTAGGTGTTAATGTCGGGAGACCATCATTTGGCTCCATTTCTCTAGTTTCATATGCATTCTCAGTCAACTGAGGTATGTGATGTTGATGATGTTGCATGTGAGGATGGTGCACGTGTTTTACACCACGTGATACTTGACATCCCGGTGGACACGCCGACATATTGGCAGCTGCAGCAGCATTAACCATTGAGTTCTCACGGTACTGGAGAGCTGTAAGAGCACTGTCTCTTTCCATTATCGCATTGTTGCGCTCAGCGATGGCAGTGTCTCGCTGAAGAAACGCCATATCACGTTCAGCTACTGCTGATTTTTTCTCTGATATCGCCAGATTTCTTTCCTGAATCGCTGCATCGCGCTCTGCTATTATTGACATCACTTGTTTCATCGATGGCTGATGCTGCATCAACCACTGGTTCATATCACAAACAATAATACATTCATATCAAAAACTATCTCAAATGTGAGATATTTAGCAACATGATAAACAGTGTTAAACTGATTTAGGTTTGGGATTGGGAAAAATATTGTCAAGGTACCTGTCCCTGAGGTGCTTTATGTCGACCATTTTCACGATGCCCACCGTCATCCATTTGAGATATTTAAAGCCTTCGATATATAGCTTCAACAATAAGTGAGTGCAAAGCTAATAGAAAATCAAAATATAAGACCGATCCATCTTTTATACCTGCACATAGCCAATCATTAAGCAGTGTCAAAAGACGCCATCAAAGCAGTGGCTAGTCTTAATGAACTATGAAGCAACAATGTCTCTATATTTGATTTTGAGTTGAAAAGTACGATTCAGCAGAGAAAAATATAGTCAATTGTCCACCATTTCAACAATAAGACCCAGATTCACCAGTAGAGTTTTAAATATATAAAGAGGTTTAAGATATCTGAATGTGATCAAAAGTCTTCATGATATAACTTCAACAATAACTAAATGCAAAGCTAATGGATCATCAAAGTAAAAGACTGATCCATCTTATTAACCCTGCACATAGCCAATAATTAAACATATGTCAAAAGACCATTTCATACTCCACCAGTGAACTTAATACATACATAAACTGACTATAAAACAAGAATGTTTCTAAATCTGAGTTCCAAACTATGATTCAGCAGAGAAAAAAAAATAGTCAACTGTCCACAAATGAGTCTTTCATAAGAAACTTTCAACAAGAAGACCCAAATTGACCAGAAGAGTTAAAAAAATATACGAAGTTCAGATATATGCGATTAAACGCCTAAGTTCAGAAGTTCATAAAGATCGAAATCGTGTCATGATGAGAACAATTGCAGCATTCTGTTTTCATGAATCACATCTATGAACATAGCAAAATCCTAAAACTCTTTCTAGACTTTGTTCCTCATTCCCCAATTATCCACAGCTCAACACAACATAAGTTTTGCATGATGGTCAAATCAGTAAGAACAATAAAATCATAAATCTGGTTTCAAGCACCATGCAGAAGAAGCAAAAAACATCAAAGATTCTCATCAAAATCAACTTGAGAGAACAAATGAACAGCTCCTGGGATTTCAATTGGCTAGGGTCAGACACTGTTCTACCAAGAGTCACTTGATTCAGCAATAGAATTTAGGCGAAACCCTAATTACTTCAAATACTAAACTTAATCGAGCTCGAATTACTAGGAAATGAACTTAGAAACTTGAGAAAAGCTTAGTGAATCATGTGAAATGAAAAAAGGGGCGGAGATAAAGAGAGATGGAGAAGAAAGTGAAAGAGAAAGCTTGGTTTACCAGATGGAAGTGTAAAGAGAGAACCGCCGGAAGATTAGAGAGACGACGGCGATGGTTGTGGTGATGAAACTGAGCAGAGATTGAAACCCTAATTGAGCCGTGAGGAAATAGAAAAATATCTTTGTGGAAGAAACTGATCGAGGAAGAGGAAGAGGAAATGTAGAAGCATTTCTCTTTCTTTTTTCTTTTTTTTTTTGACGACAGAAGCATTACTCTTTCTAATTGTTTTACTTGTTTGGTAAAAGCAATTTTAAAATTCACCTTTTTCCACCCAGTTAGAAGATGATTTTTTTGGTGGTTCATATAGCACCGGCGTCGATTTTCTTTTCGTTTTAATGTCTTTGTTTCTGGTGAATCTTTTTTTTTCCGTTCGGGTTTGGTTTGTTTTATGTTTTAGATTTAAAAATAGACAATTTTTTGTTATTTTATTTTATTTTTATATCGTTTTTTTTTCTTTCAATCGTCGGAGAATTCCATGATGCTCAGAGTGTCGACCCTTGACCATCAATAGTTCATGCAATGGATGGTAAAACGGTTTTTGGCGGCCTCGTTTTAGGTCAATAAGTTCTTTGGCTCTTCTTACCGTATTTATTTCGCCTCATTCGATTATTTCGGTTCAAACTTCTATCGACGATTTCACTAAGCCTCTACTGAGGTTTCATCGTTTTGCCAACCTAAGGATGCTCAAGATTTCAATTTTCAAAGTCTTTTATAATTTCAGGTGATGAAAGAAAACTAGATCACTACAAGAAAACCTGCGATTTGCGACCAACTTTTGTGACCAACGATTTCGTCACAAATATTAGTGACTGTTTGAAGACTCTTTTGCGACTAATAAACGACTACTCAAAAAAGAGAGGTAAAAGCGTCACAAATTTACGACTATAAGAAGGGTCCGAATGTAGTCCCATATTTGTGACTCGTTTAGTACCAATAGACGACAATATCTTTTTGGTCACAAATTGCGACCACTTAGAGACTCTCTTTTTAGTCGTAAAACTTGATGTTGATTATCAGGTTATGATGGTCGCAAGATGGTCACAAATTGCAACAACTTAGAGACTCCTTTTTTGAGTTGCTAGATTTACTTACAAAATAGTCCCAAATTACCCACATATATACGACTTATCTGCGACTAACACCTGAGATTGTGACGATTTTGCTTTTCTTTAGCGACCCTCGTGATTTTATTTAGAGATTTATTAATAGAAAATTGTAAATATGTTAAGTTTCATGGTTTATACATTGATTTGAAATACTATAGATAGTGAATAATTATTATACCAATTTTTTAATTTACACAAGTTTTCTAAACATTACACAAGTGTTATATGTAATGTTAACTAATGGTTTTGAAATTTCTTAAGTTCCTTTGTATTTTATGTTTTTACTCATTAAAACAGATTGATCAGGTTTAGTGTTGTAATTTGAGTGATTGTTTGGTTCTAAACCTTTGCAATTCATATGAACATGGTTGTGACTCTTAAAAATAAATCATGAAAGAGTAGAAATTTGCGACTACATAGATAGAAGGTTACAAATAAGTCACAAATAACCCACAAAAATGCGACTAATATGCGACTTACACGTGAGATTGTGACGATTTTGCTTCCATTTAGTGACCCTCATGATTTTATTTATAGATTTTAGTATAAAAGTGTCAATATGTTAATTTTCAAAGTTTATACATTGATTTGAACAACTATAGATAGTAAATCATTATTATACCAAAAAATTAAAAAAAATCTATGGTTTACACAAGTTTTCTAAACATTACACAAATGTTATATGTAATGTTAACTAATGGTTTTGAAATTTCCTTTGTATTTCATGTTTTTACTCATTAAAAGTGACTGATCTGGTTTAGTAATATTATTTGAGTGATTATAACGTTATACATATATTTTGTCTGGCTCTAAAATTTTGAAATTCATCTGAACATGGTTGTGACTCTTAAGAGAAGTCACAAAAAAATAGCAATTTGCGACTACACAAACGGAAGGTTACAAATAACTCACAAATAATCCACGATTATGTGACTAATTTGAGACTAACACCTGAGATGGTGACGAATTTGCTTCTCTTTAGCCACCCTCGCGATTTTATTTAGTGATATATTAATAGAGAATTGTGAATATGTTAAGTTGTAAGTTTCTACATTGAATTGAACTACTATAAATGATAGTGAATCATTATAGAACCAAAAAAAAACCTTTATCTTTCTATGGTATACAAATTTTCTAAACATCACATAAACACTTATGTGATGTTATCTAATAGTTTTAAAATTTTTAATATCTTTTGCATTTAGTTTTTATACTCACTAAAACTGATTGATTATGTTTATATTGTTATTTAAGTGATTGTAATACTATACACACATTTTATTTGGCTCTTAAGTTTTAAAATTCATAATAATAAGCTTGTGACTCACAATATTGGGTCACAAAGTGGTTATACTTTGTGACGAGTTTGCTATTATCGTCACAGTTTTGTGACTATTTTGCTACTAACGTTTTCTGTGACGATGTTGTGACGACTTTAAATTTTATGAAAATTTTGGTTGAAAGTTAGGCGGTAATTCGTAATTTTTGGTCCCCTCCCAATTATTTTTTTGTCTCCCTCCACATATTTCGTTTGAGACTTAATTGCGACTAATTTGTGACGCTTTTAATATCTTACACAAAGCCCAAATCAATCAATACTTTAGTAGTATCAACAAATGGTTTTCTTCATCTTCTCTCTCACTTTTCTCTCCTCTTCTCTACGATTTCATTCTCTTCTCTTTTATTTCCTTCAATTTTCTTTGATTTCATTCCGCTCTCTCTTTGATTTTCTATTTTCTATCTCAATTGAAACTGAGTTGGAGTTAGTAACAATGTGCTTGCTTTGAAAATTGAGATCTGGGTTTGACGAGGAAGGTCTGAGTTTAGAATTTCAGTGCTAGACTTGTTAGCTTTGTTTCGGCTGAAGTTCGAGTTCTGGGTTTTGGCGATTTCAAGTTAGTTAGGTTTGAAACAAGTCTGTAAACTTTGAAATTTCTGGTTTTTGAAGTTTGTAAGCTTTGCATAATGGTTAAGGGTTTGGCGATTTCAGTACATATGTCTTGTTATGTGATTTTTGCAGAAGATAAGAAGGGAAAGATTGTTGTGATAAAGTCTGGAATTGACGAAGCTGATGTCTTGGTATTAGCTCTTATTTTGCTTGATGTTTGAATCATCATGTTCTCTTTTATAAATCAATATATTATTCTGTGTTTTTGGTGTAGATCCAGAAAATGGATGTCGAGACTACAATTTTGCAGCTAAGTGGTAAAGTTGTGTCTTTCTAAACTAAGAGAGACACAGATACTGCAATTGTAAAGCTGTGTAGTATCTAATAACTATTATCCGACTATAAGGTATGTGTCTCTTCGACTATGGTCATGCATGGATCAAACGTGATGGATAGGGGTGTGGTTTTTTGTTCTAGGCATTTTTTTGATTTATGAGTCATGATTTTTTGTTCTAAGCTTATTGTAAGCATTTGTATATATGGAATCTATCTTTGAACTTTAGTGTATATATGGTGTCAACAATAATTGTTTAGAATAACTTTTAATCTGAATTATTGTTTTCTGCTCTATGAATCATGTTAATTTGGGGTTTGTGAATTGTTTTTCTGTGTGTCTAGTGTAAGCAAACTTATAACAAAGGAAACCCCTTCAGACTTTGACAACTAGGAGAGATGATCAACAAAGGGGAAAAAGGAAAAGAAAGAAAGTTATCCAAGTGCAGTAGTCTTAGAGCTTCAACAACTTCAACAACTCGTCACCCCACAAGCCACCGCACAAGCCAATGGACAAGCCGGCGCACATGCCACTTCACCATTGTCCAACACTTCATCATCCTCTCCCTTATCTTAGAACTACATTTCTCCCTCAAACTACTAGCTAATTTTTATTTTGTTTTTGTCTTATGGATTTGGGAATGTTATGATGGATTTAGGAATGTTAAACTCGGTTCTTTTGGTAAACGAATGTTTTCTTGGTATAATATAAATCAAATTCGGCATTTAAGCTTTTTTTAAAAAAAATCGAATCAGGATGGTAGCAAATTAGTTGTTATAATGTCACCGATTTGTGATAACATATATCATTAAAAAGAACAAAAGTGTGTCGCATTAGTTGCTAATATGTGACGCTTTTACGACAACATATTATATAGTCTTAAACCAGTCGCAACATTTGCAGACTATTATACGACTGCCAAAATCATCACACCGTCTCGATTATACGACACCAAAAGTATGTTACAAAGTAGTCTTCAAGTGTGACCCCTTTGAGTAGTTGTAAGATAGTCGCTTATATACGACGATATATTGTCGTCACAAAAGTAGTCGCAAATTAGCGACGATTTTGCGACCTGTTATATTTGCGACGAGAAATTTGTGACGACCTGAAACAGTCCCTAACTAGTCTCAAATAGGGATTTTGCGACCATTTTGAGACGATTTGGTTGGTCGTAAAACGCAGGTTTTCTTGTAGTGAGAAGATCATTTCCGATAACTTCCGATCTCGGATTTAATCGGCAAGAAGAAGAAGTTTGAACAATTTGTGGATTAATGAGCTTAGATTAATTTTTCTATGGTTGTTTCTCTCTTCTAGGCTTCAGTATCCATGGGTTTCAGTCCCGGTTAATGTTTCCGGCTTTGTATGGTACTTCTGTTATGTTATACTCTTGAATAAAATCAGTCAAAGATGATTTTCGAAATTTGCATTACTTGTAAATTGATAAGACTAATACTGTATTTGATTATTTTTTTCGCGATCACGGGAAACCTAATGTTTGCTGATGGTTACAAGTTACAACTATTATCGAAGATAATAAATTACAGAAATTTTTTTGTATTATCCTAATATTACTATTATGCAAGTATATTTTAAAAAGGATCCGTGCCATGCACGGAATAAATTACATACTTTAGTTTAATTTAAAATTTAAAATTTAATTGGATTTATGCATCATCTTATATATATATATATATATATATATATATTGAATGGATAATTTTGTAGTGTAGTATAAATTTATTGTGTTTGATTATATTATATATATTTATAGTATTCTTATTAAAGTAATCCACATTGAACTGAATTTTGTTCTTTAATTTTACAAAAACTATTTTTAAAAATTTAACAATGCTTATATTTAATTGAGTATATGCACTAGATATCCATGAAACATAAAGTATTTAGGAAAATGACATTTTCTACATAGTGCATGTGAGATGATGTATGAAAAGTCATTTTAGCCGACAAACTTCATCTCTCTTTCTTCTTCTTCATCTTCTTCTCCATTTCACCAATCCCCTCTTTTTTGCTCTCTCTCACTCTGTCTCTCTAATAGTGACGAATCTGAAATTTTTTTCTTGGATCAAACTCTCTCTCTATCTTCATATGTCTTGATGTACCAAACTGTAGATCTCCGACTGTGACATTTTCCAAACATGAACCCAATTCTCAATTTCTATTTTTTTCTCTAGTTTGAATCTATGCCATATCTAATCATCAGGTTCTGCAATCACCATATCTTTGTTTCGTTAGGTGATTTTAGCATGTACCATGATTTTATAAATAATGTCATGTAATTGTACGAAAAGACCATAATTAATTTTTTTACCACATTAACAAATAAAATAGAGTAACATTTAAAAATAACATGAAAGTTTAAATCATATATGTGAACATAGATCGTGATGTGTATATACAGTCACCGGTGGAGTTGGTCATGCGAATTAGGTTTTTGGTGATTAAAAGATATAATACGGAACATTTTACAATAACATAATATATATAGATTGTACTGTGTATATACAAAAACATGCCGTTTTAACATAAAATACCGTGTCATATAAAAATAATAGTGTACCACTTGGAATACATGTTTACTGCTTGGGTTCGCACTTCCTTATTGGGTTTAGGGTTTACTTTTCTTCTTATTTAACTCTTTTAAGATAATAATACTATACTTTTATTTCTTTGAATTTGAACTTATATATATCTTGTTATTTTAACATGATGCGTGTTATTTCTTTTAATAACGTGTTCTACATGTTTCTCTTTACCACTTGCAAGGGTAATTTAGTTAAATTATCACTTCTGAAACGTGGGCCCATACTTATTTTCCAAAAACATTAGGCAGCAAGGGTATTTACTCAATTGACTTATAAATTAGAGTATCATTCTCTCTCAAAAGGGCAATAGAAACTAGGGTTCCTCTTTGATCTTCCACCGGTTTGGCCGGCGTTCAGAGTCCTTCTCCGATGTTGTGCCCTTATTTCTGCTTGTATTTAGATTTTTTCCTTTGTTCTCCCTCTGGATTGTGCTTCGTCTTAGGGGGCTTCCCATTCGGTTTATTTCGGGTGTGGAGGTGGTCAGATCTAGAGATTATAGGTGGTGATTTTCGTGGTTCTGTCCTCTGGTTTGTGGCTGTTGTTGGCAGGGATGGTCATCTTCTATTCTAGATCTCAGATCCTTTGGTTTAGGTTGTGGGAGACGGTGTACAAGCTCTTAAGCAATCAGATCTGCTCTTATCGGAAGTCAGCCGGCGATTTTGCTCAGTGTGTGTTAGTGGTAAGTCTCTTATGTCATCGTTTATGGTGATTGCAGATCCGGGCCTCTTTCTTGCTCTTCCTTAGTCTTATTTCTCGTCATTCCCTTTGATTTAATCCGGTTTTGGGGCTTTTTGTTTCCCTTATCTAGGGCTTTAGATTCCTCTGTTGGGGTCAATTCTCTTTTTCTTAGTTAATTTTTCATGATTTAAACTTGAGTTAGAGCTTTTGGCTGGGGTATATCGTGATTTTGGCTGGGGTAGTAAGTAATTTTTGGCTTTAGTTTTTTGTGTTTCCGTTTTGGCTGGGCTAAGTAATCTCTCCGCGTGGGTTGGTTCTAAAATTGACGGTTTATTGGATCTAGAGATATGTGTTAGTTCTTTGGTTAGCTCCTGCATTTAGCTCAGTTTAAGGGGTGATGTTGTGTTGTAAGTCGCCTTCTCGATTCATTCATCTTCGTTGGGAACCAGCCTTGCTATCTCTTCAAAGACGCATTATTTTGGCGCTTCGGTCATCATCAATGCAAGGAGAAGTGTTGGATTCATATAAGTTTCGGTGGAGTTTCTTGGGTTCTTCTATCTGAGCGTGCGGTGAGTTTAACAAAGGACTATTCATTTTCTTGTGAGTTCATGTCCGGGTTTCAAGGACCAATCTTTTGGCGAGTAGGTTAACTTTTCAAGTTTATATTTGTTCCCGAGTTGGCAGCCTTGAACAGTCATTCTTTTTGCTTTGTAGTGTTTTCGTCGACAGTTTGTATCTTTCTATAAGTTTCATCTTGAGTCCAGCCTTTGTTTGTTCAAGGCTTGGTAAATGCTCTCGAATTCCTTGTATCATTTGGTTTCTTTAATATAATTTCAGATGAAAAAAAAATTTAGGGTATCTAGCTAACTGACTCGATTTAATTCGAGTTTATTGAGGTACACATAAATATGAGTGTTTGACACGTAGAATAACTCGACTAAAAATTCTGATTTAGTGATAGAAAAAAGATTGAGAAAAAAACGTAAGCATGCATATTAGCTCAAATATTTCTCTTTTAATATATGGAGGATAACTTTAAAAGTATACAATTTATAAGAAAGTTCATTGGAGATATAACTAAACCTATGAATTCATTACCTTAAATAGGGCTGGGCAAAATACATGCACCCGATATCCGAATCCAAACCCGAACCCAACCCGCAGTAAGCAGTTCGGTTCGGGTATGGGGGTAGCAAAATATCCGATCGGGTGTAGAATTTTTAAAGATCGGATACCCGTACCCGATCGGGTAAACCCGAAACACGCGAAGTAAATCCGAAATATCTGATAGTGTATAAGAATCTATAATAGTGTATAAGAATCTATAATATACCCTTTAACCCTAAATCACTAATTCTTCTTCTTTGTTTCTTTTGTCGAGAAAATACTTGTCTGTTGAACTTTTCATTTCCGAAATCGATGCACATTTATGATTTAACCATAATTGTTCAAGCTTGAAACCAAAAACAACTATTTTCATCTTTTCTTCTTATTCAAACTCATGGAGGAAATCACAGATGATTCTCCTAAATCAAGACTTGTACTTTTTATTTTCTCTTATAGTTTTTTTGAAATCATGGTATTGTCTATTGTGTGTTAAAAATATTTTTTTTCCGCCATGAGAGTTTCTCTGTGAGTGTGTTAAAAATTATTCCATGTCTCTGTAAAACCAATTTATGAGAAAAAGTTTGGATTTTTTGTATCACTTTGCCAAAAAGTTTAGGTTTCGGGTATACCCAAACCCGAAGATACCTGATCCGAACCCGACCCGATTTCATAGAATACCCGATTGGGTACCATATCTCTAAACTCGAATTTCTAAAATACCCTATCCGAACCCGAACGGGTGCCCGAATGCCCAGTCCTAACCTTAAAAATAGCATATAATACATTATTAACCATACTCATTTATATAATATTCATTTAATTATAAAACTAAATCTGCAGAAAATCTAAAAACAGTGATTTTGTTGTGAATAAAGGAGATTAGGGAAATTGATATATTATTCCATTCAATAATGTTGTATATATATAGGGATACAAGACTTGGAGAACAAGTAAATTTATGGAACAAATAAGTCTAGAAGATTCTAGAACATGAGCTTATGGGCTTATAATGGACAGCCACATAATTGTTCATAACACTCCCCCTTGGATGACCATTATAATAAGTTGGTATCCAATGCGCTTGAGATGCTGCCTCGTTAAAAACCTTACATGGAAAACCCAGTGGGAAAAAACAAAGTTAAGGGAAAAAGAGTGCAGCGCGCATTTACTCCCCCTGATGAAAACGTCATTGATCTTTGAGACAACGCGAGCCGGTCTTGGTGAACTAAATCCTTGAAAATAGCAGTTTGAGACGTCTTGGTAAATAGGTTGCAAAATCTCCACTTGAACGAATCTTCATTCCACGTACATTGCTAGTCTTCTGCAGTTCATGGTTCTCTTAGATGACTCATCTTAATCATTATCTTTCGCTACAGGCGATCTCATTAATGTATGATAATTCTTTTAGGTGTTTATCATTTGCGTGTTCTTTGTTGCCTCGTTAAAAACCTTTTCATGCAAAAACCCAAATGGGACAAAAACCATGATAAAGGAAAAAAAGTGCAATCACACATATAATCATATTACTCCCCCTGGAAGCATCATCATAATACTTGCAATAACTCTTCAAGAGCATTGATGATATTTAAATTAAAATCTCTTTGATCTGTATAAAAATCGTGCAGGTTGAAAAACCGTGCGAAATCTGGGTATAATCAGATTTATACATAATTCGTACAAAATTCGGTCATCACCAAATATCTGCAAATACCACACAACTTATATTCGTGCAGAACTTGTACAAAATATAATCTTGTATTTTTCCAAAATAATGTTTTCATCTCATCTTCTTTTACTCAACTTCTTTCAGCAATTCAAATCTTTCCGAGCTGCTTCTAGCAGTTTAAATCTTGGAACTAAATAAAATCTTATTCTTATTTGTCAGACTTTTTAGGAACGTAAAAGTCGTTGCATCCACCACATGAGAGTTTTAGGTCTTTTCAAGAACCTTTATGTATCTCTCACAAATTCATAATTTTTGTTCCTTTTGTCCCACTTGTTCACGGACTACCGGTCCAAATACTTGCCCAATCATCACTTTGTGTACGTACACTTTTCAACATTACCGGTCCAAATACTTATATTTAATGATGTCCATTTTCAGAGGTTCTTGCTTAGTAGTCAGGAATCGAGTCAACTGTTGTTTACAACTCATCCTTTATTTTATTTAGCAGCAGTCACCTGACAAATCAAAATCTAACACATATAATTTATTTTATAATATTAATTAAAACATATAACTTTTTATATATTTTGTTAAAGAAAATAGAAGAAAAAAAAAAAAAAAAAACTGAATAAATTATAGGTTCCTCTTTTTCCTCATCTCCACGATCTCCACTTCACCTTCCATTATCTCAGATTTTAATTAACAACTTCATTAAGATCCAATATAAATATCACTGCACTAGCAAAAAAATTCATAAAATTTACTAGAAAAATGCTCAGCAAAATTTTTTATCTGTTTCCTCAAGATTTTGTTGTCTTCATCCAAATCGTTTAACATAGGCTAATCCTCTATAGCTCAAATTGAGTCACCAATAATCACCTTCTTTTGGAAACAATGTAAGTTTTAGTTAAAATCACATATTTAAAACTAAGAAATCTACAACATTTTATCTGTTTTAAAACTGTATATTGCTAAGTTTTATATTTTTCATATCTGTGTTTATAAATTATACAGAGAAAAAAATTTAAAGTATTTTAATAAGTTTTAAATTGTATATTATTTTTGTTTTAGTATTAAATATTAGATTTATTTTAATATTATTGATTTTTTATTTTGTTAAAAATATTATTATTATTTCTAAAAAAATATTTAAATTAGAAAATTTAAATCCGTGACTAGCACGGGACAAAATACTAGTCTAATATAACTAATAATGTTTATACAATTTAATTTTTGTTAATTTTTTTAATTAAAATTTCAAATCTAAATTTGATTTGGACTATCAATTTTTCGTCAAAATGGATTAGTATTTTTTCCCCTAAAAATGAATCTGCATTTTTTTCGCAAAAAAATGGATCCGTAATTTTTTTGCAAAAAAAAAAGGTTTGCAATTTTTCCACCAAAAAAAAAACAAACACAATTTTTCCGCCTAAAACGGATCTTCAATTTTTTCTGCCATATACATATATGCAATTTTTCCACTTAAAACGGATCTGTAATTTTCCCACCAAATACGGATTCACAATTTTTCCCGGTAAAAACGAATCCTCTATTTTCCTGCTAAAAACGGAATTCTGTAAACTTTCCAATTCCGTAAACGGAATTATACACATTCTTGCTTTTTGCCTTTCAGAGGTTCTTGCTTTGTAGGCAAGAATCTAGTCACAACCATCCAATCCAGTTTAACAAGCTATCCTGAGAAGCCAAGTGCAAAATCCATGAGAACAAAGTCATCCTCTTTCCCGTACTCAATGTTGGATTTAATGACTTCATATATAGTAGCCTCACATAGACACACATCCCAGGTTACAACACTATAACTTTATGTAACTAATCTATCCCAATTGTCAATTTAGCGAATCCAAAATCAACAACACCATCGCAGAATGAGTTCAAATGGATCAGATGCAAGCGTTTAAGCATTAGACGATGAACACATTAGACTCGTGTCATTTTACACATTTAAAATGATACATAGAACATTACTAGTGAGAGGTTCTTAATAAAGTTTTCAACAATAAAATTAAATCTACCACTAATAAAAAGAAGTTTTTGGAGCTCCTCAAGCCCTCCACATCAGCAAATACAACTCTTCTTAAAAATGTGACATGTCATCACACTATTTTAGGTAAACTATTCTAAGTGTATAAATCATAATAAAATGAGTGATCTTCATAACCAGCTTGACACAGATGGTGAGACCGTGAGAGAGTTTTAAAAGCTTTCAAGACCAGTGGCCAAAGAAGCTTCCCATGGTCCTTTTTTTTGTCGTCAATCCCATGGTCTACTACTGCCTTCATATTTTAAAATGTTGTCCATATTTTCATGAGGATAATATAAACCGAAATAGAAATACAGATTCAACAATCTCTATCAAAAAAAAAAAAAAAGTTAAAGAAGACAGTTGTGGGTGAACAAATGTGAAATTTAAAAATTAGAAGTTCAACACAAAGACTAATAAGATGTCGTAATACACTTTTTAGTTTTAGTCATTAGTGTCTGTATTTGTAAAGATAGTTAAACATTGTAGCTAAAACTAAATCTTTAAAAAAAAAAAAAAAAAAAAAAACTAAATCTTTTATAGATTTATATTTTACTAGAAGTAATAATGAGAAGGCCATGGATACTACTTGAAAGTTATATTACATACCAATAATCATAATAATAATAACTTAAAAAAAATACAAAATGAAGATATGCTAAAAGTAAAAGATTCATAAAATAAAAAATTTAAACTGAACAGTGATTTGAAGATAACAAACACAACAAATCTTACATATCCTATCAAACATGACATAAGTGTAAACCATTATAAACATGACATAACTCAATAAATAATAAAAATAATAAACAATAACAATTTAAACTTTTTAAGACAAAAATATATTAAAAAAATTAACAACACACCCGCGCGTAACGCGGACTCATTCCTAGTTAAATAATAAAAAGTATGAGAGAAAAGAGAAAATTGGTTCTCAAATAAGAACTTTTGAGAACTTTTGAGAATCTTTCCTTTCACACGTGTCATCATCAGATTAGTTTTGATTTTTCTTTATTATTTAAAATTTAAATAAATAATTAAGTTATGTTTAAAATAATAAAATATTATATTTGAGGGATCCTCAGAGTTTCTATCCACTGCAGATGATCTTATAACCTCGTGAATCTAATATCACCCAAAAAAAATCGTCCAATTAGATCTGGTCATAATTACACCAAACACAATAAAGTAATTTCTATATGCTATTCATAAGCTATTGAAAAAGAAGCATAAAGTTAAGTATGTGGAGTCCAAATAGGAGGACGTATAATAAATAATGTACTGTAGGCATGACAAGTACATTATTTATTTTTACAAGACCATACACTAGTTGAGATAGTCACGCCGAATATAATAAATAATGTACTGTAGGCATGACAAGTTTCAAGAGTTAGGAACAAAAAGACGCAGTGATTATGTATCGGTCACTCTTTTGTAACATTATTATTATTATTATTATTATTATTATTATTATTATTATTATTATTATTATTATTATTATTATTTTTTAAATGAATGTAACATTATATTCATTAAAATTATTCATTATATAGAATGCATCTTTGGTTCAAAATTTAATGGAAATAATTTTTAAACAATACTGAGCACGAAGTAGTAAATTAGAACCGAATAGCGATCAACTTCTTGTCGAAAACCAGAATCTTAGGCCATCTTATGAGTGTGTTGAGTGCGGATCATGAAGCGAGGATAAACGGTTGCGAATAATACGATCTATACTCTTATTTAAGCAGCTGGTTGAACCGTAATTTCACCATGTCTTCTTCAATTACGTTCTCTCCAAATGGTATGTATAGAAACTTGAAATACATACCTCATGACGAATCGGGACGTGCAGCTCAGAGTTGAATCAGACAAAACAGTGAGAATATCTCTAAACCTGCGAGTGTATAAGCGGTGGTGATTAGGGGGGTCAACAGACCCCTATAGATTTGTATAATTTGTTTTTTACTTTATTTTGATCAAAATTTTGATAAAATATATCTAAAATTTAGTGTTTGATCCCTATAAAAATATTGAAAATAGGTTTTGACCCCATAAAATTATTTATAATTATCTTTAAAATAAAAATTGACCCCGTAAAACTAATCGTTACCTTCGTCACTGTGTATAAATGATCAAGAATTCCTCTAGTAAGTCATTCTCATACTTGGGAAGACTCTTTTGTAACATTGTTAGATCTACATGCTTGTTTGATTCATTGTTATGTCACCATGAGAATACGTTGTCCAAATCTCATAGTCGAGAAATGAGAACTTGAGATAGCTTCAATTTGGTGACTATTACAAACTTTGTTATTTTTACTTTTTTTAAGGAAACTATCACAAACTATATATAAGCAAAAATAGAAACATATCATCGGGTGATGATTTTTTCCCTGGGTAGATTTAAAGTCTTAAACTAGTTTTACTCATATGTGTGTATCTTGTATAGAGGGAGTGACACGCAGTTCAAAAAAAAAAAAAAAAAAAAAAAAAAACAATAATCCAATCGTGACTTGGTCAGTGCGATTTCATCAAGTAACTTGAAACTTAATATTTGATTACGAATGCAGCTCACTTGAGAAAAAACTTGGTAGTCTTTTGAAAACAACAGAAGACTCAAAAAGTGGTCCACCATGGCTTCGAACACACGACCTTGGCTTATTAATACCACCAGACTACTACTAACATTTAAATATATAAACTCTAAACCCAGTTTTCTTTTCGGTCACTACCAATTTTAATTTTATGAATTAATATTGTCATTTTATTAACATAGGTAAAATAAATTAGATCGATAAATATTTGTATATAACAACCAGTTGAGAAATTCCCTCAAATAGCACCAAAACAAGTTTTTGTTTCACAAATAGCACACAATTTTATTTAAGACAAAAATAGCATTTTATGAAGTTCATAATTTAATTTTTTTTGTTTGGGTTGACTATATTAGAATTTAGGGTATAATTTTTAGGGGTAGGGGGTACAATTTAGGGTTTAGAGCTTAGAATTTAGGGTTTAGAAAATCGTAAACCTTTAAAAATATGAGGTTAGGATTACCCTCTAATAAAAATGTTATTTGTGTCTTAAATAAAAATGTGTGCTAAAAATGTCACAAAAACTTTATTTTGTGCTATTTTTGAGAATTGCCCCAGACAGTTTATTTGGTAATTATGTTTATAAAATTATTAAAAACAAAAATGTTAAAAATCATAGTTGTTGTTTATAAAATTATTAAAAACAAAAATGTTAAAAATCATAGTTGTTTAACTAGCATTCTAATTAAATGAAGTATTCAGATGACTTTTAGTTATTACTTCACATCATTTATGTTTATTTGACCAAACAAAATTAATTATTTATAAAAAAACAAAGTATATAGTTAAATGTGTAAAATATATATTACTTAATTATTGATCATATACGTTTGTCAAATATATAAAAAAAATTAAAATTATAAGAAAAAAAAAATCAGGATTTAAGTTTATTTATTTAAATGTTCGCATTATGCATAAATTGTTGTTGTAGTCCAATGGTACTAGTAAGCATTAATATTGAACCATGTCGCGAGTTCGTACACATATATGACTAAAATAAATAACTTAATGCTATACTATGAAAGTGCAATTTTATTTTTTAAGTGACATTTAAACCATCCTTTCTACAATCGTTCACCTCCTTCGTTCCAACATTCATCCGTTCCTCGATATTTAGATGACCCCAAACTCCATTTCGTTCATTATCCTCATCACTAATCCAATTTCTTATTAGGTTAATGGTTCTCTGGGTTCTCCGATCTTCATCGTTTATGGACGCTTCATGGAAAGCCAATTTCCATAGTCCGTACCGCTTTGTGAGAGTAATCAAATCAGAAACACATCATCTCACAATTTCATGTTTTTTTTTGGCTTTGGTTTCTGAATTTGAGAATCTCCATGACTATTATCATCGATCGCCACTCTGATCAGAATGGTTAGTAATTCAGTTTTTTTTTTTTTCCTCTGGCTTTTCTTTTAGTTAGATTCTCTGTTTCGAAATGATCTGATTATAGATTTGCAGATATTGGATTATTTCTTCATGAATTTCGGATTCAATTTCAGTTTTTATATTGTGGGTTTTGTCAGATTTGGATTGAATTTGGGAATTTCAATCAATTTTGATTATTGAATTTACGTTTCTGAGATTGTAGAGAAGATTCAGCAGAATGTGAAAGAGGATGAAACATAGTTGGTGTTAGATGCAGGTTTTAGTTCCAATTTCTATGCATAAAAATGGAGTATTGCTAAAAGTAGAGCTTCTAATGCCTTTTATAATCTTCGTTGTCGGCTTTGTGATATTTTCTTTTCACAACACCGGAGAACAATAGGCTTTAGTTTTAACATTTTTCTTCTCTATGTTGGTAATTTTATTTAGACGGATATGAGAGACTAGCTCAAGCAAAGAACAAATTGGACTAAATCTTTTGATATATTTGGCGATGATGAAGATACTCCTGATCCTTCCTCTGCTTTACCTCTTCTGGCCCCACCTCTGGCACTCAGTTCAACCCTGATTCTACAACTGCTCAAGGTAAGAGCTTAATCATGTTTCCATCGTTTCTAAGAATATTTGTTGTCGACAAAAATTTCCCCTTACCTGGTTTTTCTACAGCTGGCGCATTGCAATAGGGGTACACAAATGGATCTGATTATGTGTTTGACGAATCATCAGGGTATGTTTATACGCTCCTCTCTCTCTTTCTTGATGTATCAGTCAACTTTTTGGTTGAATTCTTGTTACTGATTTAGTTTTATGTTTATGAGCTATGTGGTCTGAAAGTATTCTTATGTTATATAAAACTAAATGTTTATGCAGGTACTATTACAGCAGCAGCCTTGGTTACTATTATGACCCTAACTCTGGACTTTACTGCTCTGCAACAACCGGAAAATGGTAATTTACTTGCCATGAGTTTAGAACTTGAAAAAAACCCGATTACAATTCTCTTTATTCATGTACTTTCGTCTTGTAATCATCACTGTCAGGAGAAAGATTTTAAGTTTTGAATCCGATTATCACTTGCTAAGTCATGATTTCAGGTACAAGTACGACGATGAGATAAAGGAATATGAAGAGGTGGTTTCGGAAGTTGCTACTGGGGAAGTTTAGTGTCTTTGTACTTTTAACTAACTTAAGGTCTTCAAAGTTTTCCCCTCTTAGACGTATTTATTTCTTATTTTGAAAAAAAACTAGCACATAATCCATTTAATACATGTTAGAATCTCTATATCATTCCATAAGCGAATTTCACAGGTTGCAAAGGGAGTCAAACTACATTACCATCAGCCGGTCTTTTCATCATCAGATACCATTCGTTCTACGGTATTTGAAACTCACGCGTCTGATTTGCTCAAATTTCCTGGTAAACATTGAGTCAAGATTATAAAACCATGGGTTCTTGATATTGTCTTTGGTTCTCAGCTCTTCACAAATCAGAAGCATACAAGCATGTGACGAAGGATGAAGACAGATATAACATGAAGTGGCTGAAAGTGTTCAATAAGTTTGACCTCTCCAGCAAAAGCAAAGTCCGTGGAGGTAGTGAAACCATATTATCTCTCCCTTATCAACAAGGTATGTGTCTAAAATGTATAGTCAAATTTCATATTTACAGTTTAGAAGTAAACTTTGATCTATGCCCCAATGGTTAGTTTAATCGGTGTTTATTGTTTGCAGTATTTTCCGGCAAAGTTGAAATGGTGAAACACAAGCAGAAAGCTTTCTGATTCAAATGGATACGATGAATATGACCAAACGGAGATGTCTTGATGAATAAAACAATGGTGTTCCGGTTGAATAAAACGGTTACTTTAGAGAATAGAGATGTACATTCCGGTTGGACTAAACCAAAGTTGTATTGATAAACCGATCCAGAAATAAACCAGAAAGATTTTGTTAAACAGAAGACGTCAATAATAAATTTGACTACTCGGGAAATGATATAATAATAAACAAATTCAATTACTCAGGAAAAGAGATAAAAGCTTTCGTTATGCCAAAGAAAATGATTCTTGGTCAAAATTGGTTTGTACTGTAATATGATTCCTTTTGCAATTCCTTAGTTTGACTGAAATCACAATTGATTTCAAAACTTGGTGAGCTGAAATCACATAATATCAGTAAATGCGTGTTAATGAGACCATAAAAACAGCATATATTTTCCAATTATACAGATAAATCGTTAAAAATAGTTATTTATTTAGAGCCTTACTGACTAAAAAGACGGACAATTACAGTTGAGGTTTTTCAAACGGACAATTAAAAAAAAACTCAAAACCATCTTTACTTTGCTTGTAGGTTTTCTGCCGTAATATGGGACATATTGATCATGAATCTACTTCAAGCAAGATATACAAGAGACTGAGATCAAATCATAAGACTATTCTTTGATACATCACAAAATAAGGTTCAAATTTTCCTCTTGCGTTATATTTTTCAGGTTATATTACACATCATCCAGAGAAAAGGAACAATCAAGACATAATATGGAAGCCTTTTGAGGTATAAGATTATTTATTCTATTTTCAGTTGCATTTTAACCAAATTATTTGTTCCATAAATATAACTTGATGTTTTATCAAGTGTAAAAAAAAAAACACATCTAACGGTTTCAAATCTATAAAAAAGGTCATAAAATTGGAGGCTTGCTTCATGTTAAAATTTAGAGGCTTGGCTTTTTCTTTGATGAACGAACACACTCTTGCTTATTTATTTTCTTCTATTATTACCATATTATAATTTAAATTGAAAAGTAATTATCTCAATGTGATGCAATATAATTATAGTGGTGTATAAGATAGTGGTTAAACATTTTTTAACTCTTCGGTACTATTAATATATGATGCTTAATCAGTTCAACTGTTGGTATGTGTCCTCTGTTGTATATTGATGGTCCACATATGTTTTGACAATTCAGTTAACTTAGGGGATAGTCGGATATATAAAATAGACATGTTATACGTAAATCCCATATATTGATGATTTTGTGTGCCTTTCTTTTATACCAGCCATAGAAAGATAAATTATTCCAAAGCTGAAAATGATTGGATACGTGGAGAAGAAAAGGAGAAACCGTTGGAGAAAAAAATGTAACAGAGGTTCACGCATGATTTTTACAAGTACATCTTCAAATCATGATAGCTACAGTATGGTAACAAAAGTAGATGTAATGAGGATGATAGAAAGAGAAGATAAAGTTTTCAAATAATACCAAAGATAGAGAAAGCACTCTGGAAAGTAAATTGTTGGATTATAGAAGCTATCAACATGCATTACAGACCAATAATAAACAAACTAAAGGAGTTCTAGAAAGTTTTTGTCAGCTATTAGTATTATTGTGGTGTACAGTAATGGTAGAAAAACATAAGCCATGGCGTATAAGCTACAAACTTGTGATGTTTCTTTTACAATTTTTTTTTTGTTTCTACCGTTTTGATTTTTCTAATCTTTTTTCTCTATTTAAAAAGCCTATAAGATATATTGATCATACAAATTTCCACCCAAATTTTGTAAATCATGTTATTATCTTCATTGATCTAAACAACTTATATAAGATACCTGCGCGTACTAACCTAATCTAACTAATGTAAGCCATTTGCTTGTCCATGAGAGAGGCATGATAGAGGATTTTCTACTATTCATACCACGCGATCTTCTTCCTTGACGCCCAGATTTGAGTCTTATTCTGATGAGTGCTACGATTAACGCTGACATGTTCTCAACATATTTTGGGAACGCTCCAACTATACACATCCCAGTGTGAGTCTTATCTTAATGTCGTAGAATGGATTTTTAAAAAACCTTAATCATTGGAAAACAAGGTCAATAGTTGGCGGATCCACGTTGGTGGGACCCTATGCAATTTCACTACCTAAAATATAAGTATTTGTATTTTTATCATTGAACAATATAATTAATGTGGTAAAAATGGTATAGTTGCACTACCTTAAACCATGAGAACATGAGTTCAAGCCTCTCCTATAGCATTTTTGCACTAGGTGATTTTTTCTGCTAGGTCCGCCCCTTAGTTGCAACTCTAAACTGAGCTTCAATTTTAAAAGGTGCGTCAACTTCTTCGTTCTATAGGTGGCTAAATTTCTTTCTCTTTTTCCTTTTTCGTATTTTATATACAGTAAAACCTCTATAAATTAATACTATTGGGACCAAGATATTTTATTAATTTAGAGAAGGTATTAATTTATCGATAAATTAATTATTAATTTATAGAGAGATTTTCCAATTTTCACAAATTCTATAAAAAATTTCACAAATTCTATAAAAATCTATTTAAAATAAGATTTTTTTTTGACAATTTCACATTATTATAAATTTATTTTATCTAAAATTCCTTTTACCTTATCTAAAATTGCAGAAGTTTTTGATGCAATAAGAAAGATTAGAGATGAGCTCCAACAAGAATGCATGTTTAGGAATAAACAAACAACACTAGAGTCATATTTTACTAAATTATCTTAATAATATTTTTAATGTTATATGATTATTAATTTATGTTATTAATGGGACCATATATTTACATAGGGGTCTAAAATAAATTATTCTTATTATTTTATCGAATTGTGTCATTTTTTACACCGACCCAACTCGGGACCGGAAAAATTTATTAATTTATAGAAATTATTAATTTATAGAGTATTAATTTATAGAGGTTCTACTGTATCTTACATATATTTTTTTGTCTTCACTCTCGCATGCGACGCAGAAATAAAAAAAAGAGCAAAAATTGCTCAAAACAGAGCATGTAGGCTCAAATAAACGGGACACAACATCAATTATGATTGTGCAGAGATTACAAAATACTGTAAAATTGACTCAACATTGTTGCAGGCGACAATAAATATAACAAAGAGGCTACGCCAGGGAAGGGTTATGTGACACTCATAATGTCAATTGGCGCCACAAAACTCTGCATATATCTTCTTGTACTCCCTTATTTGCTGCCACAAAACTCTGCATATATCTTCTTGTACTCCCTTATTTGCTGCAGAAAAGTAACATAAAAAGCAGAGAGTACTTATGGTATGAGAACTAAAAGAGAGAAAAAGATAGTCAAAGAGAGAGGCCTAGATTTCTGACCTTCTTCGTGAGAGGCGGTTTGAAATTAGTAAAAGCTTTCTCAAAATGCACCATCTTGATTGTACGCTCACTAGTTAACGGGTTTGTATCTCTCCAAGCCGCAGCGCCCGCATCTTTTACCAAAGAGAAGATATCAGATCCACTAAAATTCTTACAACTCTTCACTATGTGATTCAAATCCACACTTGGATCAATTGGTATTGAATGAGCCTTGACAATAGATTTCAGAATCTCATAACGCTGGGCCCGGTTTGGGAGCGGTACATAGAAATGTCTCCCAAACCTGCCTGCCCTTTTAACAGCGGGGTCCATTATGTCAGGCCTGTTTGTCGCACCAATCACAATTACACCATCTCGTTCTTCCCCACCACTCAATTCAACCAGTAACTGTCAGTCAGTTAGCAAGTCATTAGTTAGTTAGCATTAAGACATGTTTCAGTACAGAGAGAGATAGATTAGGACAAAAAAAAAAAAAACTATTCACCTGGTTCAAAGGTCGTTCTACAACCCAAGCACCTTGCTCTCCACGTTTTGTTGTTAAAGCATCCACCTGCAATGATTAAAGAACACCATTGCTTGTTTCATTTTCTGTGTGTTCTAACTTATTGCAACGGTATATGTAATCAGTCTTGACTACAGAATACAAACTCAACTAGCAGTCTTGTAACATGAACCTCAAAACAAAAATGCCGAAGGGAACTTAGATCTCTCTGTTTCAGGTTTCGGTCACTTTTTTATTTGCACTCATTTGTTCATGTCAAATTGAAACACTAACCTCGTCAAAGAAGACTATGCATGGTGAGGACATCCTAGCACGGCTGAATAACTCCCTAATAGACTTCTCGGTGTCTCCAACATATTTGCTCAACAGTTCTGGACCCTACACAGCAGTAAAATCAGAATTCATACTCTGGACAGAAACCATTGAAAAGCTTAAACACAAAATAAACAACTGAAAGAAAATATGTTCCAAGGAAACCTTGACGTGGATAAAGTTGGCTCCTGCCTCATTGGCAACCGCCTTCGCAACTAATGTCTTGCCACAACCTGGTGGTCCATAGAGCAAAAAACCCGTCTCTAAACAAAATTCAAATCCCTGAAAATAATATTGTGAGACACCCATCATTATCTCTTAGGAGAAAACTAAAACTTTAAGAAATTTCCAAGTGCCTATACCATGCCCAAGGCATAGCATTGGTTCCACCAGTGTTTGCTACACAAATTTTCACTAGAGTATTCTTCACAATTATCAAGCAGTGTAAACATGGAACATTCTTGTCCTACTATCTGTTATTGTTTATTGATGAGTTGAGATTACCTTGCATTGTTCAGGAAATTTAAATGGTACGGTTACATGATGATAGAACTCCTCTCTTAGATGATCAAGTCCGCCAACATCATCCCAGGTTACACTAGGCCTAGTAGTGAATCCTTCTCTAGTTAAACTAGGTTGAACCTTTTTCACCGCTTCCTGTGGTAGTATAGACAACAAAACAGAGAGTCAGTTGTACAACACAAGTAAAAGAACAAAACAACCATAGCATGTTGTTTAACATACAAGAGGATAGCAACTCTAGTTTAAATGAGAGACATTCATTATAAAGAGATTTATCTTACTTGGAAATCTGAGGTAGTGTAGAAGAGTTTTTTCTTCTCTTCCTCTGACAATCGAAGCCTCATGGCCGAATCCCTATCGATACAATGTTGTGACATTCTTGAGTCTATAATTTTATTCCCAGCAACTATGCCAGCTTCCATGACCAAAGCTTTTAAATCACTTCCAACAAATCCAGGAGTCAGACGAGCAATCCTTGCGCTGTCAAAAGTGCTCTCCAATGGAAGATGGCGTGTTAGCAGAGAGATTATCTCTTCTCTTGCCTTGTCATCTGGCACACCGAGGTAGATCTCCTTGAGAAATCTCCTTCTCAAAGCCTCATCAAGAGCGTCAGGCCTGTTGGTAGCTCCAATTACAATCACATGGCCAGGATTAGAATCCTTGTGCTTTTGGCGCATATACTTCACATCCATACAACTCAACAATTGCGTCACCATACGTGTCTCCATACCCTTGTGCTGATTTTCCCTCTTGGATGCAATTGCATCAATCTCATCGATAAATATAACTGAAGGTGCATTTCTGTAAGCTTTGGAAAAGAGTTCCCAGATATTCTCTTCCGATCCACCTAGACAAAGAAAAAACAGGAAGGTTACAAAAACCACAAACCAATCAATAGAAATGTAGAGCAGAAAAAAAGTCAAAGAGCTCATACCAGAAACACCAGAAACCAATTCTGGAGCAGACAGCATATAAAAGGGCACACCAGTTTCGTTGGCAAAGGCAGAAGCCAGTGTGGACTTGCCACAACCAGGTGGGCCATGAAATAATATCCCAGTAATTGGACTTATGGTAAGACCTTGTACAATGTCAGGACACCAAAAAGGTAATTTTACGTAAGGATCCAGCTCATCCAAAACACTCTTTAACCCACCCAAGTCCTTAAACGTCGGTCCTCTTACCTCAACCTCATCAGAACCTTTGTCTCCCTCTTCACTAGATACAGGCAAAGGCCTAACTGGCCTCGTGGATTGATCAGAGTAAGAAAGGCGTAGACTCTCATGAGTGATATCAAAGCGTGCACCATCGTCCGATGTCAATACATTGTCGGATGAAAGTGATGATGATATACTACATAAATCGGGATCATCTCGTCTCTGCCTCTTCTTACTTCCATTAGTTTCCTCTTCCTCCTCCAAGTCCTTGCTCCTGGAATCTACAATATTTTTAACTCTGATCATGAGACTCTGGCGTTTCCAACGAGCCCATTCACGGGGCTTGGAACGGAGGTCATCTACGATCTCCTCCACCGTAAATCCCCTCTCACATAATTCTAGAACTAGATTCCTGATTCTCCCATTAGTAACGCTTCTGCTCATACCTCTTTTACTCATCTCCAAGTTTTTTTCGGACAACCAAGGAAAGGTGTGTGAGGTGAAAACAGCGGCGGCAGACAAAATTATTCTTCTGTTGACATCACTAAAATGAAACCTACTTAATCTCTTGGGCCCTTTGATATTATACTGGGCCTTCGACCATATTCATCATGTGAAGCTCTTTTTTTGTCGTCATATTAGTAAGCCCATAAGACAAATTGCGTTACACATTATGGCCCAGCATAAGTCAGCCCAAGCACAAGACGATACATTTTGAAGATTGACGCTCCATTTGGAGCTCTAATGTATGTACAGTATAAATTAATAATCGATAAATTAACAAATACCATAAATTAATAAAAGGTTCCGAGTTGAACCAACGTAAAATTTAACAAAATTCGATAAGATAATAAGATAATAATTTTTTTGGAGTTCTTATGTAGATATATAATTCCATTAGTATTGTAAATTAATAATCACATATATAATATATATATATATATATATATATATATAGAAGATAATATACTAATGTACACACTTTTGTAGTGTGTGTTTTAAAACTTGTATCAAATAATTGTTGTGTTATTTTAAATTATCGAATTGTAGTGTTTTCTATAACTTCCTTACTAATAGTAAAAAATTGTGTATATTTGTGTAAATATGCATCATTATATTTGTAAGTTTTCTAGGTTGTTATAGTGAGACAAATAAAGTCACTGATTATAAAATTTAATTTATATTTATCATTTGCATAAGTGAACTCATGAGTAATTTTGTTACTTATCGTCAAAAATTATTTTTTCATCTAAATATTAAATGTTTTAGTCAAAATTATAAATTTACCGTGACTTCTTGCTCTGGAAAGTATAAGTTGTCCAAGCTTGATTTCGAAATTCGAGATTCTAAGTAACATCTAACTCTTATAGATTCGTGTTCACTTATCATATTATTAACATGTTAACTTTTAAAGAACAATCAGAGAATTCCAAAGATTAAAACGTTAAAATTTTATGTGTTATTACCTCAGGAAATATATATGCATTCCTGTAGCTCTGACAATTTTTCTGTATCTCCTTCTATTTGTATGATCCTCATAAAATTTCCTGTATCGATTTGAGGGAAAATCCAATAAACAAATCAATTAGAAATTCTGGATAACTTAATCCATAATGGAGACACACAAAATCGATCATAAATCGATGACTTAGCAAAATATCAAAATAAACGTGTAAAGACAAATTTACATACTATCGATTCGTTCATAAAATAGGAACTAAAGATTAAATGAATGGCTGAAACTTATATGTAAACAGACGGAAGATGATTTGAATGATTTCAGAATGCATCTTCTTCAATTATGAGATTTTGTTCCGAAACCTGCAATCAAAGTGATGTGTGAGATTACTATAAGAATTTACAATTTTTAGACCAAATCCACTAAAATTGTAGCAAATGTTTTAGACTGTAAGTTAATGGGATCAACTGAATTTAACAGATAAAAGTAAACCTTTTTCTTGATCCAACAAGCTGCATGATTACACTGGAACAATATGAAACCATTTGTCAAACTTTAAAGCTCCACAGTCCAAAAACACAGAAATTAAATGTAAAATTCAAAACCATAAATTTGCAACAATTATAAACCAGGTTTTGATCTTTGTGAATACACTTACATCTAAAGCCATAAACTTTGCCCTTCTTGGCTATACGTTTGAGGCAGATAACATTAATCAATCGTTAGACCCATGTAAAATATAGCTGACAATCCTCCAACTATCAAAAAAACAAACAAACAACACAATTAAACAACACATACGGAATTCTCCAATGAGACATAACGACTTTGTTAAGCAACGTTTTTCAAACATGAACACAAGAAACTATTTATAACAAACAATTCTGTTATTTTTGAATAATACAATTATAAAAAAATAAGTATATTTAGGCAAATAAGAAGATCATTACTTTGATAATTTGGGGACTAGGGTCGATGACAGTCTTCACATGCTCCAGTTGTCATAAGTTCTTATCTCTTTTTACTCCAAAAAATAAAGAATTTACAAACACAAAACTTAATTAGAGACGGTGAGATATAGTGAGGTATCAGATCTTAAATTTACACTTATTAGTTATCATAACCTACAATTACGACCAATCCTGAAATTAGGGATTACATGAGATATTGGGACTTAGCTTGAGAAAAGGTGGTCAGATTATACTAAAGATCTTCTTAGCCGATGGCTTGGATTTGAGAAGTGAGCGTACAGAGTTCATATCCTGAAATTAGGGATTACATGCAAAGTTGAGATTAACATTGATAATGGTGGTTAGATTATACCTGGGAACGGCTTAAGAATTGTCTTTGAGTTGAGATGCTACCACGCCTTCACCTCCGAGATCGGAAAAAGCTTGGCTGGTCGGAGTAGCAAACATTTTTTTTTAATTTTGTTGTCGGCAACATTTTTTTCTTAAAGCACAGATATTTGTTGTTGTATTGTAATATCGAAAGTTTTTCCATTTTTTTTTTACTTATTAATCTTACTTAAACAAACAGGCCTTAAAACAACTTATTTTGGGCCCACAAAGTCCAATGAACTTTACATTAAATATAATTCAGCCCATTTAACATTGATAAAGGGTAACAAACTCACACATATATATAATTAATGATTAATGAAATGCAGTTGTTAAAAAAAAAAAATTATATATATATATATATATACATAAATTTACTAATATCAAATCTACAAATTCAAATAGTATAGAGATTTATAACCCGTGCTCCACCCGGGTGTAATATTTTAAAAATTATTATTTTGTGATAAAATCTACAAAGTCATACAATAATTATAACAATTAGTCAATTACCCTCTTCTCTCACATAAAATAAATACACATAATTATTATAATATAGTTAACATAAAATAACAAATTTATAATTTAAAAAATATAGCACCCGGGCGCAGCACGGATTATTAATCTAGTATGTATATAGAAGATAATATACTAATGTACGGTTGTAGTGCGTGTTTTAAAACTTGTATCAAATAATTGTTGTGTTATTTTAAATTATCGAATTGTAGTGTTTTCTATAACTTCCTTACTAATAGTAAAAAAATTGTATATATTTGTGTAAATATGCATCATTATATTTGTAAGTTTTCTAGGTTGTTATAGTGAGACAAATAAAGTCACTGATTATAAAATTTAATTTATATTTATCATTTGCATAAGTGAACTCATGAGTAATTTTGTTACTTATCGTCAAAAATTATTTTTTCATCTAAATATTAAATGTTTTAGTCAAAATTATAAATTTATAGCATCAAAACCATTAATTTTTTTTTAGCATAAATTATTGCAACTTATAGTTTTATGAAATTTTAAGATACAATCTTAAATGATGAAAAAATTGAAGATAACATTTCTATAAATTAAATAATTAATTATTAATTTATAGATAAATTAATATCACTATATATTAATAAAATATCAAAGTCTTAACATTATTAATTTATAGAGGTTTTATTGTACCTTGCAAATATTGTTGGGTTTGAATTTTAATGAACAAAAGCCCATTCTATAAAGTAAAAAAGAATGAACTAGCCCAATCAGCAGAAGCCCAACTTGAGTGAGGATATTGACTGGATTGGAATAGATGATAGAGACGAACGAGTCAACCAGCTTGTTACCGTTGGATAGTCGGGTCTGGATGCTGAGAGATACGATTTTTGATAATCGATACTATTGAACGCCGAATGGAGTCTGAAGAGCGATGAACTTGGCGATAGAGGATGTTATATCTGATTTTTTTCTATTCTCCAAAGAAGGATATGAGCTCGTTGAGGAGAAGGTTCCAGTTGGAAAACTTGTATAGTTACTATTATTTTGTACGGCACAACAAAAAGGAAATCAAAAGTCAAAAGGGGTGGCAAAATTGTGTGAAAAAGAGAGGAGGAATCAATAATTATGGCATGTGAGTAATTAAAAAAAGACACCAAGTCGACACTCTTCTCTTCATCACCGCCACGAACCCAAATAACTACTCTCTTTACTTCTTTATCAGCATTTTCTTATCCGTTAGTTACAATTTCTCGTATTTGTATTTTCCGTGTTTTGACTTTTTAATAACTGTGATTTTTTGCCATCTCCTTTATATTTAAACCAAACCTCCTATAGCTCTCTTCTTCCTAACTTATTCAAACCAATTCACATCTTCCCAAACCCCAACTACTACAACTTGTATCGAGAAAAAATATATAAAATTTAATTTTGTTCCTTGGCTTCTTTGATCAATATATTCATCTGAGTTCTCATCAAAATTTCACAACCTTTTCATCGATTTTCCGGAGGATTAATGGATGAAGAGATCGAGATTCCTCCATTCTTCCTTTGTCCCATCTCTCTAGAGATCATGAAAGATCCGGTGATAGTCTCTACCGGAATAACCTACGACAGAGAGAGCATCGAGAAATGGCTCTTTTCGGGCAAGAAAAAATTGTGTCCGGTCACCAAACAAGACATAACCGACGCAGATCTCACCCCGAATCTGATAAGAGAGCACATGTGGAAGAGAAAGGCACGTGTGAAGAGTTAAAGAGAAGTGTGAGAAGAATAAAGAGTATAAATAGAGATAAAGTAGCATTGTGAACATTTATCCTGCGTGATCAATAGAAGTGTAAAGAGGAATTAGAGCTTTATGTGCTCTGTTCTTGGGATAAGAATTAGGGTTTGTGTACTCTGTTCTTATCAGAATCACACTCTTCGCCGTCTCATCCAATCTTGGTGTACTCTAAATGCCTCATATGGCGTCGAGAGGATCCCTACCCCAAGACCTCCGATCTGTAAATCCGAGATCGAAAAGCTCCTTAAAGATTCAGCCTCTTCGCATCAAAACCAGGTCAAGTGTCTCAAACGATTTCGTCAGATTGTGTCAGAGAACGCGACCGACAAGCGGTGTTTGGAGGCGGCGGGAGTACCGGAGTTCTTGGCCAACATCGTAAGCAACGATTCAGAAAATGGGTGTGACTCTTCGGGAAGTTTGACCGACGAAGCCCTTAACTTACTCTACCATCTTGACACCTCAGAGACGGTCCTCAAGAATCTTTTAAACAACAAGAAATGTAACGATATCGTAAAGTCGTTAACGAAGATCATGCAGGGCGGGATCTACGAGTCCAGGGTCTATGCGACTTTGCTTCTCAAGAACATTCTTGAAGTAGCGGATCCAATGCAGATTATGACTCTGAAGCCAGAGGTTTTCACTGAGGTCGTCCAGATCTTGGACGACCGGATCTCACACAAGGCGACGAAAGCTGCGATGCATATATTAGTGAACATATGTCCATGGGGAAGGAACAGGCACAAGGCTGTGGATGCTGGTGTTATCTCTGTGATAATCGAGCTTCTCATCAGAGAGGAGAGGTCCAGAGATGGCGATAGTGGTTCTTGATCTGTTGTGTCAGTGTGCGGAGGGAAGAGCCGAGTTCTTGAGCCACGGAGCAGCCATAGCGGTGGTGTGCAAGAAGATACTGAGGGTTTCGCAGACGGCAAGCGATAGAGCTGTTAGGGTTTTGTTGTCGGTGGGAAGGTTCTGCGCGACGCCGGCTTTGCTGAACGAGATGTTACAGTTGGGGGTTGTAACGAAGCTGTGTCTTGTGCTTCAGGTTAGCTGTGGGAGCAAAACTAAAGAGAAGGCAAAGGAATTGCTAAAATTGCACGCTAGGGTTTGGAAGGACTCGCCTTGTCTCCCAAGAAACATGATTCTTGCTTATCCCTCATGATGAAAACCAAGAAAACATCGTACAGATAGATATCTACAACGAGTCAGATTTTCAATGAGCGAAATCACTTATATGAGAATTATTCTTCGTCTGTTGTTGAAAAGACTAGTGGAATATTCATTTCATTAATCCAATTTTCTTTAGGTTTCTATTACATAGCTTTATGTTCACAGTGTAGATAATAGTGGAAATTGTTCATCAAATACAATTTTTTAAATAAAAATACTAAGATATCAATGAAATCACAGGTTACATGACTATTCTCACTTGCATGTTCATTAATGTGATAGCGCTTTTACATATTTGATCTTTTTCTTTAACTTATATATAATTTAATTTCTATTGATATTATCCAAATTAAATGAAAGGAGCATCTCATTTTCATCATCTCTTATTTTTTTTGTTAACGAGTAAATTAAAGGATTTAATTAAATGTAGAAAATTTCGACTACAATTATTTTCTTACCTGATTAGTAGTTAGATGCATATATCATTTTTTATAACATTCAAATTTTGATGAAATTATATCAATGTACACTTTATATATTGATTTATCCAATGCACGTTACCTTGTCTTTTATTGCAAGAATCTTTGTATAGTTTTAACAATAGGGGCACATATTTATACTAGGGTGCCAAAAATAACATAATAAAATGAAAATCTTTGATCAGATCGCATCCAGTGGCGGAGCTAACCAATAATATTATAGGGGTCAATTTTAATATAAAACACAATTATATAAAAGTTTATAGGCTAAACCTGATTTTCAAAAAATTTAAAGGGTCAAAATACAAAATTGTAACTAATTTTATCAATTTTGTTGCTCAAAATACAAGTAAATATGGGTTTTATATAAATTTATAGGGTTCAACTGACCCCTTAGTCACCATGTACCTCCGCCACTGATCGCATCTGGTTGAAAAAAAAACATAGAGATCTGTGTGTTATACTTTTGCGTCGCATCTAATGACTCAAATTTGCAATGACCAACGAAATTAGAGACGTCGAATTACGAAAGCAGTTGAGCGAGTGAAGACAAAAGTGTATGTAAAATATAATGAAAAAGCCACCAAAAAAAAAAAAAAAAAAACAGAAAACCCAGAAGTTGACATAGAAGGAAAATGAGGAGTAGGCGAGTATAGACGCCATCCATATTTTCATACTCCCTTCGTTTCTAGAGTTTTATCTTATGTTTTAGGAAAATATCATTTTATATTTTTAATGCAGTTTTTAAAACTAATTTTTAAATTTATTTTTATTCAAATCCAAATTTTTTTTGTATTTATGTCATTATTGTTTTGTTAGCATATATTCAATAGAGATATATTTATATTTGTAAATATTTTCTTAATTTGTGTGAAATAAGTTAAACAACACTTTTTAAAAATAGAAAGTAAAATATAGTTTGTAGTTTTTCCCAAGAATATGTAGAATATAGCTAAACCAAATAATACAAACAGAGAAAAGAAAGTTAAAAGTTCAAACAAGTAAAAGCATGCCCATTTCTTTAAATAAAAAAAAAAAATGAAAAGGAAATAGTAATCACTTATTTGATAAAAATAGAGAAGTAGTCATCTACTGCGAGCAGCTCTCAAAATCTCGAGTTTAAAAGTACAAAAGGTAGGTCCAGACTTGACCACAACTTGTAGATGTAGTTGGACAGTACATAGACAGATTCATAATTCATAAATAAATAAAAATAAAAAGTCTTCGCCTTGATAAATAAAACAGTTGTATGTGTGCTGTTTCTCAACCATCAAGACCTTTCTATTATTTTTTTTCATTCGTCTGTTATGTTATTATTTACAAATAATAATCTACAAGAAATTTAATTATTTGACACCACGGCATACAATTACGATGAATAGTTTGCGAATAACTCCACCACAGCAGTAACATAGATTGACAAATCGACAGTTTTATAATAAATATAATTTTACTCGTAATACATAACACTATCGAACGACAGGTTAATTTATCTAAAATACGTTAGAACTTTCAATCAGTTTTACATCCATGCATCATCTACAAAAATGTGCATCCTCGGAAAATCAATCTCATAACTAGAGTAAAAACATTTAAAAAATTTAACTATTATTATTTGGCTGTACGTTTTTTATTTTATTGGTCGGAATCACTTGACTAACTTTATTATTTATTTATTTATCGAAAGAACAATTTAAATAGTAAAAAAAAAAGAATTTGATTTAAATATATTACGTGTGATATTGTTAAAAAGAAATGAGTTTTCGTAAGACTGGATGGTGCAATAAAAAATTCAATCATAAATATGGTGGATTCGAACTTACTCTTCCTGTTTTTCAATCTCAGTGCACCATACAAAATTCACTGAATAACATTGCTATATATCGTTATTCCATTCCATGGGACTTGGAGTAGTAATTGCGACTAACAAATTTATTGCTATAACGTCTGTCCCGTGAACAATAATTCTCGTCAGTTATTTTGGTGGATGAGGAGAAGCCCCATGCATATCCACATACTTATATACTAGTATCATTTTATGTTTTAAAGCCATATACTATTTAATACAGGCGCCGGAATATATATTTGATTTTTTATATTTTCTTAATTTGTTGTTAATATTTTGGTTCTAATGTTAAGTGCGTATATATTTGTTTTCTTCTTTTGGTTTGTATGGTATATATTTGTTTACGCATGCATTATATATGCAAACATATATATCATAAATGTGTGGACCGAACGTGAAGGACCAATCGATTTTGACGCCGCAAATGAAGACTCGTTTTATCTTCGATGTATTATTTAACGAGAGCGTTAGAGTTGATTTCACTGCAACGTAGGGTTTCAAACTTAAATTGAAAAGAATGCTATGTGAATTTTTAAATAATAAATATACAAGGACGACGTAACAGAGGCACGTAAAGGCCGCGCCTACTGGAGGGATATGGTTTTAACCATTGACCCGCCCACTTTTCTTCTCCTTTTTCAAAACTCAACCTATGATTTTGGCCTTTTAGGTGTTTGACCATTAACCAAACACTGCCGGGCGTAGATACAAACCACTCAATAATACGCATATAAACTTAAAATCATGCCTGCATGTGTCCATATAAATTTATAGCCACATGTGATGTGGTTACATATATACCTAAACAAACCAAGCACGTTTCAAGTGCATTCGGTTGGCTAAAATGAAAACGAAATAAACCAGACAAATAAATTAAAACAAGAGTAACACTGGGCCTTCGAAGATGAATGGATCTAGTCCAAATAACAATGAGTTAAAGAACAAAGTCAGTGTAGGGCCCATGGTCTAGAACCGGTGAGAGAATCATGAAACATGCAGTTTTAGACTATTTCTTTTTTGTTCACAAAATGCAGTTGTAGACTATGACACACAATTTTTTTTTTTTTTTTTGTTAACCAGGAGTTTCGAGCCGAGGTCCATAATCCCTACAAGATCTAGGAAATGCCATGTGAATGCCCCTGGCCAAATGGAAATGATTAATGTTTTCACGCTTGTGGGGAATCGATCCCTGGCCTACACCAACATGGCGACTTCTTTCTTAGCCACTAGACCACCACCATTTGGTTAAAACTGTTAGGATAAACTTTTTATAGTGACAGGTCCCACCGCAATGCGGCCCCATATCCAGGAAAAACCCTACCTCCGGCTTGGATCTACGGGTTAGTATACACCGCTTGCCCCTACTCGTATGAAGGAGTTTTTATTTGGAGAGGCACAATATCACCGTGGTGACAGAGGACTTGAACTCAAGACCTCTGGCACTCATATGTGAGACGACTATAGATGAGTTCAATTCAGCTAAACCGAAGATAACAATTTTGATATGGCAGACGACTATAGATGTGGCTCACATTCATTGATGTGATTTCTGATTTCTAGGATCGACTATCGAATGTAGTCAGAGCTTAGTTCAAGATCAAACATACACAACAAATATGAATATAACCCATGGCACAAGAAATATCATCGTCAACGTCATATTTAATATGACTTTAATAGATTAGTAAATGACTAAATAAATGTATATGATTTTGAATTGCTTTAGCAAAATTTGGCAAGACATTTAAAAATCATAGGTAAGAAAAAAATACTTCCAAAAGGATTAACTAATCCGATAAAATCCCCTTAATCATTTAATTTCTTTGTGTTGAAAGCACATAAAAACAACAAAACAAGAAATATTATTGATGTAAAGAAAGATCTCAAGTCGATATGTCTCTTCGTCTCTTCACTTGGCCCCTTGAAACTTAGCGAATATTTTCTCGTAATCTCTTATTTGCTGCAGAAAAAGTAGCATATGAAAAAAATAAAAAAAAATTGTCTTTATATGATTGTATAGGAAGAAATAAGCATTGATTCTGATTTCGGAAGTTCATTTTCACAAGAAAACACTAACCTTATTCGTAAGATGAGGGTCGAGTTCAGTAAAAGCTTGCTCAAAATGAACCATCTTGACTGTACGCTTACTGGTTGAGTTAATATCTTTTAAAGCCTGAAAAGCCGCTCGGTTTACCAACGATTCAAGATCTGTTCCAGAACGATTCTCACAACGCTCCGCTATGGAAAGAAGTAACTAGTTCTTTTGAGTGTTTCTCAAATCTGCTGTTTCTGTCATAACTATTTGGTATTAACAAAAGAGCTTTAGCTTTCACTGTTCTTAATTAGTTTCCTCAATTTATATAACTTTGAAACACTGATCACCTCATCAAAGAAGACTATGCATGGTGCGCACGTCCTAGCACGGCTCAATAATTCCCTAATAGCCTTTTCGGTCTCTCCAACATATTTGCTTAGAAGCTGTGGACCCTACTCATCAAAAATACCAAAATTCATAGGTTTTAATATTTATATCAGAAAAAAGTGGAATAACACAAAAAGCAAATATGTTCAAGCAAATTAAATCTCGACGTGGATAAAGTTGGCTCCTGACTCATTAGCAACTGCCTGCGCAATTAACGTCTTACCACAACCTGGTGGTCCAAAGAGCAAAAAACCCGTCTCTAAACAAAATTCAAATCCCTGCATAAACCAACATGAGATATATCCATCATTATACATACTGTTAATGCCTAAATGAGATCAGCCATAAGGTACTGATTCCGCTAGGTTTGCTACATAATATTTACACTGTCTAGAGAAAGCGATATATGATGTCATGCCCGTGTAAGAAAAAATCCTTTTTGTCTATTTAATTGATATTACCTTGCATTCTTCAGGAAATTTGATGGGTCGAATAACATGGTCATACAATTCCTCTTTTATATGATCAAGGCCACCAACATCAGCCCACGTTACATTGGGCTTACTAGAGAATCTTTCTCTAGTTAAACTAGGTTGAACCTGTTTCAGCGCTTCCTGTGGTTGAACCTTTGTCAGATATAACAGAATAAGGAAAAGACCACAACAACCATAGAAATACATGTTTCAAAAATGAAACCTTAAATGAAGAAAATTTAAGTAGAAGACTTTTAGTGTGCATTTGGGGGGGGCTTAAGAGAATATTGTAACACGTTAATTAAAAGAGATTTATCTCACCTTGAAATCTGAGGTAGTGCAGTGATAACTAGGTTTTTTATACACCTAAAGCTACCTATTGCCCAAATTGTAGTACAAAGGGCTATCGAATCCAATCGGGACTATTGTAGGCAATCAGGATGTAGCAAATCTATCTAATTCAAGCCAAATAGAAAGGTTGGAAGTAACAGGGTGAAACAACTAAAACAAGAACTAATAAACAGTAAAAGAGACTAGAAACAAAGATTCATAACAGCAAAAGAGAATAGAAACAGAAACAGAGCAAGCTAAGAACAGGAAAACAGAGTATCAAAAAGTAGAAAACTATCAGGATGAGAAAAGGTCCTAAGGATGAGTTCTAGATCTGGTATTCTTCATGGTGGACACTAGTGACTTCATAAACAACTTCATAGAAGGGATCTCCTAACTATGAGCATCAAAAGAGTAATAGATCCACTTCCCAGTTAAATCTATCACCAGATTCTCTAAACTTCCTAATCTTGGAATCCACACCTATGCCCCATTGACTGTCACTAACACTCAGATAGGATTCCAATGAAACATGAAGAGAATAAGCATTAAGAACACAGCTCATAAATGTCAAACTACAACTTGCTTTCCTATGATCCTAGATCAATCATTGGAAAGAAGCTCCAGATCTCTGGTATTAGCAGATCTGGTGTTTCTCAAGTGATGTGCAAGGAAACACCAAGATCAGATTCCAAGTGGGTGTACAGGGAATCAGCATTAGAAATAGCTAACCCAGAAGAGATCTTAAGCTTTAGAACCCTAAATCTACTAGAACCACCATGAATCATAACCCAGATCTAACCCATCCTCAAGAACCCTAATTCACTACTCAGACTTCATCATCAGAATCATAAACCCAGAAAATGAAATAGTTTCCATAATCATAATCTAGAGATTGAGATGAAGAAGGAATAGAAGAAATAAACTAAAAAGGATCAAAGGATCAAAAGTAATTGCAAATACAAAATCAGATAGATCTAGAGAGGTTTTCAGAGAACAAAGAGAATAAAAACGTATCCTGCGGCTGCTGACCTAATTAGAGTATAAATACTCTAGGTCAAAAACCCTAGTACAAAAAGACAAAATAAACTAAACTCCTTAGGTCGGCTGCCTTGAGCTCGGGCTCCTCTGGTCGAGTGGTGTGGTCGAGTGGTGTGCTTCAGGCCTTGAATCCTCGGACTCGGTTGCACGAGCTCGGTTTGGTGGTCGAGTGGACGTGGTCGAGTGCTAACTCCTCTTTGCCTTCAGCTCGGTCAGATGACCGAGTGCATGTGATCGAGTGGTGTTGGTGGGTTAGTTTGCACTCGGTCTAACTCCAGGTCGAGTGGTCTTGGTCGAGTGCATGCTGGTCTTGGTCTTTAGCTCGGTCATGAGGTCGAGTCTTCACACCGAGCTTGTGTCTCCATGTTCCTTGATCTCCAGCAAACATCCAAAACACCTAAAAGATAGCTCCAATATGCAATATGTATGCAAAGCTAAAGCAAACCTATCATGTAACCTATATGAATGAAATGGATAGATATGGAGTAGAACTAGTGATGAAACTATGCTAAAATGGATGGAAATGCAAGTTTAGAAGTGGTAAAATGCAGAGACATCAACTCCCCCAAACTTAGTCTTTGCTTGCCCTCAAGCAAACATATAAGATATAAGCTGGTGAAGTTGATGAAATGCTGGGACTCAGAGCCAAAACATGCTGATAAAGGAAGTAGCATCAAGGTCCTAGTTAGTAGTTCTAGAATGCATTAACAAGTAAACCCTACTTCTAAAACTTTAGCCATACCCTTCAGAACAAACCTGACACTAGCCTTAACCTACACATGCAATCAAATCAACCATCCCCTTTAACATTCATTGATTCTGTAACCATAGATCAAGTCTATGCAATTCTAATGAACTCATTTGGCTAAGGGAAAGGTTAAGAGGCAAAGATGGCCCCTTTTGTAACAGGTTTAGACAATATATATGGGAAAATCTCATTTTAAACCTTGAAAGTGTCAAATGCTAGCATTTTAAACCTTGAAAGTATTTCACTAGCAGTTTAAACCTTCAAAGTATTTTCACTAACAGTTTAAACCATGAAACTACTTCCCGCCTTTTCTCAACCCTAAAAATGGATGGGATAATTAATATGGTTAACTGCTATTTAACGGAATAGTAACACTGTTAACGGAACAGTAACACCGTTAACGGAACAGTGTTTTTTTTTTTTTTTTTAAAGAATAATAATTTCCGATTTATTATATAATGTTTAATTCTTTAAATTAATTTACAAAAAAAAAAATTAAAATCCAAAATCCCCAAATTGATTTTAGGATTTAGGATTTTCTCTAACAAAAAAAAAACCCCAGAAACAAATAATAGTGACTGAGAGAAGAAGAAATAATATTATTTCGTTGATATAAAAGATAAGCTAACTGTTAAGTTCAAGAATCAAGAGGCTCATAATGTAAAAGTAGCTACTTAGTGCTGATAATAGAGAGTGAAGAAATGAACCAAAAAAGCATAAAACAACAAACTACTCTTGAGGCTGTTGTTAATGTCTTATGGAGGTTGTGGGTTATGGCCAGACCTATCATAAAATCGGTTTCCAAACACCTCAAAAGGTCGATCTGTGAATGGACTCCAAAATGTTCCAATACCATGTGGAATGTTATCAGTCTTTCTAATTTTCAGTGGTCGTCCTTTTGAAGACTTCTTCACATGTTGTTTTGCTTGACTTGTTGAGGATGATGGCTGGGGAGCACTAGAACTTACCTCAGCTTCAACAGTTGAATTTGGAAGTACATGCTGAGAGCTACTTTCAGTGGCTGGAGTCTTCTTTCTTCCTCTTGGCTTTGGCGGTGGTTTTGGATGAACCTTTGACAAAATAGCATTACACAAATCACACCATGAACCAGAACTGAATTAACCAACATTAAGTAGAAGTTACCTCAGCTTCACTGGTTGCATTTAACGGCACATGTTGAGTGCTACTTTCAGTGGCTGGAGTCTTCCTTTTTACTCTTGGCTTTGACGGTAATTTTGGATGGACCTGAAACACAATAAGAACATTCTGTAACTACAATTTAAAGTACATCAAGAATATAATCATCTAAACACCAAACACAATGAAACATGAAATTACCTCGTTTGGATTCTTGAAAGGTCTACCACGTCTATTCTTTGGTCCCTCTACAACAACTAGATCATTCTTGCAACCACTCTTAATATGACCAGCTTGCTTACAACGGCTGCAATGTGGAATCCGTCCATGTCTTGTTGATTTCCCAGAATTTTCTAGTGATTCAAATGGTTCTTTTTTCCTCTCTCTGGTTTTTGGCCGACCTCTAGGCTTTCGAAACTCAGGTATAGCAATTGGAGGCTTATTTGTCCTCCTCCACAGCTTCTCACCGTTGACAGGTTTGATGTTGTCTTCATAGGTCTTCTTCAAGACACTTGAGTAGTAATAATCAGCCACATATCGCACTGGATCATCTTGGTTATCATCTAGAACACATACAGCATGTTTGCATGGTATTCCTGTCAGTTTCCAATGAAACAATGAGTAATAGTGTTATAGAAAATGATGAGAGTAAATTTGCAACAATAAAATAATAAAGAAAATACCTGTTAGATCCCATCTTCGACAAGCACATTGGTGAGTGGATAAATTCACTGTGTATCCACTGTCAAACTCAATTACCTCATACAAACTTCTGCTGCTGCGTATTGTTGAGCAATACTTGCTTTCAACCCTTGCTTTCTCCAACAAAGCCATCGTGATTGGTGTTACAATGGTTTTACATTTCTCTGCTTTTCGAAACCTTCTTGCAACCCTTCTCATAGCTTGTCTTCTTATATCCTCCAGCATATTGATGACAGGCTTTGATCTTGCCATCTTGATTGTCCTATTGAAACTCTCCGATAAATTGTTATGCACATCAGCACAATGAGACTCAACACTGAAGAAAGCACGACACCACCTATGTGGTTCAGTTTCTAGTAAAGCGTGATATGCAGCATGATCATATGACCGAACCAACTGCATCTTTTCTTTATACTCTCCTTCAGTGTAACTGTAGGCAACTCCCCAAAAAAGATTCTTGTATTCTGACCTTGCGAAACCTAGTTTCTTCCAATTTGCATATATATGTCTTGCACACATACGATGCTCTGCACGTGGAAGCTCAGCCTCTATGGCAATTACTAAACCCTGCCAATGAAAATTCATAAGCATAAAGATGGTGAAGAAAAATGAAAGTGGTAAACATTAAAGGTTAAGAAACATTCATGATACCTTTTGTTTATCTGAAATGATGGTCAAGTTGTCCCCATTCCCCAACTCAAGGTCTATCTTCAGCTTTTGAACAAACCAGCCCCAAGTGTCTTTGTTTTCACCTTTGACTACTGCCCATGCAATTGGATACATCCTATTATCTGCATCTCTTCCAACAGCTGCAAGTAAATCACCATTCAACTCCCACTTCAAGAAACATCCATCTAAACCAATAACCGGTCTACAACAACTCTTCCATGTGTTCCGAAATTCCTCAAAGCAGATGTAGAAGCAATCAAACATCTCTACACCATTTTTAATGACAGTGATAAGATCAGTTTTGATATTTTTATGTGTTCGTTGAAGCTCTGCCTCATAATCCCACAACTTACCAAACTGAGTTGTTTGAGCTTCGAGGATGGTCTGCAAAGCAATATGTCTTCCTCTGTAGCACTTTGATATAGGAACAACAATATTATACCGCGCTTTTATTGTATCTTTGATCTGTGCTGCTTGTAAGCAAATATTCCTTCTTATCTCTTCTCTAAACAACCCAGCAATAACACTTTGCTTCAACATTGAAACCCTACTTGTTTTTCCATGATTGTGCTTCCTCACTTTCCTCTGCTTCTCTTTCTGCTGCCTCTTGTTCTTCATAATTTTGATAGGCTTCCTTATCTGGTTTTGCTTTCAAACCTTCATCAAAAAGCTCTATAAACCTACCATCATTACCACCATTTCCAGCATCTAAAACAACCTCATGTCCCTCATCAGCCGGAGGCTTATCTTCTGCACCAACCACATTCTCTTCTACCATAGGCTTATCTCCTGCACCAGCCACATTCTCGTTTACAATAAGCTCATCTCCTGCACCTGCCAAATTCTTTTCTACCAGATGCTCACCTCCTGCACCAGCCACATTATCTTCGTCAGACTCATGTCTTTCATCCTCAGACTGCTCAGGTTCTTCATCTTCTTTTGGCCTGTCAACTTCTTCATCACTATCTTCATCTTCTCTTTCTGGTTTATTTCCAACAGCCTCATCCTCACCACCACATTGAAGATCTTCACGTTGGATGGTTGGGAGATGAAGAGTGGTAGTAGTCTCACAGTATTCAAGAAAAATATCAAGCTCACCTGTTTTTTTTCCTACAAAGCACAATAAGTACATATCTTCTCCATAGCCTTCACATGCATAGTCTACGGTCCTCATATCCTTCTCTGCCTCTTTGTACCAAATCAACATAATTGGTGCAGTGATCTTTGCATGATGAATACTGAAGTCTAAAAATTTCTCCCATGTGATTTCAATAATCTTCCAAGTCACGCTCTTAAACCCCAATTCTCCCATGTAGTAGAAATCATCTCCTTCTTTGGTCATAGTTCCACCAAAGTGGATTGTGAGTTTTAACATGTCTCCGTCACTATAAATAAGCACAAATTGCAACGTTAATATAATATATCTAGGTAAATAAGTAATTGATCACACAAATAAGCGTAGGAAACAAGAACAAGTAAGAGAACCCATTCACATGAAAACTCCATCATGCTTAATTAAAAGTAGATTATATGATGCAGAACATGAAAAACAAGTCATTAACAGACAAAAAAAAAGCTTCTAAGAATTCAGTGTTAGATATCAAAATTAAACACATTTAAGATCCAAAGAACCAAAAATAAACACATTGGAAATCAATCAGAACTTTTGTTAAAAAACGAGAATCTAAATCTGAGACTAGTAATTAAAAAAACCACACAAATCTTGAAAGGATAAATCTATAAATTATAGAAAGGTAAACCAAATTTTCAGCTATCATTGTGCATCACTATAACCTTAACTATAGTTGTTGTAGTCGTGCTAATTTTGTATACTCAAAAGCTAGAATGTACATTCTACATAAAATCAAAATCAATTGAGGTGAAATTGAAACCGAAAATCAAACACAAGAAATAAATTGTTAACCCCAAAATCAAACACACGAAGAAAGAAATTGCAACCCAGAAACCCAGAAATTAAATCCCTAAGTATGGTGTTCATGGTCAAAATCTCGAACCCAGAATTAATACACAAACACAAAATACAATCGAGAACAAGAAGGACAAAATTGGTCCACTAATAACCTGGTATTGAAGGACTAAAACGACACTTACCCCATAGAATTTGTTCGTTCTCGGTGACTCTAAAACCGTCAAAGTTGGAGTTCTTCCCCTTAGAACTTCAGAAGTGAAAATCAATAATTTCTTCTTTACTAGAACAAACTTCGAACTCGTACGATTTTCCCTTCGAATTCCACTCTCAAATGCTCTTTCTCTTTTCCATTTTCAAGTTTAGCCTCTCAACTCTCGTTTGTTTCTGAGTTATTTTTTTTTAAGAGAAAACCCTAACTCGTTATCGATTTGGAGATTTTTTTTTTTTTTAAATATTTTTGTAAATTAATTTAAAGAAAACGTTTTAATTAAACATTATTAAAAAAAAAAAAAACTGTTCTGTTAACGGTGTTACTGTTTCGTTAACAGTGTTACTATTCCGTTAAATAGCAGTTAACCATATTAATTATTCCATCCATTTTTAGGGTTGAGAAAAGGCGGGAAGTAGTTTCATGATTTAAACTGTTAGTAAAAATACTTTGAAGGTTTAAACTGCTAGTGAAATACTTTCAAGGTTTAAAGTGCTAGCGTTTGACACTTTCAAGGTTTAAAATGAGATTTTCCCCAATATATATCATGGGACTCTCAAGAATAAACTGAGCTATAGAAGAACGCTAAAGGTAAGATAGCCAACCGATGCATACAAGAACATTTTCTCATCTACCCATCCCATATACAAAGATTCTGCTACCACCTAATCCTAAACCCAAAAGATGATCCTAAATCTACCCTTAGGCACTTTTCTGCCATGAATCCTATTTGGATCAACTCATTCTTCTTTCTTTATTTATTCATTCTAAGGAAAAGGGTTCTTAAGCTTTCTTGCTTATGCTAGCGGATTGGGTTCTTTTAAAACTGAGGCTCTTCTATTCTTCTTATTAATTAAGATACTTCAGGCTTTTTGCCTTTTTTTCCTTTTTTATCTTTCTGAGCCTATACATTTCTTTTCTTCTTTTTCAAATCCCAAATCCTTTACTAGAGCAGCTATCTTATTTTCAGCTTAGACCTTTTCCCAGAACTTCTTTTCTTCCCTTTCTCTTCTTTTCTTCCCCTTTGAATCCCAAAATAAAACTCAAGCTCGGTTTAGTTAACTCGAGGTGTGAACTCGGTCTCCTAACCGAGCTTATACAACTGAGCTCAATCCCCTATTCTAAATTCCAGAGTATCCTCCTAACCACAGTTCAGTTCCCCACCTAGTTCTATCTAGCTCAAAGGTTATGAACCAGAACTATATGTATGAGAAACCGTTCTTGTCGGCACAGACCTAACACTTTCTACCAAGCTCAATCCTGAAATAGGCCTCACATTCACACATAGAGTATTGTTGGCTTGAAAGGAAGGTCAAGGTTAAAGGTAGGGGAAACTGTTCCAATGATGGGAATCAGCTATTTGGATTCACAAGGGTGGTGAAAAGAGTAAGAGAATCCAAATATGTATAAGGTATCCATGAGTTCAAATCAAAGGCATAGACATGATAATTGCAATTCAGTTTAAGGTTCTAATAGATAGGGGATGATATCAGATCAAGACATGCTTCAGCCAAAACTAAATGTCAAACAATGCAATCTAGGCATGGTGCGGTCTTATGCTTCAGACTTACATGAACGCATTAGACAACTATTAACTAGGGCATTGAGACTATTTCATAAACCAGCATGCTTACAAGGCTTTTATCATCCTAGTCCCCTATGCAGATGCACAAATCTATATGAAATGCATCTAGACTCAATCCTAAACATGAATGCAATCTACATGAACACTCTGTTTTTGTGGAATGCTTTTCTGAAATTTTTCAAATTTTTATGGTTTTTCTTATGCAAATAGATTAGATGCTATGCAGACTCAATGTGCAAAATTTGAAATAAGAAAACAGTAAACGATATCAAATGCATCTCAAACCCTCCCCCAAACTTGAATTACACAGTCCCTTGTGTAATAAAAGATTCAAAGGAAGGTATGAGAATGAAAAAGCAATAAGAAAAACTAAAGATGAATGGTATAAACAATGGTAAAGAGTGGAGTTGTACCTCAGTGTTGGGTGTTCTAACTCGGTCATAAGGTCGAGTTTGATGGCCGAGTGGTTTGGTATGAAGATCTAACTCGGCCAAGCTGATCGAGTTAGACTGTCCGAGCTTGATTGATGACCTCTAGAGGGGTAGCTCGGTTTGCCAAACCGAGCTTGATGGCCGAGCTTGATTTGTTGAGATTTTGACTCGGCCTGGTTGATCGAGCTAATTGGTCGAGTCTGATTTTTTTTGGGCTTCCCTGCCTTTCTTTGCATAATCCTGAAATCTCAAACCTGACCAACAAAACTACTAGAAAACATATTAAAAGAAATAAGAAACCTTAAAGCAAAATATTTACAAAGATAGTCATGGGACTTCCTCCCAAGTGAGCTTGTTTAAAGTCACTAAGCTTGACTTCCTTACTGGAATCATGGAGGCTGTAAGAGAGGAACTGAGGTCCTCTTTTCCTTGGTGGGTAGATCAGCAAACTCATCGTGCTTCCTTGACCAATCAGCAAACTGACTCTCAATAGCTTCCTCCTCTAGGTAAGCTTCCTCTTGATAAGGTGGGTAGTCTATTTTTCTAGACCATTCTGATGTGAGTTCACTTCCCTTCCTGCTAACCAGAGTTATAGCTATATCAGGTGGGATACCCTTGATGTTTTCTAATCCTTGATTGGCCTTCCCTTGGAGCGACTTGATTTGATCTTTCAGCTCTTTCACAGTGTCTTTTAGCTCCACTATAGCCTTGTCCTGCCAATTAGACCTTTCTTTGAGTGCAATCCACTCATCTAGCCCACAAATGTCAGGCTCGGTTTGCCAACCGAGTTTGCCCATCGAGTTAGAAACATCCGGACATGTGAGAGCTTGACTCTGTTTGTAGACCGAGTTAACTGGTCGAGCTTGATTCAAACTTGTCTTTTCTGCAGCCTTAAACTCTGTTTCAGATCCAGCTATGCCCTGACAGATTCCTGATCCAGCTTTACTATCCATTACCAATGCTGGCTTCAGTGGATCATCTTCATAAGGCTTTCTCAACAACTCATCAGTGCTATCATTCAATTCCTTAATGGAGAAGATCTGTCCCTCTATTGTGGGCTTCCTTATAGCATCATTGATATCAAACTCCATCCTCAGATTTTCAGCCAGGTTAAGAGCAATCCTTCCTCCCTTCACATCAATTACAGTCCCAGCAGTTGCCAAGAATGGCCTTCCAAGAATCAGTGGATCTGCTGGTTCTTCATCCATTTTCAAAACCACAAAGTCGGCAAGAACTTTTACCTCACCTATCTTCACAGGAAGATCCTTCAGCATTCCCTGTGGGGATCTTGTTGAACCATCAGCTAGCACTAGGGTGATATTACAGGGTCTGAAGTCCTCTACTTTTAGCTTCTGAGCTATAGACAGAGGCATAAGGCTGACAGCAGCTCCAAGGTCACAGAGACTACTTTTGAAGTTCAGAGTCCCTATTGAGCATGGAAGAGTGAATGAACCTGGGTCTTCAAGCTTATCCTTGATCACCCTCTCTCCTATGACTGTCTGGCAATCATATTTCACTTCTTTCATAGCCTCAGCTTTCATCTTCCTTCTCAAGAGTTCTTCCTGAAGGGTTTTTCCTTGGTTGGGGATGGTCGCAAAGATAGTTTCCAAAGGCATTATCTCCTCAAGCTTGTCCACTGCACTAATTAAGTCAGCTCTAGCCTTTTCCAAGAGTTCTTGCTTGAATCTCCCAGGGAAAGGAATCTTGGGAACATAAGAAGGGGGAATGTAAGGTACCCTTTTCTCTTCTTGAACAATTTGAGGCTTGAGCTCGGTTGCATCAACTCGGTTTGGTGACCGAGTTTGATCACCTTTGGTCTCTCCTTGAACTCGGGCCTCTGATCGAGTGCATTGACCGAGTGCAGGCTTTGGAGTTTCAGATTTGGCTACTTTTTGATAGAAAGCCTCCCCTTCTTGAACCTCACTGTCCTCAGTGACTGGTATAGTCTCTTTTCTGGTAGGTTGCTTGCCTTCACTCAGCAATGTGATAGCATGGGCAGTGGCAAACTCCTTGGGGTTTTGGATAGTAGTCCATGGGAGGTGGTCTATAGGCTGAGCAGAGGAAGATGTGATCTTGTTCACTATATTCTCCATTTTGGAGGTAATTTCTGCAATTTGAGAGTTGAGATTGTTGACATTGCACTCCAGCATGTTTTGCATTTCTGACAACTGTGTGGTGAATCTTGTTGCAGTAGTAGCTTGTCCTTGTAACAGTTGATGCATCATTTGTTCTATAGCACTAGATGGTGCAGTAGATGCCTGGGCTTGCAGAGGTACAAAACATGGTATTGTGTTCATGACAGACTGCTGTTGATAGCTTTCATGATATTGCTGCTGAAATGGATTCTGATTGTGAGGAGCGAAATGGTTGTTCTGGAATTGTTGCTGCGGTGGGTAGGTATGATAGTTGTTGGAACCCCTAGAAACAAATTGAACCTGCCTCTGCTGCGCTTGTAGGAGCTTATCCAGCTTATTATTCAGATCTTCAAACATCTTGAAGGAGACGACTAACTCGGGATGCAGAACTCGGTTTGGAACCGAGTGAGCTTCAATTGAGGTGACTGAGCTCGGGGTGCATGAGCTCGGTTTGGGAGACCGAGCTAGGGTGATAGAGCTTAGAGAGTGCTTAACTCGAGGTGACAAACCGAGTTGGAGTGACCGAGTGGTACCTGAATCAAACTCGAGTTGGAGACCGAGTGGTACCTGAAACAGATTGAAACCAACAAGTGAGTAACAAAGTAAAAAGAAAAGAACTTGATCTCAGAAGTTTTGCAATCCTAAATGAAACAATTAGATCCCAACTGGCAACGGCGCCAAATTGATAACTAGGTTTTTTATACACCTAAAGCTACCTATTGCCCAAATTGTAGTACAAAGGGCTATCGAATCCAATCGGGACTATTGTAGGCAATCAGGATGTAGCAAATCTATCTAATTCAAGCCAAATAGAAAGGTTGGAAGTAACAGGGTGAAACAACTAAAACAAGAACTAATAAACAGTAAAAGAGACTAGAAACAAAGATTCATAACAGCAAAAGAGAATAGAAACAGAAACAGAGCAAGCTAAGAACAGGAAAACAGAGTATCAAAAAGTAGAAAACTATCAGGATGAGAAAAGGTCCTAAGGATGAGTTCTAGATCTGGTATTCTTCATGGTGGACACTAGTGACTTCATAAACAACTTCATAGAAGGGATCTCCTAACTATGAGAGTCAAAAGAGTAATAGATCCACTTCCCAGTTACATCTATCACCAGATTCTCTAAACTTCCTAATCTTGGAATCCACACCTATGCCCCATTGACTGTCACTAACACTCAGATAGGATTCCAATGAAACATGAAGAGAATAAGCATTAAGAACACAGCTCATAAATGTCAAACTACAACTTGCTTTCCTATGATCCTAGATCAATCATTGGAAAGAAGCTCCAGATCTCTGGTATTAGCAGATCTGGTGTTTCTCAAGTGATGTGCAAGGAAACACCAAGATCAGATTCCAAGTGGGTGTACAGGGAATCAGCATTAGAAATAGCTAACCCAGAAGAGATCTTAAGCTTTAGAACCCTAAATCTACTAGAACCACCATGAATCATAACCCAGATCTAACCCATCCTCAAGAACCCTAATTCACTACTCAGACTTCATCATCAGAATCATAAACCCAGAAAATGAAATAGTTTCCATAATCATAATCTAGAGATTGAGATGAAGAAGGAATAGAAGAAATAAACTAAAAAGGATCAAAGGATCAAAAGTAATTGCAAATACAAAATCAGATAGATCTAGAGAGGTTTTCAGAGAACAAAGAGAATAAAAACGTATCCTGCGGCTGCTGACCTAATTAGAGTATAAATACTCTAGGTCAAAAACCCTAGTACAAAAAGACAAAATAAACTAAAGTCCTTAGGTCGGCTGCCTTGAGCTCGGGCTCCTCTGGTCGAGTGGTGTGGTCGAGTGGTGTGCTTCAGGCCTTGGATCCTCGGACTCGGTTGCACGAGCTCGGTTTGGTGGTCGAGTGGACGTGGTCGAGTGCTCTTGGTCGAGTGCTAACTCCTCTTTGCCTTCATCTCGGTCAGATGACCGAGTGCATGTGATCGAGTGGTGTTGGTGGGTTAGTTTGCACTCGGTCTAACTCCAGGTCGAGTGGTCTTGGTCGAGTGCATGCTGGTCTTGGTCTTTAGCTCGGTCATGAGGTCGAGTCTTCACACCGAGCTTGTGTCTCCATGTTCCTTGATCTCCAGCAAACATCCAAAACACCTAAAAGATAGCTCCAATATGCAATATGTATGCAAAGCTAAAGCAAACCTATCATGTAACCTATATGAATGAAATGGATAGATATGGAGTAGAACTAGTGATGAAACTATGCTAAAATGGATGAAAATGCAAGTTTAGAAGTGGTAAAATGCAGAGACATCATGCAGAAGACTTGTTTCCTCTCTTCCTCTGACAATGGTTGTCTCATCAAAGAATCAATATTGCCGGTACAAAGTTGTGATTTTCTTGAATTTATAATCCTCTTGGCTACCACTATGCCAGCCTTCGTGGCCAAAACATTAAAATCAGCACCCACGAATCCGGAAGTCTGCCTAGCAATGCTTGCACGGTCCAAATCGCTATCGAGTGAAAAGTGGCGGGTTGCGACAGAGAAGATCTCTTCTCTAGCATTCTCATTTGGCAAACCAAGGCAGATCTCCTGGTCGAAACGCAAAGATCTCCTCAAAGCAGGATCAAGAGCGTCAGGCCTGTTGGTAGCTCCAATTACAAGCACATGTCGAGAGGAATTTATCCTCTCTTTGTTCTTTAAGAGCATATACTTTTCATCCATACAATTCAGTAACTGATAGGTGCAGGCCCATGAGAGTTTACATTCGGAAGAGGAAGACTTGTTCTGATTCAGGGGGTTTGACTGGTTGACTTCTTTGCTGACGTGGAGGCTGCAAAGAAGAAAAGAGAAGAAGTCGTTAGAAGATTCGAGAATATGTAAATAACAACTGTACTCTCTCAGATTCTTTTATCCAATTTGTTGTAATCGGATCTTGGGTTGTTAGAGTTTATTCTCTGCAATTGGGCGATGATCAAGAGTCTGTTCTTGGTTATCGAAGGTTTGGGTTGTTGAAACTCTTGATAATTGAATACACAGGTCATTCTCTTATCAAATTGGTGCGGTGATGAGCTCAACGAACAACGCGGCGGCGCTAATGGAGGACGAATCGGAGCAGTTAGCGGCGGAGTTACAAGGCACAGTGGAGGAGTTGAATAGCGAACTGGCGGTGCTTCGTGGTGGCTGGAAGAGGCTGACAGATGCTTACAGCGGTGTGACGAGCAGAGTTTCCGCGATGGAGAGCCATCTGGCTTCGGTTGACGCGCGATTGGATTCTTTTGATAAGAATCTAAGTTCGATCACACATATCTTAACGCGAATGGAAGCTAATCAGTGTTCCGATAAAGCAATTGGGAAACGAAAAGCTACGGCGTCGACTTCTGCGAATTCGGCTCAGGTACATTCTTTAGACTGTGATGACGATGTAGTTGAGCGAGCTCTTGGTACTAGAGGAATTCATAATGTGTTAGAGAATCGGAATGGAATGTTGAAGAAGATAGAGTTACCGGTTTTAGATGGGAATCGTCCTTATGGTTGGATCACATAAGCGGAGAGGTTTTTCAAATTGGGGAATTATAGAGATGTTGATAAGTTGGATCTTATGTCTGTGAGCTTACAAGGTCCAGTATTGAATTGGTATAATCGTGAGGTTGAAAAGGCAGAATTTCTGAATTGGTCTCAGTTTAAGAGGAGGTTGATTGCCAGGTTTTGTCAGAAGATTGATGAGGATCCAGGGAAACGTTTGTTCAGTATGAGGCAGACTGGTTCGATAGTGGATTATGTGAATGAGTTTGAGGAATTGTCGACAGTGGTGAAGGGTGTTGAGGAAGCTAATCTGAAACATGTGTTTTATCTTGGATTGAAACCAGAAATGCAAGAAGTTATCAAGATGAAAGAACCACAAGGGTTAACAGAACATTTTAATGCAGTTATGAGAATGGAGGATAGTGCTTTCTGTTCATCTATGGCTGCTGCAGCACATCCTACTCAAAGTAGAAGGACTACATACATTCCTTTAAAGTCATCTTCTCAATATAATAGTCAACGTTCCGTGTCTCCATTTTCGGGTTCAGAAAGCTTAAAGGAAAACACAAAACTCACTCAGAGTGACAAACCAGCTTGGAAATCGCAGAACACAGGACCGTTTGTGAAGAGATTAACACCAGCTGAAATGGATGAAATGAGAAGATTGGGGTTGTGTTACAAATGCAAAGGGAAATGGTCTAAGATGCATAAATGTCCGAACTTAGAGTTGAAAGTGCTGACGGTGCTCAACGGTTGTGAAGTAGAAGTTTGTGAAGAGGAGTGGTTTGATTCAGTGGAAGATGAGTCTGATCAAGTGACAGAAGAAGTAGGATTATCTCTCATGTCAATGCTAGGCTTACCGGATTATACAACAACAAAACTTTGGGGAACTATTGGGAAGATGAAGATTGTGATCATGTTGGATAGTGGAGCTACTCACAATTTTATTGATCCAGAAATTGTGTCTAAAGCAAAATTAGTCACAACACAACATCACAGATTGAGAATCAAATTAGGTACTGGTATCACAGCATCAGGTACTGGCATTTGCAAAAGTGTTTCCTTCAGTTTGCAAGATGTAGATTTTGTTGCGGATTTTGTGGTGTTAGACTTGGGAGATGCAGATATTATTTTGGGAATTCAATGGTTGAGGACATTAGGGAAGTGTGGTATGAACTGGGATACCCATGAGTTGTCTTTTAATCATAGAGGAGCAATTGTGACACTCCTTGGCGATCCCACTATCCATACCAAAGATACTTCTCTGCATATGATACATCAATCAGCTGGTGATTCATTGGAACTGTGTCAACTTGAACCTGCCAAGGTTTTACAACAGATTCCGGAACCAGTTGAGCGCTTATTGGATAGGTTTGTGAATATTTTTGAGGAACCAACTCAGCTCCCACCTAAGAGAGGTCATGAACATGCTATTAACTTAGTAGCAGGAGCTGGACCAATAAGCGTTAGACCGTATAGGTACCCACAAGCCTATAAAGAAGAAATGTCTAAGCAAGTATCGACTATGCTGTCCTCGGGTATCATTAGGCCAAGTCGCAGTCCTTATTCTAGTCCAGTCTTACTAGTTAAAAAGAAGGATGCTACATGGCGTTTTTGCATTGATTACAGAGCTTTGAATAAGGTGACAGTGCTCGATAAATTTCCAATCCCAATGATTGACCAACTACTTGATGAGTTACATGGAGCTATGGTGGTTTCAAAATTGGACCTGCGCTCTGGTTATCATCAGATTTGTATGGAAGAAAGGGATATTGAGAAAACAGCGTTTAGAACGGCATATGGTCATTATGAGTTCTTGGTGATGCCTTTTGGTCTCACAAACGCACCAGCCACATTTCAAGCTTTGATGAACACTCTGTTTCGTGCCTTCTTGGGGAAATTTGTTCTTGTCTTTTTTGACGATATATTGGTATATAGCAAGTCGCTTGAAGATCATGTTCAGCACTTGCAACAGGTTTTACAGATTTTTGAGCAGCAGAAGCTGTTAGCCAACAGAAAGAAATGCTTGTTTGGTCAGGAGCAAGTGGATTATTTGGGCCATATAATTTCTCAAGCAGGAGTTGCAACTGATCCAGCAAAAACATAGGCAATGAGACATTGGCCAGTACCAAAGAATGTCAAAGAATTAAGGGGTTTCTTGGGTCTATTACAGAAAATTTGTGCAGGGTTATGGAGTTATTGCAAGACCTTTGACAGATTTGCTGAAGAGGGATCAGTTTGACTGGACTCCTAGAGCTCAAATGGCATTTGATCAGCTGAAGGAAGCAATGAGTTCAGCTCCTGTTCTAGCTTTGCCAGATTTTTCAGAAGTATTCATTGTGGAATCTGATGCTTCAGGTTATGGGTTGGGTGCGGTATTGATGCAAACCCAGAGGCCAATAGCTTATTTCAGTTCTGGTTTATCAGATAAAGAGCAGATAAACCCAATATATGAGAGAGAGCTTATGGCGATTGTTTTGGCAGTAAATAAATGGCGACATTATTTACTTGGCAGGAAGTTCATGGTTCATACAGATCAGAAAAGTTTGAAGTTTCTGCTCGAGCAAAAAGAAGTGTCAATGGATTATCAACGCTGGTTGACTAAGCTGTTAAGGTATGATTTTGATATTACCTATAAGCCAGGTGTTGAGAATAAAGCGGCAGATGGGCTATCTCGAATTATTATGGATCATAAGTCGACTACAGCGCATACATTGATGGCATTGACTGTTCCAGCTTGTTTGCAGTTACACGACATCTTCAAAGAGATTGAGTCGGATAAGTTGTTGGGAGAGTTAAAGGAGAAAGTGCAGGCTGGTTTAGTGGTGAAAGCAGGATTTACAGTTGGGGATGGGAAATTACTTTACAAAGGCAGATTGGTGATTCCAAAGTCTTCTGCTTATATTCCAATGATTCTTAAGGAGTATCATGATAGTGTGGTGGGGGGACATTCTGGTGTATTGAAGACGGTAAAGAGGATACAACAGTTGTTTTATTGGAAGCACATGTCAAAGGATATACAGAAATATGTAGCTCAGTGTGATATTTGTCAAAGACACAAGTATTCAACGTTAGCTCCGGCTGGTCTTCTGCAACCTCTTCCAATACCAGAACAGATATGGGAAGCTTTATCAATGGATTTCATTGAAGGGTTGCCAATTTCCTATGGTGCCAATGTCATTCTTGTGGTGGTTGATCGATTAAGTAAGTCAGCTCATTTTCTGAAATTGAAACATCCATTTACCGCCCATGATGTTGCTATGAAGTTTATGAATGAGATCGTGAGGCTACATGGATACCCTTCTTCCATTGTATCTGATCGTGATAGGATTTTCCTGAGTTCTTTTTGGAAGGAAATGTTTAAAGTGGCGGGAACGCATTTGAAATACAGCACAACATTTCATCCGCAATCTGATGGGCAGACAGAGGTTATTAACCGTTGTCTTGAAACTTATTTGCGTTGTTTTGCATCAGCGCATCCGAAAACTTGGGCCAAATTTTTACCGTGGGCAGAGTTATGGTATAATACAAGTTTCCATACGGCGTTGGGCACTACTCCATTCGAGGTTGTTTATGGTAGACATGCTCCAAGTGTATTGAAGTATGAAGTTGGGTCAACTAGAAACTTTGAGTTGGAAACAATGCTTAGAGAGAGAGACTCCATGCTTATTCAGATTAAGGGTCATTTACAAAGAGCTCAAGAGAGGATGAAAAACAATGCAGACAAGCACAGGAGGGAACTAGAATTTACAGTGGGTGATAAGGTTTTTCTTAAACTCAGACCTTACCGACAACAATCAGTTTACAAGCGTGTCTACCAGAAGCTGGCAGCCCGTTATTATGGTCCTTACGATGTTTTGGCCAGAGTTGGAGCGGTAGCTTATAGGTTGAAGTTGCCAGTGGAGTCCAAGGTACATCCAGTGTTCCATGTGTCGCAACTTAAGCCAGTCTTGGGAGTTAGTCACGTTGTATCTGAGTTACCGACTTCGTTCTCAGTAAATGAGGAGCTATTAATCGAGCCAGAGGCGGTTTTAGATACGCGCTACGACAAGGAGGGTCACTTGGAGGCACTGGTTTCTTGGACAAATTTGCCGGATCATGAGAACTCTTGGGAGAGAGCTTCTTGGTTATTCAGTCAATTCCCTCACTTGAAGCTTGAGGACAAGCTTTTTGTTGCCGACAGGGGTATTGATAGGCGCATGCCCATGAGAGTTTACATTCGGAAGAGGAAGACTTGTTCTGATTCAGCGGGTTTGACTGGTTGACTTCTTTGCTGACGTGGAGGCTGCAAAGAAGAAAAGAGAAGAAGTCGTTAGAAGATTCGAGAATATGTAAATAACAACTGTACTCTCTCAGATTCTTTTATCCAATTTGTTGTAATCGGATCTTGGGTTGTTAGAGTTTATTCTCTGCAATTGGGCGATGATCAAGAGTCTGTTCTTGGTTATCGAAGGTTTGGGTTGTTGAAACTCTTGATAATTGAATACACAGGTCATTCTCTTATCAGTAACTGCGTCACAATACGAGTGTCCATACCTTTCTGTTGATTCTCCCTCTTTGATGCAATTGCGTCAATCTCATCTATAAATATTATGGAGGGTGCACTTCTATAGGCTTTAGAGAAGAGTTCCCTAATATTCTCTTCTGATCCACCTAGAACAAGGGAAGGGACAACTCAATATCAAACTAATCTATAGCAATACAAGAGAAAAGAAGAAAAACAAGATAAAGAGGGTGGTCATACCAGAAACACCTGATACTAATTCAGAAGCAGAAAGCATATAAAAGGGTACACCAGCTTCGTTGGCGATGCATGGCACAAGACAACAAGTGTTTATATCCGGGACTCAACAAACATATCAGATTATGCACTCCTTATGTTTGGTGGCAATCTTATCCCAAGCAAAACTGGGGAAGGTATAGAGATGTTGGGAGGGTATCTCCATTTCTCAGCCTCGAAGAACGTCTTGGAACTGATACATGTAAAGTTCTAAAATGTCTGTCAAATCTGTCTTGTTCTTCATATGTGTTTTGTGATGTGAAGAGGATTATATGATTGTGCAGAGATTGCGGTGAGAGGTGGATAAGCTACTGAATAGGAAGATAGAGGATCCGAGTTTGGACATAACGGTGGAGGGGAAAGGAGTGGTTTCAGCTGTGGTGGAGTTGTTACATAGCCGAAACATCAGGAATTAAGCAAAATGAGTGATTAAAAAAACCTTAATTATTGGAAAACGAGATCAATAGTTGTGACTCCAAGCTCAGCTTTAATTTGAAAAGCTAATACAAGTTGTAGTTTAGAGCTGTTGGATTAGTGAGGATTAACAATAAAAAGTTGTGGTTGAGAAAGTTTTGCCTTATTTGTTTTGGCTAGGCCAAGTTTTGTTGTGTCATTTTAATTTCCATTTTCAGCTATCTTTTATTTGTGGTTGTAATGCTTATGTTATATCATCATCATCTTGTTGCTGCCTAGCAATTTATTTTTATCTAATGAAATTGCTTACAGAGATGGATTTTCGACAAAAGCATAGTTAGTTTTTAGTTTCAAATGTCACATTAATGAGCTGTAATCTGATTCTTGAAGCTTTCTCGCCTGTCCAATGATACTTAATGAGCTGAGAAAGTGAGTGTGTTTTTTTTTTGGCACCATGTGGAGCTCTGGATACATATGATTTGAGAATATATCCTTTGTTGTCTTCTCTATCAGACGAGACTTTCTTTTTTAGCCATGACTTGATCTTAGGAACCGCTGCAATGGTGGGTAACAACTAACAAGAAGTTTATTTGGCACCACGCCCTTCTTAAGAGTTGAATGAGCTCTGGTTACATTTGAGAATCAATGAGAGTGAGCTACTTCTACAATAAGAAAAATCTGCCAATTAAAATGATACATCAAAAGTGTTGTCTTCGGTTAAACTGAAATGAAATGTATGACTGAAATTGACTGCATTTTCATGACGTTTAACCAGGATCCCTTAGTCCCGATTTTCATTTTATACATTTTTCCTTGCTACAAGGGGTAGTACAGTTGGGTTTGGGAAGATGTGAATTGGTTTGAATAAAGTTAGAAAGCAGAGAGATAAGAGATGATGGCAAAAATTCACAATTATTAAAAATTAAAAAGTCAAACACTGTGTTTCACCTGTATTAACTTTATATTTGTGTGTAAAAATTCTTCTATTTAAGGCGGCACGAGATCTTTTAGGGTTTAGGGTTTAACCTGCTTCACCTCTTCACATATACACACCTTTCCCTGATTCCCACAAACTCTAATTGTCTGAAAAAACTTAAGAGATGAGGAAACGAGGTATGAGCGGGAGAGTTCATGATTTGAGATTTACGAATCTAGTTGTAGAATCATGTGGTAAGGGACTAGGAGGAGATCGTAGATGACGTACTCCGTGCCAAGCACAGTAAATGGGCTCGTTCGAAACGTCAGAATCTCATGAACAAAGTTAAAAATATCGTAAACTCCAGGAGCAATGAAGGGAAACAGGAAGAGGAAAGCAATACAAGTAGGAAGAAACAGAGGCTAGATGATCCTGATTTATGTATATCATCATCATCACCTTCTCCTGCTTCATCATCAGGCAATGTATTGACAACTGACGAAGATACATGCTTTGATATCACCAATGAGAGTCTACGCGTTTCTTACTCTGATAAACCCAGGACGCATGTAGACACCACAACGAGGAAGAAAGCAGATGTATCTAGTGAAGATGGAAGTAAAAGTTATGATGTAGATGTTAAAAAGGGACGCATGTAGGCACCATTAAATTCAGGTGCATGCTTAATCGCAAAACTCGGAGCAACAAGAATCTTGAGCTAGTAACCCTTTCAAATCAAGAGCTAGCTAAGTTAGAACGAAGAACCAGGAAAGCGAAGAATTCAGAAGCGATGTTGCGTACTATCATCATGGCTGATGAACATGGAGTTCTCCGGGACAGGGATGGCCATGCATACAATGCAGGGGGCCAAAGGATCGATGACAACGGCCAAGTCATTGTTGAGGCTGTGGTACCCGTCCAGGGTGCTGGTGTCGATCGACACCCACCAGCTGCTGGTGGGGTGTTGGTTGGACAAGGTGCACCTGGTGCCTTAGGTCCACGTGCAATGACATTGGGGGATTACAACCGGCCAGAGCAGTTCTATGCCAACCGGTCTGCCATCCGCTCGCCTCCGTTTCAAAGGAATGACTTTGAACTCAAACCTGCATACTACACGCTTGTAGGTCAGAACCCTTTCCACGGGCTATCACATGAGCACCCTATGGACCACATTGAGCGGTTTGAGGATCTAGTCACTAGCATCAAGGCTAACGGGGTGTCAAACGACTATCTGTTCTGTAAGCTCTTCCCATACTCTCTTGCTGGGGAAGCAGCTTATTGGCTTAAGCAGTTGAAGCCGGGATCACTGACCACTTGGGAGGACACTAAAAATGCTTTCCTGAACAACTTTTATGATGATGCACAGTGTGAAGAGCTGAGGACGAAGATTTCAGCCTTCTCTCAAGGACCTACTGAGGCATTCAAGGCCGCTTGGGCAAGGTTCAGGGCTTATCAGAGAGATTGTCCACACCATGGGTTCAGTGAGGTTCAGTTGCTTGGGATTTTCTTCAGGGGTATCGATTGGAGGTATCAGATGGCTCTGGATGCTGCAAGTAATGGCAACTTCAATACCAGATATCCTGAGGATGCTGTGGTACTAATAGAGAACTTGGCTTCAAGCAACAGTACTAAGAATGCTGACTTCGAGAGAAAGAAGCAAGCTGGGAACTTAGATGGAAGTCAGATAGCTGAGGTAAAGGCGAAACTTGATACGGTTCACAACCTTCTAATAAGCAAGAAGCAGGTCCAGTTTGCTGCTGAGGTTGAGACCTATGAGCCAGTTGATGAGCATGAGGAGCAGGATGTTAACTATGTCGGTGGCACAGGCTTTCAGCGTTTCGGTAACTCACAAGGAAACCGAGGCTACAATGGGGGCAGTCCGCGGGGCAACTATCAAGGGAATCAGTCCTCCTCTACTTTCACTCAGCAGCCTCAGTATCAGCAGCACTATCAGAGCAGCAACAACTTCAATCAGAGGAACTATGGCTCATCTTCATATCAGAGCGTTCCACCACCTACTACAGAGAGCAAGATGGAATCGATGCTTGAGCAGATTCTAGAAGGTCAACAGAAGATCACCGTGGAATTCAATGGAAAGCTAGACTCACTGTATCAGGATTTGAATGGGAAGTTTGAGCAGCTGAACACTCATGTCAAGAAGTTAGACACTCAGGTTGCTCAGACAGCTGGAGCTATTAAGAGACAGGACGGTTTTCTTCCTGGGAAGACGGATACTAATCCGAGGCATCCAGTGAATGCCATCTCATTGAGGAGTGGGAAGAAGGTTGAGCCTGTGATCAGGAGTACTCTGACACCTGAAGAGATGATAGACTTAGAAGAAGTCGAAGACGAAGATGTTGTTCTTCCGGAGTTAGTGTCGATCGACACCAACACTATGTGTCGATCGACACCAGTTGATACAGAAGGGATTGATAAGGACAAAGCTGTGTCGATCGCTACCAAGGACACGACACATGATGTTAGTGTCGATCGACACCCTTCACGGACAGACAAGGCTTCTTCATCATCTGCTAAACCGATCACCGAATCATCATACAAACTGAGGATCCCTTATCCTCGAAACCCTAGGAAGTCTAAGCAAGAGATAGACGATGCCAGGTGTAAGGCTATGATGGACAAGCTCATTGTTGAGTTACCGTTGATTGATGCCATCAGGACATCCCCCACAATCAGACGGTACGTGAAACGCATGGTCACTAAGGATTTGAATGTTGAACAGGGTGCGATGATGATTTCCGCACATGTTAGTGCCGTGATTCAGAACAAGATTCCAGAGAAGCTTCCAGACCCAGGTAGTTTCGTCCTTGACTGCACCATCTTTGCAGAGAAGTTCGAACGGTCTTTATGTGATCTTGGTTCTAGTGTGAATTTGATGCCCAGATCAGTTGCTGTGAATCTTGGTATGACAGACTTTCAGCCGACAAGGATCACTCTCATCCTTGCTGATCGTTCTGTTCGTCTCCCAGACGGTATCCTTGAGGATGTTCCTATCAAGATAGGAGGTTGCTTGATTCCTACGGACTTCGTTGTGTTGACATATGAGGAAGAGCCTAAGGATCCGTTGATATTGGGACGACCATTCTTGGCTACAGCTGGTGCCATGATTGATGTCAGAAGGGGACGCATTGGTCTGAATGTAGGCAATTTAGTTATGAACTTTGAGATGGATAAGCTTGTAAAGCGGCCTACGATCGATGGTCAGACCTTCTGCGTCGAGACTCTCACGGATCTTGTTGAGGAGAGTTTCAAAGAGTTGCATTATGAGGACCCTCTAGAACGTGCTTTGATTGCTTCAGTGGATGAGGTTGAGCATTTAGATGATATTGCTGCTGGGTATGTCAAGCTAATGGATGCAACCAAGGAAGTGATGCACGTAGCGGGTGTCGATCGACACCAGTGTCCGGACAGACAAGAAAGCAGCTGATTGGAGCTTTGAGCGAGCTCCAAAGATAGAGCTTAAGCAACTCCCTGCGGGGCTCCGGTACGCATTCCTTGGTGAACATAATTCATATCCTGTTATTGTTAATGCATCCTTGAACAACGCAGAGCTTACCCTATTGCTAAGTAAGCTGCGCAAGTTTCGCAAGGCTCTTGGCTATTCTCTTGATGATATTTCAGGTATCTCTCCAGATCTGTGCATGCATAGGATACATCTTGAGGATGAGACTAAGTCATCAGTTGAACATCAGAGACGGCTGAATCCAAACCTGAAGGATGTGGTTAAGAAAGAGATCATGAAGCTGTTGGATGCAGGGATCATCTATCCGATTTCCGACAGTGATTGGGTCAGTCCAGTGCATGTTGTGCCTAAGAAAGGAGGAGTCACAGTGGTGCAGAACGAGAAAAATGAGCTGATACCGACTAGGACTGTGACAAGGCACAGAATGTGCATTGATTATAGGAAGCTGAACGCCGCTACAAGAAAGGATCATTTTCCTTTGCCCTTCATTGATCAGATGCTTGAGCGGTTAGCTAATCACCCTTATTATTGTTTCCTCGACGGTTATTCAGGGTTCTTTCAGATTCCTATTCAGCCAGATGACCAGGAGAAGACCACGTTTACATTTCCCTATGGCACTTTCGCATACCGCAGAATGCCCTTTGGACTATGTAACGCTCCTGCTACGTTTCAGAGGTGTATGATGTATATCTTCACTGACATGATTGAGGACAGTATGGAGGTATTTATGGATGATTTTTCAGTTTATGGGTCCTCATTCAAGGATTGTTTGGATAACCTATGCAGAGTGCTAGCTAGATGCGAAGAGACACACTTGGTTCTGAATTGGGAGAAATGCCACTTTATGGTCAGAGATGGCATTGTTCTTGGGCATAGGGTATCAGAGGCTGGTATTGAGGTTGATAGAGCTAAGATTGAGGTGATGACTAATCTGCAGCCTCCTTCTAATGTCAAGACATTAAGAAGCTTTCTTGGACACGCTGGATTCTATAGACGTTTCATCAAGGATTTCAGCAAGATAGCACGTCCACTTACCGCTTTGCTCTGTAAGGACGTCACATTTGAGTTTGATGCTGATTGTTTTGATGCTTTTCAACAGCTCAAGCGTGCATTAGTGAGTGCTCCAATTATTCAGCCGCCGGATTGGGATTTGCCTTTTGAGGTAATGTGTGACGCCAGCGACTTTGCAGTTGGGGCTGTGCTGGGACAAAGGAAAGACAAGAAGCTTCATGCCATATACTATGCCAGCCGTACATTGGATGATACGCAGAAGAACTACGCTACCACAGAGAAAGAACTGCTTGCTGTTGTGTTTGCTTTTGAGAAGTTCAGGCAGTATCTTGTTGGCTCTAAGGTAATGGTGCACACTGATCATTCTGCACTCAAGTACCTGATACAGAAGAAGGATTCTAAGCCTCGACTATTAAGATGGATTCTATTACTCCAGGAGTTCGACATCGAAGTCAAGGATAAGAAAGGTACTGAAAATGGAGTAGCTGATCATCTTTCGCGGATTAGGATCGAGGACGACATCCCTATTGATGATTCTCTGCCAGAAGAGAATGTGCACTTATTGGAAACGGGATGGCGTGATTTTTCTTGCGGTGATCTGCGTTATTCTCGGACAACAGGTCCGAGTGTCGATCGACACCACGCATCCGGTGTCGATCGACACCATGTTCCAGACAGCTCCGATTTGGCATATAACCACTCAATAGCTGTTGTTGAGGGTCAAGATCGACCATGGTTTGCTGATATTGCCAATTACCTTGCTGTAGGAGATGAACCGGATGAGTTTACAGGGTATTCGAAGAAGAAGTTCATGCGTGAGCTGAGACGGTTCTATTGGGATGAACCTTACTTGTATAGACATTGTTCAGATGGGGTCTATCGTAGATGCATAGCTAATACTGAGATTCCATATGTCTTGTTTCACTGTCATGGTTCTGAGTATGCTGGGCACTTTGCTACCTTCAAGACAGTATCTAAGGTTCTACAAGCAGGCTTCTGGTGGCCGACTATGTTCAGAGACGCCCATGCCTTTGTGTCTCGATGTGATGCATGTCAGAGGAGAGAGAAGATCAGTAAGCGGCATGAGATGCCTCAGAACTTCATCCTCGAGGTCGAGGTCTTTGATTGCTGGGGTATAGACTTCATGGGCCCTTTCCCGACATCATACAAGAACAAGTACATCTTGGTTGCGGTTGATTATGTGTCGAAGTGGGTTGAAGCAATCACCAGTCCTACCAACGACGCTTCAGTGGTCCTTAAGCTGTTTAAGACCATTATCTTCCCACGATTTGGAGTCCCGAGGATTGTCATCAGCGATGGTGGCAAGCACTTCATCAACCGCGTGTTTGAGCGGCTTTTTAAGAAGCACGGTGTACATCATCAACCGCGTGTTTGAGCGGCTTCTTAAGAAGCACGGTGTACATCATCGCGTTGCTACTCCATATCATCCGCAGACAAATGGACAAGTTGAGGTCTCTAACAGGCAGATCAAGGAGATTTTAGAAAAGACAGTAGGACGCTCTAGAAAGGACTGGTCCGCAAAGTTAGATGATGCACTCTGGGCTTATCGGACTGCATTCAAGACGCCACTTGGTACTACACCGTTTCATCTGCTTTATGGGAAAGCATGCCATCTTCCAGTAGAGCTTGAGCATAAGGCCGCCTGGGCTGTAAAGCTGCTGAACTTTGATATCAAGCCAGCAGCAGAGAGACGTTTGATTCAGCTCAATGAGCTTGATGAGATTCGACTCCATGCTTATGAAAGCTCTAAGCTGTACAAGGAAAGGACCAAAACTTATAACGATAAGAAGATCATTTCCAGAACTTTCGAACCCAATGATCAAGTACTTCTGTATAACTCTCGTTTACAATTGTTTCCTGGGAAATTGCGTTCTCGTTGGTCAGGTCCTTTCACAGTCAAGGAAGTTCGACCATATGGTGCTGTTGTCTTGCTTAGTCCTGAGGGCAATGAATTTACAGTCAACGGTCAGAGGGTCAAACATTATTGGGCACATGCCAAGATCCCGGACGGACACATATTGCGTCTGGATGATGCACCCTCTGCCTAAACCGTCACAAAGTCAAGCTAATGACTTTAAACAAGCGCTTAGTGGGAGGCAACCCACTGGTAAGTTGTGAATATATTTTATTTATTTAATTTTTAATTATTTAGGTTTTTCTAAATTGTTCAGTCTAACTTTGACTAATTTCTATTTTTGGTTTTCTTTTGGTTAATCTATTTTTATCAAAAAAAAAAAAATAAAAAAAAAATAAGGGTGTCGACCCTTGTTGCTGGTGTCGATCGACACCAGTATATGGTGTCGATCGACACCATAAGTCGACAAGTCCAGCGGGTTAAAAACCCGAAAGCTTCTTCTTCCTCATTCACTCTCTTCATTCCGAAAATTTTCAAACTTCGATTTCTCTCTGAAATTTTGCTCGATTTCATCAATTCAAGTCTCTAACCTCATCAGATTTTCGTCCTCTACCTGTTTCTAGTGCCTATTTTGAGTTTGGTGCAGATGGCTTCACGTGGCAAGCGACTTAGGTCAGACGGTGGTTCTTCCTCCAATCCGCCGGATTCCATGGCGGATTCGCCGGAATTTGCTGCTCCTCCAGCCCATTCTCAGGTACAATCTCGACCTCCATGGCCCAAGAGAGAGGGTAGAAAGATTGCATCAACGATTGTGTGGGATGATTCTCCTAAGGAAGAAGTAGAAAAAGATGAATGTGTTTATAGGACAATTTCGGAATCTTGGGATGAATATGATACATTGTTCTATAACGCTTGGTTAGGGGTTGATATTAGGCCGACCAGGATTGCTGATAGTTGTGCTATAAGACGGATGGGCATTAGAGAGGATGTGACTAGATTAGTGCAGAGGATTGGCTTAGGCACCATAGCTACCAGGCATTATGACCTCTTCCCGGACTTGGTACGACAGTTTCTTGCTACTGCTAGAGTCTACTATAGGAATGAGATTGTGAAGAATGCGCAGGAAGGGACTCTTACCTTCCTGATTAGAGGAGTTCGGTACAGATTACCACTCCGAGATCTCTGTGAGCTTTATGGTTTCGATGCAGATTTGACGGGAGTTACACTGCCAGCTTAGTTCTTGGACGGTCCAGCCTTCTGGTCTCATTTTGGGACAGGCCGTTACGACTCCAAGACATCTACACAGACTGATATTCGACATCCGGTCCTGAGGTATGTCGTTCGTATCATTGCCAACACCATTCTGTGTAAGATGGAGCCTGGGAAGATGAGGTTGTATGAGTTGATTCTGCTTAGCTATGATGTGGGTGATTATTGTGTTGATGGATATGAGTGGCCTGAGTTAGATTGGAATGTGAACTTAGGTGCTATGTTTGCTCATCACTTAGTCTCCCTGAAGATGAAGCCGTTTTTGGGTCGAGGGACCAAGAGGGAGAGTGTAGGTAGTCTTTTGACACCTATTTTTCAGCACTTCGGGATTGACACATCTAGCTGCACGATCGTCACTGCGCGTTCCGCTATGGACGAAGACTATTTGAAGAACGCTCACTGGATTAAGAGTGACTGGATCTGGTGCTTCCGCACGACTACGGGGCAGCACATGATACAGCTTCCACAGCCCGCCCTCACAGCCATTACAGAGGATCCACAATAGCTGCGTTTTGATCCCGATCCCCGTCTCCTCACCACTGCACCACAGGCTAGACGCCGTAGAGGAGCTTCTTCTCGCGCACCTCCTACTGCTGCAGAGGATGCTCCGATACCAGACCTTGCTGGAGGTCTTCCGCATCAGCCCGGTTCTTCTGTGACTCCTCCGTTTGAGCTTCCTGTCGCTCCGGAGATTCCTATGGAGACAGCTGACTTTCAGAGATATGTCGTGGAGAGTTTCCAGAGCATCTGGAATGCCATAGCTGGGCTATCTCGCTGCGGTTGCGTCCGTCCTACTCGTCACCGCTCTCAATCACCTCGCCAGCCACCGGTTCCCCCACGCCCGAGCAGACCAGACGAGAGTTCTGAGGAGGATTAGTTTTCTTTTATCCTTTATCTTTTGTTTTTGATATTTTTGAGTCATTTTTATGTTTTCTTTGAGTCAGTTTGTATTCTAACATTTACTCTATGATATTTTCATCTTTTCATGTCATTCACATTGTCTTTTGATGATCTAACAGTGGTTGAACTCGGATTATTGGCTTCAAAAACTTAGACCCGATTTTGAAACATCATAGTTTCTGATTACAGACCTGGTGTCGATCGACACCACTCGTCGGTGTCGATCGACACCCATGCCACGGATTCAGGTTTTGTGTTCTAATATTTTGACTTTTTCACTATGGTTCATCAGTTTTATTTCCTTTTCACCAACTCCTTGCTTGATAACACTGGGAACAGTGTTGTTTAAGTCTGGGGGAGGTAGTTACTAACATCATTCTTTTTATTTTCTTAGAGTCAGTCCAATTTTTGTTTTATTGAGTCAAAATTTAGTTTGGAAACTATGATTTTTCGAGGAAATCACCACATTTGCAGGAACTTGAGTGACCATTGATTCAAGCTTGACATGTGTCTGAGACTAATGAAAAACCCCAAGGCTGATCAACTTACCAATGTTACCCATGTTCACCTGAGCTTTCAGAGGATCCATCACCGACTTCGCCCATTAACCTGACTTTATTTTGCTTGTCCAGGGGCTTGATATACATTGGATGGATTCTCCCTTCAGTCCTGAAAGACTTGTCTGTGTGAGTATGGTTCCCCTCTCTCTTCCCTTCATAAATAAAAATGACTCAAAAATATCAAAAACAAAAGATAAAGGATAAAAGAAAACTAATCCTCCTCAGAACTCTCGTCTGGTCTGCTCGGGCGTGGGGGAACCGGTGGCTGGCGAGGTGATTGAGAGCGGTGACGAGTAGGACGGACGCAACCGCAGCGAGATAGCCCAGCTATGGCATTCCAGATGCTCTGGAAACTCTCCACGACATATCTCTGAAAGTCAGCTGTCTCCATAGGAATCTCCGGAGCGACAGGAAGCTCAAACGGAGGAGTCACAGAAGAACCGGCTGATGCGAAAGACCTCCAGCAAGGTCTGGTATCGGAGCATCCTCTGCAGCAGTAGGAGGTGCGCGAGAAGAAGCTCATCTACGGCGTCTAGCCTGTGGTGCAGTGGTGAGGAGACGGGGATCGGGATCAAAACGCAGCTGCTGTGGATCCTCTGTAATGGCTGTGAGGGCGGGCTGTGGAAGTTGTATCATGTGCTGCCCCGTAGCCGTGCAGAAGCACCAGATCCAGTCACTCTTAATCCAGTGAGCGTTCTTCAAATAGTCTTCGTCCATAGCGGAACGCGCAGTGACGATCGTGCAGCTAGATGTGTCAATCCCGAAGTGCTGAAAAATAGGTGTCAAAAGACTACCTACACTCTCCCTCTTGGTCCCTCGACCCAAAAACGGCTTCATCTTCAGGGAGACTAAGTGATGAGCAAACACAGCACCTAAGTTCACATTCCAATCTAACTCAGGCCACTCATATCCATCAACACAATAATCACCCACAGCATAGCTAAGCAGAATCAACTCAGACAACCTCATCTTCCCAGGCTCCATCTTACACAGAATGGTGTTGGCAATGATACGAACGACATACCTCAGGACCGGATGTCGAATATCAGTCTGTGTAGATGTCTTGGAGTCGTAACGGCCTGTCCCGAAATGAGACCAGAAGGCTGGACCGTCCAAGAACTGAGCTGGCAGTGCAACTCCCGTCAAATCTGCATCGAAACCATAAAGCTCACAGAGATCTCGGAGTGGTAATCTGTACCGAACTCCTCTAATCAGGAAGGTAAGAGTCCCTTCCTGCGCATTCTTCACAATCTCATTCCTATAGTAGACTCTAGCAGTAGCAAGAAACTGTCGTACCAAGTCCGGGAAGAGGTCATAATGCCTGGTAGCTATGGTGCCTAAGCCAATCCTCAGCACTAATCTAGTCACATCCTCTCTAATGCCCATCCGTCTCATAGCACAACTATCAGCAATCCTGGTCGGCCTAATATCAACCCCTAACCAAGCGTTATAGAACACTGTATCATATTCATCCCAAGATTCCGAAATTGTCCTATAAACACATTCATCTTTTTCTACTTCTTCCTTAGGAGAATCATCCCACACAATCGTTGATGCAATCTTTCTACCCTCTCTCTTGGGCCATGGAGGTCGAGATTGTACCTGAGAATGGGCTGGAGGAGCAGCAAATTCCGGCGAATCCGCCATGGAATCCGGCGGATTGGAGGAAGAACCACCGTCTGACCTAAGTCGCTTGCCACGTGAAGCCATCTGCACCAAACTCAAAATAGGCACTAGAAACAGGTAGAGGACAAAAATCTGATGAGGTTAGAGACTTGAATCGATGAAATCGAGCAAAAATTCAGAGAGAAATCGAAGTTTGAAAATTTTCGGAATGAAGAGAGTGAATGAGGAAGAAGAAGCTTTCGGGTTTTTAACCCGCTGGACTTGTCGACTTATGGTGTCGATCGACACCATAGACTGGGTTTCTTTTGAGTAGTAACCCAGTAAAAATATATATATATACTAAATATATATATACTAAAGCAAACAAAAATATATATATATACTAAGCAGTAAAAGATGAAATGATTTTCTTTTGAGTAGAGAGGTAGGAAAATTTCCAGTGACCTCATTATTCTACTTTGAAAGGAATGATCACACAAAGGTTGGAAGCGAGGTTAGGAAAATTTCCCGTGATACCATTATTCGCCTACACCTTTGATATAATTAACTGCAGAACTGAGAAAAGGGAGAGGAAAGGAACCAGAAGTAAAGACAGTCTGTGTGTCCTTTGATTGATACTCCCTAGATGAGCCTTCACCTTAGTTTATAGAAGTCAGTATGGTGAATTTGGACTGTTTATTTGAATTGTTGAGTTGTTTGGGACAGTTGCTAAGTCTGGGGGAAGTACATGGTGGTCTGGACCTTGTCAGGTAAGAATTTCCAGTGGCTTTACTATGGTGAATGTGAGTCTGGTGCTCTTATGACAAAATGAGTTTCCTGTGTTTTCAAACTTCTTTCACGGGCTGAGTTTCTGTTTTGCTTGAGGGCAAGCAAAAGCTAAGTCTAGGGGAGTTGATATATCATGGTTTTTATGGGTTTTAACCATGATATAAGAGTCTTTAATCGAGTCTTTTTGGTGTTTTTAGAGTCTATTAGAGTCTTTTATCTTCAGGTATGCATTTATGACTAATGTGAAGAATATGGGAGATTTTGGAGCAAAGACCAAGAAGTTGCATCGAAGAATCATGTTTTGAGGCGATGTGTGACTTGGTGTCGATCGACTCCAGACATGAGTGTCGATCGACACCACAGGCGGACAACTTCGGAAATTTTGGAAGATTTACAATTTTGCCCAGAAGTTTCTAATATTTCAGTTTTAGTCCCTGTACGAGTTTTTTAGCTATTTATTGTGTTTTAGATCAGGGTTTTTGGGAAGGAAAAAAAAGTTGGAGACCCTCTATCTATCGGAAGCTTGTATCATCTTTCTCTAATCCCTGATACTCTTGTTCTCTACTTTTATTTTCTATTATATTGAATGATTTCTATTCAAAAACAAAAAAAAAAAAAAAAAAAAAAAAAAGTTGGAGACCCTCTATCTATCGGAAGCTTGTATCATCTTTCTCTAATCCCTGATACTCTTGTTCTCTACTTTTATTTTCTATTATATTGAATGATTTCTATTCATATCATGATGATTGTTGCTTTCACCATGTCTGAGTAGTTCCCCTGTTAGGTTATGGGTTTTCAAGGGTTTCTGAGGAATTGTTGAATCATTGGATTATTAGGGTTAATTGATAGAGTTCTTCATCTAGGATTGAACTTATTGCTTATTCTAGATTCGCGACCTAGAATCTGATTTAGGGTTATCAATTGACATGAAAGTGTAATTGATTGCTAGATCTATCTTAGGTGAGCAAAATACCTATCTGCAAAGGAATTTGATTTAGGGATTTTGTAAACAAATTGAACCTGATCATTACTGCTTGTATGGATCTTAGAATTTAGCAAAGGAATTTGGAATTCTAGATTCAGGGATAGATAGTTTACGCAGCGGAAGCTGGTAGGTTTTACAATTGTGTTTGAGTTCTAGAACGGTTATTAATTATAATCCTGATGATTCAATTTATTCACAGTTCTGAAGATTCCTGAGATTCCCCTATGCCTAGCGCTTTTCTCCATTGATTTACACTTTGTTTAATTATTCGCATTGCAATTTCATTACATTATACTTTATTTAGCATAATACTTTTACTGGGGTTTATTGGGTATTTCATAGTCCTTGTGGATTCGATCCCTAAGTACTAGAGTGATCTCTTAATTTGAGAAAGTAGCTCAGGGTAAATTTGAGCATATCAACAGACATTTTAGAACTTTACCTGAATCAGTTCCAAGACGTTCTTCGAGGCTGAGAAATGGAGATACCCTCCCAACATCTCTATACCTTCCCCAGTTTTGCTTGGGATAAGATTGCCACCAAACATAAGGAGTGCATAATCTGATATGTTTGTTGAGTCCTGGATATAAACACTTGTTGTCTTCACCTTTTCACTGTAAACCAAGTACGACAACTCGAAGAGATTCACTCTTGCGTTGACAGATCCAGGGTAGATATCAACTTTACCCAATTCTTTAGTGTAGAACGCAGTGCGTTTCCCTCTTCTTTTGCATTGCACAACATTTGGGTACAGCCCCGCGCACAGAACCGCGGTTATCATCTCCATATCGTGGCTGTATTGGTTGTATGCCTGAAAAGCACCATGTGCATGTGAAAAGTCAGTAGTTTTAGATTCTACCAGCATTCAAACATATAAATGAATTATTAGGACTAATTTTTGACGCTTACATTTGGCCTTGTTTTGTCTACGAATCCTATATCTGATAGAAGATCAAGAAACTGGTTTCTCATATCCTCCATCATCCTTAAAGTTACAGGGGAAAGATAGTTTTGCCAACAAAATCTTTTTCATTTCCACCACGCTTTGCGTCCCGATATCCCTCATATGCCTTTAAAAGAGCAATGTGATCACTGCACAACAGAGAAATGCCAATCTTCTCTGTAAGAAACAGAACACAGTGGCCTGATTGACTGACTGGGTGAAAATAAAGTAATTTGCCTCCAGGGCATACCTGCAGGAATCACCAGCAAAAGATCTTTTGGCATCATCGGCTTCCTCTTTCCTATTTAATGGCAAGACAAATGGGCTACGATATGCCAGAGCAGCAGCGATTGTCAAGGCAGGATTGACGCACTGGAAGATAGCTCCAATCAGAAGCATCTTTCCTATATTTGGGTCTACGGGTAGAGTGCAAAGATGCCGACCTGTAACAAATTTTTTTTTTAATATAGCATATATTAGAAACTTTTACATAAAAATGCACAATGATAAAGACTAATGACGACGTGCTGCAGTGCTCACCAAGGGGTGTAAGTTCTTCCATGTCATCTAAATCCCCAATTGTTTTGAGAAGTTCAATAGCATTCTCAACAGCAAGAGCATCTGGTGGCTGCAGTGCCTTTGCCAAGAATGATCCTATGGACCCAACCTGCAAACTCTTTATATGCAGGCATAACTCTTGCAATGGAGTCCGTATGATTTCTGGTAACTGATACTGTGGAAAAGCATCATAGATAACTTTTGGATACAACCTATAATAAACTCCAGCTTGAACACGTCCAGCACGACCTCGTCTCTACAGTTGTACCAAAGCCCCAGAGAAAAGCACATATTTTAGGATTTTACAAGTATAACTATGATTTGGGCCAGGTACCTGATTGCTGAATGAAAAGGATCTTAATTACTGATTGGAAATTTGGGTGTAAGTTGAATACCTGGTGCGCTGAAGCCTTTGAAATCCATGATGGCAAGAGACATGCCACCTTGTTCAAAGCATCATAGCTAGTTTCTTTTGCTTTGCCACAATCCACAACATATACAACATCATCAATTGTAATACTACTCTCGGCAATGTTTGAAGCCAAAACTATTTTCCTACAAAAGCAGATCATTCGCTCAGAAAGGTTGCTACGAAGCACATTGATAAAAGGTGAATCAATAACTCATATGGCTAACCGCTTGTTAGGAGGTGCGCGGTCAAATATGTTCAATTGTTGCCTCCACCTACGACATAGTTTCAAGGATCAGTTCATAATGAGAACTCCAGTAATTAGCTGAATCAGCTTGAAGTTACCAAGAGGAAAGAACAAAACTTATACCAGATCCAAATCAATCTGTGCACCAGACCATGCTTCGAGAGAAAGTCTTGTGGCTGAGCTATAAATTTTATAGTGAAAATTGATATCAATATCCTAAACAAAAGAAAAAACAATTGGTAAGGCAAATTTCAAAGTAAAACATATTTGGTATGCCTCAGCCATTGAAGATGGAAAAAAATGCAAAAGTTCAAGCTTGCTGCGGTTCTTTTAACTACTATATATATAGCCGTTTTTAGTCACTGAACCCATAAAGTTAGACTACTACGTGTATTTAGAATTTTAATATAAAGTAATATATTTTGGTTTTGAGGTTTAATCTTTCCACGTACATGGAGACCTAAAGTCCAGACCAGCGTGATATAAAAAAAAACGATTCTTAAGCTAGTTAAATCAGACTAATGAACCAAAATTGGATGCAATACTGATGAATTTGAGAACCAGAATGATTAGGCAATTCGGTATACACATCATTCTTAGAGGTATCTACATACATTTTTCAAACATTGGTATCAAAATCAAGCTAGGTGTATACATTATCTCCTTATATGTTTACTAATTAGTCATGGCGAATGATAATAAAGCTGACATGTCTATTGAACAGCACAGATCTACACTCAATGATTGGGAAAAGTTTCTCAGGATTACAGCTAAGAACATTTATATCTGCTAGAGATGTTAATTGAGTCTATATTCCCTAATGAAACCCTATGTCTTCATAATTAAAGTTTAGTCTACCTGTGCATGTAGATGCTAAGTTCGACACATATTTCTGTAAATTTACCATCACCACAATCTTCTATTTGCCACTTTTGAGTAATTTCCCCACATTCTATCCAGGTATAACATTATTGTAGATAACCAAGCGGATAAGCTATTCCAACTATTCCTCTTTATGTTGCATATTTCAATAGTTTTGTACTCATATACCACTGAGAAGCATAGTCATACCTCAAACACTGTAGTCAGGTCGTCTTTCTTGGATTCTGAGTCTCTTCTTCTACCTCTCGAACTACCTTGATAATTACCTGAGTCAGACGACTTAATACTATAGCGACTTTTCTCCAGTACATCTTCTAGGAATAACTCAGCCACAGGGAATGTGAATCCCTGGCAATAAGTTAGAGATTAGTCACAAATATCAGATCATAAACAAGACACGGGGTATATGACTAGTCATACCGGGATGTGTATAGTTGGAGCGTTCCCAAAATATGTTGAGAACATGTCGGCGTTAATCGTAGCACTCATCAGAATAAGACGCAAATCTGGGCGGCGAGGAAGGAGATCGCGTAGTATGATTAGTAGGAAATCCTCATTCATGCCTCTCTCGTGAATCATATCGACAAGCAAATGGCTTACATTAGTTAGATTAGGATCCTCAATCTGCATTTTAACAATTGATTCGACACATCAGCATTTCAAGATTACAAAGTATAAAATATCATAGTTCAGTAAAACATGATGAGCAGATGAGTAGTAGAATAGTTGTATCTTACCAGCCGCCTGAGTAAAACACCAGTTGTGCAAAACAGCAATCGTGTTTGATCAGATACTTTTGATTCTAGACGAATCTGATAACCAACAGATTCACCAATGGATCCACCCCTTTCAGCAGATATACGAGAAGCAAGGGATATGGCAAATATACGTCGAGGTTGTGTGCAAATTATGTTGCAATCGGCACCTCTTAAAGATGCTATTTCTTCTTCCAATATAAATTGAGGAAGTTGTGTAGTTTTACCACACCCGGTCTCTCCTGAAACTACCAATACCTGAAAAATAAACACAGGACAAACCTATTAGTGCAAGATCAAAACTGCTGAAGAAATAGCTAGAAAAACTTACTAAGAGATTACCTGATTTTCTGAAACAGAGTTAAGAAAACCCTCTTTCATTCTAAAAGCAGGTAACTTTTCTCTGAAAGCTTGAAGTGCTTTAACACTGTCAGTTGCCTGTGTTGAAACAATTGTAAATTGATGTTATGTCCAGAATCTACATAGCCCATAATGCATACAATTGACTTTAGTCATATATGTACCTTTAGCTTTTCCTGCCTTTCCTTGAGTGCAACACTGAATTTTTCTTTCTCAAGAGAATCCGGCAATTTGGAAGCAGAATGAGGTCTTTTCAAGCCAAGAGTGCAGTACGATCCTGTTGATCATTAAATGCTGAAACAGAGGCATTCGAAGACCCTGATTCTTGTGTTGTTTTCAAAAGACTACCAAGTTTTCTCTCAGTCTCCGTGGACATTTTAATCTACAAGAAAAGAGTCTAAGCGTTTCAGCAGCCACCTCTAAATATGAAATTTGTTTACTATTAACATTTCTATTACCTCTTTCTGAGTGGATCCATGCCGTTCATCAAGATCCGCCCGATAATCAGGCAAAGGAACTTTGCTAACTACAAGAGCCTTCCCTTTATTGTATGCATGGCTTCCTTTCCAAAAAGGAAAAAACAAAGTCATGACATACTCTCACCATGAAAACTAAACAAGTACTTGTAGAAACAAATGCATGGTTCATAGATAAGTAGTTTGAAGATGGCAAATGTTACAACAGCCAAATCATGAATGTCGAGAAGATAGACTTACAAGTAAAGACCCAACTGATAAGCCATATCAGATAGTGTTTGCTGATCTCCTCGGCTAAAATTACGCTTAATAAGCATTTCTTGTTCACCTCCTGTTTTCCATTGCTCAATCTTGTTCCACCATTCATTCTCATCAAGAACTTCCATCTGAAAAAATAAATTGATTCCAATTTAGCCCTTCTTTAAAATTCACCCATCCCAATACACTCTCCTAAACAAATCTAACTCAACTTGTTAAGCTCCGGATTCTCAATTATGAAAGGACTTAATAATCTTCCTATATCGAATTTTAGTACCAATTTCTAACGAATTCACTAGTCTACCAAAACAAGCGTAGGAGCTAAAAATGGAGAAATGAGTGAATGTGTCAATTACCTCAGCTTGTTGCTGGCGCAAACGCTCGGCTCTCCAAACCGGATCCCACCATCGCTGTTCTCCACGGCCACCACCACCACCACCACCACCACCACCACGACCGCTGCCGCCACCGCCGCGTCCACCGCGACGACCTCCACCGCGACTGGAGGAGGAACCTCCACCTCGGCGACCGCCCTGAGAATTAGGACCATGAGGAGGCATAGCAGCGATGTAGAAGAGAGGACGAAGCGGAGAGAGTTTGGAAGAAAATGGAAGGAGAAAGCGAAGCGTGGAGGAGGCAGAGAGGGACAGTTGCATTCGTAATCAATACAAAGTTTGAATCTATCTACTTAAACTATTTAAAAAAGACTCAATCTTATAGGGTGTTTCCAAACACTGTATAAGTATAAAATTAAAAAGTTTATAGCTAATCCTATATCCAAACACCCATAAAAGGAAATATTAATTCCACCAAAATTAAATTAAACACTTTATTTACATCTTTTTCTTTCTTCTCTTTATCATTTATTTCCTTATCTAATGTTGCAATATTAATACTATAAATTATAATTCTCCTATCACATTTGTTAGATCTTATTTTCAAATTATTTAAAATTATTATATCATACATATAATTAATAAAAAATTTATTTTTTTCTCTATATATTATGATTCAAAATTTAAAAAACGGACATATATTACTCAATTAAAGAAAAAAAATGTGTTCAACATCTCACATTGATTAAAATTTTGGTGGATGGTTCAGAATAATATTATAAAACACACAAAAATGATTTTAAATGCGAATGAGCAAGAAACTTGATTTATCATGCGTCCAAATTTTTTTAAAAAATTTATTCAGTTTTATCCAGTTCATTAGTTGAAATAATTTAAAAGTCTCTCATCGATTAATTTTTTTGTGCAACAGTTCAAAGTCATTTTATAAAAAAGACTAAAATTATTTTAAATACAAATGTTTTTAAAAATATCCGGTTTAATTTGGTACTTATTGAAATAATTTAAAATAATATTTAAATTTTAAAATATTTATTCGGTTTAACTCTATTAAAATATTAAGTTTAAAATACTATTAATACTAAAACTATATAATATCGACTAATCAATAATATATATATAACTACTTATTTATAATAATAATAAATTATTTAGTAAAATTTATTTTAAATATAAATAGAATAAAAATTCTAAAATAATCAATCCAAAATGGAATGGAAAGTTTCCGACAACTATGGGACAATACGGGGTTTTGTCCCAAAATGAGCAGGTTTAAGACAAAGAAAACTGATCATAAAATATATAATAAGTATAATTAATATTTTTAATATTAGAACTAATTACCAAATATTAAAATGGGTTTAGATATAACTGACAATTACATATGATTTACAATTGTATTGTTTTTTTAGTTCAGATTAATTTAATATTTAATTCGGTACGATTTGGTCTAAATTGTTTGAATGAGAGTATAGAACATCATTCATTTGGCGTATGTTTGATTCAAATAACAGAAATTTGCTATTGTTACAGAGAAATAAAACAATTTGATGTTAAAAGCATGTTAGATATATTATAAAAAATAAATAAATAAAAACTACAAATATTAACATAAATAAAAATATTTACAAAAATATTTACAAACAAAATAAAAATATTTATTAAAAATAAAAATAAAAACAAATATAATTTATATTCAAATAATTGACCCGCGGTATACCGCGGGTACAAATCTAGCTTCTTTTAAAGTTGAAATCGCACTGACGACGATTACTCTTTTTTTTTCTTTTCTTTCTTTTTTTTTTTTTTGGACTGCGTGTCACTCGCTATACGAGAGATACACATACACGAGTAATTTAAACCTAATTAGATTTGTACCCGCGGTATATTTTGATATAAATTATATTTGTTTTTATTTTTATTGTTAATAAATATTTTTATTTTGTTTATATAATTTTAACTTGATTTTTTATAATATTTATAAATATTTTTATTTGTTTTAATATATATTTGTAATTTTTTGTTTATTTATTTTTTATAATATATCTAACGTGTTTTCAACATCAAATTGTTTTATTTCTCTGTAACAATAGCAAATTTCTGTTATTTGAGTCAAACATACGCCAAACAAATGATGTTCTATACTCTCATTCAAACATTTTAGACCAAATCGTACAGAATTAAATATTAAATTAATCTGAACTATCAAAAAACTAATACAATTGTCAATCATATGTAATTATCAGTCATATCTAAACCAATTTTAATATTTGGTAAGTAGTTCTAATATTGAAAATATTAATTATATTTCTTATTATATATTTTGTGATTGGTTCTCCTTGTCTTAAACCTACCCATTTTGGAACAAAAACTCGTATTGTCCCATATTTGTCAGGAACTTTCCATCATATAATCGATCATTGTTATATAATTATCCATTTTGGATTGATTATTTTGGAATTTTTATTCTATTTGTATTTAAAATAACTTTTACTAAATAATTATTATAAATAAGTAGTTATATATATATATATATATATTATTGATTAGTCGATATTATATAGTTTTAGTATTAATAGTATTTTAAACTTTTAAGAGAGTTTTAAATATTATTAATATTTTAATAGATTTATACCGAATAAATTTATAAATTTTAAATATTATTTTAAATTATTTTAAATAAGTACCGGATTAAACCGAATATTTTTTAAAATATTTGGACGTCTGATAAATCAAGTTTCCTACTCATTTGTATATAAAATCATTTTGGTCTTTTTTATAATATGACTTTGAACTGTTGCACAAAAATTATTTAAAATAGCTTTTACTAAATAATTTATTATTATTAGTTATATTTATATTATTGATTAGTCGATATTATATAGTTTTAGTATTAATAGTATTTTAAACTTTTAAGAGAGTTTTAAATATTATTAATATTTTAATAGAGTTATACCGAATAAATTTATAAATTTTAAATATTATTTTAAATTATTTCAAATAAGTATCGGATTAAACCGAATATTTTTTAAAACATTTGGACGTCTGATAAATCAAGTTTCCTACTCATTTGTATATAAAATCATTTTGGTCTTTTTTATAATATGACTTTGAACTGTTGCACAAAAATTATTTAAAATAACTTTTACTAAATAATTTATTATTATTATAAATAAGTAGTTATATATATATATATATATTATTGATTAGTCGATATTATGTAGTTTTAGTATTAATAGTACTAGGAGGGTACCCGCGCATACGCGCGGGTTTTTGTTTCAAATTATTGTTTTGAAATTATGATTTTCTTGGTATAGATGTTGATGTTTTCTATTTATTAGTTATGTGTTATGTTAAACCCTCTTAACACGTTTAAAATCCGTTTTCGTGGTATACACATTGTCTTTTGTAAAATTCAGTCTATACAATGAGCTAGAATCGATTTCTTGGACCATTTGTTGGTGATTTAGTTTGATTAAATTATCGCTTGTCTAGATTAAGTTATTTCGTTTTGGTTTGGTTATAGTTAAGTTTGCTTCGGTTCAAATTCATTTTCATATGATGTGATTAAATTATTGAAGCTATATAAAGTCCGATAATTTATAAATTGTGATGAGTTTCCGTGAGGAGTACATTTGTGAGTGAATGATCTTTTATCATACTAACTATCTGTAAATGGGATTTCTAGAGTTTATTTTCTTTTTTATGGCTATAGCTTCTTTTCCCTTTGTCCTCTTTGTTTTTCTTTGTATACGTCTATTTCTTTGTTTTTCTTCGCTATCTATTTGTAAGATAATTAAACACATTAAATTGCAATCGTCAATTGACTGAAGAGTAACAATCCAAAGTTTGATCTAGTCTATTCCTAATCTTTTTCTTTTTCTTTTTTGCCGTAAACAACTCTCATTCTTGTATTAAGAGGACTGTCATGTCTTTTTTGCCGTAAACAACTCTTTGTAACGACTTCCCACATGTGCTTGCTACCAAAGTGATCTATGATGATTATGAATTTATGAATATGAACAACAATCATAAAAGAAACTGAGCAACAATAAAAAATAAACTGAAATTTCCATTGGATATTATGTTGGTCAAATCTTTGAACTTCTCAAACAACGGAATTTAAAAAAAGTTATTAAACAATACACATACTATAGACCACCATAAACCGGATTTGTCTCATTTCCTTTCAATATATCTAATCTTGGAAATTTAGCTCTTGTTATAGTGAAGTAGCCTGCTATGCAGATACATGTTAATGTATACAAAATACTCGTTTCAAGAGCTAAAATAAAAATATTAACAAAAACTATTAGTAAAATAGTTAAATACCTTTTACTATTAGAAAAATTAAATCTTATAGACGGTTGTTTTTGTAATTAACTTTTTCTAATTAATAGGTATACATATAATTATTTTTTCCTATTTATTAACATAATTTAAAAAAACAAAAAGGTACAATACTTTTATTATTAGGGAAAAAAAAAGTTTAATAGATGGTTGTTTTCACTATAAAATAAAATTCATCCAAAAAAAATTTATAATATATAAAGTTGATAACACACTGTCAAATCCTAAAAAGCAAAAAACTATAAATTTTTACTTCAATATAAACAAATTTGTATTCACTCAACTTCTCACTAAACAAACTCAAAATCGAATTATAATATGCATAGGAAAATTAATGCAACAAAAATAATTTAAAAACTTAGAAATAAGAGTAGTTAAATAATAAAAATAATAGTTACAGATATACAAATGCATATTACATCTTTTGAGTTGAAATCGAATAAAAAATATCGAAGATTGAAAACTAATCTTATTTTATATTTTGTAGAGTTGATTTTATTTAATTTTCCTATTTTTGCTATTAATTTTTATTTTACGGGTTATACAATATTTTCTATGGACCCACATATATGCGGGTCTTTATCTATTTATATATAATATTTATATACAGTATAATTTTTTAAAAGGTATTTTTAGCTAAAATATCATATATTATAAAATGAAAGGAGTATTAATATTATTCTAAAGTTAGAATTTCAAATTTTTCGAAATTGTTTTGAAATTACCTTAGTTACATGTAATACCTCATTCTAAATTTGATTTATTGTTATCAAATTAGTGAAAATTATAAAAATTTTGCTCCATATTTTCTTGGATATAATTTACATCATATTTTAAAGTTTAAATACACTAAAGATTTGGATTGAAACCATACAAATGTTTACAGATTTATGGTGTTATTGATGATGTTTTTGTGTTTGTGATTAGAGCACATTATAGGTTTTATGAAAAATTTGTGTAACTTGCACATTAGTAACAATAATATCTTAAGGTTCCCCATGTCCAAAATCTTGTTCCCTCTTCTACTATAACAAACGATACAGTAGTAACTTATGTCTAAGACCAAAATCAGGAATCCATGGATACAGCCATTCCTTTCTTCCGATTCTTTTTCTTGCTTCCGTTTGTGTTAGTCTTCTTCTTCGGCTTCTCTCCCGCCGGTGGCTGTTGACTCTGCAAATGCTGAAATATCGAACCAATTGGATCAGCTTGAAAAGCATGATGGTCGAAAACCTTGTTCAGTCTTTCCCCTTCCGTGAATCTATACACATAACACAATTCTTTCAGATGCAAATTGTGACAAAGAAAGTTTAACCATAAATGAAAATGGAGACGTACACGAGCTCTTGTTGCCTTTTGCAGTTCATCTTCAAGTCGGGAGCAGGAAGAGCTGATTTCTGCAAAGGATTAAAATTCGGGAAGAAACTCTAAGGGGTTTGAAAGATCATACGCCTTTAGTTTCTTTTGAGGGCTGCGGATTTCCTTCTTCTGATCAAACCGTAATTCAACTATCCATTATTAGCAAATCATATGGATAAAAAAAAGTTCAAAGCTTTCAAATTAGCAACAAAACTCCATAGTAGAAGTAAGCTCATTTTACAAACTCCTGCAAATCCTACAATGGCGAGAATTTGCTAGTTTCGGCAGCAACACCAACAAAGCAAGAACTAAATAATGCAAGTATAAAAGCAACACAAAGGTAGGCAGAGAGAGTGACACATGACCGTCTTTGATGAGAATTTCCTACCACAATAGAAGAATAGATCTTCGAGACTTGGGCCTAGCAAATCCTTTACTAAAGCATTTTCTGTTCCATCCACTCCAAACCATAACACATAATCCAAAGTTAGCTTATGCGTTCTTGAATGATCGGCCTGACTTAAGCATTTTACTAATATTAATTCAAAAATTTGAACTGCTTGAAGATTGGTTAATCCCTCGAATGTCCAACAACAACATAACGAGAAAAGATAGAAATGAGAAACATACTTCCTCCTTGAAGAATTCTTTATCACAGAAAAGCTGAGGATGCTTTGTTTTACTTGTCTACTGCAAAACAATCCAAAACCATTTGAAGGAGCTTAAAATCTTGCCTCACTGATCAATTAAGAGCTAATCAAGGAACGTAATTAAAATTAAAAACAGAACAAATTTAAATCAAAGTTCAACAATATAATGTATCTAAACTCCTGCATTTACAGTAGAGAGTGAGCACAGAAAAAACAAAAAACGATAAATCTAAACTGCAAGGAAGAAAAAAAGGCAAACCTTGATTTTAAGATCACTTCCACTGGTGTGCCGACGCATTGCCCCTAAAATTTTACAATAAATCTAACTCTTTAGCTCATGTTTGAAGTAATAATAGAAAATAAGGTATAGTTTTCGTTGTTTTATTCCTCTTGGTTCAACTACGCGTGGAGAGAGCATAGAGAAGGAACCCATAAAACACAGACACTTTTGACTAATGTTAACTCAAAAATAGACCTGACAACCATATTTTGATGAGGGGATCTCTTAGTCAAAGTTGAAACAGCGAAAAACCACTGCTAACAGTTTATATTACACATAATGTAAGCGAAAACAGTTTTGAGTACTCAACAGCTTCATTCCTCCAATCCATATTTTAACAGCTTGAAAACCACTTCTAACATTTAAAATCAATACTCAACTCAAAAATCCAACCCGTTTCAGTTAGTGATATGGTCAAATGCTAAAAACCCAAAAACATCTTTGTCGGAAAGGAGGAACTCAAGTTTTGGGTAGCAATCCACAGTTTTACTAATTTCAACTAAATTATATCCACAATTCATAGTGTAGGGCATACATTCTCAAAGCTCAAAGAAGGCAACACCAAATCCAAAAAATAAACAAAGATGCCTAAGCGGTGAAAACCACTCTTGCGAAATTGATCTCTTCTAATAGAATCTTAAGAGTATCAATTTGTTACACCAATTTTACAGCTAAGTTGCCTCTAAAGCATCAAATGTCAATTCAAAGAAGACAAAAACAATCAAAGATCAATATCTAGAAGGTAGAAAGAAAGATCCTCAGCAACGAAGTATACAAAACACACAGAATTTGTGGTCAGCACCAATCAAACAAAACTACAAAATATTAACTCATTCATAAACATAAGCAAATAGAAGAAGAAGAAGAACTTAAACACCTTGTGGTCACCACCGCCAGTAGCAAACCTTCCTCCATTAGGTTGAACATCAATGGAGAATATCTGTAACCTTCATGCTTAACCCAAACGGGTTTCTCCGCAATCATCTCTAAAACTTCTCAATTCTGAAAATCAAACTTTAAAATCAATTGAGATCACAACATGAAACAAGCTTGAGAAAGTTAGTTACTTTAACTCAGAAGAAGAACAGTTGAACAGAAGACAGAATATTCAATTCACTCAAACACGAATTCATGGACGAACCCCAAAAACCCAAAAGGTACAGTGATGAGGTATTGAGGTGAACGATTTCAATTTCAAGGTTAAACAGAGATTAAGGTTTTCAGATTTTGGGGAATACAGAGAAGGGCTCTTCGTCTTCTCTGTGAGATGTTAGATTATTCAATGATGGATTTCAAATGTGAGAGAGAGAGATTAAGTGACGATTTGTTTTTTTTTTTTTTTTCATAGACAAGGGAGAGTAAATGAGTGGATGACTTTTAGAAATGCATTACTTTTGGACCGTAAATGTCACTATTCAAGCTAATCTATACTATGAAAGTGCAGTTGCACTCTCCCACAGTTTGTCATGTGGCAATCTAAATAGGTGACACCTGTCAAAAAAAAAAGGATGACTTTTAGAATTTCTTTGTTTTTTTTTTGTTTTTTTTTGACAGGTGTCACCTATTTAGATTGCCACATGGCAAACTGTGGAAGAGTGCAACTGCACTTTCATAGTATAGATTAGCTTGAATAGTGACATTTACGGTCCAAAAGGAATGCATTAAAACCAACTGAATTTCACCTAATTTAAAAGATGTTCATTACTGAAATTTTGTTCACGTTGTCATAGAAATTTCTTGCGTTTCCAATTTTGATTCTTGCATGCAACAAAAAAATAGTAATTTCTACTGATATTGTAAGCTAATTATGCATCTGCTAAACAGTATAGATATTTTCGTGTTAATTGATATTTTTCTAAAAACAATGGTCGATTACTTTGATAGAAACTCATGTGAGTCTCTTCAAAATTTAAAAATAATATTTTAACAAAAAAATTTGATAAAAATTGGCCAATAGAAAAGTGACACATGAGAGATGAGTCTCTTGCACTATTGAGAAAGTCTCTCATTTGAGAGAGTCTCATCTCTCATGTGTCACTTTTCTATTAGTTCTTCTTTTTCTTTTAATTAAAACATTATTTTTAAAAGTTGTAGAGACTCACATGGGTCTCTACCAATATAAATGCTCTAATATTTGGTGTGTGTTATAAAAAAAATTATAATTTATCATGAAGATAAATATAAACAAAAAACAAAAAATGTATGCACGATAAAAGAGATCGGGATAATATAAAAACGAGAGAGAGAGAATGAAAACTCTTCTTATTTTGAATGTATTGTGTTTTCGAGTTGTGTTTAGAACGAACGAATTAGTTCGTTTATATAAAAGTAAAAAGTAAATTACTATGCGTAAATAGTGACGGTGGACTCCACAAGAATTCACTCGAAACCCTAAACTGCATTTTACGTTTTTCTTATTGTGGTGTATTTTATTGACTTTTGTAACACTCCCCCTTGGAGACCACTATCACTATTGCTTCTTGCTTGGCATTTTTCTTGCCTCATTAAAAACCTTCTTAGGAAAACCCAGTGGGAAAACCCATAGTAGGTAAAAAAGAGTATAAACACGCATGCTCCCCTTCGAATGTTCAGGATTATATATGTTTCACAAGTCTTGTTGACGATGCATTCTAACATTATGGACATGTTTCCTAAATGTAGTGGTAGGTAGTGACTTTGTGAAGAGATCTGTGTTGGTACTAGATCCCGAACCGAAGATCCAGAAGAAAGAAGAGAAGACATGTGGTTGCCGCTTGTTTAAACAAGTGCCGGAAAAACATTAAATGAGAACCCGAAGTGAAGGCAGGGCTCAGCGAAGGAAGTCCCTCGGACCGAGGAGCAAGGAATCAGGAGTAATGGACCATGAGAAGAGAAAGCCGAAAAAGAAAATAAAATATCAGAACGTTACGACATTGAACTCAAGAATCAAAACCGACGCATTGAATGGAAAATCATGGAGCAATCCAGAGCATTTAAATCTTATTGTCAATATATAAGTAGAGACCCCATAGCTAGGAAAAGGGGGAGGATTTCATACAGAAAAGAATACACATAATCTGAGTGTTGGATCCATCATCTACATTTTGGCGCCGTCTGTGGGGAGAGATTTAGCCGAGTCAAGCAATCTATCAAGTAGCTAAGCCCAAAGTTACCAAGCGTCATGGTAGGAAGCACTGATCTACCACCAGCTGATCTTGCTGATGTGGCTGCAACACTTCGCGATCTCAAGCAAAGCACTGTAAACATAGCCAACAAGTTTACGAACTTGGAACAAGAAATAGCAAGGCTGAAACAGTCCCAGGTATCATTAACTACTGCTAACGAAATGTTTTCCGCTCGTTTGGAGACATTTTCTACAGGTGGAACTCCGGGGACTACTCCCTGACGTGATTCTATGACATCTATATAAGTATGATGCAAACAAGAAGGAAGTTTGGGAAATTTTCTAATATATGTTTTTTCCTACACTACAAGAAAAGTGAACATCCGTAGCGCCTGATATCCGCTATGGTTGAATTTCATAGCGCTTTTACAAACGCTATATATACTCCCGTTATAAAAAGTTCAGGACTTTTGATAACGTTTTTGAGGTACGCTATTATTTAGGTGACTTAGCATAGCGTTTTTCTTTATGCAATATTAACATTTATAATAACTCTCTTTCCTGTGCAATATTAAAGTTTATAATAGCATTTCTTTTTGTTATAAATATTATCCGTATAGCATTGGCTTTTTGTTATAAATATTTTATATAGCGTTTTCGTAATGCTACTATACTAAAATTTTTGTAACCGTTTAATTTTTTGTTTCTTTCTAGTACTGCTCAAAATTTGAAACCTGATAAACACAAACTTTATAATTGAAACAAACATAGGATCAATGTATTACAAAAGACCATTTACTAAAACCGATAGTTATGACACACTAACACAACACCTAGAAATATAAAAGTTCCAAACAACACAAGAAGCCTTAACAAGTTCTTGTATCACACTAATTTAAGTTTGTCATTAGGCCAAGCAACCGTCGTACCTATAGCATCAGCAACACACTCGACTTCAGAATTTGGTCTCCACACATCAGCATCTCCAATCTTTGACACATCTACCCAAACCTTGCTAGCGTTAGGACCTAAAGGGATGAAGTGTACTCGATCATCTGGGTTAGTTGAACAAACACGACCTTCTGCAACAATTTTCCCAGAGCCGCTGCAATCAAACAAGATACATTTCTTTTTGGCACTTTTGCTACTACCGGTGCTTTTACTTGTAGTCTGGAAGCCAAATTATAAAACACATTCATCAGACCTCTAGTAACACAAACATAGGATCAAAGTAAAGCAAAGTAGAGGGAAAAGACATTTACCTCAGGTGATGTTTTTCGTGAAACCTCTAGTGATGCAGTAGCTAATTCAATCTTATCAAGTGGCCATACGATGGTCTCATTTACAGCATCACCCATCATTGCCAGTTCAGCACTTGGCCTCCACAAAAAGGCATCATGATCAATCACCTTCTGAACCTTAATAACTGCAGCATTAGGACCCAGAGGAATTTGGTTGACCTTTTTAGTTGGGTCAACTGAACAAATTATACCCTCAGCAATAATTTCACTTCCATTCCAAGCGAAGATGTTGCATTTCGTTTGTGCTTCATCAGAGGCCTAAAGATGAAGCCATATATTAGACATTCCATAATTGATATTGACAGTTTAACTAGTTAAATACTATTAAAATTGATACCGCTAGCTTATGTCCATTTGGGGAGCTGTCGTCTTCTGAAGCCAAAACCACCCTATCAGCTGGCCAAGGAATTTCGACTCCAACAGCTTGAGCAATTGAGCAAACAGTTGTTGTAGGCCTCCATACATATGCATCTGGACTTGTAGTAGATTTGACAATAATAGCCGCCGCGTTAGGACCAAGTGGAATACAATCAATCTTATATTGTTGTTCAATGGAGCATAATTCTCCTTCCCCGATAACAACATCATCTCTCGAACACCAATCCAATATCTTACACTTAATTCCTCCTTTGTTTGTGTTTGAAACATCCGACTGAGCATCCACCTCTGCTCCGGATTCCTAACAAAAGGAAAAATAATTGGTTAAAAACTGATTTCATTGGCCATCGTCAAAAATAAGTGTCACACTTACTTTTTTTCCAGCTAAACAGCGAATTTGATTGCTCAATTCTTCAATCTTGGTCATCATTTCTGCTTGTGAAGCCTCAAGCTTCTGAACATGTGAGTCTCTAGCATTAAGGTAATCTAGCTTCTTCAAACTAATCCCTCTCCCCGTCCCTCTAACTCTTCCATATCCATCTTTCCCTAAAACTTGAGTGACAGCATCTTCTCTCACATTTTCAGTAGATGTGGAGTCCATTTGACTATCAATTGATTGTATCCTCTCCTGATACAAATAACAATTAACCAGATTATCTAAGATTCTAAAATAAACACTATTGCCTAATAATCTGATGACTATTATTCTTACAATTGTATCTGCAAATTCTTTCTTCATAGGTCTCCCATCAGAGTAAGTGTGTCCTGCTAACCACACCTTACTTCTAGTCACCTTCTTTGGGTCAGAACTCTGTTTCTTCTACAAAATATTTAACAATAGTATATGAATTATTTATGTTCAACACTTAAGAATGAAATACACGAGAAATACACAAACATACCATTTCCATAGATAAACGAAACATTCCTTTACGGCTTGTTGTGTGAGGAATCTGAGACTTCCTAAGGTCCCTGTATTGCTCACTTTTGACCTGCAATCCGGTAATTAAAAGTTATTTATCAAAGTCATAAAGTACATGAACTATAAGAAAAAATAGTAACAAGAGATCAAGCACATAACCTTAAACGCAGTGGAAGTCCTACTCTTCACCCAATTGTTCCATGATGCAAGAGATTGAATGTTGCTTGGTTTTAGCTTAAGCCTCTCATTGTTGCTCTTAGTTTCTTGAAGTTTAGAAACATAATGTTTCAGAATTCTTCCAAATGCATACTGTTTCACAAGATTCATAGGTTATTATTCATAGCTTCCTAATGGATCAATGAACAAATAGCAAGGTATAAGTGTCAATAGAGTTAAGACTTTAACAAAATCAAATCGATTACAAAGGTGAACATCTGAAGTGACGAGTGTAAAAGGTACTAAATTCACACAAAGAACAAGAAAAACAAATAGCTTTTATCATCATGTGATGGATAAGTCCAAGGCTGGATTTTTAAAAGAACTTCTATGTAGTAGGTGTTGTTTTTTCAAAGCTATGACTCGTAGGCCTTTGTATCTAGTGTTTAGCAAAGGTTAAAAGTAGCTTTGAAATAACTAAGCATAGGCTCAAGTTACCAGAAATTTGGTAAAAATAACTAAGCATAGGCTTGATGAATGCTGAAGAATATCTCACATCAGAAAATGAGAAGAAATCTTGAATTAATTAACCTATATCCCTTAGTATAAACATATACACACAAATGCAACACCAACGTTTTAAGAGACATGACATGATTCGTCCATATCAAATATTTCTCACATCTAAGATTGTGTAATTCGTAAAATCAAAACCCAATTTCTAACAAAAAAACCCCCTAATTAATACCTTTGATTGTGAGGCCTGACCCAAAGAGCTACCTGCAAAAATATAATCAAAAAGGATTAGTAGCTGTAAAACCCCAATCTAAACCTAAAAGAACCTAAGAACCTAAAAAATTCACATACCCAGAAACAAGAGAATCGATTAACAAAAATCAGACATGGAAGAACACAAAATCGTGAAATCTAAACCCAGAGACACGACTTCAACATAAACCCCAATCCGATTCTGAGGCCTGACCCAAAACTACCTGCAACAAGAAAAGCAAGAAGATGATGAAAGAACCCTAAATCGAGAAACCTAAGTAAGAACCCTAAATAGATAAATCTAAACCCAAAATCACGAATTCAACCTAAACCTCAAAATTGTACCTTTGAATCAGAAGGGAAATTAGACTTAGAAGTCGAAGATCTCCTCAAAGATGATGGTGGTGACGCGTTTGGTGAAACCAGAGATGAGAGAGTTTATGTCTTCTACGGACATAAGACAAAAATATTTTTGCTAAGTGTTTCTTTTTTGCCCCAAAATTTTTAATACGCGGGCAGCAAAAAAAATTATCCCGCGCTTACACCTATTATAGCACTATTTTTTATGTAAGTGCAATTAAAAGGAGGACATGAGTAAAAGAATTTTAAAAAAATTAAGCACTTAATGCGTCCTTACTTTTAATAGCATATCCAATCCTTAAACGCTATAAAAACATAGCCACTAATTCATTTATTGCAGAAAATTAAAAACCGCTATATTTAGGTGCTATCAATAACCCAATTTCTTGTAGTGCTAGATTTATCAGAATTCATATATACATACTTCTTTCCATCGTCAGTTGCGGACTGAGTGTCATATCCTTGAAGATATATATCTTTGGAACTCAACAAATTGCTCTTAGAATTTGGAGAATATAAGGCATTATCTATGGAAAATTTTGTTCCATTCGGCAATATAAATTATGCCTTGCCACTTTCTTTGATCAAGTCTGTACGACCTGATATTGTATTGACAATCATGTTTGTCAGTTTTAATTGAGAGAAGTATATCTTGTGCCTCAGAATAGTGTGAGTTGTTCCACTATCTGGTATACAAATTTCTCTCGCATTTATCTTGGAGATTTTTCCGCTTGTATATTTTTCCATTTCCGTAATCAACATAAATATCAATAATAAAATAGTAAATTTAATTCATAAATAGAAAATATTCAATAGTTATATAATCTCTTATTTTGAAAACAAAGTACTTGAAAATAACTGAAATAAGTAATAATTATATATGGCATAACTTGGAGATATATTCAATAAAATCACTATTAGCATTTCACTTTCGAGTAAAAGCGGTCTTATCAAAATCATCTAGAAAGTCGGAAGCGTCAAGGTGTGTCATACCCTTGAAGTGTTATGTGAGGTTCACTTTTTTCCTTTTGCCTTTTATGGATTCTTTGTATAATTTACAAAGATGTTCAGGGGTACAACATACATGGGCTCAATGCCCTTTTGATCCACATCTATAACATATGTTGTCACGCTTTTGGCTGGTACTTCCTTGGGATTCTTTCCCTTTCGCATGTTGTTCATGTCGAACCCAAGTATAGGACTTGCTGCCTTGAGGGGTTATATGGTTTACCGCGTCTCTGATTAAATCGGCGGCCGCGACCACGACCACGACCTCTATAGATATGATTTCCTTGCTCTGGATATTTCACATCCGATGCATTTGTTGCATTCACTTCAGGAAATGCTTTTGTTCCCATAGGTTGAGCATTGTGATTCTTAATCAGGAGCTCATTATTATTTTCTACAAGCATGAACGTCACAATTAGCACGACAAATCTTTTGTATCCGCAATTGCGGTATTGCTCTTACAACACAAAGTGTTTATTTTTGTGGAAAGTGAGGAAAGTTTTATTGAGCATTTGTGTTTCGCTAATCGGCTTTCCACAATATTCCAACTTTGCAACTATTATCAGCATTGCGGAATTGTAAAGCTCAACATTTTCATAATCTTGGAACCTTAGATTATTCCATTCATCCATAGCATGTGGAAGTGTTATTGTCTTTTGTTTATCAAACATTTCTTTTAATGCTTTCCACAGCTCCGCAGGATCTTTCGAATGCGCATAATCATGTGTCAGATTCTCATCTAGATGTTTTCTGAAGAAAAATTATTGATTTTGCATTCTCAGGAGGAGACGAAATATTTTTTTCTTTTATCTTCTTAGATATTATTTTTCCATTTCTAGATAGAGCTCTGCATTGGTTATCCATGCTATATAATTTTTTCCAGTTATTTGTAACGCCGGAAACTTGAGTTTCTCGATGTTTGTCATTTTTTTAAAAACAAAGCCATAAAAATTTTATTAATAGGATAATATTACATAATTAAAATGTACCATTTATATAAATAATACAAGCGTTTACAAAAAAATGATTGCACAAAAGAGTAAACCGATGTTTATGGTGAACTCTCAATGAGTAAATTCTCCAACAAAGAGACCATAAATACAAGCAAAAATTACAAATAAACAAAGACTTAAAAGTAAACGAAACATTCTTCAAAATGGAAACCGAACCGATTTTTCGTAGAAAGATTTGAAGAGAGATCACTACAAGAAAGCAGCCGGAAAACCGACGGAATTTCCGACGGACCCGTGTCCGTCGGAAAATTCCGACGGTAAAACGATGGATTTCCGACGAAATTGCATTTTTTTAAGTCGTCGGAAATCCGTCAGAAATTCCGACGGATTTCCGACTGACTTCTGACCGTCGGAAATCCGTCGGATATCCGTCAGAAATTCCGACGGATTTCCGACTGACTTCGGACCGTCGGAAATCCGTCGGATATCCATCAGAAAATTCCGACGGATAGAACCACCGGCCATTTCCGACGGATTTTCGACGGAATAGTCGGCGATCGTCGGAAATCCGTCGGAAAATATGAACGTTAAAAGAGCCGTTCGTATCGCAGGTTACCGTTGTATTGTGCCGTTACATTCTGACAGAATTCCGACGGATTTCCGACGGAAGCGAGTTTATAAATATGTTTCCACACTCTTCATTTCATTTTACTCCAATTCCATCTCTCTCTCTATTTTCTTATGATTTTCATGCGATTATAAACAAAAAAAAAAGTGGAAAGATGTCTAGATATTTTCGATCATGGATGGACGAACCAATGATGAATTCGGAGACGAACCTCTTAAACGAGGAATATGCACGAGGCATAGTCGAGTTCATGAAATTGGCTGGAAATCAACCGTGTGTACTTAAATCAGGTAAGTTGAAATGTCCATGTTCAATTTGTAGAAATTCTCGTAATGTTGTGGTATAGATAGTTTGGCATCACTTGTATACCAATGGATTTACGCCGGGTTATAAGATTTGGTATCTACATGGGGAAACAAATTATGATCATGGTAGTAGTAGTAGTGGACCAACAGTCTCGGAATTTGTAGGAGATAGAACGGAAGTAGATGTAGGTGTAGGCACCGTAGAGATGGTAAATGATGCGTTTAGAGAGAATGTACAGTATGGCAGTGAAGAGAGAGATAGGTTTGAAGAACCTAATTTAGAAGCAGGAAGATTTTTTGGTATGTTAGACGCATCAAAGCAGCCACTTTATAAGGGGTGTAGAGAAGGTCATTCGCCTTTATCATCTGCCACTAGATTGATGACGATTAAGACGGACCACAATTTGTCAGAGGAGTGTGTTGATGCGATAACAGACTGGGCGAAAGATTTATTGCCTGAAGATAATCTTTTACCCGCATCGTACTACGAGGTACAGAAACTTGTAGCTGGTCTTGGTTTGCCGTATAAGGTGATAGATGTGTGCATCGATAATTGTATGCTATATTGGAGAGAAGATGAAAACCGTAACAGCTGTCGATTTTGTCGCAAACCGCGGTATCAGGAAACGAGTGGTCGAGTTCCAATTCCATATAAACGTATGTGGTATTTACCAATAACAGATAGATTGAAGAGGTTATATACATCTCAGCGTACGGCAGAGCAAATGAGATGGCATGGAGAGCATCGTCAAGATGGAGATATTACACATCCTTCAGACGCAGAGGCGTGGAAACATTTTCTGTCTACCTATCCGGATTTTGCGTACGAGCGCCGGAATGTGTACCTCGGGTTATGCACAGATGATTTTAACCCATTTGGGAAGCATGGAAGGAAGCAATCGTTGTGGCCTTTAATTGTAACTCCTTACAATTTGCCTCCATCTCTGTGTATGCGTCGAGAGTTTTTGTTTCTCTCCATTCTTGTTCCTGGCCCAGATCATCCGAAGAGATCACTCGATGTATTCCTCCAGCCATTGATTTATGAGTTACAAATGCTATGGGAGCATGGTGCTGAAGCCTACGATGTTTCATGCCAACAAAATTTTAACATGCGTGCGGTTCTTATGTGGACCATAAGCGATTTTCCAGCATATGGTATGTTATCTGGATGGACAACTCATGGGAGATTATCATGCCCGTATTGCCAAGACAACACTGATGCATTCCAACTTAGGAACGGAAGAAAGAGTTGTTGGTTTGATTGTCATAGAAGGTTTCTACCGAGTGATCATCCGTATCGTCGGTCTAGAACATTGTTTACGAAGTCTAAGAAAGTGTTTGATGCGCCACCTCCTGAGATAGACGGATATACTTTATTAGAACAATTGAGAGATTTTGGTGCTGATAGGACTCCTGACTGTGGGGGTAATGGACATGAAGTTGTGTACGGTGCCGGTGAAGTTCATAACTAGCACAAGAAGAGTATTTTTTGGGATCTGCCTTACTGGAAGACCCATTTATTGCGGCACAATCTAGATGTGATGCACGTTGAGAAAAACTTCTTTGAGAACATCATGAACACTGTCTTAAACGTCAAAGGGAAGACGAAAGACAATATCAAATCTAGATTAGACTTGGCCGATATTTGCGATAGGGCTTTTCTTGAAGTTCAGCCGGATGGTAAATACATATTTCCTCCGTACGGGTTGCAAGGAGATAAGAAAAGGGAATTTTTTGATTGGATTCGCGATGATGTCAAATTCACCGATGGATACGCATCAAATCTGCGTAATTGCATAGATTATGGAGAAGGGAAATTTACAGGAATGAAGAGTCATGATTGTCATGTTGTGATGCAGCGGCTTCTTCCTTTCGCTTTTGCCCATCTTCTTGATCCAGATGTCTACCAAGCAATTGTAGGAGTTGGTTCTTTCTTTCGAGATTTATGCACAAGAACACTTACTGTTGACGGAATCCGAAACTTAGAGGTCAATATCCCCGTGATCCTTTGTAACCTTGAAAAGATATTTCCGCCATCTTTCTTTGATGTGATGGAACATCTTCCTATCCCACCTCCCACGAGAAGTTGCACTAGGAGGCCCAGTTCAATACCGTTGGATGTATCCTTTTGAGCGGTATATGTTTCATCTGAAGAAAAAGGTTAAAAATTTAAGTAAAGTAGAGGGATCTATTGTCGCACAGAGCCTCAACGAAGAAGCGTCACAGTTTGCTGAATATTACTTCCCATCCGAAGTTCGTACAAAGAGTAGACGTCCTGGTCGCCATGATGATCGTAATGAGAGAGCGATTTATCCAATCGTAGTTCCTGAGTTGTTTTCCCAAGTTGGTCGAGTGAGTGGAAAAATCAAGACACGCACATTATCACAACAAGAGTTTAAACACTTGCATACGTATATCCTAACAAATTGTGAGGAAATTGCGGAATATGAAAGGTAAAAAACTTTATTTATGACAATGTATACATATATTCGAATATATTATATTTAATTTATTAACTTTCATACAAATGTGGTTTTCGTACAGGATTTACATGGCATTAATACGCGGGTGGTTTGTGGATAAGTCAGAAGAAGAGCTGCAACAGCATAAAGAGGAAGATTTTATGACTTGGTTTAGGGAATTTTACGTAAGATTTAACAAAATCCTATTATTTTCAAATAAGTGTCAATGTCATTTATGTTAATTTCGGTTAATTTTTTTCCTAGGTTCCTGAAGGAATAAAGAGCGGAGCCACATTTCCCACATGGTTAATGGAATTTGTTAGTGGTCCAATCTACCGTGCAAAGTCTTATCCTAGGTATTGCAGTCGGGGATATGGGTTTAGGATTCATGACGAAAGAAGGACAAGACCATCTGCAGATTATGGTGTTTCTGTGAAGTCTGGTAATGATGTTTACTACGGCATTCTTCAGGAAATATTGGAAGTTAAGTACCCAGGAATGTTAGACTTGAGGTGCATTGTTTTTAAGTGTGATTGGTATGATCCAGTACTTGGTCGTGGTGTTGTCGTGGACCAATTTGGTGTTACTTCTGTTAACACAAATCGGAGACTACGACATTATGATCCATTCATTCTAGCGTCACAAGCAGATCAGGTTTGGTTCAATTAAATGTTGTGTTTTTACTAATTTTTATGTTTAGTTCGGTGGTTCCTTACGAAAATTTCTGTATTTCTTTATAGGTGTGCTACATTCGTTACCCTCGCATAACACGGCGGTCAGATCCTTGGGTCACAGTTACTGCAATAAGCCCTAGAGGAAGAATTTATGGAGTTTCTCAACACGATGCCATGCAGCCAAGCATAAGTACTCCAATGGATCCAGTTGCGGCCTCTACTGGTGTCGATCTTGTGGTTGATTTCACATAAATCGGTATAGTTCATTCTGAGTCAGAAGAAGAACAAGGAGAATTTTATGACGATACAGACTCAATTACATCTGAAGGATCAACATCATCAGAGGAAGACGAACAAGGAGAATAACAAGGAGAATAAAAAAATATGTTGCAAAAATAATAAATTTGTACAATGAACTACGGTGTGGCTTGATCCCGATATGGGTACGTAGGCAGCTCTAATCGAGCGCAGCTATTTAACAAAAATAATTTATTAATTTTTAACAATATTCAAATACAAAATAAATGTTATAAAATAAATATGTATTAATTTAAAAACATGTTTTAAATCTTATAATGTGAATATTTAAATCCAAAAATATCAATATATAGTATAATCCTTTATTGTTTTAAATCCTATAATGTGAATATATATATCTCTTTTGATGTTTTACTAATTAGTAAACATGGTTCAATGGCTTAACAAAAATAATTTATTCATTTTTAACAATATTCAAATACAAAATAAATATTATAAAATAAATATGTATTAATTTAAAAACATATTTTAAATCATATAATGTGAATATTTAAATCCAAAAATGTCAATATATAGTTTAATCCTTTATTGTTTTAAATCCTATAATGTGAATATATATATCTCTTTTGATGTTTTACTAATTAGTAAACATGGTTCAATGGCTTAAAGTGTATAAACTATCCTAGAGGGCTGCAGTTCGACCCTCAGGAGTGTCAAAATAAATAAACTTGTTTCCGACGGATTTCCGACGGAATTCGTGAGTATCCGTCGGAAATCCGTCGGAAAAACCGACGAATCAATGGATCCCAATGCCGCGTGTTAATAAACCAATGCCGCGTGTTAATAAATGTAAGGATCCGTCGGAAATCCGTCGGAAAAACCGACGAATTTCCGACGGATTTCCGACGGAATCAATGGATCCCAATGCCGCGTGTTAATAAACCAATGCCGCGTGTTAATAAATGTAAGTATATTCCGACGAATTTCCGACGGAATAGCCGTCGAAAATCCGTCGAAAATCCGTCGGAATACGCGAATAAATAAACCAGATCGTCTTCTTCCCCATTCACTCGAGAAAATCAAGAAAAATTTCTTCAAACCTTCGATTTTCAAACCTTCGATTCTTCATCAAATCTTCTTCCAATGGCTGGGTCTCAAAGAAACATGTAAGTTTTTAATGGTTATTAAGAGTTTGATTTGTTAGATTTGTGGATTTAGGGTTTTGAAATTTAGATCTAAGGAATTTGGTTATAGATTTGGTTGAGGTTATTTAGATTAGGAATTTGGATTATGATTTTGGGTTATTTGGTTATAGATTTGGATTTTCTATATTAGGTTTTGAAATTATGATTTTTAGATCTAGATTTAGGATTTTTTGTTTTTTAATTTTTGGTTTTGGAATTGAAATTGAAATAGAAATTGATTTTACAAATTGATTTTTTGATTTAGGATTTTTTTTTGATTTTGAAATTTTTGGATATAATTTATATATTGAAAATAATTAATATATTTATAATTGTGAACATATTTATAATTATTTGAGACAATTAATAATAAATATATTTCTTATGATTTTTTTTTTTAAAACTGAATTTTAAATTTTTTTAATGATTTTCGTATTTTTTTTGTCTATTTTTTAAAAATTATTTTCAAATTATAAGTTATGAACATTGATTTATGAAATATATTTTATAGTCTATTTTTTTAAATTTTATAATGATTCTGTTTTGTTATAAATTTTTATGTAGGGATTATGGAGCATACGTCGAGTCTACGAGCGGACAGCGTCGTCACCGTAGGAGTAGAGCTGCGAGGAGTTCTCCTACGCCGTCCACACATATTCCGGATACACAGATTCTGGAAACTCATTCACCGGCACCATCCGCAACTGCTCCGACGCAGATGAGTGTCGAGGACTTCATGGCTCTTCCGGGACGAGAAAGACTTCCACGTTTTCATCCAGATTGTCGAGGAAGAGACATTTGGTAAGTGTTTTTAATTATTTATTTATTTAATTTATAAATGTACTTTTTTTTAAACTAATTAGGGTTTTATTAATTAAATTGTTTTGTAGGTTTGACGATTCGCACACTGGGATCTCAAAGTCAATCAACCGAATGTGCCAAGGAATGCTTCAGCATCCATATCCAACATACAGCTCAATGCCGATCCAAGATAGGGATATGTGGTTTCGCCAATTTGCGGTAATGTATTTATTTTGTTTTTTCTATTAAAATTGAATTTAAATTTTTAAATTATTCAAATTCATCTTATTTTTAATTTGCAGCAAGAATTCAGGTGGGACAGTCACTTAACCGCTTCGGTTAGACGCGAATTCGATAAAAAATGCGCACGGGCGTATTCATGGAAGATAAACGAGTGGAAAGAAAAGTGGAAGCAGAATGATGTGCCAAGGGACTTGGTTTCGAACCCGGATCTATTTAACGGGTTCATCGCTTACTGGAATGAAGAGGCTACCAAAGAATCCGCCGCAAAACATTCTGCATCCCGGAACAGAGATCGCAAAGGAAAGGGCAAAGCGACGCACAATCTAGGTGCGAAGAGCAAGGCGACGAAGGCAAAAGAACTAGTAAGTTTTTTTTTATCCCTTCAATTTTCATTCATTAATTTTTTTTAAGTTTAAGATTCACAAATTTTACTCAATTACTTTATTTTCCATGCAGTTTCGGGAAGATGGTGTCGAACCATCTAATTTGAGATTGCTCCAAGCTGTCCACACCGGCAAGGATGGTGTAATCCACGATCAAGTCACTCTGGATATCGTCGAGAACGTCAATAGGATGCGTGAAGAGTTCCTAAATTCTCAACCAATCATTGAAGGAACTCCTCCCCTAACCGAAGTTCCTTTGGAGAAGGAAAACGAGTTCGTATTTGAGGTAAGTAAAATTTTTATTTTTATTCAAGTTTTAATTCATTTTCAATTTTTAGTCAACTTTTTTATTGCTTCCGCAGGCTATTCCGAGGTCTAAAGGCCGGTATTATGGTCTTCCCGACGATACTTCATCCTCCATTACGTCACGCTATTACGGAGGTTCTCAAGGCCCACATTTAGAAGCTAAAGTGGAGGAACTCGAGACTACGGTGCAACGCCTCACAGAGGAAAACCAAGCGATGGCGGCTAGGATGGAAGCATTCATGGCTCAATACCCACCACCACCACCTTAGATCTTGTTTATGTTTTTTTAAATTATTTGTTAGAAACCACTTTATGTTTAATATTTTCTGTTGTTTTAATTTTTATTTCGAATAATTTAATATTAAAGTTTTATGTTTTTTTCTATTTTAAAAAACAATTAGAATATTATTATTTTTCAAGTATGTGAATTTTTTAATTATTATAAATATTAATTAAATACCGGTTCTTAAGTGACAATCGATATTTTGATTAATATATTATAAACTTATCATTCAAACCAATATGAATATAACATAATACAAAAACAATTCAATTGAAACGGTTAAAAAAAAAAGCCATGAAACCCCAAACCGTCGGAATTCCGTCGGAAATTTCCGACGAATTTCTGACGGATTTGGGCAAACCGTCGGAAATCCGTCGGAAATTTCCGACTGATTTCCGACAGTTTGGGGTTTCATGGCTTTTTTGACAAATTTTACACAATAAACCTCAAACAACTAATTATATTATAAGATTATTAGATATAACACAATTTAAACTTAGTATTTAGGTTAAATTATTGTTTTCAAGATTTTGGAATGATTTACACTTAAGTTCTACATAATGAAATGTATACTTTAACTTGCATGTTTACTAGTTCCTAAGTATAAATCTTAATTTTGATAAATTCTTATAAACGGAGGTGAATATTGTAAACTTATCATTGAAATCATTAATAAACCACACTACAAACACATTCCAATTGAAACGAATCGAAAAAAACTCACGAAACCACAAACTGTCGGAAATCCGTCGGAAATTTCCGACGGATTTCCGACGGGTTTAGGGAAACACGTGTTGGTTTTTAAGGTTTGTCTGACAAAAGGAATAACATATATTTTTCTCAAGTCCGTCGGAAATCCGTCGGAAATTTCCGACGGATTTCCGACGGACAGTGAAATTTTCGCAAAATCAAACGTTTTCGTGTCCTGCGTTAGTTGAATTTTACGAAATAATTTCTAAAGTCTGTCGGAAATCCGTCGGAAGTTCCGACGGATTTCCGACGGACAGTGAAATTTTGGCACAATCAAACGTTTTCGTGTCCCGCGTTAGTTGAATTTTACGAAATAATTTCAAAAATTCCGACGGATTTCCGACGGACTTTCCGTCGGAAAATTCTGTTTATAAGCGCGACCTCACTCGAAAAATCAGAGTGAATGAGAGTGAATGTTAGATTTAGGTGAAGTTATAGGTTTTCAAAGTTAGATTTAGGTTTGGAATGTTAGATTTAGGTTTGGAATGTTAGATTTATGTTTTAAATGTTAGTTTTAAGTTATAAATGTTAGTTTTAGGTTTGGAATGTTAGTTTTAAGTTTTGGAATGTTAGATTTAGTTATTGTGAAGTTAGATATGGGATTTGAATCTTAGTTTTAGGTTTGTAATCTTATATTTAGATTTTAGAGTGTTTGATTTAGGTTTTCAAAGTTAGATTTTAGGTTTTGAATGTTAGTTTTAGGATAAAAATGTTATATTTTAGATTTTGCAATGTTAGATTTAAGGTTTTCAATGTTAGATTTAGGTTTATAATGTTAGTTTTAGGATAAAATTCTTAAATTTATATTTTGGAATGTTAGATTTAGGTTTTCAATTAACATATTTATGTTTGGAATGTTAGATTTAGATTTTGGTTTTTAATGTTAGTTTAAGGTTTATAATGTTAGTTTTAGGATAAAATTATTAGATTTATATTTTGGAATGTTAGATTTAGGTTTTCAATTAACATATTTAGGTTTGGAATTTTAGTTTTAGGATAATAATGTTATATTAAGATTTTCGAATGTTAGATTTAAGTTTTGAATGTTAGATTTAAGTTTGGAATTTTAGATTTAGGATAATAATGTTAGATTTAGGTTTTGTAATTAGATTTAGGTTTGAAATGTTTCTTTTAGGTTTCTAATGTTTAGTTTTAGGTTTGGAATGTTAGATTTAGATTTTGGTTTTTAATGTTAGTTTAAGGTTTATAATGTTAGTTTTAGGATAAAATTATTAGATTTATATTTTGGAATGTTAGATTTAGGTTTTCAATTAACATATTTAGGTTTGGAATTTTAGTTTTAGGATAATAATGTTATATTAAGATTTTCGAATGTTAGATTTAAGTTTTGAATGTTAGATTTAAGTTTAGAATTTTAGATTTAGGATAATAATGTTAGATTTAGGTTTTGTAATTAGATTTAGGTTTGAAATGTTTATTTTAGGTTTCTAATGTTTAGTTTTAGGTTTGGAATGTTAGATTTAGTTTTTGGTTTTTAATGTTAGTTTAAGGTTTATAATGTTAGTTTTAGGATAAAATTATTAGATTTATATTTTGGAATGTTAGATTTAGGTTTTCAATTAACATATTTAGGTTTGGAATTTTAGTTTTAGGATAATAATGTTATATTAAGATTTTCGAATGTTAGATTTAAGTTTTGAATGTTAGATTTAAGTTTGGAATTTTAGATTTAGGATAATAATGTTAGATTTAGGTTTTGTAATTAGATTTAGGTTTGAAATGTTTATTTTAGGTTTCTATAATGTTTAGTTTTAGGTTTGGAATGTTAGATTTAGATTTTGGTTTTTAATGTTAGTTTAAGGTTTGTAATGTTAGTTTTAGGATAAAATTATTAGATTTATATTTTGGAATGTTAGATTTAGGTTTTCAATTAACATAATTTAGGTTTGGAATTTTAGTTTTAGGATAATAATGTTATATTAAGATTTTCGAATGTTAGATTTAAGTTTTGAATGTTACATTTAAGTTTGGAATTTTAGATTTAGGATAATAATGTTAGATTTAGGTTTTGTAATTAGATTTAGGTTTGAAATGTTTATTTTAGGTTTCTATAATGTTTAGTTTTAGGTTTGGAATGTTAGATTTAGATTTTGGTTTTTAATGTTAGTTTAAGGTTTGAAATCTTATATTTAGATTTTCGATTGTTAGATTTAAACTTTGATTTGTATATTTATATAGGATATTTGTAAATTTTTTTTTTTTGTTTTTCAATATTTGAGAATTAATTTTTTAATTTTTGAATTTTTAATTATATAAAATATGAATTTTGTAATTGTTTTAAATTATTACTATTAATATTAATTTCATTTCTATATTTATTAAATTGTTTTGGATTTTAAATAAAAAATTTTTTAATTAAAATTCGGAATATATAATTATTTATTAAATAATTTTTTTTTTATTATAATTTAGCCAATCCGTCGGAAATCCGTCGGAATATTTCCGACGGATTTCCGACGGCTTATATTCCGACGGATTTCCGACGGAATGATGAAACGACTAAACCGACGGATTTCCGACGGTTTGACGGAACCGGCAAACCGACGGATTCCCGACGGCTCGCCGGAACACGTAAACCGACGGATTCCCGACGGCTTATATTACGACGGATTTCCGACGGAATGATGAAACGACTAAACCGACGGATTTCCGACGGTTTGACGGAACCGGCAAACCGACGGATTCCCGACCGCTCGCCGGAACACGTAAACCGACGGATTCCCGACGGCTCGCCTGAACACATAAACCGACGGATTCCCGACGGCTTGCCGGAACCGGAAAACCGACGGATTTCCGACAGATTTCTGATTCATATTATCCGTCGGAAATCCGTCGGAAATACCGACGGATTTCCGACGGATTTTCCATTTCCGACGAGATAGAAGCGACGGACGAATCCGTCGGAAATCCGTCGGTATTGGCCAATTCTGACGGATTCCCGACGGATTTGGCCGTCAGTTTCTCGCCAGTTTTCTTGTAGTGGATGAAATATTTTGATGAAATGAATGAGTGAAAAATTATGAGTGTATTTATAGATTAAAAATACTGTTCATAGCTGTTTGAAAAAATGAAAATTTTTGAAATTTTTTTTTTTGTGACCATTGGTGAAAAGAATTTAATCATAAAATAATGCTGAAATTTTTTATAATCAATCATTTAAAATATATCAATTCCAGATGAAATATTTATATACAGGTGACTGAATCTCTTTGTATAATGATAATACCATAAAATATTTTTAACAGTGATATTATGGTGACGTAGTTATCCACATCAGAACAATAAATAAAATATACGGCGGGTTAGCCGTCTAGTAAATATATAACTATGGTGCATTAAGCAGCCATGACATAAGAATAGTAAAATAATATCGAGGGAAAAACCGTCTACAGTAAAATTAAATGAATAGTGGTGTATTAGACAAGCAAAAAATATAATATATTATTATAGAAACGACATACCGCCCATTGTAATAAATTATATAGTATAAAAATATATTTATAAATATTTAGCATAATCATAGAGTGATCGTGCTGATAGACCTCAAACATTGACTCTTTTGAGATGAGTTAGCTTAGACGCATAAACTTCTTCTTTGGTCTTCCTATGCCCTGATGCAACGTACTTAGGAACATGCTGCTAGTTCCATGTTGATTTTCCAAGTTCATTCTGACACACCTTTGGCTGGATAGCATCCATAATTCGTTTCAGAAGCTTCCGAGGATGGGAGTTGGAACTGCTGGGATCGATCGATCCGTGTGGTGGATAGATCGATCTCTGCACAAATTCACCCTATCTGAATTTGACCAGGGAATCTGACTCTTTATGCTAAGTCTCATCCAATCTGACAAATGATATTATCTTAACACTCTCTGCAGAATCTAGGATGCTAGCGAAACCAGTTGTATATATCCTACTGTTGCGAATCCAAGAAGGATTTAATAAAAACTTTAAGAAAACAAAAAAAAAATTGAAAAAAAGTTCTTTGAATCGAATACCCTTTTGACTAGGGTTCTTATTATTGATCTGATAAATAACTTTACAACTTAGACTTCCTTATATAAGCCTCAAAACCCGACATAATCCTATAAGGTTTAGGAAACTTAATACCTATTGTACGTACCGTGGGGCTGCACTCCATACCCTCCAAAAACTAACCCTAGCCGCCTTTGACCCATTACTACATTCCTTACCTTATTCTAATTTGGACCCTTTAACATATTTATTTATTTTAAGTCACTAGAAATAACAAACTCCACCTTAAAGAAAAATATCTTTGTCTACGACCCGTTGCTCGTTCTGAGGTAGGCTCTTAGTCTTCCTCTAGCACTGGAAGACATAGAGCAAATCCAAGCAATGCTTGACCTTCTCCGTGGTGACCGGCTTGATTAACATATCAACATCATTCTCTGACGTGTGCACCTTGTCCAATATGATCTCACCTGAAGCTACTAACTCCTTTATCTTGTGAAACCTTATTTGAATACTCTTCATCCTAGCATGATACACTTGATTCTTAGCCAAGTATATTGGACTCTTGCTATCAAAGTGCAGCTGAAATCCACCTTACTCAACACCCAATTCCACTACAAGTCCTTGAACCCATAATGCTTCCTTAGATGTCTCTCCCATTGTCCCGTACTCCGCTTCTGTAGTGGACATTTCAATAACGGGTTGTAGAACACACCTCTAACATATATGTGCTCCTGAAATAGTAAAGATGTACCCTGTAGTAGACCTCCTATCATCAAGATCACCTCCATAGTCCAAATCAAAAAATCTCACGATTTTATCTATGCAGTCTTGCCCTCCAAACATAAGACCATAATCAGTCGTACCCTTCAAGTACCTTAATAACCATTTGACTGCATCCCAATGCTGTCTCCCATGATTAGACATGTACTTGCTGACTTGACTAACAACTTGTGATAAATCTGGTCTTGTGCAAACCATAGCATAGTACATGAGACAACCAACTGCACTCGCGTAAGGAACTTGTGCCATATCCCTGATCTCGTCATCAATCTTAGGACAGTGAGATGAAGAGAGCTTGAAGTGATTCACTAAAGGAGTAGAAACTAGCTTTGAATCTGACATGATAAACCTGTCCAAGATCTTCTCAGTGTAGCTTCTCTGAGATAACCACAACCTCTTAAAACCTCTATCCCTGCGAATCTCCATCCCTAGAATTTTCTTAGCTGCCCCAAGATCATGTATCTCAAACTCTTCTCCCAGTAACCTCTTAAGCTCAACAACATCATCCATGTTGACTCTAGCAATAAGCATATCATTAACATATAGAAGTAAGAATATGGGAGAACGATTACCTGGGTTCTTCACATAAACGCATCAATCATACTCACATCTATGGTAATCTATCTGCAACATGTAGGTGTCAAAACATTTGTACCATTGCCTAGGAGCCTACTTCAATCCGTATAATGAATTATTCAATTTGCATACAAGCTTCTCCTCTCCTAGTTTGAAAAATCCTTCAGGTTGCTCCATATAGATATCTTCCTCCAAGTTTCCATGGAGAAACACTATCTTTACATCCATCTGCTCAAGTTGTAAGTCCCAAATAGCTACCAGTCTGATACGATCCTAGGAAGCATCTAGACACAAGGACTTGGAGATGGTGATGCACAAGGAGTGGTATTCGAGCCAGGAGAAAAAAGGAACTAGGAAAGCAGCTATAGGAGTCAAGAATTGTTATGGTTCAAGAAGTTACACTATGCTAATGAAGTCTTGCTACGACTGGCAATGGCTCAAGAGGACCACTCAAACCTTGGGATTATATCAAGTCCACACCGGTCATGATATAAGTTTGAGAAGGCTAGTGCGTGGCTTCATGACCCACTCACACTCTTTTCCTTCGTCTTTGGTTTTTCCCATTGGGTTTTCCGGGACAAGGTTTTTAACGAGCTTTGTGGTTCATGAGCTCATATTTGCCATGTCATTAGTTCGATCCATACTTAGGCCCGTTTACATCATTTTAGGCGTGGTCCAAATCTCTTCTATCTCTGATTTTAAATTCAAACTCTACATTTAATTTTTGCTTTGTTTCGAGTTATTGTCAACCGAAGCATGTCTTGTAAACACGCTCCTCTCTCTCTTCTCTTCTCCTCTTCGTTTCCTTCTCTTTATATTCTGATCCGAGAACTCTGTATTTATTATCTATCTTTTAATCAAAAACCTTTTCCCAAACTATAGATCCTTGTTTCTCTTCATGTGATTCGAATCAGAAACTTGTAGGTCATTTCTAGTGATTAGAGTGATCAACCCGATTTATCAAGTGGACTTCCGCATCCTCTTGTGGCGTCAATCAATCCTTTAACCCTCCAGTTGCTCACTGCTTTCCGGTGCGTGATTGGGGCGTGGTCCTTTCACCATGATCATATCACAGTCCCAACACAGCTCGAATAGAGGTGTGTCGCACAACATGTTAGAAAATCTCGTCATAGTCAACCCCTTTCTTCTGTGAGTATCTATTTGCTACTAGTCTTCCCTTAAACTTGAAATTAGATAGGGTATGCAATCCACAAGTACTACATAAACAATACGAATTTGCAATGCAACGAATAGAGTTAAACCAAAATATGGTTTTTGTAAATTCACTATGCAGAAATTAAATAGCAGTAAATAAAAACATAATTCCTATATGGAGGAATCGCTGGACAAAAAGAATGTCGCATGTATCAATGATCGAAAGATTATTCTAACTAAACAAGAACTTGTTAACGAACCATTCTAGCACATGGAATTATGAAATAAAAGGTCAAGTTTCTTCATTTATGAAATTACTCCATATGTTTCAGTATGTATGATGTCTTGCTTATAAGCACATGATTCAGTAATATGTATTTTTAAAAATACTCCCTCTGTTTCTTATTAATCCTAATTTTAAGGAAAAAAACAGTTTCAAAATATCTTATTTTTAGGTTTTCAATGCATGTTTTATTAGTTATTGATAATGAATTATAAAATTCAAGAAAAATAATTGAATACTATTGGTTTAGGATTACTGAAAATTGTTAATCACAAAAAAATCCGATGCATTTAGAATAAACTTTAATATGTTTTCTTAATATGTCTGAAAATTTTAGAAATGAATGAGTAAAATATAATCTTACATTGAAAACATAATTTCAACAATTCAACCCATGAGATTTAATATTGTAGAATTTTAATGGTTACAAAAGTCAAATGAATTTATTTTATTTCATTGAAACTTGAGAAATTATATTGCACACTATTCGAGAAACCGTTACACTTAGAGAGCTTTTATTCTTTGTAACGTGGCATTTTCGGATACTTATCCACAAAACTTTCATGTATTTACCATAGTGTAACGTATATCAATTCATCTATTATTTTTGAGCTTTTATCAATTTATGGTGATTATAAATTGACAAAATTTCTGTAAACCATAACGAAATAGACGAGATTTTGGAAAAAAATAAAACTAACCTTCTTCGATGGATGGTTATCATAAAATATCCGAACTCGTTCCGTCTAAAACTGAATGGCATATATGCGTCAAAGTTCTGAGATTTTATCCGTTCTTTGATGTGCCAAAGAACGGATTTGGATTGGTATTGGCTGATACAGAGGTTTGTCTTATTTTTTTCCGTTAAAATTAGCTTTTTTTGGGGATTTCTTATGTTTGTTTATCGAAGTTGTCTCACTAAATCAATTTGGTTTGTAGGGTACGAAGATAGAAGCAGAATTATATTATGGTTTATCTTATCATTATTGTAATGTTTTTCGTGAGAATGATTGGAAATCAATCTCGAATTTCAAGGTTTTCGATGATAGTCTCCACTTGAATAAAGCAGGTTCGACTAATTATAAGATCTGTTTTACTATGGCGACTGTCGTTAAAGACGCTCAAGCACGTTCGAGTAGTCTTTTCTTCGATTTCAAGCCGTATAATTCTTTGCGTGAACTAACATTTGATACAACCCGCTTAGTTGGTAAGTTTTGTTTCGATTTTATAAGATTTATTATTCAAAATCAATGTCTTGTATCCTATTCAATTAATTAAGATATGTGTTTTTTTTTTTTTTTGTGTGGTGGAGATGTTGTTGGTGTAATTATCAAGATTGAGTTCTCAAAAAAAGAACCCACCCCTGAAAATCTTGATGGGGAACTACTCGAGTTCAGCATCCGCAATCAAGAGTAAGTTCTGAATTTAAAATTCTTTGGTATGTAAAAGTGTATGCAAATTTGATTCTATAGTTCTAAGTTTTTTTTGTTTTTTTTTTTTTTTAATTTATAAAACAGTCTCTCGGTGATTACATGTTGTGCATTAGGCAAAAGAGCCATTGACATTTTTGACAGATATAATCGAGAGCGTAGAACTCCCGTCGTCTGTGTTCTTAGATGGTGGAAGGTTTTAAATAGATTTTTGGAACCTGGAAAAGTATGGATCTTTAGTAACAGTCCTGTGTCTTCTTTCCATATTAATTCGGATTTGCCAGAGATAGAAGCCATGAGAATGACGTAAGTATTTTTTTATTTTTTTATTTTTTGATAAAACTATTTTGTTTTGTGTATTTGTAACTGTCTATTTTGGTGGATTGTCATACCTCTATAATCTAGTTACTCTTATCGTTTTTTCTTTTCTTTTTTTTTTGGTGTTTTCAGATTCGGATTCCCCAGTTGTGCACCGGCGGCTTAACAAATGTTTGTAATAAATCCTTAAGACTATGTTACGTTTTAATATATGGTGTTGTGTTATTTGTGTTTAAAAAAATGCTCAGCTCTATGATGCTTTCGTTTTAGCGTTTTGTAATTTGATTTTGTGGATAGAATTGTGCATTGAAACACAAATCAATATAGATAACATTAGGAAATTGATGATTTTTTTTTATTTATGGTTTTAACTTTTAAGGAAATTTTAAGCTTATGCCAATTTTATTCTCCTTTTCATCAGTTTTGGTTTAAATAAATTAGTCATCTTATATAATAAAGTAAAGTTTTTCCTGAAAAGCTCTGAGACCCTGACACGTGTCATTTACAACCCATTTTCTAACTCTTTCTGAGACGCTGACACGTGTCAGCTATAACTTTTTTTCTAACTTTTCTTAATTTTTTATTTTTTCTAACTCAACCAAAAAAATCATATTTAAAATTTCTATATTCTTAAATATTTATTATCTTTTTCTAGCTAAAACAAAAAAATAAATAAAGTTTAATTGAAATAAATATAAATTTAAATTTATCTTTCGATAATATTTTAATTTTTCGTAAAAGAGATGATTGTTTTGGTTTTGATCATTTTCGTAAAAGACATGATTGTTTTTTAAAGTATAATTTAATGTTGAATTTATATAATACATAATAAAAATTATTAATCAAATAACTTAAAATGGCTTTAAAATGCAACTATATAACAAGAGTGGCTTGATAAGTGCAACTGGTAACCGCAAGTGTCTCTAATGCTCAACTCCAAATATGAAAAATTTGTTTCTCTAATTTTTTAAAATTTTAATTCTAAATATTGTGCAAATATTTGATAAAGACATGTAAAGTTTTTTTTACCGCAAGTGTCTCTAATGCTCCACTCCAAATACAAAAAAAAAATATTTCGTAAAAGACATGATTGTTTTTTTAAGTATAATTTATTATTGAATTTATATAATACATAATAAAAGTTATTAATCAAATAACTTAAAATGGCTTTAAAATGCAACTATATAACAAGAGTGGCTTGATAAGTGGAACTGGTAACCGCAAGTGTCTCTAATGCTCAACTCCAAATACAAAAAAATTATTTCTCTAATTTTTTAAAATTTTAATTCTAAATATCGTTCAAATATTTGATAAAGACATGTAAAGTTTTTTTACCGCAAGTATCTCTAATGCTCCACTCCAAATACAAAAAAAAATATTTCTCTGATTTTTTTAAATTCTAATTTTAAATATCTTATACAATAAAGTAAGGTTTTTCCTGAGAAGCTCTAAGACGCTGACACGTGTCACTTACAACCTATTTTCTAACTCTTTCTGAGACGCTGACACGTGTCAGCTACAACTTTTTTTCTAACTTTACAACTTTTTTTCTAACTTTTCTTAATTTCTTGTTTTTTCTAACTCAACCAAAAAAACCATATTTAAGATTTCTATATTCATAAATATTTATTATCTTTTTCTAACTAAAACAAAAAAATAAATTAATTTTCATTTAAATAAATATAAATTTTAATTTATCTTTTGATAATATTTTAATTTTTCGTAAAAGAGATGATTGTTTTGGTTTTGATCCTTTTCGTAAAAGACATGATTGTTTTTTAAAGTATAATTTATTGTTGAACTTATATAATACATAACAAAAAGTATTAATCAAATAACTTAAAATGGCTTTAAAATGCAACTATATAACAAGAGTGGCTTGATAATTGCAACTGATAACCCGCAATATGGTGCTTATATATTGAAGAATTTCTGTAAGCCATAACAAAATATACGGGAGTTTGAAGAAAATAAAACTAGTATTCTTTGATGGATGGTTATCATAAAATATCAAACTTGTTCCATCTATAATTGAATGGCATATATGCGTCAAAGTTCTGGGATTTTTTCTGTTCTTTGATGTGCCAAAAAGAAACCGTTTCAATTAGCTTTTTTGGGGAATTTCTTATGTTTGTTTGTTGAAGTTGTCTCACTAAATCAATTTGGTTTGTAGAGTATGAGGATAGAAGCAGAATTCTATTGCAAGTTAGCTGATTATTATTGTAATGTTTTTCATGAGAATGATTGGAAATCAATCTCGGGTTTCAAGGTTTTCGATGATAGCCTCCACTTGAATAAGGCAGGTTCGAATAATTATAATTATAACATCTGTTATGACCCGTTATACTAAGGTGACTGTCGTTAAAGACACTCAAGCATGTTCGAGTAGTCTTTTCTTTGATTTCACGCTGTATACTGCTTTGGGTTAACCGACAATTAATACATCCCGCTTAGTTGGTAAGTTTTGTTTCGATTTTATAAGATTTATTCAAAATCAATATATGTGTTTCCTGTTCAATTAATTAGATATGTGTTTTTTTTTGCTGTTATTTTGTGGTGGAGATGTTGTTGGTGTAATATACTTAGGGGGTGTTATTGTTTTGTGATTTTTAAAGAGTTATAACTTTTTAAAAGTTTAGTGTTATTCAATCTTGAATTACAAAGACTCGGTTAAAGTCATATGTTATTGGTTCAATATTTATAAAAAGTTATTAAAAGTCATGTGTTATTGGATTAATAAAAACTTTAACCAACTTTTAGGGGGTGTTATTGGATTAAGATTTATGTATACTTGTAATGATTATTAGGTTTGCAGAATTTAAATTTTTTTTATAGAGTCTCAACGAAACTCTCTGAGAATATCATTCTAACATGTAAGATTTCGAAAGTCTATAAAAGTTTTATTAGATGAACAAAAAAATTTAAAATCAATCAACCAATAACACTAAACTTTAATAAACTTTAGTCCAATCTAAAAGTTAGTTAAAGTTTTTATTAATCCAATAACACATGACTTTTAACAACATTTTATAAATATTGAACCAATAACATATGACTTTGATAAAGTTTTTGTAATTCAAGATTGAATAACACTAAACTTTTAAAAAGTTATAACTCTTTAAAAATCACAAAACATTAGACTAAAGTTTATTAAAATTTAGTGTTATTGGTTGATTGATTTTAAATTTTTTTGTTCATATGAAACAACTTTTGTAGACTTTCAAAGTATTAGATGTTAGGATGATATTTTGAGAGACTTTCGGTGAGATTATAAAAATTTCTTAAAGTCTACAAACATAATAATCATTACAAGTATACATAAATCTTAATCTAATAACACCCTTATAAGATTAAAGGGGGTGTATTGAACTGGGCATGGTGAGATTTGAGTTAAAGTGACAAATCATGTGTTATTGGATTAGTGATTTTAAAATGTACCATCAAATCCACTAATATTGAAAAACATTACTAGGATTTGATTCAAAAATTTTATGTGAGAATTGAGAAGATTTCTTAGTTAAAAATACAAAGACCAAAATTCCATAATTTTATGTGAGATTTCAGAAAATTTAATAACAAAATTCCAAATTCACCAAAATTTAGAGTGTATTCGATAAAGAATTAGAGTGATTTCAGTTTTAGTGAGGTTTGAGATAATTTTGATGATTTTTGATCAATTAGGAATTCTGTTATGTAATAATTTTTTTTTTATGACTTAAAAGGACAGATTCAAAATGGGCTTGGGCTGAGTAACTCGGGTCAGGGATTTTTACCCACCACAACATCCCTACTCACCCCCACGCTAGATTTGTGGGCATATCTTCGTTCAACGATAAATTTGCTATGCAGAAAAAATTGTCAAGTGACCCTAGGTATCACCATGAAGTATCTTGTTTTGTTTCGTCTTCACTCACATGGTCTAATAATGAGAATATGATTCTCGTTTATCACTCATATCAACCGACAAAATGTAGAGTTCTTACATTCTTCAATGATATTGGTAATAAATCAGTCATTTAATTTTTTTTAACAAACAAAAACATATACAACTAAATATCAAATGAGATACTCTTGTTAGTAAAAAATAATTTTTGTTGTTAACGCAAGGAGACTTGATGTTTGTGTGGAAGGATGTGGAAATCTTGGTGCCACCAATGCATTAATGATTTTCAATATTTTGATTGGATACAATTTTAGCCCTTGTGTAAGAGCTGAAACAGGTCATAGATTTGTGCCGTTAGGTAAGAAGTAAAAGTGTACATCTGTTTTTACATTCTTATTTTAGGTTTTAGAGAATATAAAGATGTTTGTTTGAGGAAGAAGAAACCCCAATAAGCCTTTAATCCATTTTGGTAATTTTAACTGACTCATTCTTTCTTCTAATTACAGATTCTTTTTGTTGATGCCTTCTAATTATATCCTCTTCTATTCCTAAATCCATTTTCTTCTCAATCTAAACATTTCACTCTCTCTCTCCTTCTCAAGCAAGGGATTCCAATTGCTGCATTTTCCGGTAGGAATGTATTGAAGAAAGGAAGAGTTAGAAAATGGCGAGTAGCGGAAAGGGAGAGAAGATATTGGTTTCGGTAAGAGTAAGGCCGCGGAACGAGAAAGAGAAGACGAGGAATGATATATGTGATTGGGAATGTGTCAACAACACAACAATAATATGTAACAATAACTTGCCTGAGAGATCTCTCTTCCCTTCTACATATACATTTGGTAAGATGTTCAAAAATATTCAAAGATATATTAACAATGGTAGAAATTAATGATGCTAACAAAACAAGTTTTGAAATTTACAGATAAAGTGTTTGGATTCGATTCCCCCACGAAACAAGTCTATGAAGATGGAGCCAAGGAGGTTGCTCTTTGTGTACTCAACGGAATCAATTGTAACAAAGAACAACCTTAGTTCTTATGATCTGTTTCATCTTTGTACCCATACATTTGGTTTGACACATTTGGTTTTGCAGCTAGCATTTTCGCGTATGGACAGACAAGCAGTGGGAAGACATACACAATGTGTGGCATCACTGAATTCGCAATGGATGACATTTTTTCTTACATTGAAAAGGTTTGAACAAAAAACAAACCCCGAGGCATTGACATATCTCCCTTGTTTCTTCCTTCATTGGTACTAAACAACCACTCTTCTTTTTTCGATTTCTTCAGCATAATGAACGCGAATTCATTCTCAAGTTCTCTGCAATCGAGATCTACAATGAAGCTGTAAGGGATCTCCTAAGTGGAGATACTAATCAGTTGAGGCTTCTTGATGATCCAGAGGTTACAACACTTGCTTTTCCGTATTATGTCATACATTCTCTCATTTTGTGTTAGACCCACTCATTTCCATGTTCTTGCTTCACCAGAGAGGAACCGTCGTTGAAAAACTTATTGAAGAGACCATCCGAGACAGAGCTCATCTAGAGGAGCTTCTTTCAGTCTGTGAGGGTGAGTAACACGCCGGGCTTATAATTTTTTCAATGGATGATAAGTTGAAATGTTAACTAATGTACCAGTGTTGTTGCAGCTCAGAGGAAGATTGGAGAGACCTCCTTGAATGAAACTAGTTCCAGATCACATCAGATTCTCCGGCTGGTAATCTCAAACTGCTCCATCTTTTTTCTTTGATTCTAGCTTTTTATTCTCGCTATGCTAAACAATGCATTTCCTACAGACGATTGAAAGCTGTGGTCGAGACTATTCTCCTGAAAACTCCAGCACTCTCGCAGCGTCTGTGGTATTATATAACTATAATGAGTAATACTGTTTTTGATTGATTGAGCTTTCGGAATCTTTCTTTCTCTGATGACAAGTGTTTTTGATGCTCTGCCTCTCAAGTGCTTTGTTGATCTGGCTGGAAGTGAACGTGCTTCTCAGACCTTATCTGCTGGTGCAAGATTGAAAGAAGGTTGTCATATAAACCGGAGTTTACTTACTCTTGGAACTGTCATCCGCAAACTAAGGTTCGTTTTTGTGACTTAGCAAAATCCTCTTTTACCAAAGAGAAGGGAGTTTTAACAGACAGTTTAATTATCTTGAAGTGCAGTAAAGGTAAAAATGGGCACATACCGTATCGAGACTCAAAGCTAACTCGAATCCTTCAGAACTCTTTGGGAGGAAATGCGAGAACAGCCATCATATGTACAATGAGCCCTGCTCGTAGTCATGTTGAACAGTCGAGAAACACTCTTCTCTTTGCGATCTGCGCTAAAGAGGTGACAACAAATGCTCAGGTCAATCTCGTTGTGTCTGAGAAGGCTTTGGTGAGGCAACTACAACAAGAACTGGCTCGAATGGAGAATGAGTTGAAGAATTTAGGATCTGCTTCTTCTGCAGGCTCTGACTTCTATTCTTTGCTGAAACAGAAAGAGGAAGTGATTGCAAAGGTGATTTCACTCTCTTGAATGCCACTTAAAACATTACTCTCACTAAGAAGTCTAATCAATTCTTGAAACTTCTGAACGTAAACTGCAGATGGAAGAACAAATGAAAGAATTAAAATGGGAGCGGGATGTAGCTCAATCTCGGGTGGAGAATTTACTTAAATCAACAGCAGAAGAGCGGTCTTCTAGGATGGATGAACAATCCATGTTTAGTTCCATGGATTTTGATGCAGATTTCCGAAGAAGAAGCTATGATTCAACAGATATTGGTGAACCAAGCATCATTAATAACTTAAATGAAAGGAACTTTGAGTTTTTGGAAAATTCTGAAGAAGATGATTTCCTGCTTGATGATAATACTCCTCAATTTTCAAGACTCAACCTGTATGATGGCTGGGAGGAGATGGTTCAAATAACCGACGAAAAACCGGAAGATGCCTGCAAAGAAGTTAGATGCATTGAAACTGAAGGGGAGCAGAGTAACAGACAAGTAGCAACAGTCAAAAACCATGACTCATTAGACGACATTGTTGATAAGAAAGCTGTTTCTGAGGTTCTCTCACCTAGAAAGGAAGAAACTTTATCAGTTCCAGAATACGAACAAAGCTATAACTCTTTTATGGATAATGAGAAAGACAAGAAGAATGAAGACACCAAGATTCTTATGCCTGCAGTAAATAAAAATGTTGACTTACCATTGAAAACAATAGATATAGAGTTGTGTCAAGATGCTAAGCCTGAGACATATGAGCTAAATTTGAAGAACTCGGATTTGGAGATGGTTCCATCAGTTGAAGTTCAAGAAACACATGAATCTGTGAAGGAAGACGAACATACGAAGAAAGAAGAAAGGAAACTGAGTCCTTCCACAAATCATCAAACTGAGCAATGCTCAGATAAAGAAGAAGATGCTGAGTCAGAGCAGCAATTAAAGGAAGGCTCTGAATTGAATTCACTTCCTACGAAGAAGCAATCTGAAGAGACAGTAGAAGTGGAGTTAACACCCGATGGTGCTAAGCTAGATGAAGATGTGACATCTGAAGAGAAGTGGGACAACAAACTGCTTCAATACGCTGATGATAACGAATCATCTGTCTGCAAAAATATTGTGACAGATGATGATGTTGACAACAATACTTATACGGCTTTGAAAGAGAAGGTTAAGGAGATGCAAAAGAAAATTGAATACCTTATGAATATGCACACAGCTGAACAACAACAGTCACCCTCCTTCAGAAGAGAATATAAGAGTCCAGATCTTTTTGCTACCAAAAGAAGCCGAAGTTGCAGAGAGAATCTCTTGGGTGCTAGATCTCCTTATTGGTTTGACAATTTGGAAGCTAATAGCAATATGTCACCTGCCTGGAGAGTTATGGAGTTAAAAGCATCTCCTGGAGGACCCATAAGCAAGACTTCCAACACTTCGAGCATTTCCTTTGATTCAGGGAGCTCCAACGGTTCTACTTCCGTTGATGCACGTAGCCTGAATGACTCTGACCTTGAGAGGGCCAATAGCTTTCATGAATTTGTAGCAGGGCTTGAAGAAATGGCAAGACAGCACCACTCAATTGACTCAACACCTGAGCTAGATTACAGGACTTCATATTCCCCCATAAAAACCGAGAACATGGACATGAGACCAGAAAATCCTGCAAATAGTATCAAAGGAAATGAGAATGCATTGCCAAATCCTCATAATCGTAATGAAAAACCCACAGATGCTACCAATGATCAATCAGAGAGAGAGCAGGCCGATGATTCTGTAAGCAAAAAAATTTCTTTCTTCCTAATTCTTTCATGGGAAGACAAAAACGTGCAGCCTTTCTCAACAGCTTGGATTATGTAAAATTGCAGGTAGACAAAGCAGTACCTAAGGAAATAGATTCCACAGAGGCTCGCCTGGAGAAAGTACAAGTAGCTAATGGACAATATTCAAGCAGTTCTTCAGACTTTGAGATACAGCAAAAGCAAATAATTGAGCTTTGGGCAGTGTGCAATGTACCAATGGTTCACAGGACCTACTTCTTCTTACTCTTCAAAGGAGATCCTTCTGACTATGTTTATATGGAAGTCGAACTCAGAAGGCTAACTTTTCTGAAGCAGACGATATCTAATGACCCAGAAACATCAAGGTTTTTTTCAACAAGTCTCATCAATATCAATCATATCCTATTAAGTATTATGCTAATCAATTCTTTTGGTATCTAATCAGGATACAAACAGTGAAGACACTCACACGCGAGAAGGAATGGCTTTCCAAACAAATACCAAAGAAATTTCCATGGAGCCAGAGAATAGAACTTTACCAAAAATGGGGTGTGGAGGTGAACTCAAAGCAGAGAAGCCTGCAAGTGGCATACAAACTGTACACCAACACCCAGGACATGGAACACATAAAAGAGAGTGCTTCACTTGTGGCGAAACTGCTTGGATTTGTTGAGCCAAATCGAATGCCAAAGGAAATGTTTGGCCTCAGCTTGTTACCTAGAACCGAGAACGTAAAATCATCTGGCTGGAGATTTACCAAATCTTTCTCTGGTATACGCTTGCCCGGATGATAAACCCATAGCACATTTATAAGACATAATTTGTACTTGATTGCGAAAGAATCCCAAATTGTAGCACTTATGTTATAATATAGACCAAGGATGAGGAAGTGCCAAGAACGTAAATATTCTTGTGTTCATTTATAAACACTAACTTAGATGGAGTATTTACAAAACAAAGAGAATATCGAAGCTCAGGTATGCTACATATGAGCATATTATGATGCAAGAACAGAGCCTTCCGTGATTTTCCACCCTGACTTGGACCATAAAACTTCGTATCTTGTTGTGTAGGTTCTGACATCTGTACCATTGTTTTCTGGATGAACCAAATCAGATAGACAAGCAGACTCCTCCAGAGTTGCTTCAATCAGAGCACGGGTTCCATCTGCTGAGACAGTCACACTGTCAAGGGATAGTTTCAACAGTGTATAATCATAGACCAAGCCGAGCTGCTTTCTTTCAGCTGCTTTGTCAGTCCAGATCTTCAGCATTCGCCCATCCAAAACCTATAAATTACCAGAATCATGAAAGTGGCACCAGACATCGTTCCAGTCGCTACAAACAGGTCCCTAGTTTTCGCACAATTGATTGAATTGTGGATTTATTTCCTTACCTCTGGCAACAATTCTATACGGTGATCATGCCCAAAAGCCTGAGACTTTATCTTCTGCCACGTGCAGACTAGACTCTCTGCAGTCCTAGCATCCATTCTGGGAAGTGTTTCTGAATCCTCAGCTTTCACTGACCCTACATAAAATCCAAGGAAAGAAAAGTTGGACATAGCACAGTAGGAAAAATTGTAATTCAAAACAGAAATGTCAAATACAGTGCAGAACAGCTTCAAATCCCTGTCTACATTTTAATCAACAAATTCAAGCACCTTAGGTACATGTTGAGAGTGAAATCTACTCAGCAATTTGTTAATCTCGCTTCCAAATACTCGGGATAACTTTTGGGACTACTTTATTTCCTGTTAATGAATGGGATATTTCTAACAACTACAGTGCGAAATATGTTCTAAGGTCACAAAACATGCTTACTTTGAGCAATGAACTTATAGTAAAATTGCATCATTTAATCATACCTATGGTAGCAACATCAGAAGCCACAGAAGAAGCCAAATCCTTGCGTCGAAAAGATGAGCTGCTTTTAAGAGGCATATACTTCTGGCTGACAAGCGAAATCATTGCTATAGCCACACCAGCAGATAGGATCTTCACACTTGCCTCCTTTACCATATCAGCAACAGACATTTCAACAGTAATTGCATCATTGCTACTCTTTGAGACCCCAGCTCGAATTGCGTAATCTTTTGTATCAAAGTTCTCAGAGGTTCTTTCAGCTTCTTCAATAAAGACAGCAGTCTCACCATCACGACCTACCTTGTTACCAACAGGATCTACAGTAAACACAGTCTCTTGGGCATCCTTGGATTCAGTCGAGATTTCATCTGCGTAACGAGAAGGAAATACTTTCTGCAGTGCCTGCAGGGCACTAGCCTTCACATGCTCGGCTCCCATCCTTGCCATAGCTGCAGCAGCAGCTAAAGGAGATCCCTGAACTACCTCCACTCTTTCCAAGTAACTCAAAACCATGGGATCATCATAATAGTCCCCAAGTTTGAAGTTTTTATCTTTTGTGTCTCTGAATCTAGGAAAGACAACCCCTGCCAACCAGGTTTCCAACAGTTTGCAGAGTCCAGGGAGATCATGATTGTCATCGCGATTTGAATTCTCCAAGACAAACTCCACAATAGCTGGATTCCTATACAGTGAATCCTCACTGTCTAAGCCTAACCACATACGGCATTCATCAACCTTGCCTATTAGCAGTGCACAGAGTCCCCTTTCCAGACCAAAGTCTATCTCCCAATTATTCCGTGTATCATACAACATTGCAGGAATCTCCATAGCCATTACCTTAGCCTGCTGAAGCTGCTGGAATTGCTTATCAGCATCCTGTAAAAGGTGGGGCTTCTTACCTATAAAAGCTTGAGCCACAAGAGCAAGTGCAACTTCGTAAACTTCAAATGACTCTGCTGGAATATTGCTCGGGGTAGCTACAAAAAGATCAACCTACAACACAATAACATATATTAAAATGAGAAATCTATATAAAATCATGATAAAGAAAATTATAAAAGTATCTGAATAGCACCACCTGCTCAGCTGCTGTCATTCGTAAAAACGCCTCGTTCATAAATTTTTCACGCGTTAAACCCCCAACAACAGCTGATGCTCCACCACCTCCAACAGACCACAAAATATTACGTACACCATTTAAACCATTTAGTCTTTTCGCTGCATATTCATCACCAAGCGGTAAACCAAGAAGCTCCAAGACATAACGGGGAGTAATCTCTTCCAAAGTCTCATCAATTTGTGCACGTAAGTCTGGCGCAAGGCTACTTGCTCCTTCCTCCTACACAAGACTCAAGAAAAGAGTATCAAATACGCGTTCTCAGATTCAGCAAACTATCCCAAAACAAGTTGAATCACCTGCAAAAGCTTCAGAGCTTCCTCAACAAACTCATAACCGGTAATAAAATCAGGTGGATCCAACGCCATTGCATCCCTCGAAATATCCACAAACGCAAGCGCCATAACTAAAACCACATCTTGCTTAAACGACTTAGGCAACCTTTCTTTAAGCAAAGCTTCACCTACTCGAAGAACAACCTCAGTCTCACCAGCTTCTTGCAATACACAGAGAGCACCAGGAACCTTCAGTGAAGAAGATATTAAAGTTCATTCCTTTATTTCTCCACTTTAGTGAAATCAAATGAAAATATAACAAGAATTTAAAAATCAAAACTTTTACCTTTTCCCAAGGAACATCAGTGATAACTGTAGCTTCTTCATCATCAAGAAGACCTTCATTATACTCTCTTCTAGACCGAGGATTCGATAAAGTCTCACAAGCAACTTGAAGAATCTGTCTTCTACTGATTAAAGCTTCGTCACTGAATCCGAATTGTGGCGGTTTCGAAACCCTAGCTTCAAATGCTCTTCTGATTCCATCAGTTAAGAAATGAGTCTGAGCTCCTAATACTTGGTAGAAATCGATTGGGATTGGAATGTGACGTTCGGGACGATCGATTGATGGTGGCGGAGAGATAAGAGTGGCGGTTGCTGTGGCTGTGGCGACGGAGGAGGAAGAGTCGGTGGTGAAATTGAAGTCGGAGAGAAGACGGTCAGCCCATTTGCTGGCGGAAGAGATGGTGGAGGTGTTGTGGCTACGCCGGAGCTTTGTTGCTGGTGGTAATCGGGATAATTGGAATGGGGAGAGGCCAATGCCAATGTGACTCAGAGCTTCCATGGGAGTGAGTGAGTAGTAATCTTACAGACAAGTGAGGGGTTGGTTGTTTAGGGTTTATGGTATTTTTTATTTTGATTGGTAAGAAAATGACAAAAAATGTTTTTCTTTTTTTTTTTTTTCTGCGTAAATTTACTTTTATCAATTAAAAAAAAAATCACAAAGTTGTATTACCAAGATATTATTATAGTACAACTTTGAGCATTCAAAATCTTGCTTCCTTGCTTAATCCACATGGTTAAGAGCATTATGGGAGTCTCTCACAATAGTCTCTCAATTTTAAAATAAATAATAAATTAATATATAATATTATTTAATTATGAAAATTTCTCTATAGGTGAGAGTCTCTCAAAGTTTCTCATTTGAGAGACTCTCTCCACTTTATTGAGAGACTCTCTCCACTTTATTGAGAGACTTTCACAATTAAATAATACTATACATTAATTTATTATTTATTTTAAAGTTGAGAGACTCTTGTGAGAAACTCTCACTAATGGTGCTCTAACATTGATATGTAAGTGGGCCAATGAGTTTCATATCCATGGAGTTAATCGGACTTGTCGGGATCACCCACGAAAAAAAAAAAAAAAAAAGTCATACATTCTTTGCTTCCATTGTTGTATTCATTTTGTGTGTTGAAGTGTTATTTCATTTGATGAATAGAGTTATTTCTGTTGGGCATAATTTTATCATCGAGAGTAACTAGATAAAATCCAAGATAAATTCTGTAAATCCTGATAGAATCGGAAAAATTACATAATATTTTAGAAGATATCGGACAAGATCGTTCAACGTGAATCTTATGAATTAGAGCAAGACATATTTGATGATATCTGCGAATATCGCGACCGACCTTATCAAAGAGAGAATTTAGCTACTGACTCCAAATCCCACGAGGATTTTGAATAAGGAGTGGTTCCCTATAAATAAGGAGGCTATAACCCGAAGACAAAGGAGAAGAAATCGAGAGTGACAGTAAAAACCAACAAGACTTCCATCGATCAACTTTTTTCTTGGCTAGAGTTCATAGATTGATTAATAGTGTTTTGAGTCTTGTTATTTGCTACTGATATCCGCTCAATAAAATACAAAATATTCGACTATATTCCTTGTTTTCCGTAGATCTTAACGAACCGATTAAATTTCTCTCAAACAATTGGCGCTAGAAGGAGGGCAATAAGAGTTGTTACTACGTGAGAGATGGCAGAGTGAACAACGATGTCGTTGCTCAACTGTAGGCACTCACCGCCCATATGAAAGAGGCTAAAGACAAATTAGTACAAGTTCAAGCAGAGAATGCGACTCTGAAAGCAGAAAACACATCTCTACTTACTGGTGGCGGGAGCGTCTCTGCCCACGCTAGTGCTAGGTCACTATTTGGCACTCCGCATACTAGCGATGGCAGACCAGTACTACCGCAAGGCAGAGACATAACATGAATAGGTGCTGGTAGAACATCTGACGTTCGTATCCAAATATCACCGCTTGATCCGACAATAACTAACCAATCGAAGGAAGACTCTTACTTGGAGGCAAAATTTAACAAACATATAGATGAATTAGAAGCCTTAATCAAACAACTTTCGTGAGTTGCTCCCGCAATAATGAAGAGTGCTCCCAATAGCTATGTCAATACCCCTTTCTCCGATGAGATCATGTTTACTGAGATGCCAAGAAAATTCACTTTTTCAGCAATGAATATGTATGATGAAAATTCTGACAATCATGTGGCCTAATACAAACAACAAATGTTCACAACCGCTGTCCAAAAAGAATATCGAGAAGCCACCATGTGCAAGGGCTTTGGCTTGAGTCTCATTGAGGCAACACTCTAGTAGTTTATTAATCTACCAAATGGCTCTATAGACTCGTTTGCATCGTTAAATGATCTTTTTGTTGAACAGTTTGGAGAAAACAGTTGATGATCTGTACGAGATACAACAGAAAAAGGGGAGTCGTTGCGCATTTATGTGGCTCGTTTCAACAAGGAAAAAGTATATATACTAAGCTGCAATATATCTACTGCCATCTCGGCATTCAAGAGAGGATTATTCCCAGATGGTGACTTCTAGTAATATTAACTAGGAAATCTTATATTTTCAGATTCTTTATTTATTTCTCTCCTTCCTCCTTTTTTTTTTTTTGCAAAAGAAATTTGAGCCAACGTTTTATGATTTACTTGTGGCATTAATGATACATCTAAGGCTTTAAGCTATTTAAACCAAATAGCTGTCTCAAACTCATGAAATCTGTGAAGATTTACATTGTTTAACAATGAAAGAAAGGGGTCGACGATCTATTTCCACACGCGAACTATCGTATACGATCAGATGAACACATAACTAAGACATATTGCTATATCCACCCAAAATGAAAGTTAAATACATAATTCCACACATTTTGAAAGTTCGAACTTCAATTCCACACAGATTCGGAGTTCGAATCTTAAATCTGCACAATATGTGCTTATCAGTGGTTTATCGATAACCAAAAAACACTTGACCACTTAATTTGAACAGTAAACCGAATATAACCCAATTACAACCCGATTTTATCTAATCTAAAACAAAAATATCTGATTTAAGAGTTATAACCCGAAAACCCCAAATTAAAACCCTCAAATTCCTAAATCGAAAATCAGACTCAAACCTTAGAAACCTAGAAACCATAAAACTTGAAATCGTTAGTGTCAAATCCAAAACTATCCAAAGATGTCTGAAATTGGGTCCCCCAAAATCGAGATTAGTGCGATGGCGTTAGTCAATTCCGAGGATCCTCCAATTGTTGATGAAGGGCCTGATATCGAAGAACCTGAGCGCCATGAGTTTCAAGTAGAGGAAGTTGTAGCTAACTTCCACGATGAACCTTCAGTCCGTCATGACGTCTATCCTGACAGTGACATCGATGAAGAAGCCCAACATGCAGAAAGAGTTGATATCAGACGCGGGGATGGAATGCTTTATGATAATCAAAACTTCTACAATGGAGTAGCTTTCAAAGAGGTTGTACTCGACTATGCCCTACGAACAGGTCGGAACATATCACCGAACATGTATGATAAGACAAAGCTTCAGTTTATTTGTGCTGCTGATGGGTGTAAATGGCGAATTTATTATGCAATGACTAGAGATTCGCGCTATGTAGAGAGTTAGGAAGTTCATTAAGGTTCATACTTGTGTTCCTAATGGACAATGTAATATGCTTAAGGTTCCAGTCATTGCTAGGTTATTTGTAGATAAGATCCATGAAGAACGTAACTATTTCATGCCAATGAAGATTGAAGAAATCATAAAGGAGAGATGGAAGATCAGTGTATCAAGGCCTCAATGTCAGGCTGCAAGGATCAAAGCACTCATTTGGATTGCCAGAGAGTATGCTGAGCAGTTTTCTCGTCTTCGAGATTATGGGGCAGAGCTATTGTTTACAAATGAGGGATCTACTGTTGAGATTGACACGATCAAGAATGATGCTGGTGAAGATGTCTTTAACCGGTTTTATGTCTGCTTTGATATCCTGAGAAGAATTTGGAAAGAGACATGTAGGCCACTTATAGGAGTTGATGGTAGCTTCTTAAGATCAACAACTAAAGGCCAGTTGTTAGTAGCTTTAGGTAGAGATGCTGATAATGCAATATATCAAGTAGCATGGTCAGTTTTGAGAGTTAAAAACACTGATAACTGGTTGTGGTTTGTGAAGAAGATCAAAGCTGATTTGGGACTAAGGGATGCTAAAGGATACATTTTGGTTTCTGATCGTTCAAAGGTACTTTTTCCTTTGAATTTACTTGTATAGATCATATTAGTTAGTTTACTTGTATACTGCATGTTAGTATGTGTCTGATTGTTGCTTGGTTTGTTTCTTCTTCTTGTGTTTAAGGGATTGATCAATGCAGCTCAGCTGGAGTTGCATAATATAGAGCATAGGAATTGTGTTAGACACATTTATGGGAACATCAAGGCAAATCATGGGAAGAAACCATGGATGAAGCCTTTCATATGGAATTTGGCTTGGAGCTATAATGAGGCAGACTTTTGTGAGAACTTGGAGAGGATTCGAGAGAAGGATATGGGTGTTTATAATGATGTGATGAAGACAAAACCCAAGACTTGGTGTAGAGCTTTCTACAAGATTAGACTGTGAAGATGTTGAGAACAACTCAGTCGAGTCATTCAACGCTTCAATTGTCAAAGCAAGGGAGAAGCCTTTTATGCCTATGCTTGAGACCATCCGAAGACTTGCAATGGCAAGAATTGCTGAAAGGTCAGCTAAATCTCATAATCACAATGGTATTTGTACTCCATATGTTGCTAAGTTCCTTGCAGCCGAGCTTGAGAAAGCTTCACTCTGTAGTGTCACAAGAAGCACTAATGGTTGGTGGGAATCTTCTCTTCATAGTGAACCATTCCGGGTGAACTTGGAAAACCGCACATGTAGTTGCAAGAAGTGGGAGATTTCTAGAATTCCCTGTGAGCATGCATATGGAGTGATACTTAAGAAGAATCTTAATCCAGATGAATATGTTTGCCATTGGTTTTGGACAACAATGTGGAGAAGAAACTACAGTGAAGGTTTGGTTCCAATCTGAGGAATCCGGTTCTGGCCAACTACCAATGCTCTTTTGGTGCATGAAGTCCCTCAGGAGGAGGAGGAGGAGGATGATCCATCAGAGCCTGGCAAGAAAAAGAAGAGCAAGATTGACAAGAAAAAGAGGAGAGGGAAAAATGAATCTCCTATCAAGAAGCAACGAAAGTGAAAAAAGGATAATGCATTGTGGAATATGTTGTGCATTTAATCATAACTCTAGGTTTCATAAGAAGAAACCCTCACATGTTAGTGTTTTATACATTTTTTTAATCAAAAACATGGTTTATGTAGGTTTATTACTTATGGTTTTTGTTGTTGTTGTTCAAGGCGAATGGAGAACCTTCTCAATGAAGTGTTACTTAAGTGGAAAGAAGTACTCGTGTAGAATATGAATCTGTTGTTTGGAACTAGAAGATTAAAGGAGAATAAGATGGAAGAAGATGGTCTGTTTTTTGGTGGGTTTAGGTTATGATTTAGAACTGATTTAGGTTGATTTTGGGTTCTAATAGGTAGATAGAACAAGATTTATGTTGGGTTTTTGGATTCTAAATCTTGCTCTTTAACACACGGGTTAGTTTGCTCTGTAATGGTATTACTCTATTGAACTATTTCTTTTGGTCCTTTTATGGAATCAGATTGTAAGACAATAAATCATGTTAATCTCAACCTCTTGGTCTTTGGTCTTTGTCCATGTCAATTCAATCTTTTGTTTTTGATAAATATTTTTGGTTTTATTGAACCATTTTATTTGGTCATTTTAAAGAATCAGATTACCTGATTGTTTCAGACATAAACATCATTAAGAAACACACCAACAAGATTACATAACATAGGGACATAACATAGTTGGTCCGAACCTCAACAAACTATCATAAGTCATTACATAAACAAACTAAACTTCATAAGTCACTACATAAACAAACCAAACCTCATAAGTCATTACATAATACAACCAATCCTCATAAGTCATTACATGATCTCAACACTAACAAGAAACTACAAACCCACATTCATGATCATACACACACCAACAAACAATGATCATATGAGTTTCACGAACCCAACAATGATCATACATCCAATGATTACAAGAATCATCACTTTCTTCATATTGGCTTTGGCTTCAATCAACACACATTCTACCCTCTCAAAGACCTCTTTCTCAACCTTCATAAGCACCTTATCAAACACCATCTTCTCATACTCCACACCATCAAACACAATCTCATTCTCTCTCACCATTTGCTCAAGTCTCTCAGGTTTGGAAGGCAATCTCTCTACCTCATTCAACAATGCCTCATCAACCCATTTGAAAACATTATTGTCATCCATAAGATACAATTTGATTTACGGTACAAAATTAACATGAATGGAAAACTAAATGAACATCAAACAGAGCATAAAAGCATTAATATTACCTTATTTGATACAGCATAACAACATCGAAAGTATCGACGGAAAGGATTAGAATCAGACTTAGAAAATTTTCCCACAGTTTGTGACCCACACCAATAAGCAGTAGGCACGCCCACAACTCCACATCGACGGGCGCTTGAAGATCCAGTTGAAGCTGCATATATGTTGCTCATCCTCACTCTCGAAGTTCAATGTTCAAAATTACCCAGAAATTTTGTATTAACAATGAAACATGCAAAATCGAGCTTCTGCAATGTTAAATCGAGCAAACCTATGAAATTTATGAAAAAAAAGAGTAATAAATTTCAGAGAAAAGAGAGACTTACACTTGAAATTGGAAATTGGGGGTCAGGGTTCTTCGTGTTCTTCAATTTGAGAAGAATGTTACAATTTGGGGATTTTTGTTTGAGTCGGATTTTTAGATGGAATCGGGTATTCGGAGATGTTTGGTTTAGGGTTACTCGGGTTAGTATCGGTTCCGTATCGGGTTTAGTTCGTAAACCAATAAAATCCGAATTTGTGTGGAATTGAAGTTTAAAACCAATAATTTTCGTTTTTGGGTGGATATAGCAATATGTCTTAGTTATGTGGTCATCTGATCGTATACGATAGTTCGCATGTGGAAATAGATCGATGATCCGAAAGAAAGCCTTAAAGTAATAACAGTTGACAAGTATAATAATTATATTCTTTCAAGCATCGATATTCGGTACATCCTCAACCCCTAAAACCCTTACTTTGTGAAAACGTGGTTAAAAAAATGTCGTTCTGGTAATGATAATAGTATTTTTCTGAGTTAGTTTTGATAATAGTCATATAAATTTTCTGTTTATGTATATTCCTTTTAAAGATAAAAAAAGATGTCTTGGCTGTTTTTCTATGTTTCCCATATATGAGTAAGTATGTGAGCCGATTGGTGATTCAGACGTATCGCTTAATGTTTAATGGCCATAATACCCCCATGGCTTATATTCTTCCCCACAGAAAAGGGGAAGACTTGACTAAGATATATGGTTGTTGTGCTTGTTTCAATGGCTGGACAGGTCTGTGTCGAAAGTACAATATAAAGATCAGAGACTATGGTTTCTAAACATGAACACCCATGAGGAGTAGTGACGGCTGTTAGAGTGACAAAATTTCCCAACGGCATGCTTTAAACTTCTCAATATCAATCAAAACCCTTAACTACACTTTAACAGCTATCACTATTCCCCCTGAGTGTTCAACTTCACAAACCACATAGTCTATGATTTTCCTATTTTACTTTTGACATAGACCTTTCGAGTCATTGAAACATGGACAACCACCATAGATCCTGTAGGACCACAAAAATCTGGATAAGAAAACTGCAAATAAATAATAGAATTACGAAAGAAACGAGATGAAAATGATTTGGTTAAACCAAATGAAGTGGAGTCGAGATTTGATCTCTTTCCTTAATTCAAAAAATCGCCCATAGTGTGACGGTTTTTATACAATTCAGAATCTCAGGATACAACCACTTAGGAGACCGTATTCTCGACACTAGAATGATGGAATATCCGAACTCAAAACTACGCTATACTCTCGAGACACTTTCGTATTTTGTGGACAAAGATTGCTGGAGTTTTTATGTAGAAATCATTTGTTCAGTTCATGGAAGAAGAAAGACAATGACTTGACTTATATAGGCAAAGCTCAAGGTCTATGCATTCATGAGGAGGAATAATGTGACTTTAAAACATTTGACTATCTTGTCAATGTGACCACTTTATGAGCTTTGATTTTGTGGTTACACAAATCAATTAATTGTAAAAGATATTTGTTGAATTAATCAACGATATAACTTAAACAAATTTAGAAAAAATCTGAACAATTTTTTGGGTTAAGGGCCCATTACTCAAATCGCAAAGCTCATCTTCCAAACCCGGTCTGACTCGACACGACACGGAACTCATGTTCGGTTTGGGTTTCTCCTTTAACTTCCAAAGTGTGAAATTTCTCATTCAAAATTAACCTGATTATTGAAAAATTACTACACTAAGTTATAGTCTTTATTTCAAGGAATCCAACTTATTTTTTCTGATCAATTCGACGACCGAATGTCGTCTGAAAAGTATTCGAAAAATGCTTGGTTCCATTTGTCGAAAAATGGGTTCCAACAATCCCCCACATGAATAGAAATTACTCTAAACATAAGAAGACTCGACAGACTAGACAGACTCACTAGACTAGACTTAGGACTTTTCGAGAGTATAAACAAAAATGTACTGTATCTGAGATGGTGGCATATTTCAGCCTTGAGCCACTCATTGTTAATATATGTTGGGTTTACTCGGACAGGAGGTAAACATGATGTCTTGAACCATCCAGATTTTTATGTAAACCGAGACAACAGATATAACCCAGCTCATTTTCTCGTAGAACTTTGTTCTCTGTTGTGTCCATTTTGGCCTTGAACTTGCCTGATTACTCGTGAGTGAACTTAGAGAATATAGCCTGAACTTCATTCTCCTAGAAACGGCTTCATTTCACACTCACTAGGTGATCGCCACTAGTCTTTGCTTTAAGAAGTATCCTGTAATACCCCAAGCACAAAGCTATAGACGTGAATCATTAAAAGCTAATGCTTATCCTTGTTTATATACAGGAAGCACTGTTTATCATCTTGGGAACCGAGTAGTGACTTTATAGTCTATCAGTGCTTTTGTTAGATTTTGTTTGATTTTGTTTTCGCTTTGAACTTACATCTTGGGATCTCCAGTCACGTAAGTGGGGTTTCCATCAAACATCTTCTTTGGTTATAGGCAATAAACTCATTCCCTTTGATGATTTGAAAAACTTGACCACGAGCCAAACCTTTAGTAAACGGATCCGCTAGGTTGTCGGCTGATTTGATGTAATCAATCGTTATTATACCACTTGAGATCAAGGGTTCAAATGGTTTTATAACGTCTTTTGATGTGACGAGATTTACCATTATAGAGATTATTCAGTGCCCGGGCTATAGCCGATTGACTATCACAGTGTACACATAATGTCGGGACTGGTTTCTCCCAAAACGGAATATAATCCATTGGTTTTGGTCCATTTATGATTATAGTAAATGGTATTTTGACCTTTGTCAAGACACTCCCACGCTTTCAGGTATTTGTACAAATGTACTTTACCTTTCCAAAGTTCATATAACATCTTTTTGTAAGCTTTTATAAGTGTTATTAGCTTTTGTAAGCAGTATAAGCTTTTGTAAGCTTTTATAACATTTTGCAAGCGTTATAAGTTTTTTTAAGCGTTATAAGCTTTATGATTTTAATTCGCTAAAATAAATATGTAAAAATACCTGTTTATGAATCGCTAACGTGCTTTTTCAAAATAATTAATATTGTATTTTTCGAATAAACCAAATAACGTTTTTAGAATTCGCAATTAAGCGTAATTAAAACAAATATTTTTATTTTATTTTTTGTTTCTGAGAAAGTCAATAAATAATGTTTTTTTATAATTCACAATTAAGTGTAATTCAAACAATTATTTTTTCTCAAAAAATAAATAAATAACATTTTTAGAATTCGCAATTAAGCGTAATTTAAACGATTATTTTTTATTTTTATTTTTTTCTAGATCAGTAAGATCCGATTTTGTGAATTTGTTTCGCGGGACCGCGTAAACCATTTCGTCAAAATAAAAGAAGCTTTTACGATTTATCACGTTCCGCCAAATCGCTAAAAAGCAACCGCAAAAGCGTTTAGATTGATTTAAAAACCGAATAAAAATATTTTAGAGATTTTAAATTAATTTATAATTAAAACAAATTCCAAAACGTTTTAAAATCTGTAAAAATTGAAATAAATCATAAATAAATTTTAAAAACATTTTTAAAATCTGTAAGAAATAAAAAACATTTTTAAATATTTCTTTTTCTTTTTCGTAAAAAATTGAAGAACTTTTCGCAATTCTCAATCCGTTTTAAGCGATAAGCAAAAAGCAGATTTTATGAATTAAGATTGTAGGACTGTAAAAATTCGGATAAGAAAAATGCGAATAAATAATAGAATTATGAAAGAAACGAGATGAAAATAATTTGATTAAACCAAAAGAAGTGGAGTCGAGATTTGATCTCTTTCCTTAATTCATAAAATCTCCCATAGTGTGACTATTTTTATACGATTCAGAATCGCAGGATACAACCACTTAGGAGACCGTATTCTCGACACTAGAATGACAGAATATGCGAACTCAAATCTACGCTATACTCTTGAGAAATTTTCTTATTTTGTGGAGAAAGATTGCTGGAGTTTTTATGTAGAAAATCATTTGTTCAGTTCATTGAAGAAGAATGACAATGACTTGGCTTATATAGGCAAAGCTCAAGGTCTATGCATTCATTAGGAGGAATAATGTGACTTTAAGACATTTGACTATCTTGTCAATGTGGCCACTTTATGAGCTTTGATTTTGTGATTACATAAATCAATTAATTGTAAAAGATATTTGTTGAATTAATCAATAATATAACTTAAACAAATTTAGAAAAAATCTGAATAATTATTTGGGTTATAGGCCCATTACTCAAATCGCAAAGCTCATATTCCAAACCCGGTCCGACTCGACACGACACGACACGAAACTCATGTTCAGTTTGGGTTTCTCCTTTAACTTCCAAAGTGTGAAATTTCTCATTCAAAATTAACCTCATTATTGACAAATTACTACACTAAGTTATAATGTTTATTTCAAAGAATCCAACTTATATTTTTCCGATCAATTCGACGACCGAATGTCGTCTGAAAAGTATTCGAAAAATGTTTGGTTCCATTTGTCGAAAAATGGGTTCCAACAAGATCTTAGTCAAGCCATACTCTTTTCCTTGGGGAAGAATGTAATTCACACGGATATAATGGCCACCATACATCAAGCCATATGTATGAATCACCAGTTGGCTCACATACTCCTTACACATACATGGGGAACATAGAAACAAAAAAACAAGATAAGTCTTTAGCTTTAAAAGAAACATACATAAGTTGTACTTTTATATGACTATACTCAAAACTGACTCTGAAAAAGACTACTACCATATATAAAGATAACATTGCATGTGTTCCCTAGACAAAAGAATGATATATCAAAAAAATAGAACCAAAATATACTTCTCCAATTTTTTATCATACACCAAAGATCTCATGAAGAATAGAAACACTTAATTGAATATGTTTGATCATTTAAAAATGCTGCAGATCTCTTCACAAAATTACTAGCGCACCACTTTTTTAGAAAGCATGACCATAACATTGAAATACGTCATACACGAGAGTTTTAAGATGTGATCTGAAGGGAAGATTATGTATTTATACTCTTTCTACCTATTATGGTTTTCTTCTAGTAGGTTTTCGTAGATAGGAATTTAAGGAGGCAACAAATATATAAAGCATGAGACAATAATGATATTGGGCAACAAAAGGGAGTGTTCATAAAAGAGGGTTTACATATAAATGTGGGTAAATAAATTTGTTGAATCCATTATCACTATGCGTGAGATAGTAATTTAAATTTTTCTTTCTATATAAATGATCGTTGTAAACCACCAACATTCTTACACTAGTTGAATACCCAAGAAAATCATAACTCTCTTTCTCTTCTATTTAAGTATCATGATCTTTATGTTGGTATTAGTTCTTTACTCATATTATATTAATGTATACCATGTATTATACTCATATAATATAATATAATTAAAATTTTAAACGTTTTATTTTTATTGCATTAAAGGTCTCTTTTGAGGATTCGCGATAATTAGATTGCTCTTTGACCTTACTATAAATATAATCATTCAAAACTAAAATCGAGTCATGATATTTTGTTTGAATCACTTTGCAATCCTAGGCTTAATTTATTTTTTTGGTTAAACTGTAAACTCATCCAAACGAGATTTTTTCAATGAACTGAAACCATTTAATCAGAAGCAACACTCTACACTCCTTCAGTCAAATATGTTATGCATAAAAAGGAAAGCTTTTTTTGTTTCTGTTTGAATTCAGCATCCACCATTCCTGTTCAGCTTTTAGGTTTAGCCACTTTGTTAGCTTAAACGTTTTCTACATACATATCAATTATCCACCTTACACTTATATATACATGAGCTTCTTAGCTTTAACCTATAGTTTTGTAAACAAAACTAAAACCATTAACACTTATGGGCTTGATTAACTTAAAGTCCAATTAACTCCTTAACACTTCTTCTTCTTCTTCTCCTTCTACGACTTCTTCTCTTCTTTCTCATTAGTAACACCATTGATGCTTTTCTCTGATTCTTCTTCTCATATCTCTCTGATTTTCCCTTTTTACCAATTTGGGGATTAATCAATAATTGATTCCAACACTCCCTCTCAATTCTTTCGATTAATCCCCAAATTCAGAGTTAGGGAATTGGTCTCTGTTTTCCTTTGATTTTCCCCATTGATTTCCTGTTCCATTAGAGGAACCCCTTTCACAGCGTCTGCGTAGCTCCTCGGTAGGTTTCCTTTCTCCCTCATCTTCATTTTTTCTTTTTGCTTTTGATTTTTCACCCAATTTGTGCTTCTCTCAGATTTGGCTTTGTTTGTGTTTTCTCTTTGTATTGTTTCACCTTCCATCAACTGATCCACCTTCTTTAGTTTCAGGTCTGGTTCTGTGTGTGAGACATGTACCGAGTCCTTCTCAATTTTGACTTCTGAATTCGGATTTTGCATCACACCGAGTTTGAATCTGAGTTCTTCAAACCGTTTTGTTCCAAGAGGCTTAGTAAGAATGTCAGCCGTTTGTTCTTCACCACTACAATACCGTAGGGTAATAACTCCATCTCTCTCTGCTTCCCTGACGATATGATATCGTATCTGAATGTGTTTCGTTCTCTTGTGTTGCACCGGATTTCTTCCAATTGCAATTGCGGAGGTGTTGTCACAGTATATTGGGACACTCCTATCGGTGTCAACCTTCATCTCTCCCAATAATCGTTTTAACCACACTGCATGGTTTGTGGCAGAACTCAGTGCCATATACTCTGCCTCTGCTGTGGACTGAGCGATTGTGTCCTGTTTCTGGGTTTGCCATGTGAACATTCCACTCCCCAGAGTGAAACACATGCCTGTAGTACTACGCATGTCTTCCTTGCAGCCAGCCCAATCTGAATCCGAAAATCCAATCAGTTCTGTTTGAATTGTCTCTTGAAATTTCAAACCATAGTCTATTGTGCCTTGGACATATCTGAGTACTCTCTTGACGTCTTGCAGGTTCTGATCCTTTGGTTGTGAGAGACTTCTAGACAAGTAAGAAGCTGCAAACGCAAGGTCTGGTCTGGTTGCTGCAAGGTATAACAATCCACCTACCATGCTTCGATACTCTCTTGGATTCATGAGGTCAGCTCCATCATTAAGTCTCTTCTCATTTGGCATAAGAGGTGTGCTCACACTCTTACAATTTTGCATTCCAAATTTTTCCAGTAACTGTTGAGCATATTTCCTTTGACTCAAGAATACTCCTCCCTCTATGTAGGTGAGTTCAAATCCAAGAAAGTACCTCAGTTTTCCCAGGTCAGTCATCTCAAATGCATCCTTCAAGTTTGCTTTAAACTGACTGATCATGTCCTCGTTACTCCCTGTAATAATGAGGTCATCCACATATAGACTAATTACCAAGATCTCACCATCACATTCCTTAGTGTACATTGCTGCATCACAATCACTTCTCTTGCATCCTTGTGACATGAAATATGAATCGATTTTGCTATACCAAGCCCTTGGTGCCTGTTTTAGTCCATACAGGGCTTTCTTTAGCTTGTATACCATGTTCTCTGCTCCCTCTACTTCATAACCTGCTGGTTGCTCCACAAAAACTTCTTCAGTTATTTCACCATTTAGAAAAGCCGACTTGACATCCATTTGGTGCAGATTCCACTTGTTTTGAGCAGCCAAAGCAATAAGAGTCCTTATGGTATCATGTCTGGAGACTGGCGCAAAAGTCTCTCCATAATCCTCTCCATAGGTCTGAGTAAAACCTCTAGCCACAAGTCTAGCCTTTAGTTTCTTTATCTGGCCACATTCATCTGATTTGACTTTATATATCCACTTGACAGAGATCACTTTCTTGTCTGTAGGTCTTTTCACCAGCTCCCAGGTTTCATTCTTGTTGATGATGTATATCTCATCATCCATTGCAATCTTCCAATTCTTACAGCTCATAGCTTCTTCAAGAGTAGTGGGTTCTGCCCAGGTGAGGTAGCAAGCCTCTTCAACTTGGTTTGCCTCATCTCCATGTCCCTCTCCACCTTGATATATGTCACTTAAGTTTTTCACCTTATGAAAAAGACGAGATGAGCTACCTATTTCAGTCACAGTGTCACTGAGCTGAAAAGGTATAGGGCTTATATATCTTCTTTCTCTTCTATCAATTGATGTGATTTCTGGATTTGAGTCAACTCTTCTTTGCACCTCTATATTTGTCTCCTGAGTTGTACTAAGTGGGGTCTCAATTTTCTCTTTTGCTTCTTCTTGAGTTTGCCAGTTCCAGTTTTTGGTTTCTTCAAATATCACATCTCTTGACACTTCTATTTTCTTTGTGCTTAGAACATATACTCTGTATCCTTTACTCGCACTGCTATATCCCATGAACACAGCCTTTTCAGACCTATCATCAAGTTTCCTTCTTTTTGCTGCAGGTATCCATACATGGCATATGCTTCCAAACACCTTTAGGTGTGCAACCGATGGCTTGTGCCCACTCCAGGCTTCTAGAGGAGTTTTATGGTCTAAGGCTTTTGTAGGGAGACGGTTCTGGAGATATGCCGCAGTGAAAATTGCTTCAGCCCAAAACTCATCAGGCATGCTTTTGTCCTTGAGCATGCTCCTTGCCATATCCAACAGAGTTCTGTTTCGGCGCTCAGCAACACCATTTTGTTGCGGTGTGTAAGCCACAGTGAACTGCCTCTCGATTCCATTGTCTTCTAAGAACTTTGTGAATTGTTCTGATTTGAACTCGCCTCCTCTGTCTGATCTAATCCTTTTTATTTTCTCACTTGTTTGTGTTTCAACCAGGTTCTTGAACTTCTTGAATGTAGCAAGTGTCTCTGACTTTTGTCTCAGAAAGTAAACCCACACCATGTGAGAGTAGTCATCAGTGAATGTGAGCATGTACGTGCTTCCACTACATGATGGGGTCTGCATTGGTCCACACACATCTGTGTGAATGAGGTCGAGGACTCTTTCACTCTTAGTTTTTGATGCCTTAGGGAATTTTTCTCTGCATTGTTTTCCCTTAACACATCCCTCACACACATCTTGAATCACTTTAAACTTTGGTAGCCCGTTGACCATCTGTCTTGATTGGAGGTTTTGCAGGTTGTGAAACCCTGAATGTCCTAACCTTTTGTGCCAAAGTTCAGATAGACTTTCTTCCTTTGCTGTCCTCACACTCTCCTCAGCTATTTGCAGTCTCAACATGTAAGCCTTTCTTACCATCTCTACTTCAGCAATTTTGTCTCCATTTTGATTGTGGATTATGCACTTGTTTCCCATAAACAGAACTTGATATCCATTCCTTGCCATCTGGGGTATACTCAAAAGATTTTTATCTATTCCTGGCACTAGAAACACGTCTCTGATGACTCTCATTCCTTTCTTAGTCATCACTTCAATATCTCCCTTGCCTGAAGTCATCAGTCTAGCACCATTCCCAACCCTAATAGGAACGTGAAATGACTTGTCTATAGTTTTGAAGAACCTTTCTTCTTTAGTCATGTGGTTTGTTGCACCACTATCAATTAGCCATGTTTCACCACCGTTTGCTGTTTCTCCAGAGTGTGTGGCATCAAACAGCCCATCTTCCTCTTCCAGGTGCATTTGTGCTTGTCGCTCTTGGTGACGTTTGGACCGACAATCTTTCTCACAGTGCCCAGGTTTCCCACAAGCAAAACACCCTCTTCTTGGTCTGAATTGCTTGGAAGAAAACTGGGTTTCATATCTCAGCTTTAGGTAACAATTCTCTTCATAGTGGTTATGTTTTTTGCATATGTGACAATATCTTCTTCCTTCCGCCATTGAGCTTAGCATTATCTCCGTGTTTTCGTGCAGATTCTTGAAATTTCAGGAGCACCAAGATCAACCTTGCTCTGATACCATGTTCAGCTTTTAGGTTTAGCCACTTTGTTAGCTTAAACGTTTTCTACATACATATCAATTATCCACCTTACACTTATATATACATGAGCTTCTTAGCTTTAACCTATAGTTTTGTAAACAAAACTATAACCATTAACACTTATGGGCTTGATTAACTTAAAGCCCAATTAACTCCTTAACACTTCTTCTTCTTCTTCTCCTTCTACGACTTCTTCTCTTCTTTCTCATTAGTAACACCATTGATGCTTTTCTCTGATTCTTCTTCTCATATCTCTCTGATTTTCCCTTTTTACCAATTTGGGGATTAATCAATAATTGATTCCAACAATTCCAGCTTACTAGAAATATGGAATGTATCAATTATTGAAGAGAGAAATTGGAAAAAAGAGACTATGGTTTTCTACCTGTTCTTAGTCAGATTTCTTTCACTTTTAATTGGCACCGAACATAATTACAAAAACACAGAAGAGGAAGATATGTTTGTATATTGTAAGAAGAAGACGAGAAAGAAGGAGTTGATGAGGAATACAAAGATGAAGCAGAAGATAAGAAGATTATCACAGCAATGCAGAGGAGGAGGAAGAGGAGGAAGACAAACAAAACAAAGAAGACGAATAAAGAGGTAATGTTGTTTCTTTCTTTTTTTTTACTTGTGGAAACATAATTCACATTTATACGTGAGTGTATATGCGTTTGTTCATATCCTCCTTTGATCTGATACTCCTGTTTTTCCAGGTTCTCCAGATTAAAAATTAGGAGACCAATCAGAGTAAAACTCTTCGTTTCTCCACTATCTCCATATTCAAATTCAACCATAATGGTTGGTTAAGAAATCTACGCGTTTGATGGGTCCATGGACGATAATTTTGGACCGGCTTTACTTGTTCGGGCATATGACAGTCTGAACGACACATGGCGCGATGTCCCCAATTTTTTTAGTTTTTTTTTCAAATAAAATGTTGTTTTCAGCCATCTTCTTGGACCTTATCATCCTTAGACTCTTTCAATGGTTTAGTAACTGAGTTGGGGTTTGTAGGTTTTTCTTTTCCAATAAACTAATTTCTTGATAAATCCCAAAAGAATAGGGTTTCTTTCTTTATTTTTTTTTAAATTCAATGTTTTATTAGTTCATTAAATATTTGATTCCTTTCTATATGTTCACTTTGGCTTATTCTGCATCCTAAATACTCTTGGAAAAGCTGTGAAAATTTATCAATTGACAATAATAATCTTCAACAATGGAATCAAAGTGGCTCTTCAGACATTGGATACAACTTTTTCATATATGAAGATTTGGCAAAGGCAACTATATGTTTGAGAAAATAGTGTTTCTCTCAGTCAATATGTATGCAGTAAAATATATTTTGAGATGTGATTTCTATTGGACTAGTGCATGACATTCCTCTACACAATAAAACTAATGTGATCCCTACCTTAAATTTTGTTCCAGAATTAATTAACATTTCATTAATTCCATACCCAGACCTCCAATGTCTTCAAGTTCTACCAGGCCTCATATGTTTCCGAGTTTTACCAGGCATCAACTTTCTTCGAGTTCTACTAGGTAAAGACTAACATTTCATGATCTAGACTATTTAGCAAAAGAAATAATTTAAGTTTTCATGTTCACCAATCTTGTGCTAAATCGACTAAAACTAACTTGTTAGTTTTTACCTAGCAGAATTCATAAGAAGTTTGTGGCATGGCCAAACTTGGATACATTTGAGACCAGATCGAACTCGAAGATATTTGTGATCCAGGTATAAATTAAACGTTACTTTTGGAACATTATTTGAGGTAGGGATCCTATTAGTTTGGTTTTGTATAGGGTATAATCTACATGAATCCAAAAGATATTCACATGTTAAAAAAGGACTTTTTTTACAAATAGAGAAATAAATAGTGTAATTTCAGATAACTGTGATTACCATAAATTACTACCGTAACTTCTTAAGCACTAGCCTTATTCGTCAAGGTGGGTTTGGTTATGTTCATAAAGGAGTTGTTTTAGCTGGAATAAAAGTTGCAATTTACCAGCTCTAATTTAGAAGTGGAGAAGGCGAACGAGAGTTTCAAGCAGACAGTTAGTAGAGTTCATCATATGGCATAACCAGATCTCAAAGATTTCTAGTTTTATGAGTTTGTGTCTAATAACACTCTGGAGTTTCATTTGCATGGTTAATTTTAATTTCTGCCAAGGTTTTCTCTGAAACAAAATTCAAACTGAATTTGTGTCATTTACTTCTCGACAAGACCAGATCCTCACTGACGATTAACCCCTTATACTCCCTTTAGTTTCAATTAATTCTTTAATTTTATTGAAAATTTCATCCCGATGTAATTTCCTATGATGAGTTTGAATTACCAACTCCACCGTAGATAACTTTTGTATACCAAAATCAATAGTTCCTCTTTCACATGTTATATCAACTAACCTTCCCATAGGAGCCCAGTGATCATTGCAAAATAGAGTTGATTCTCCGTTACATACATCCATCATAACAGAAGTTTTCTCTTGCTCTCTACATTTTAGCAGCTTTCCCCACATTCATGATCCCAACGATGATGATACCCTCACAATCTAGAAAGAGCCTTTTCGAAGTAATTACATCCCAATCCAGTTCACCCAAGGCGAAGAATGCGCAGATAGAATCCTCCAGATCAATTTAAAACATCAAACTTTATTTCCTTCCTTAATGTTCTTGAATACAAACCACATTCCTCCTTGGGTTTACAAACTTCCGTTCATGCTATATTTGCATTCAATTATGGCCCGTACCAAAGAAATGCAGAAAAATCTTGTTAATTTCATTGCTGCATTCTTTAGGTAAACAAAAAGCCGATATCAAGAAGTTTGTCAAACTATATAGATCGCTGAACAAATAAGTTAAAACCTTCCAGAACAAGATAAGTATCTTGCAGTCCAATATTTTATTTTTCCTCTAATCTTTTCTCGAAACGGACTGCAATTTTCTACTCTCATGCTCTTAATTAGTCAACAAGGGTTAACCCAAGTATCTCATTGGTAATGCACCTGAATCAAAAGGGAATTGATTGAGTATTGTCTCCTTTATTAAATCTGTAACTCCAGCCATATGAAAGTAGACTTCACAAAACTTATGTTCATGCCCAAAAACTTGGCAAATTCAGAAAATATTGACATTGAAAATATTGTCCAAGTTGACCATGTGTCAACCCAAATCATGGTCCAATTAAGCCCAATTTTGTTTATTTAAGAAAAACCCAAAATTAGGGTTAATTTAATAGGGCTCATTAAGCTCAATATATCTCTTTGTAAACCTACAATGTGACTTTATAAATATTAATCAGACTGATCCTGAACCCCCCCCAAGAACACCATTCGTCTACGAGCTCTCATCATGTACATCAGGAACAAGTCGTCATGTACATCGAGAACAGATCTAAACGGAAAAAAAAAAATTTGGATCTGACGCAATTGATAACCGGCGAGTTGATCACAACGAATATCATCAAGGTAGAGAGCGAGAGAAAACACTTTGTAACAAAAGGTGAAAAGCAAAACACAACACAAATTTGGTTTTAATCGATTTTTTATCTGTCTGTTTCTACAGAACGAAACAGAGAAGAGATGTTGAAGCTTAAGGAATTAGAGCTTAATCAGGATCAGAAAGGTAATTAATTTCCTGACAGATCCCAAAAATTTAGGGTTTCTGTCTTTTTATTATTTTTATTATAACTTTTCTAAATTATGTATTATATTAGGTTCCTTTGTTTTTCATCAACTTTGGCTGATTCTTAATCTTAAATACTATCAGTAATTCTATGAAACGTATGCATTGGATTGAACCAAAGATGGCTATAAGGTTTAATCTTTTACCCTAAAATTTGAATTTTTTTAGGAATTTGAATCATTGATGCTGAGCCTGTGATTTCATAATTAGGTTTTCTTGTACTAGGGAAATTTTATCAAGTTTTGTTTGTTCAGCTTAATGGTGATAATTTTGAGATTATTTTCCCAGTTTGGTTTAGACGTTTTACATATATATTGTCATTATCTCGCCAGACGTTAACATCTCAGTTCTAACAAGTTATAATCTATGGTAATATTGAGATTATATTTCCAGTTTGGTTTAGGCTTTATACAGATATTTTTTTTTATTATATTGGCACATGTTTATTACTAACATCCCAGTTCTAACAAGTTATTACAAACGTTATCTTGTCTTATAGTATCCTCGTAGCAAATAATTTCTTGAACAAAGTAATGCAAAGTCCTGATATTGCAATACCCCTCTCTAATTTTTGGTGGGTGTACAATAAGGTAATATTCACTAGACATCCTTAAATTTACTATATATAGATGAACAAAAATGCCAATTTCTTTTCTTTATTTTTTAAACTAATTTCACATGTGATTTTGTGAGTATTTTCTTATACATTGACTCCCAAATACATGCATATTCAATAAATGCATACTGTATTTATTTCAATTTTTTAATTTACAATAAATGCATATATATATATATATATATATACAGATATAAATATTATATCTATATAAAATATTTATTTATATTTAATGTTCTTTATCTTCTTGGCGATTCCTATACATCTTTTGAAGGTAACGAGATGAAAATTGGTTCAATACACAAGTCCGGAAAAAAAAAAGAAAAAAAAAAGCAATTGACTATATAGACATGTTCTATATGTTTAGACTTGTAGATTACTCTTCACTTGAGATTTTTTGAGTTCTTTCTTATCCATTAACTCCAAAATTCTCTTTGCAGTTGCTTCTACAATTTTTATATAATTAATACCATTTTTCATTTACTGTGAACTAAACTAAAATAAAGAATTCTTTGTGGATTGGACTACCAACCAAAGAATCATCATTTAATAATTACTTTGAATTAATAAATAATATGATAAATAAATAAAGAGAAATATATTGGAGTGAGTATTTGGTGAGAATTGAGTTTTAATGAATTCTGAGAGGATTTGATTAAATTTTGGTGAATTAGGAATTTTGTTATTAAATTCTCTGAAATCTCAGCTAAAAGTATGTGAGTTGAGTCTTTGTATTTTTAACTAAGAATTGCTCTCAAATCTCAGTTGAAACTTTTAAATGAAATCCTAATAACGTTTTCAATAACAGTGGATTTGATTGTATATTTTAAAATCATTAATCTAATAACAGTGGAATTTAAAAAATATTTTGAAATTCATGTTTCAATAACACATGATTTGCCATTAAAACTCAATTCTCACCAAATACTCACTCCAATATACCCCTAAGTATATAAGATGTCCTAAGTATATAAGATGTTATACTGGGAAAATTGAAAAAGATAGGCATCACTGAATCACGTTGATTAAATAGAAAGTGTCTATAAATAACAAAATGTGAGTTTTAGAAGAAAACAATCCATGTTGAAAAATAAAAATAAAAATAAAAGAAGGAAAACATTCCTGAAAACCCTGATTGTTAGATCTTATAATAGGTTGGGAATGCCACTACCACGATGGACCGCCGGTCTTCACCCTCACTTCGTTCATGCGGTTGAACAGCTTGGTGGCGAACGAAGTAAGCAATATAATATGAGTTTGAACCTATTACCAAACTATCTGGCTCTATGTATTATACGCGATTTGGTGATACCTATCTTTTTCAATTTACCTACTATAACCCTAAATATTGATATTGATATTGATATTTCTGTTTATTTATTTCATTTGATTCTTTTTTATTCAGTCGTACTCTTTCACTACAACAAATATGGGCATTGATAGCACACGAATACTGTCATCGTAGGGGTATGATAGCGTTTTCATAAACGCTATGTTTGCCACAGTTATAATAGGGTCACCCTTTACGATAGCGTTTTTCATGGTGCTATTAAAAGCTCCTCTATCATAGCTTTAGTTAAATGCTGTGAAATATGCTTTCATAGCTCTAGAAAATTGTTGTCATAATTTATGTTATAGCTCATCTATACCGCTAAAATATATTATATTATAGCTTAACTTTATTGTTGTAATATGATAACATAGCATATTTAAATTGCTATAATATCTTACGTTATAGCTTATTTATATTGATAAAATATAGTATGACATAGCACATTTAAATTGATATGATCTATTGTTACTAACCCTGTTTGAATTATGTTTTACAGAAACTAATTTATTGAATATGTATAAATAATTCAAAACATATTTAACACTAGTATTATATAAGACAAAAAAAAGTCAATACAAAATATCATAAAAAGTTTTATATTAACATCATACAAAATCTTACACCAACATAAGAAAGACAAATTTCTTGAAGCAAGCCAGCTTTGTTTTCGTCCTTATTGCCCAGCGCTTCATTCACAACTGTTGATTGTGAATTCAACTCAGTAGGAATTTGTGTAGGAGGATCACCTGCTGAAGTCTCGTTGTCTTATTCACCATTATCCTGCAAAGAAGAAGTTATAAACTCAGATTACAATAAGCCGCATTTATAAAACAAATGACAAGAATATTACAATTATCACATTACCAAACCAGACTCGGTGTCATGTTAAATTCACAGTTCATGTACCTGATTTCAAGCCAAGGTTGGAAACAGTGAAGGAGAGGAAGGATAACATTCTTGAACTCTTGAAGCTATTTAAAGTTCATCCATGGCTTCACCCTAACCTTAAGCCAAAAAAAGGTAGAAAAGATTATAACTCCTCGGCTCTCTTTCTTGATGGAAAGTATGATGGTAATAGCAGTCTAGCGATTCCCTTAGCAACCTGAGTCTGATCAGAGGCAAGAACAGATAATAACACATCCAAGTTCACTACCTGCAGATAAGCATATGATTAGTTCACGAATAGAAACACAACAACTTCAACCATTCCCCAGCTAAAACAAACAGAACAAGTGAATCAACATTACCATCAAACGAAAGGGTCTTAGAACTGAAACAGAACAAGTGAAAATGAATTTTGTATCAATACAAAGTTCATGATTAATACCATTGCATCCTTGTTGAGTGAAAATGTAGGAAGCCCTGCTCTTTCCATTGCCTATGATCCGAGTTTATCTACGCTACATTTATTTTTTCAAATTCTTCGGGTAGAGAAGGATCTCCATCTACAAAGTCGTAGAGATCACTTGACTCTGCCTTTGGTAGTGCATCTGGTGAATCAGTTTCCATTAAGATCCTATCAGAAGGAACCTACCAAGAACTGAAATCAAGATTTCATTCCACCTAAATCTGTAATTTGGTGTAGAGAAATATAGAAATCTTACGGCTTTTAACATCTTCTTGGCTTTTTTCTCACTCATTGACATAAGAAAACCAGCGAAGAAGAAATAAGCACCGAGCTTAGCAAATTCAGGAACCATCTCAGCAGAACCCAAATACGAGTGAAGGATGACCCCAGCAGGAAAAGGCCCCACAGTTCTGCATATTACCAATATTACAACAAATCATAAAAGAGACAGTGATACAATTCTAGCCCCAAGTAAGCAAAAGATCACATACTTTATTATCTCGAGTAGATATCCAAATGCACGAACACAGTGAACTGAAGCAGGTTTATTCAATTCCCTTGCAAGTTCGAGCTGTTGACGAAACACACTAACCTGAAATTAAAAATGTTTTCTTTAACATCAAAAGCCATCACTAGAAAAGGAACACAAACTACATGAGCACAAAGTTCGTTTTTTTTTTTCAAATTCTGAAACCTGGTCTGAAAAATCAATCTCCCTTCCCTTAGATCCTTTGTCTAAACTAATCTGTTTTCATTTTTCAACAAGAAACCGTTTAAAACAAACAAAAATCATGGAAATCAATGTTATAAAAAGAGACAAGAGACATACTTCTCCAATAGCAGCAGTAGGAGTGGTATCAAACAAACTCTTCAATGTCTCAAACGATTGAGGACTCCTCTCTGTTACATACCTGAACTAAATCACAAACAACCAAAAAGACCTTAAATTTTGAAACTTTAATCAGTAATTGTAGGTTTTATATATACAATTCGAACCATGGATGGATCCCAAAGCAGGGAATAACACAAGGGTATTTAGCTCCCATCTCTTTGACCAAATTCCAATCTTTCTAGACCAAATCAAACAAAACCCAGATTCAACTACAGAACATATATTTAATAATCAGATCGAAATTCCAAAAACCTAAGGGAAATCAATCAGATCGAATTATTTTCAAGCAAGAGAGCAGAGACAGAGATTAGGAAAGAGAGGAGAAAAGCCAGCGCCATCTTTCTGATTGAAGAAAACCAACCAACTCGTGAGAGAGAGAAGAGAATAAATAGACTTGTTTATGTCTCCATTTTACCTTGTTTACAGTCGCATTTATCATATAGTTTCTCATCTTTTCATTGCATAAATAGACTTTAGGAGCACTTGTTTGCATTTGTTTCTCATTTTATAGGTCTTTGAAGTAATAAGAGCAAAAAGGATAATCAAAGGAGGAAATTAGAGTCAATACTAACCAAATGAGTGAGTTTGATGAAGTACTTGAAGTATAGCGGGATGCCACATCGGTCTCGCGCCACCACTACAAAGCCAACACAAACTATCTGGAGAACTGGCGGTGTGCAGCAGCGGGATGATGATGGCCGGTGAGCTCAAGAGGTCAAGCGTAGCGGCCTGGTGGACATCGATGGTGAACAGCGGTCGATCGCAGCGGGCAAGTCACAACCGCTGAAGACATTTCAAAGAAATCCTGGGATGTGAGCAACCACGATCAGCGGCTAAGAGGTGGTCGATGGAGCCCAGTGGCCTCTTGCAGCGGCCAAGCGTTGGCCGCTATAGACTCCGCGATTTCTTCACTTACCATCTTAACCAAACCTGAACCAGTTTTAATTGAGTTTTAGATATTAGTTAAGACCTAAACCCAGCTCCTGGGGTTTCCACTATATATACTTTTTACCCTAATTGTTGAGGGTTTAAGCTTTGTTTAAGAGAGATCTAGAGAGCCAATTTTGAGATTTCTCAAGAAACATTATATGAGTCTTTCTCTTTTGAGTTTTAAGTACTTGTTTTCTTTGTAATTGTAACGCCCGTGTTCCGAAAAATGGAGATTTCGGAAATTTAAAACCGGGATTTATGCGTAGATTTTCTGGAAAAATAATTCCGGGAATTTCTGGGGTAATTTGGAAGTTATACGCATTTTTCCCCGTAAGGGGTGTTCGGAGTCGATTTAGGAGTTTGGGGTCAGTTTGTGAATTTTTCGGGAATTCAGGGACCCAAATCCTAAATTAGCGCCGTGTTCCGAAAAAGGGAAATTTCGGAATTACATCCGGGATTTATGCGGAGAATCTCTGGAAAATATTTTTTTCCGGGAATTTTTGGAGTAACGTAAAAGTTACGCCGCATTTTTCCCGTTGGGGTGTGCGGGATTGATTGAGAAGTTTGAGTCCGTTTGTGAACTTTTGAGAGTTCAGGGACCAAATCTTAATTGTTTCTAATCTGATTAAATCAGATTTGTCACCAACCATTTCCACCATCCTTTTCCCCAAAGCAGCCACCCCCCCTACAAGCTAGCCTATGGTTTCCACTTTCTCCTCCTTTTTCTCCACTGAAGTTAGCTGCTCCTTCTCTTCAGAATCTGCCGACACTTCCATCTGCAGAAAGAAAGAGAGAGAGAGAGTGAGAGTGAGGGAGAGAGGGAGAGAGCGAGTTGTGTTGGACTTGAGTCAAAGGAGCCTTGTGAGCTGTGTGTGGTGTGGAGAGCAAGTGAGGTTGAGACTTGTGGTGGCTGTGTGAGGGCGTGGAGAGCAAGAGGAGGTGAGTCTTGGTGGCTGAGTTGGCGTGAGAGACTCGAGGAAAAGGGAGCGGGGGTTGCCGTGGCGGTGTAGCTACGGAGCTCTCTCGCACCTTGTGCCATCACCGTTAGAAAGGGTAAGGTTCTGCTCTTTCTTTGTTATATCATGTGGTTCATGATGGTTCGGTGTGTGGAACCGAGGGTGTGAGTCACGGTGGTGACGTTGGTGAGGTTCGGTTTGAGCGTGGTGACAACGGAGCCGGTTGTTAAGGTTGTCGGTGTTGGTTACGTGTTGGTGTGGCGGTGTTTTGAGGCCGCGGGTTATGAGCGGTGTTGGTTGCGGAGAGTGCGTGAACGTGTCTCCGTGACGGTGGTTGTGGTTGAGGAGTTGGAGTTCGATCGCGTGGCCAAGTTGGTGTGAGGGGTGCAAGTCGGTGTTGGCGTTTGCACCAAGATCGATCGTTCTAGGGCTGGATCGATCGATCCAGGACGGATCGATCGATCTGGAGGTGAGACGATCGATCCGGGTAACTCACGGCCGGCCAGGATCGATCGATCTGAGTTTGTCCCGCAAGTTGGGATCGATCGATCTTAAGCAAGATCGATCGATCTGGTGTTTTTCGTAGTTGTTTCTTGTGTCTTAAGTTTCGTTATTGGTTTGTCTTTAGGCACGCGTTTGAGGAAGTGAAGTCTATTCATTCCGGGAAGTTTTAGGAATTTCCGTGCGTGGCTAAAGGTGAGTGCATGACCGTAAGCTTATCTAAGCGATTGAGTTATTTGATGTGTTTGCATGATTGTAGGCCGTATGATCTCTGGTGGATCTAGATCGAGTGTTTCTTGAGATGGTTGATTTATTTGCGGTATTTTCGTGTTTAATACGTTGAATAATTTTAATCGTTTGTGTGTATAGCTTGTAGACGGGAGGATTGCCTCACTAAGTATTTGTTGAAATACTTATGCATCTCTCTTATTTGATGCAGAAAAAGAATAGGTGTGACCGTGGAATTATGGCGAAGAAGAGGGGATGATCTAGGAACTCGGTTGTTTGTTTTAAGAGTCTTCCGCTATATAAGGATTTGTGTTGTTTAGTATTTATCGATAAATGATCTAGCGATCTCGAGTCCGGTTTCTTGTTTATCAAGAACCGTTATAGACAACAGAAATTGTCTATGAAAGCCAAGGTGGCTATACAGACCAACTTCGACTCTCAACTCAAGTCGTCGTATTCTGGAAAGATCGATGGATTTATTATCATTTCGGTTGTTTAAAAGTGTATTTTATTGTTGGAGTGAGTAAATATTATTCATGAGTAGTTGAATAATATTTGTTTGGGGTGGTAATTAATATTTATGAGAATATTAATTACTGGTTTTGCAAAAAAAAAAAAAAAAAAAAAACGAGTGCGGTCGTTTCAGTAATCTTCTTATCTTATCTCATCATAATCATGATTAACCCAGATTCAATCTCCATAGATTGTGTTAACATGATCATGAGTGAGTAGTCCTTTTAGAGCTTTTGGGTTTGATAGATTAGGGGTGATTGTTAGTAGATTGGTGGAGTTTAGGTTTGTAACTACTAGATCCATGCCTAATAGGTGTTGTTATTGCTGAACTAGCCTTGATCAAGCTTGTTTAGATGTTAGGATTTTTCACACTCACTAGGTGTTCGATAAAATTCTTCAACCAAATTATTAAGTGCTATTCTTTCCTTACCTATGAGAAAAGCTGACTAGGGTGAATTGTGACTGGATTAGACTTATTTCATAATGCTCAATGATCATCAAATTTTTGTGGATTAAATGTATTGTAATTCAACTCTAGTGTGTGATCATTATGCCAATGTGGATTTGATCCTAAAATGCTACATCGACATACCACTCGATTGTGGTAGTGTGCACATTAAGTATTAATTATTTGTTTTCTTGTAGAGACAACACGACATGTACGGTCTTAACTAGAAGTTTTGTTGTACTTAATCCACATGGACAATTGGTAGTGTGCACATTTATTAGATTTCTGTTTCGTGAGCCAATCCAAAAATCTGTGAATTCGTTATGGGTCAATTCGTTTAACCCACATACCGCAAAGCTTATCATTCGAGGCTTGCTTTTTAGCGGACATAGAAAATATTGTCCAGGTCCACTGTAATATCCGTGTTCTGCAAACCTTACCGGGTAGATACGGTTCAAGGTTTGGAAAGAGTCTATAAAGACTGGATGAGATGTAATTCAAGAGTGTGGATCGAGAAAAGGGAGAATTGATTTTTCCGGGTAGTTCGAAGCGGTTACTGAGCTGTCATGTAAAGATATTCCGAGCTGCCAGGTATTGAGCGGCCGAGCTGTCGAGGGAAATTCCAAGCTGTCGTGTGATTTCCGTGAATTTTGGGTTTGAGTGACAGTTACCGGACAAGGCAGTTATTCAGACAAGTCTTGTAGGGAATAAGGCATGATTAATCGGGATTAAGACAAGATTGGTGCCGAACTCGAGAACCCGTGTGGGTGACTTGTGTGGGAATGGTTACCTATTAAAGAAGCCGAGAAGAATTGGCGGCAATAGATACTGGATAGAGTTAGCTGAGTGAAATAGGCACGAGAAGTTACCAGACAGGTACTTCCCGAGTAAAAGGCATGTGAAAAGTTAGTTCTGAGCAGTTATTGAGCGATTTTCACCAGGTAAATGTTTATAAACAACCAAGATCAGCTCAGAGAATGGAATTACGAGTTTGGGAAATAAAAATATGGGTGTTAGAGAGGAAACACATGCATAGCCTATGGAAATATTAATATTAAGGTGTTTAGTGATTATTTAGGCTTGTAACTAATGCTCTTTGAATGTTTGATCGCTAACGGAAGTTATTCATGACTAGGTGATTAAGAAGAGATTAGTGCCACGAAGATGATTAGGTAATTAAGAAAAATTTTGACACTAAATAAGATACATAAGAGAAGCCCGACAATCTCTCACCTATTGTTCACATGTGATAGCTAATTTTTCGTAAGGCAGAAGTCGAGCAATGTCAAACTATTTTGGATATTATTGGAAATTATGGGAAAGCCTCAAGACAAGAAATTAACATCAATTAATCATAAGTTATGTTTGAAAAGAGTGTCCCTAACAAAACAAAAGCTCAATTAAAAAATTTATCAGACATCTCAAAGGAAGGAGGAAGGGGATTTTATTTGGGAATTCTGGAAAGTCTAGGTGATTCAAAAAGTAGAATTTTTAAGTATGTTCGAGAAAGACTAACTGATCGGATTAATAGCTTGTCAGCCAAAAATTTTATCAAAAGGAGATAAAGAGACATTGGTTAAATCAGTAGCTCTGGATCTCTTGACACATGTCATGTTCTTCTTTAAACGCCCCAATGTGTTGACCACAAATTTAACTAGCGCTATTTCAAATTTTTGGTGGAGCCTCCATTGGGTGGCTTGGAAAATTTTCATAAACCTAAAATTAAAAGTGGGATGGGATTCTATTGGCAAAACAGTACTGGAAATCAATTTAATATCCAGATTCTCTAATAGCACAGGTGTTGAAAGGAAAATATATCGGGAATATACATCCTTTACATGCCACGAAACCGTACTCTCAATATTTTGGATGGAAGAGTATTTTTTTATCAAAGGAACCGGTGATTAAAGGAGAACGGTAGGATATGGGCTCATGATATGATATTTCTTTTTTTTTTGGAATGAATGTAAAATTTATTCAACCAAAAAACATATGTTACATTAAATGCATCCTTGCCAATTTTAACGTTCCTTGATTTCTAAATACGAGTGCTAAACCACACACGAATACCATCTTCTAGTTTTAGGGGTTGATTAGTTGAATAGAGGATATTCTGTTACGAACCGTACGATTAATCAAAGCGATGAGATGAGCCGATGATTGGGCAACTTCACCATGTGTACGCCTATTTCTTTCCCTCCAGATCGCATGTACCACCGCTTGGAATACATAATGCAAGATAAAGCATGTTGAATGTTTGAAAGTTGAGTCGGATAAAAGTGAGAGGATCTCAGTAAAAGAAGTAGGGACAATATCCTTGGATACCAGATATTATCCCACGACCATCTAATTGGCGAGGAAATTTTTTACATCCAACTCTAAAGGTGGGTCATTTAATTAACCAGGTAACAAAGGAATTGCACACTCCTATACTCCAATAACTTTTGGACCAAGAAGACATACAAATCATTAGGAGAATGGCCATCAGCCGATCATACCAACCTAATAGATTAATATGGCATTAATCAAAATTAGGGAAGTATATGGTCAAGTTGGTTAAATAAATGGCATTGGTTAACGAGTGGGACCCAATTGTACAGCTCTGAAGGTTCAAGCATGGAAGGTCTGTGCTCCTTTCAAATTACAACATTTTCTATGGAAAATGTTTTTGGGTACTTGTGGGCAACGAATCGCGCACTTTAGGAATTTGTATAATGTAAGGGATGATTGAGGGTTAGATACTCTTATGAAGCAACGAACTAATGAATCTTGTATTAACGAAGTAGATTGTATTAAGTGGAAAATGGTTACAAATCGAGCTGGAGACAGCGAATTACAGAGAAAGTAAAGTGAACATTGTTTCAGCTCTAAGTCCAGGTCGCGTGTAGAATGATGCCTTGAAGAAAGGTCTTCAGTTCCTTTTATAGAGCTTTTGCACCGACTCCCGCTATCTCTGTAACTGACTCCGCGTACCTCGCAAATCTCAATTGTTCCTTGATATCCGCCTCCATCTCCAGACTTTGTTGCTTTGATACTTCAACTTGTTTTTCGGCCTTTAGTCGGCTCATCCAGCTCGCGCTCCCGCCCTTGGCCTTGGCCTGTTAGTAAACTTTCAATACTGGCCCAATTGATAAATGGGCTTTTAGGCCTACTAAATCATTGGGCTTATCAGGTATTGGGTTGTGCTAAACCCATCCCCAACAATTGCCCCCAGCCCGTTGAGCTCGAGCTCGAGCTCGACGGGTGGAATATTCGGGAGCTGATAAGTCCAAACATTTATCCATGTATCTTCCTCGAGATTCACTCCGCATATCTACGGCTGACGCGAGCCGTCTTAATGACTTAGATTTGTGAAAGATTTTACCTGCTTGGAAGTTGAGCCGTAATCATTGCCTCTTTTGAAATGGACAGCTGGAGATGAAGATCCAACGGTCACGCTGAGATCTCGCTGCATGTCCTCGAGGAGGCTGACGCGTGGCCGAGGTGTCACCGCACCTGGACGGCTGAGGTGTATTTACTGCGTTGCGACTTTCCAAGGATAAAGATTTACCATGACACGTGGCGAGCTCGAGATCTCAATCGAACGGTTAGGATCTAGTAGGAAGAGAGAGAATCGGGATTTATCTCTATCGGGGCCATTAACGAGCTATAAAGGAACCCCCCATGCTGTGATTAAAACCATAACCACGACTCGCCACTAAGGTAACTTCTCCTTCAACTTCTTATCTTGCGCGTTTTTAGATCTACTCTCGATTAAGAGAAGAAAATCTAGTTGCTATTTTCTTTTTCGACACCATGAAAACCCGAATCAGCAAGAGGAAAAATTTGGTCCTCATCCCCCTTCCATAGTAACGGAGGAGGATTTGAATACTCTCTGAGTTAGCTGTAGTATTCCGGCGGAAGTGTCAATGATACTTCTGACTGCTCGACAGTCTCAAGAAACCGTTTCGGCTGGTTACTGTGGTGCTTACACAACATTCTTCGACCGTTGCGGGCTATCGTTCCTAATTCTGAGGCTGTTGTTGTCACTTCTGGCCGAGGTGAAGATGGCTTTTCCGCAGATGTGCCCTAACTTCGCTAGGAGCTTCGTCATCTTGCGGGTTCGAGCTCGAGAGGAGCGAGTTATATTCGGCTAGAGAGATCCTGCAGCTCGTGTCGATTAAATATAACTCGCACTTTGAGGGGACATTTTTTACATGTCTCCGCGTACTCGACGGAAGATTGTCGAGAACCTCCCTCGCGACGATCACTGGAGGGAGAGGTTTTTCTTCTTCCGGATTGACAAAGCGTCAGTTGGGGATTTCTATTTCAGCCGCATCCCGACTCAGTGGTCGAGTGTTGTTGGTTAGGATTGGAATCTGAGTCATGACTTAGAATTGTTTGCGAGAATTTCCAGTTTTCTCCCGCACCACTTCGGGGCGTTCAACGCGTGATGGCGAATTATCGGCAGCCCTTGATGCTGCTCGTGGTGCCCTTTCGAACCAACAGCCTCCTGCTACAAGCGAAGAGGTCAATCATGGCAGAGCTCCAGCTGGAGCCAACCAGGCAGATGTGACGCAGCGCCCTGAGATACAGGTGTTGAGCTCGAGATCGCATGACTCGACCATTCGTTCGCCGAAGCGAGCCAGAGTTAGTCATTCTTCGGGTGCTGATGGGGGCGTCATGATGATTGAGAGAGGTGAAGGTTCTCGACCTGCTAGGGTTGAACTTGGTGAGGATCCTCGAGCTCCTTCAAGCTCTAATGAAGCTAGACAGCTCCTGCTTTCTGGAAACGGATCGAGCTCAAGCCGTCCATTCCATTGGAAGAACACTTATACCAAGGACTCTCCCGCCATCGAAGATCGTTCTGGTATGGCTAACTCGTTTCATCATCTTAAGTCGTCTGGTTGCCAAATTCTTGCCGTGAAAAAATCTCAAGGAGCGTGAGGCGTACACTTACGCGATGGTTGCGCATGGTCAGGTAAGTGTGTGGACTCTGCTCTTGGTCTCCGAATTTACGTTTTAAAGATAGCCCTAAGTATGTTTGTTATGCAGGCTGTTGCCGCAATAAACAAGCTGGTAGCTCTCTATGAGCAGAGGGATCGCTCTGCTCCGAGACCCGAGGAGCTCGATGAGGTAAAGAAGGTCGTGACTGAGCTCACTGCTGAATTCAAAACTTCTCGATCCCAAGAGCAAGAGTTCCATGCTCGAGCTGATGAAGCGGCACGTCTCGAGCTCCAGGTCAGCAGACTCGAGGCAACCTAGACAGACATGACTCATAACTTGACGTGGCGAAGTCGTAACTGGTGAAGCTATACGACGAGCACTCGGTTGACCCGGAGCAGATCGGGAGCCTCAAGACAACGATCAAGGATTTGAGTAATGAGAACAAGCTTCTGAGGTCAGTTCATGAGGGGGAGATGCACCGTGCTTATCATGCAGCCAAGAAGGAGATCTACTCAGCCTTCACTGAAATTCTCACAAACATTAAGATGAAGTGGGAGAAGAAGAAGTTTGAGAGCACCTGCGAGTCTAATCTCAATGAGGTAGAATCCAATCTTGCTCTGATTGATGAAATCATAAATGGAAAAGACTTAGCCGAAGAGAAAACGAGGCTTGACAAGCTGCAGGTGGAGCTCGAAACCGAATATACTGAGGTCAAAACGTCTGTCTTCTCACTCAGTAAGCTTGCCCTTCCCCAACTCTCTGACGATTCAGTAGCTCCCATGGAGGTCGATGCTCGCAGTGGTGTGCCACGAGGTGTTAACGAATTTGGAAGTAACGAAGTCCCGGACCCGACTCCGGCTTAAGAAAACATCGAACGCGGGGTCCCTTGATTTTATTTTTCGCTTTTCCTAGACTCAGTGCCCTAACGGGGGGGGATTTAATCCGTTTGCTTTTAAGACTTGAATCCTTTTGGTGCCCTGACGAAGGGTTTTAATCCGCTCAAACTCAAGTTATTTTCGCTGTTTAGGCCTTTTGAATTTTAATAAACTTACGAGTCTTGAACTCGGTTTTTGGAAAAGTTCTAGAGTTTTCGGATTGCCAGCTCGGGATCAAGTTTTCATATCTAACTGTGACTTTTAATGATCTTGGCAGAAAAGTAAGTTGCTTTGCAATCCTAGAAAGATCTTTGAGTCGGGGGAATTTAACTGTCTCGAAGTCATGTTACCTTACCTCGAATAGCATGAGATTTTCCTTAGAAAGTTTTGTCTCGTGAGAGTGCTACGTTCCATTCGGACTCGCGGTTTTGCACGTCGAAGTCGTGAAGTCAGATTTCGTCCTTGGACACTTGACTTACGAACAGTTAGTTCGTTGAGTCTGTTGTGTTAACCTTGAGCTCGCGATTTGCACATCGGAGTCGCGTAGTTGGGTTTTATCTTTAGCAAGTTTTTTGTCTGTTGATCTAGCGCGCAAGGTGGCGAGGACAGGTGACGAGCATGTCTTAAGATGAGATTCGCAAGTCCTTGTGTAATCGAAATTTGTTTGATAAACCCAAGGTGCAGGCTCGTACCCCCCCCCTCGAGGTTGAGTGCTAGAGTTGTAAGGACTGCTCGCGTGATTTTGTTTGTTTTGCACCCGATTGGGTGGCTTTGATTGTAAAATACGTAAAAAGTTATAGAAGCTTTGTATACTTCCATTACCACAAAAAGAAACAAAAAAGGACAAATTAGAAAAGGTGATGTGAAAAGGAGCACGTATTCATAGTGAAGTTGTACACTCGAGGTGACGCTGAACCCCTCGAGGTGACATTTTTGGGAGAACACTATGGTGATCCTTCATGCTCGTGATCTGGAATAAATGGTGGTAATGAATATGGTGGCTGGACTAGTGGGGTCGAGCTGCCTACGTACCTCATCAGGGGATCAAGCCTTAACGTAGTTCGATTGTTTGAGGACCCTAATGGTTATACTTCTTTAGGTTCATGATGTTCCATGGTCGAAGTTCGGGTACACCATTTTTTACTTTTTTGAGTTTGTAGGCGCCGATGCGGATTATGTCTGTAATCCAATAGGGTCCTTCCCAGTTGGCACCCAGTTTGCCAGCGTCCTTCTCTTTAGTGTTCTCAAAGACTTTTCTCAGCATGAGCTCGCCTACATTGAACTTTCAGGGTTGGAGTTCGGAGTAGTAGAAACGAGTTGTTGCTTGTTGATATTTTTAGATTCGGATGAACGCTTGGTCTCTGCGCTCATCGATGAGATCGAGGTTATCAACGAGCATTTCATTATTGACTTGCTCATTTTCGGGACTGTGAGTTCGACGAAGACTGGGGACAGAAACTTCCGCAGGCACTATCGCCTCGATTCCGTAAGCCTGAGAGAAAGGGGTCTCGCTAGTGGCTTTTCGAGGTGTTGTTCAACAGGCCCAGAGTACGCCCTGAAGTTCTTCGGACCATAATGCCTTGTTAGAGTCGAGGCGCTTTTTAAGATTGCTTAAGATAGTTTTGTTTGAGGCTTCAGCCTGTCTGTTTCCCTGCGGGTAGCGAGGAGTGGAAGTCGTTAGTTTGATTTTCCAAGTTTCACAAAAGTCTCTGACTTTTTTTGATGTGCGGGTTAGTCCCGTCATCAGTTACGATCTCATATGGCAAGCCATGTCGGCAGACGATCTCTTGCCAAATGAAATCTATAACTTCGTTCCTGGAAATAGTTTGGAAAGGTAGTGCTTCAATCCACTTAGTGAAGTAGTCGGTAATGACTAGTAAGAAGCAAAATTTCCTGTTCCCGGACTCTTCTAAGGGGCCTATGATGTCCATAGACCATCCAATGAAAGAATACGGGGATAAGATCGAAGATAGTTCTTTAGCTAGCTGGTGGATTATCGGCGCGTGCCACTGACATTTATCACACCTTGCCGAGTATTCTTCGCAGTCCGCTAGCATAGTTGGCTAGAAGTAACCTTATCTTTTTATCCTTATGGCAAGAGCCCGACCTCCGGTAAAACGACCGCCCTCGTTTTTTTTTTTTTAAAAATAAACAATTAATTATTATTCCCATAAATAATAATTAACTTCCCAAAACATTTAACAATGCAACTTCTCATGCATTAAAATTATTTAACTCCATAAGTAAAATATAACACATAAATATTTTAATTAAATAACCGAAATGATATTAATCCATTGATCTTTCCAGAATACGACGACTTGAGTTGAGAGTCGAAGTTGGTCTGTATAGCCACCTTGGCTTTCATAGACAATTTCTATTGTCTATAACGGTTCTCGATAACGAGAAACCGGACTCGAGATCGCTAGATTAACTATCCAAAAATACTAAACAACACAAAACTCTTTTTATAGCGGAAGACTCTTAAACACACAACGAGTTCCTAGATCATCCCCTCTTCCTCGCCTTGATTCCACGATCAAACAAACTCTTTTCCTTTAGCCACGCACGAAAATTTCTAAAAACTTCCCGGAATGAAAAGACTTCAATCCCCAAACGCGTGCCGTTGAAAGCTTAATCCCACCGTTGAAACTCAACCCCCAAAAGTCCTGAAGCTAACTTCAAAGTTTCAAGATGATCCGTCGACAGACGAACTCGCGATTGCCCTTTGAATTCACGTTGGTCCGGTTCGCGTCTTTGCAAACGATTTGCTAGGTCAAACTCCTTTTTCCTTCTCACCCACGAAACAGCTCTCCAACTTACTCCTCTCGAGACTCACACGCCCACTCAGCCACCAAGACTCACCTCCTCCCTTGCTCTCCACGCCCTCACACACAGCCACAAGACTCACCTCCTCTTGCTCTCCACGCTCACACAGCACCAGCCCCCAACTCCCTTCTTTGCTCTCCACACCACACAAACAAGCTTCAACCTCACTCTTTTCTCTCTTTTCTCCTTCTTCTCTCCTTGTCTCCAACTCTCTTTCTCTTCTTTTGCAGGTGAAGTGTCGGCAGTTTTTGGAGGCTGCAGGAGAATAATGGAGAGGTGGGGAGGGTGGCTGCATAGGCCTCTTTCTAGGGGTGGAAAAATGAGGAAAGGTGATGGGGACCTCTAGGGAGTAGGCTGCTAGGTAGGGGGTAGGCTAGGTAGGGAGGTTGGAAGCTAATGCTGAATTCAGCTTAAACTTATTTAGCATTTGATCCTTGGACTTTCCAAAAGTTCACAAGGTGACACCAAACTTCTCAATCGATCCCGCACACCCCTACGGGAAAAATGCGGCGTAACTTCCAAATTACTTCTCAAATTCCCGGAACATTTTGCAGAGAATCTACGCATAAATCCCGGTTATTATTCCGAAATTCCATTTTCCGGAACACGGGCGTTACAATTCTCCCCCACTAACATAGATTCGTCCTCGAATCTACGGCATAGTTCATTACCAATGAAATCGACCACACATCGTTGCAACGATCCCTACCCTCTCATGGTCAACCCGATCATACAACTCTACCTATCCAACAACTCCGTGAACCCTCTAGCGTCAACTTGCTTCAGAGAACTTTTGACAAGAGTTAGATAAGATAGCTTTTAATACTTAGCCATTCTTTTTTTAGCGATTCCTGATGACGAACGTAATAAAACAAACAAGTACCATACGTTCGAGAATCGGATCTACCGCATAGAACTGCTCATGAGCCATCCGATCAAACCACTTATCTCATTTTCCCTTAACAAGTTTAACTAGAAACACGACTCTATTCCCAAGTCACAACCCAACCACTCTCGAGATCTCTATTCAGCCGCTATGCTTATACTCACGTTATAGACATACACTGCTCCCAACTCATACTCGTACCACTCCCAACCTCTGTGCAATGCCCTCTGGCCTCTGGGTACCTCATGCTACTCTCACTTACAGGCCACAAAGTCCTGCAAGCTATCGGCATCCAACCTATACCACTCCCACTCTCAGGACTCGTCAGCCCTTCGAGCTCGGGGTATAGCAACCATACCACTCGCACTCTCAGGTCACAAAGACCTTCAAACTATGGGTATCTCACTCATACCACTCCCACTCTCAGGACTCACAAGTCCTTCGAGCTCTGGGTATCCGGGGAAATCCTCATCCCCGTCTCTGGAGAAATCCATCTCCCATGAGTCGTACAGGACCCACCAGTCCTTGGAGCAAGCAAGTCTAACGTCTATAAGCATGCCCGACCGAATCTATCTCACAGAGTCCACTCGCCACATCACATGGTGACACTCACCAACCATATTCCCATCCCGGAATATCAGCCTATCCTATAACCACTACACAGGTTATCTTAAGGTATAACCACTCATTCAGGGTATTCCATTTATCCTTGTTCGAAGGATGATTCCAATTTATACTCTAATAAACTTTTCTTTACTCACATGACATCACAAGTCATAAACTCATAAGAATACTTCTCTTATTCAATTTCACATAATATTCACCGTATACAACATGACATACAGCTCAAAATGTGAAATTTGAAACCATCGATGGAAAACTCAAGCCTCAGCTTGCTTCTCGAACCACTTTTTAAATCTCGTTTCCATCCTTGCCTCTGGTTTCCAAGTCTCCTCCTGCACACCATCACAATCCCATAACACCCTCAACATTGGAATCTTCTTCCGACGAATCTCTTTGACCCTCCTCTCGAGAATCCTCAAAGGTCTCGCCTCAACGGTCATATTAGGCCGAAGATCTGTCAGAAACTCTTCCACTACCTCATCATTCTTATGTAAGCATTTCTTCAGCATCGACACATGGAAGACCTTGTTAAGTGCTCGCATAACCTCCGGTAACTCCAACCGATATGCAACCGGGCCAACTCTCTCAACAATCTTGAACGGACCCAAATACCTCGGACTCAACTTAGTCTCAGTAATGGATCTGTTCGGACCCCGCAACAATGCCATTTTGAGATATACCCTAACTCCCACCTCAAATTCGAGGTCTTTTCTCCTCTTTTCGACATAACCCTTTTGCCGATCTTGGGCTTCCTTCATGTTCCGTTTCAAAACTCGGATCTTCTCCGTAGTCTCCTGAACAAAAATCTGCACCCCACATACTCCTCTCCCCCACCTGGGTCCAACACAAGGGTGTACGGCATGGCCTCCCATAGAGTGCCTCGTATGGGGCCATCCCAATGCTTGTCTGGTAGCTATTCTTGTAAGCAAACTCTGCCAAGCTCAAGTGGTCCACCCAATGACCACCCCAGTCAAGCACACACATCCCCAGCAAATCCTCAAGAGTCTGGATGGTCCTCTCGGACTGCCCATCCGTCTGAGGGTGATATGCCGTACTTAAGTGCACCCTAGTGCCCATCTCTTCCTGGAATGCCTTCCAGAACTTCGAAGTGAACTTAGGGTCCCGGTCTGACACTATACTCACCGGTACTCCATGAAGTCTCACTATCTCCTGCACATACTTCCTAGCCAGAACCGTAGCTCCATCGGTTTTCTTAATGGCTAGAAAATGCGCCGACTTGGTCAGTCGATCAACAATGACCCAAATAGCATCCTTGGTCCGAGAAACAGGTAACCCAACTACGAAATCTATCGTAATCATATCCCACTTCCACTCGGGAATGGGTAAACTCCGCAACAGCCCGCTTGGAACCTGATGCTCTGCCTTCACTAACTGGCACACATCGTACGCTGCGACCCATTTAGAAACATCCTTTTTCATCCCAACCCAAAGATAATACCGTTTCAGATCACAGGTACTTTTTAGACTTATCTGAGTTAAATTCTTTCGGTTATAAAACTATCTGTCTCCGTGAGGGGTCGACCTCACCCTATTTTTTTAGCATTAAAATATTCAGAAATATTAATTATCACACAAACACGACAATTCCAAATTATTCCAATTCAACATTCATTAAGACTCGTTTAATAAACTTAACAACATAAAACAACAACACGAGTCCTAATCATCCTCTGCCAAAAGCTACACTTACTCAACTTAGCAAACAACTTATGCTCTTGTAGCTTTTCCAGAACAACTCTCAGGTGTTCCTTATGCTCCTCGGGATTCTGTGATCGGCCTGGAGCTCGGCTCCCCCGTCTCCGCGATGGAATACACCCGAGGCGCAGGTGCTATCTGCCTGATCGGTGGCGCTGCGGTTGGCATCAACTGCAGTCCAGCACTCCGCTCATCTGCCTCCTCGACGGTGTAAACCAGAGGTGTCACCGCACTCTGCCTACTCGACGGTGCTACTGCTACCCCTCCCTGCTGCAACCTAGGGCATTTGGGCTTGATATGCCCCACTTCCTTGCAATGGAAACACACCCAAAAATCTGGAAGGACCTCTCCCTTCTGCGGACAGTTGGCCACCCTGTGGTCCATACTTCCGCACCCAAAACATCCCTGGCCACTCTGGCTACTCCTCACAGGGCCTCCACGTCCTGCACTCCTCGAGGGACAAATCGCAAACTTGTGATCCTTGCTTCCACACCCGAAGCATCCTGGACCACTCTAAGTACCTTCAGAAGTGCCTCCCCACTTCCTCTTCTGCCCTGCCACCTGCCTACTCCCCTTACTCGACCCTGATTGCTGCTGCATCTTCTTGGCCTGGAAACTCAAAGTAGACGATGCTACCTCCTCCCTCAGACCATCCTCTATAGATGCTGCCAACTCTACCAACTCTCCCAATGTGCCAAACAACCTACCAAGGCAACGGGTCCTCAACTCAGGCCGCAAGCCTATCATAAACCGTCGCACTCGGGCCTGCTCACCTTCCATGACTCGACCAGCATAAATGGAAAGCCGGTTGAACTCTGTCTCAAACTCCCGGACAGTCTGGTCCCCCTGAGTCAGACTCAAAAACCTCGCCTCCAACCGGTCTACTGCCTCCTGTGGGAAGTATTTGGAGTTAAACTCCTCCACAAAATCTCTCCAAGTCAACCCCACCTAACCCCTCCTGGCGACTACACTCGTCCACCACAGATGTGCATCACCGTCCAAGTAATGAACTGCTAAGTCAACTCGGTATCCCTCTGGACACCTACATGACTGGAAGTTCCGCTCCAACCGGGACCTCCACATATTAGCCTCCTCAGGACCGACGCCACCCAGGAAGAACGTAGTGCCCATCCTCTGCATCTGCTCCATCATCCTATGATAGGATGGGAGCTCCTCCTCAACCACAACTCTCGGTTGTGCCTCCACTACTGGTGGCACAACTGGAGCTTGAACCGCTACCCTCTCTGGTAACCGCTCCAACACCAAGGTCAACAGATCCGCAATACGGTCATCCCGGGCCTGAGCATCACCTGCTGCCACACCCGCAGCACCCGCTGGAACTCCAGCCTCACCGGCACTCTCACCGGCCGCACCCTCAGACCCCAACGGACCCGTATGCAAATCTCCGCCTTGCTCAACCGTGGCACTCTGTGCCTCTCCCAAACCCACCACTGGAACACGACCTCGGCCTCTATCACGGCCACGGCCACGACCTCTAGTTCCTCTAGCCATCTTTACCCAATAGTTGACTCTTTGATCAAACCTTAACAACCTCAGAAGCCGGTTCAACAACAACTCGAACTTCTATGGTTAAGATTAAACCGAACAAGATTAATCCATATTTAATTCCCAAAATTAAATAATGGTTAATCTCCCAACTCAACCAATTCCATGGTCTTGAGTTAAACAAAAACAGCAATTCCTCAACTGAACCCGACCCAAACCGGACACCACAGGTTAAATCACATAACATATTATGTGATTAAAACCTCGGCCCCAAAAGACTATTCCAAGAGTCTTTTAACTAAACACAACAACAAAGCAATACAAAACAACTTACCGTGGAATCTCTTTAAAGGCTCGAAGAGGATGATCTAAAACTCCATACTCAAACAATTGACTAACTCACATAATCGATTCAACTCAAATACTCATGCTTCTCAAAGCACCAAAAATTAAATCCAACCCAATTTAATTTTTTCTAAACCCGTCCTAGAGCAGTAATTGCTCTGATACCAAATCGAAACGACCGCCCTCGTTTTTTTTTTTTTAAATAAACAATTAATTATTATTCCCATAAATAATAATTAACTTCCCAAAACATTTAACAATGCAACTTCTCATGCATTAAAATTATTTAACTCCATAAGTAAAATATAACACATAAATATTTTACTTAAATAACCGAAATGATATTAATCCATTGATCTTTCCAGAATACGACGACTTGAGTTGAGAGTCGAAGTTGGTCTGTATAGCCACCTTGGCTTTCATAGACAATTTCTGTTGTCTATAACGGTTCTCGATAACGAGAAACCGGACTCGAGATCGCTAGATTAACTATCCAAAAATACTAAACAACACAAAACTCTTTTTATAGCAGAAGACTCTTAAACACACAACGAGTTCCTAGATCATCCCCTCTTCCTCGCCTTGATTCCACGATCAAACAAACTCTTTTCCTTTAGCCACGCACGGAAATTTCTAAAAACTTCCCGGAATGAAAAGACTTCAATCCCCAAACGCGTGCCGTTGAAAGCTCAATCCCACCGTTGAAACTCAACCCCCAAAAGTCCTGAAGCTAACTTCAAAGTTTCAAGATGATCCGTCGACAGACGAACTCGCGATTGCCCTTTGAATTCATGTTGGTCCGGTTCGCGTCTTTGCAAACGATTTGCTACGTCAAACTCCTTTTTCCTTCTCACCCACGAAACAGCTCTCCAACTTACTCCTCTCGAGACTCACACGCCCACTCAGCCACCAAGACTCACCTCCTCCCTTGCTCTCCACGCCCTCACACACAGCCACAAGACTCACCTCCTCTTGCTCTCCACGCTCACACAGCACCAGCCCCCAACTCCCTTCTTTGCTCTCCACACCACACAAACAAGCTTCAACCTCACTCTTTTCTCTCTTTTCTCCTTCTTCTCTCCTTGTCTCCAACTCTCTTTCTCTTCTTTTGCAGGTGAAGTGTCGGCAGTTTTTGGAGGCTGCAGGAGAATAATGGAGAGGTGGGGAGGGTGGCTGCATAGGCCTCTTTCTAGGGGTGGAAAAATGAGGAAAGGTGATGGGGACCTCTAGGGAGTAGGCTGCTAGGTAGGGGGTAGGCTAGGTAGGGAGGTTGGAAGCTAATGCTGAATTCAGCTTAAACTTATTTAGCATTTGATCCTTGAACTTTCCAAAAGTTCACAAGGTGACACCAAACTTCTCAATCGATCCCGCACACCCCTACGGGAAAAATGCGGCGTAACTTCCAAATTACTTCTCAAATTCCTGGAACATTTTCTAGAGAATCTACGCATAAATCCCGGTTATTATTCCGAAATTCCATTTTCCGGAACACGGGCGTTACATCCGGAGTGACTCCCACAGAGGCCTTCGTGGACTTCGATCATAAGGTTAAGAGTTTCTTGACAGTGGGTACATCTCAGGTAAGGTCCTGAGATACTTCGTTTGTACAGGTTGCCCTCGACTACAGTGTATCTCGAGCTTTTGACCTTGAGCCTTCGAGCTTCCCAATGATCAGTTGGCACAGTGCCATGCTCGATGTACTGGAGAATTGAGATTCTCTAGTCGGGTTTCTCTTCGAGCTCAGAGTCGTTTGAATCTTGGTTAGGATTTTCCCTGGACTCCTGGTTCGAGGTTCCGGATCCGGAGTGATCAGTTCATGTATTCGGAGTGGATACCGCATTGACCGTAGGCGACTGCGTAGTTAAGTCTATGCTTATTTTATCGATGCTCTCTACGGGTATAACCCTCTTAACCGAGGGACTCGAGGTGGATGCTAGTGCGGCTAGTGCATCAGCGGAGGTGTTTTCTCCTCTGGGTATTCGAGTTAGTTCAAAAACTTTAAACTGTTCAGCCAGCTGTCGAACTACCTTGACGTAAGCGTCCATTCGTGCGTCTCTAGCTTCATACTCCCTGCTAAATTGGTTCGTTATAAGCTGAGAGTCGCTGAATGCACTGAGCTCTCGAACTCCGATCCCAAGCGAGAGCTTGAGACCAGAGATGAGTGCTTCTTATTCTGCCTCGTTGTTTGAATCGTCGAATGCGAGTCGGAAAGATTGCTCTATTACTTCGTCAGATGGGGAGGTAAGTTGTATTCCGACTCCTGCTCCTTGTCTAGAGGAGGCTTTATCCACGTGGAGCAACCATTTACAGGTCGAGGTTGGGTCGTTATTGTCTTAGGTTGAGAGTTCAATAACGAAATCTGCCAAAACCTGCGACTTGGCGCAAGTCCGAGTGCGGTATTCATTATCATACTCACTTAGTTCGATTGCCCACTTTGCCAAGCAGCCAAACTGACTCGGGCTGTGCAAAATAGTGCGATGCGGTTGCAAGATCATCACTGCTATTGAGTGAGATTGGAAATATGGTATAGGCTTTCGAGCTGACATTACAACAGCTAGAGCTAGTTTTTCAGTTGCGGGATACCGCGTTTTGGCCTCTACCAAGCTCTTGCTTACATAGTAGATAGGTTTTTGGTACCCTAGTTCTTCGCGGACTAGGACACCACTTATGGCAGTTAGAGAGACTGCTATGTAAAGATACAACGTTTCTCCCTCTACCGGCTTAGCTAGAATAGGAGGTACGGTGAGGTAAGTTTTCAGCTGTTGGAAAGCTTCCTCACACTTGTCATTTCACTCAAATCGTTTATTTCCTTTGAGGAGCTGATAGAATGGGAGACACTTATCAGTAGACCGTGAGATAAAACGATTTAATGCTGCTATTCTCCCAGTAAGCCGTTGCACCTCGCGAGTAGTGCGAGGTGACGGCATCTCGAGGAAGGTAGCGATTTGTTTAGGGTTAGCCTCTATGCCCCTCTCGGTCACGAGGTAACCCAGGAATTCACCTGACGGAACTCCGAAAGTGTATTTTGCGGGATTAAGTTTCATCCCGAAATCGTTAAGAATCTTAAAAACATTCTTTGAGTTGCGGAACATGGTCGGTTTCTCTGGATGACTTGACGAGCATGTCATCAATATATACTGCCATGTTTTCCCTATTTTGTCGGCGAACATTTGGTTTACTAGTCGTTGGTAAGTAGCCGCTGCATTTTTCAACCCGAAAGGCATTACTCGGTAGCAATATGTTTCGCGCTCCGTTATAAACGAAGTTTTTTCTTGGTCCTCAGGGTGCATGAGTATCTGGTTGTAACCAAACAACGCATACATGAAAGACATGAGTTGGTGACTTGTTGTGGCTTCCACCAAGCGGTCGATGTGCGGGAGTGGGAAGCTGTCTTTTGGACATGCTTTGTTTAGATCTGTAAAATTAATACAGACACTCTACTTCCCATTTTTCTTTTTGACAACTACTGGGTTAGCAAGCCAGTCGGGGTACTTGACCTCTCTGATTGACCCGATCTTCAGTAGTATGTCAACTTCATCTTGTACAGCTCGAGCTTGTTCGTGACCGAGCTTGCGTCGTTTCTGTTTAACCGGCCTGGAAGTTGGATCGACGTTAAGTTCATGTGAAGTGACTCTAATGTCGATTCATTTCAGGTCTTCCACTGACCAAGCGAACGTGCCTAAGTTCTCTTTGAGAAAAGATACGAGGTCGCGTCTGATGGCAGGGTCGAGTTCGGCACCTATGCCCACACACCTTTCTGGGTGTTGTTCATCGATGCAAACTTGGATAACAGAATTTCGATGAGGCTCTCGCAAGCAAGGATCATTATTTCGTTGAATGTCGCGAAGCTCGAGCTCATCTTTTCTCGTTAAGTGCTAGCCGAGATGTTTTTTTGGCTTGATCAAATCCGCCCTTATAGCAACCTCGCGAAGCGTGTTGGCTTCCATATATTATGGCGGTCCTGCTACCTGATGAGAATTTTAAACACTGATGGTAGGTGATGGGACTACTTTCATGGTGTGGAGCCATGGTCGGCCAAGTTTGGCGTTAAAAGGTGCAGGTCGATCGACTACCAAGAAGTCTATCATTTTTCATACCCCTCGAGCTACGACAGGGAGTCCAATTGTTCCCATTGACATGGTTGTATCTCCGGCAAAGCCTGTAAGAGGCGTTAGCTCGTTGGTTAATTCGGAATCTTTAAGTCTCATTTGCTTAAATGCATGGTAGAATAGGAGATCTACAGAGCTCCCCATGTCGATCATGACTCGTGACATTTTGAATCCTCCTATATCCAGTCGGATGACAAGTGCATCATCATGTGGTTTATCCAAGTTCGAGGTCTCGCTTTCCCAGAAAGTGATTTTGTGGTTGAGGCCCTGAATCAGTGGTCGTGATTTCTTCAACGACTCAGCTTGTCGCTGGTAAGCTTTGATCGAATAAACGGAATTGTGACAGAACTTTGATCCTCCTTAGATAAAATTTACGCACTTTGCTGGATGGATTATCTCAGAATCACAACAAAGCTTCGGGAGGATGCGGTTCAATGTTTTTCTAGGTGCCGGAGGGGGAGTCATTACTGACCACTTTCCCCCCCCCCCCCCCCCCCCCCGCATAAGGTTAATCTAGCTAGTATTAAGTTTATTCGTTGTTTCTGAGCGGGAGGTGGCAATTCCCTCCCTTCCTCAAGAGTGCGTTCCCATTTCTGGGATGCTTTTTTGTTTGTTCTTTTCCTGTTTGGACATCATCGTCGTCCTTTTCGAGTTCTAATTGCTCAGCTTTTTCGACCTTACGTTTTTCGGCCAGCTGGCGTGTCTTCTTGCGGCATTCTTCGGTAGAATGTCCGTTCATTTTATGGACCTTTCAAAATTTACTTGGGTCGTAGTCTGGACTTTTATCTTGAGTGGGTTTGCTTATCCCAAACGAGTTGTCCCTGACCTTGATGGTCCTTTTTATTTGGCTTTTTCGGGGTTTGCAAACTGCTTTGAGCTCTGTTTTCCTTTATTTTCTCAGAGAAGGCTGCTAGCTCCTCCTCTACTTGCGAAAAATAGTTGGAACGGTGCAACGCGTCATCAAGAGACTCATCATTCAGATTCGCGATCTTAGCTTTGACCTCCTTGAACCTCGAGATGTATGATCATAGTGGTTCTTCTGGGCCTTGAGACAGGTTCCAGAGATCGGACTCGGATGTCCTTTTCTCAATGAACACCGAGTATTGTTTTAGGAATGCTGCAGCTAGTTGGTCGAAGCTTTATGTGGAATTCCCTTCGAGACTGGCGAACCATTCTACAGCTGGTCCTACCAAGTTCTCAGCAAAGTAGCCACAGAAACCTGGTTCGCTCTCTTCCTCAGTTAGATAAGCTCAAGTAATTGCGAGCCTGAAAGCTCTGAGGTGAGCTCGCGGGTTGGAGTTTCCAGCGTACTCGGGAAATTTGATCTTCCCAGCATCACGTAATCGAGCGTAAGCTATCATGTTTGTGAACGGAGTTCGTCTGGTCTTCTCGATCACACTATCAATGTCGGGAGCAGAACTTGTAGCCTGGTGGACTTTAGAACGTATGTGTGCTACGTTTGTTGTAGTCTGCGCCATCCAGTTCTGAAATGTCTGGAAGTCATTGACTGTAGACGGGTCTACCACTTCGTCATTTATGTAAGCTGATGCATAGTTGATGCATCCTGATTGCGCTTGCTCCACTGTAGCGGAGCTTGAGCGTAAGTATGGCCTCCTCGGCTCAACCTGAGTCACAACCTGGAGGCATGACCGGCGGAGGAGGCCTCATGGTAACATTTCCAAGTTGGGCTCGTCTAGAGCTCGCGTAGTTAGGTTGCGGCGTCGGGTTCAAAGGATGACCAAACACTGGCAACGTTCGTGCGTTAGTGGGAGTTATGTACTGCCCAGGAATGCCAAATGCGCTGATTGGCGAGAAATCGAGTCTAGTTCTCGGAGGTGGGATAACATTTTCACTCACTCTCTTTGCATTGTCAGACACGTTATTCGGAGTTACGTTGTTGTTCGACCTTGTGCAGCGAGACGAGAGTCTACGTCTCTTTCCTGCTGCTTTAATCATCAGGTCAGAGCGTGATTCACGGCTTCTTGTTGGTGAGCCCGATCTACCAGTGATGCAAGCATTTGACGCATCTGTACGAGATCTTCGGTAGGTCTACTACCAGGATTCGTCGGGCTCGCGGGGTTCCGCTCGCCAGGTGGTGGAGATCTCAGATTGTTCTGAGTCTTGTTAATTCGAACTCCGGCTGATGGGGTTCTACCAGTGGGGACGGGGTTCGTGCTTTGCGTGTGAGGAGAAGATCTAGGTGGGTTGTTAGCCTCACTGTTCTGAGTTCGAATCACAGCGTTGCTCCTTGTTACGGAGGTAGGGTTTTGTGACCCAGAGTTCGGCGTTGCACTTTGGCGTTCAACACCGCTCTTTTCTGCAGTGGACTTTGGATGAGTCTATTGCGCTGCAGTAGTCGGAGTGGTTCCGGCTTCCCGAGCTAGATGAGGCGACAATGGTTGAAGTTGCGCCGGCGGTGCTCGAGCTAGCTAGAACATCACCACTCGGAATTTCTGATGTAACTGAGATATGTGCATGTGGGCTCGATCTGTCGTTCTGCGTTTGGATTGGATCCATTTCATTTTCTCAAGAGAGAAGAGGTCGGCTCTGGTGTTAGAGATATCTATGAACTTATCCCCACAGACGGCGCCAAAATGTGGGCAACGAATCGTGCACTGTATGAATTTGTATAAGGTAAGGGATGATTGAGGGTTAGATACTCTTATGAAGCAACGAACTAATGAATCTTATATTAGCGAAGTGGATTGTATTAAGTGGAAAAGGGTTACAAATCGAGCTGGAGACAACAAATCACAGAGAAAATAAAGTGAACAGTGTTTTAGCTCTAAGTCTAGGTCGCGTGTAGAATGATGCCTTGAAGAAAGGTCTTCAGTTTCTTTTATAGAGCATTTGCACCGACTCCCGCGATCTCTGTAACTGACTTCCTCGTACCTCGCCAATCTCAACGGTTCCTTGATATCCACCTCGATCTCGGGACTTCGTTTCCTTGACTGCTTCAACTCGTTTTTTGGCCTTTAGTCAGCTCATCCAGCTCGCGCTCCCGCCCTTGGCCTTGGCCTGTTAGTAAACCTTCGGTACTGGCCCGTAAGATAAATGGGCCTTCAACAAACTTTTAGGCCTGCTAAATCATTGGGCTTATCAGGTAATGGGTTGTGCTAAACTCATCCCCAACAGTACTCTAGCGATAACTTCATGTTTAAATCAACGGGGATTAAATTATGATTACATGCCAAAGATGCGAGGTGGCTGAAGAAACAATTAACCATGTTTTCATCTATACAAACTTGGGAGTTTTTTTTATTCCCACGATACCAGGGCTTTTTCCATCAATTTCTGTTATTTTTTCTAATTTGGATTTTCTATGTTTGAGACTACCTTCAAGTTTAGAGGATGGATATGATCATTTTTTGTATGGATTTTATTGTTTCTATGGAAATCAAGGAATAAGAAGGTTTATCAAGGGATTAAACCCGAGCCTTTTGACATTTTAGGTCACACTAGAAGTGAACTGGCTTGGTTAACAGCTTGATTAAGTCTTTCTGGAGAAATAGAGGAAATAGAAGTCACGAACAGATCTTTTCACAATTTTAGATGTCGGATATATAGATGGGTCTTGGAAATCTACTGATCCTTTTAGATGTTTGGGTTGGATCACAATTTAACCTTATGTTCATTAACTAATTAGTTTTGATAAAAAAAATAGAGTAATTCAATAAAAGACATAATAAGAAATATGAAGGTAAATATGCATGGAAAATAGAGTAATAACATATTTTTGAAAAGAAAAACAAATTCTAGAAATAGAATCAATTAGAAATGGAAGGAGTATAAATTTTCGAGATTGCATAATTTTACAACTTTGAATTGGCCTCCTTGTTAAACATAAATTGAATTCAATGCATATATTTGATTTTTTTTTTTAATGTAATCTTTTAATGTCCAAAATTTCGTGTTTTCTAAACTTTTGAGCAATAAACATTTATACAAGTTGAATTTTTTTACTTAAAATAAAATAACACAAAATATATCCAATTTTTTCTTGTAATATATCTTTTTATTACCAATAATTTTGAAAATTTATTTTTCTTTTTATGAAATCTAACTCTTTTTCTGTTTGGAAAGAAATGTATATTCCTATTAACAGTTAAAAGTATATAATTATGTGATATTTTCTCTAATTAATTACTAAGTCCCTTTCTGAAAAATAATTTACCCAAATTATTGGATTTTATTTATTATTTGTACAGGAACATCAGTTTTTTTGGGCATCCTATGAGCTGTGATTAAGGCAATCACGTTGGTGTTTTTTATCCATTGTTTTTAGCAATTTTATTTGGGTCTCCAACTCCAACTATAATAAATCATTACAAAAAACTGCAAAAATTATTTACGTGTTACAAATGTCGACATTTCACACTAATGTCACAAATGTCAACAATGTACGCAAAATATTATTTCATGTGGAGCCCACTATCACTATGCATGCATAGTAACTTACTTTTCTACCTCTATATATACGAACGAATTCATTCGTTCGAATCACAACAACAACTCAATACAACAAGTACGAGTTATAAAATCTCTCTCTCTCTCTAATCTCTCTTCAGTGTCCCGCTATTCTCTCGAGTATAAAATTTTCGTCTTTGTTTATATTTATTTTCGTGATTAATTCACATTATTTTTATAACATTACCTTATTTGTCAATATGGCCTTTCACCGGTGGCGTCTCCTTCCAAGTGCACGTAGAAATTCCAACCTCCAGAATATTAGAATAAATTATTTTCACGAGTTTTAATTTATCATCCTCATGATATTAATTTGCATGCTCGATCTGCTGTTTGTGAGATGTCCAAACAAAATAATTGGATTTGAAACCTATGTTATATAAATATTTGCATACGTGCTTCACAGAACAAGACTTTCATTTAAACACTTCTTACACGGACTGTCGGACACCACATAAATATTTGTACAATCAGTACTCATTCGCAGATTCTATGAAGTCATTTAGTCCATTTCCAAATTCATCAAAAGTATCCTCTTTTTTTTGGATCTAGACAATTATACATCCATTGCCTAATAGAAGCAGAGCTGATTCAACGATATCGATGGCCCTAAGTAAGATTAAAAAAAAAAAATTCAATATCAAGATTTCCAACTTTAAATGAAAGAAACATAAGTTCTACTCTCTCTCTTTTTTGTCGTCTGTTACATCATTACTACTAAAACATCGGATCTAATCTTAATATTATGATTATTAATTGACTATTGACGCAAATTCTCTAAGATGGACAGTTATGCATGTACGACATCCCTATAATGGACAAGTTCTCTTAGCAAGATACGAGATCACGATAGATGACTCTATCTGCAGTACTATGAAACCTCTGAAAAGCTCTGCAAAAAAATGTGATCTCTAGGGTTCGAACCTCATACCTGGTGTAGAAGCTTTTAAACCTTAATCAATAAGTCAAGAGTGCTTCTACAAGTTCTACTCTAAAGAAATGATAAAAGAAACATAAAAACATTAATACCAAAATAAAAATTAAATCAAGATACCTAATCATTGAGGGAAAAATATATAATTATAAATCACAAGTTAAACAAAACCTACAACTAAACATTATTTAGTAAATAATGATCCTTTTTACATAGAAAAATTATTTTGCTAAAAGAAATATAACTTTTCTTGCATAGCACAAAAAAATTGATTTTTCTTTGAAGTATAAACGTCTATTTCTATATATATATATATAAAAAACCAAAATAATAACGATAAAAAATATTAAATATCTTTAACCTAAAAAAAAATTATTAGACCTTAACCCATGGTTTATGTGGCTTATGCCACGAGCCGGACCTAAATAGAAGCAATAATATTGTTCAAAGATATATATAAATCTTTATGGAGAATTTTTGTTATAAGATGAAGATGAAAGACAGAAGTGTTTGAAAATATTTGAAAATGAAAAGAAAAATAGTAAACTGTTACAGTACTTGGGTATGTTATAAAAACGACACTCCTCTTCACTATATTTAGAGAAACATTGTTATAGCTTTTGCTACAAGAAAATGATAGCAAATTGTCGTAAAATAAATTACAGCAAACGTAAATACAGAAAGTATGATTGAACATTAACGTTACCATTCACATAGCGACAAGGTGGGATACTTTAAGTTGTCGGAATTGCTACAATAATAAGCATAGCAAGTTGATACAATATACATTATTATCTACCACTTGTTATACATCGAGTTGTGTGAAATTATTACTTGATTCACACAGTTTCAAGACAGTATAAAAGTCTCAAGTCAATAATACAAAGTTTCAACAAAACCATCAAGAACACGAAGAGATGCATCATAGCTTTGAAACGTTGACTGAATCATTTTATTTTAACCCCATTGACTTCAAAACGTTGAATCATCTAAATAATCTTAATCTTATTCCACCTAAGAACTATATCGTCATTTTACGGAACTGAGGTCTATAAAGTTCAAATTTTATACGACTTGTGAAAGACAAACAGAGCCAATCAAAGCTAAATCCAAGCAAAAACTTGTTCAAATCAAGAAGAAACTTTTTCAATTGTATTTTCCTTGAAGAAGTAAGCTTCTGCATTTGAATTAACATAAAGGGAGAAGTGTAACAAAGATTTTGGGACAACTCACTTTCTAGAAATAGATACACTAATGTTGGAGCAGAGCTTCGTTACAATATTTTTTGAAGTTGACAGCCTCATTGGTTAGGAAATCACTGCAAAAGGTAAAACTCTTGAATGTTAAAAAAAAAAAAGGAGAATTAGTTAATGAGAGACATCTAAAAATGAGTCACATCAAAGATTTACCAAAGTTGCTCAGCCATGCGCCCCATTTCCCATCTTGGACTCCATGGGTACTCCGCGAGGACGTTTGATTTTACCGGTACGCTCAGTTGGTTTAAATGCTGCATATCAAAAACTGATCAGTTCTTTAAACCTAACCGGAAAAAAAAGAAACCTAAGGCCTTTTGTTTGGTTTGTTAACAAATAGGTTTGATACCTGACAACTCTGGAGGACTAGAGCTGGTTGCTGCTTCGGAAATTGAGTTGAAAGGAAGAAATGAACCTACATCAAAAGCCAAAAAAACCCAATAAACCACTGCTACATATTTACCGTGAAACTGAGAATTCTCTAGTTCTGAAGCATGATTAAAGGCAATTGGATCAAAATCCACTTTGCCGCACCTTGGCTATATATAACAATTTGTAATGAAGGCCTAAAGAGTGATAGCATTACCATGAAAGTAAATTGTCCAGAGGAAGCAAGGAATGTAGCCTTACGACAAAAGGTCTAGCAAGAAAAACAAAATAAGAAAGTTCAGTAGCTCACAGGAATATTTCTAAACTTAACCCAAAGTATGCTAAGAAATGCTTACAGGATCAGCTTCAAGAGGTCTTCCAAGAAAAAGAGTCAATGCCTCAATAAAACTCCTCCTTAAATCAATTGCAGAAACAGCTTCCAGGATCTAGAAACTAAGCTTGATTAATACCCAACAAATTAAATACATTTTTTGCATGTGTAAGAAGGTTTAGTTGAACAAACTTGTCTCTCAATAGTTTCTTCAAGATGGGGAAGATATTCAGCCAAGCACCTTTGAAATAGAAATTTACGAGGTGTTCAATATATCGATTAATACATGCATGGTTTGTAGGCATAGTGAAATGTGTGTACACAGGTAACTTACATCCCGTCCATCCATGGAGAAAGTTTAACATCCTCAACAGAGAATATCGCTTTTAAATCAGAAGAGGATACTAATCTCAAACGAGGTGCCGAAGGTGCTGATTCATATTTTCGAAGAATCGGGTATACTACCTGCATCCATAACCAACTTATCAAGAAGACGATCGCAATTAAAAAGAGTGACGAATAGGATAATCGTGACTTATAGGGAATGAAGAAAAACCTGAAGATAAATCTTCTGCTGGTGCTTCCAAGGGCACCCAACCAACAATTTGTTGATGCTCAAATCCATCACAAGAGGTACTGCAAACTTGACTTCCTCTGGCTACACTAAAAGTTAAAGGTAGTGGAAAGTCAAATGCATACAATGCGACGGACTTCAAAGAGAAATGATCAAAAATCTTGATAGCAATAAATACCTTGTCAACTCCTGAAGTCATTTGCATTTCAATTCCCTGAGAATTGGTGAAAAAAAAGAACAAAAACATTGAGAATGATGAGATGTTCCCAAGGAAAAAGTTCCAAACTGAAAACAAAACAACTTCTCAACCCATCATTAGTGACATCATCGATCCAAGCCTAACATTTTACATGCCGCGAGAAACAGAATTTCTAAGCTCGAAGAAAAAAACATTGAAAACATGTTCTAACTAAAATGTTGGTAAGATTTTTTTCTCAGGGAAAAAGTTGCCAAATCAAAAATAATCTTACTCTAACATTAGTGATATTATCAATTCAACCCTAACATTTCACATGCCACCAGAAACAGAATCTATATTGCCCAGAAAGAGACCTTTAGCTACTCAAACAATATAACACAAAAAGGTTGTTTTTTCCATCACTAAGAAGCTGTAAACGATGAATATGATTCCTAATGTAAGAAAAAATGATACCTTCCGGGTTAAAACAGTGCTAATCTCAAATTTGACGCGATCATCATCAACTTGACCCACACGCCTTCTTTGGTAAGCCACATATTGATCCCTAAACAATCAGAGAAAACAAAAAACTTCACTTGAGCCAAGCCAACCACAAAAACTCAAAAAATAAAGAGTAAAATCTCAAAAAAAACAAACCTCAATCCTTGAATAAGAACAAGTAACCGTGTCGAATCCTGATTATCCCACTCGAACAAAGCCTTATTCAATGATAAAATCTGATTCTGAACATCATCAGTAGCAATAGTGATACTACTACATGGCATAAAATCTTCATCATTTGGTCCAAATATGAAATCAGGAGGAGCCATTGTATACTCTGAATTGTAAATTACATCCCCTACCAACAATATATAAACCAATAAAAATTCAAGATTCTGCTTATCCAAAAAAAAAAAAATGTTATGAAATTACCAAAAAAAAAAAAAAAAAAAAAAAACAGAGAAACTTACATTTGATTGTTTCGAGACAGTAAGGTATCACCAAAGTAAAGCGATCGAGGATTTTGGGATTAAATTTGTTACCAGACCAAACATTTTCGATCTACACAAGAACCATAGAAGAATCAGTCTATTGTGTATAGAAACCCTAATTTCACGGATGTGTGTTACCTTGATTGAATCAGGTGAGTGATTGAGTAAGTAATGGAGCTGGTCTGCGATTAGAGGTGGGAATCCTTCGAACGACATGGGAGTATCTTTGTTGCGAGAGATAGTGAAAGTGACGGCTGTGGTATACTCACGCGCCGAGAGTTTCGGGAAGGTTCGATTAGGTGCGACGGATCACGGTTGCGGTAGATAGTATTAAATACCGGCTCACGATTTTTGATGATTTTTTCATGTCTTCTTCATCCACCGAGTCTTTTTTTTTTTTTCCGACGGTAAAAGATAATTTGAGTCAATTTGGTGAATTTACATGTAAATTTTTAATATTACTGTCTAGAATGTCATCCATTATCTTCTGGGTAAATTGGGCCTATGAGAGTCCATTTCTGAATATACCAAACCAAAATAGGACGCATAATCTGAACTGTTCGATGACAAGAAAACGTGCAGCCCAACTGTTTCTTTGACTGTGGTGCTGTTGGTTTGCCGGGTCGCTGTCACCGACCAACGATAGATTGCTGGAATTAGCCTTGGACATATGGGTAACAGGTCCGGTTCCGGGTAGAACTAGATCGGGTTCGGATCTATCGGATTTTTGTATTTACTATCTAATAGGGTATTTATAAAAATTTGATTCGGGTCTTGTCGGGTTCGGATCGGTTCAGGTTTCAGATTGAAAAACCTATGAATGCAGGAAAAAAATGGATATACCATATGTTCGGGTATTTTATACTCGAATATATCCGAAAACTCGAAATATAACCGATAGTATACCCATTTACCCGAAAACACTTGCAATATAACATACACAAATGACAACATTCACAAACAAAAAAAAAACAGAAAATATTCAAAACCAAATTAAACATCCAAAATGATAATTCTAAATTTAACATCTAAAACCAAAAGACAAAAGATGATAGGGTAGTAGTAAAACCTGAAACATAAGGTAGAAGTTGAAATTGGAAATACACGGATGAATAATGACTTTGTTTTGACTAATGATCACTCCTCAAATACAATTAAAAAGATAAAACAAATGTCAATTTCATGGTTTAGACTTTAAATTTGAAAGTCCTAGTAAAAACGCTAAGGAATCCAAGACATTAGTGTTAGTCTCGGGTTGAGTGGATACCCGTATGGATATCAGGTAATACCCGGACCCGACCCGATATCCACGGATAAAGCAATACACTACCCAATAAAGTAATTTAATAATACTCATATCCTACCCGAACCGGTTTTTTCGAGTCAATTCCGTTTTGGGTTTTCGGGTTTGTTTTTTTTTGCCCAGGGCTAGCTGGAACTAATCGTTGTTCTGTTTGTTTTCCTATCGCAGCGACTAATCGGATTTATTATATTTCATATATGAATTTTTATTTTATTTTTTAGATGTTGCGAAGTTATATATTTCATATTACTCAAAATTCTAGTTTTACATGAGTCAAAAGTTAATAATTTATTTTAATTTTAATATGATTTTTTTGTTTATGTTTAAGAGATTATTGGCTCCGACCGATAATATGCAGTCACAGTTTTATCAAATCAACTGGTTATTTTTGTTATACTCAGAGCAACGATGACTGAATGATACTTTGAATTGATAGTTCAAACGTTACAGAAGCAGAGAACTTAAATAAGAAAATGAAAACGACTTCCTAAAATCTCGACCACTTCTAACAACTCCTATATCATCGGACTTGACTTATTCAGAGTCTCTGACTCAATCTAACTTGGAAACAAATGCTTAATACTCTGCTGACTCAGCTTTATTCTTCAAATCCTCCCCTAAACTGGAACAGCTCTGCTTCCAGTTTACTCTTCCTTCAAGCGTACTCCCATGCACCTCCGGAGCTTCTCAAAAACTTCCAAATTCACAGGTTTTGTCATTAAATCCGACAGCTGCTCTTGTGTTGGACAATATTCCATTTCAATCACCCCATCATTCACAAGCTCACGAAGGAAATGAAACCTCTCATGAATATGCTTGCTTCTTCCATGCATAACTGGATTCTTAGACAATTTAATGGTTGAACTGTTATCACAAAGAAGAACCGTACCATTTCCCTGATCAAAACCAATTTCAGCTAGCATATTTCTCAACCACACAGCTTGACATGCTCCATTTGCAGTAGCTACAAACTCTGCTTCAGTAGTTGATAGTGTGACAATAGGTTGTTTTTTAGAAGACCATGACACAGCTCCATCTCCTAACATGAATGTGTAACCTGATGGCTTCTCCTATCATCATCATCACCAGCATAATCACTATCAACGTAGCCTACCAGCCTTTCTTCTCCTCCACGCTTGTATTGTACTCCGAAGCCAATGGTGCCTTGTACATATCTCAGAATTCTTTTTGCCGCCAGCATATGTTGTTCTGTTGGACGCTCCATATATCTGCTCACTAGATTAACTGAATAGATTAAGTTGGGTCTAGTTGCAGTCAAGTACTTTAAGCTTCCAACCAATTGCTTGAAAGCCGTTGCATCCACAAGCGGACCAGCTCCTTCTTTAGTCAATTTGTGGCCTGGAACAATGGGATTTCTTACAGGATATTGCAACCTTCCATTCCAAACTTCTTTATAGTATCCCCTGCATACTTTCTTTGACTGATGAAAATTCCTTCTTCGTCTTGTATCACTTCCACTCCCAAAAAATACTTCATTCTTCCAAGGTCTGTCATTGAAAACTCCTTCATTGACATCTTAAACTCTTCCAGCATAGTTTCTGAGTTGCTGGTGTGGATTAAATCATCTACGTACAGGCTTAAGATCAGCATACTATCTCCATCTGCTTTTACAAACAGCGTGTGTTCACAATAGCATTTCTTGAATCCTTCCTTTGTGAAGTAGCTTTCAATCTTACTGTACCAGGCCCTTGGAGCTTGTCTTAGACCATACAGTGCCTTCCTTAGTTTGTAGACTTTCCCTCTGTCTTTACTTGATTCAAATCCCAGAGGCTGTTCCACATAGACCTCTTCACTTAGATCTCCATGTAGGAATGCATTCTTCACATCTAATTGAAAGATGCTCCAGCCCTTTTGTGCAGCCAATGCTACCATCAGTCTGATTGTGTCCCATCTTGCTACTGGTGCAAACACCTCATAGAAATCAACGCCATGAGTTTGATGAAATCCTTTAGCAACTAACCTCGCTTTGAACTTGTCAATGTCGTCTCTCTCATTGAATTTCGTTTTGAAGATCCACTTGACTCCGATTGCTTTGGCTCCTATAGGTAGTTCAACTAACTCCCACATGTTATTCTCCTCTATAGAATCTATCTCAGCCTCCATTGCCTTTCTCCACATCTGCTCTTTGACTGCATCGTCAAATTTTTCTGGATCATCCTCAGAGACAAACATTGCAACCATTTCTTCTCCATCATCTTCAATGAACAGCCCCATCCGTTTATCACATTCAAAATCCTTCATCCAGGCTGGTCTTAGTATGATTCTTCCAGCCCCACTTGTTCTATTCTCCTGCTCTACTGTTTGTTGTTGCGGACTGGTTGCTGTAGTGATTTCTTCTTCCTCACTAACATTTTCTTCCTCTGCTGCTTCATTTGATTCTTCTCGTTCTGCTACATCTGTATTTTCTTCAACTCCATCAATACTGTTTTTCTGATCTTCTTCTCCTGCCACTTTAATGAGCTTATCATTTTCAATACTCTCTTCTCACGTCCATGCCTTGTTCTCATCAGATGTCACATCATTGCTGATTATGATTTTCTTTGTTTCCGGCTCATACAAACGATAAGCTTTTGATTCTTTGCTAACTCCAAACATCATGCATTTGATGCTTTTCTCATCCAACTTGACTCGCCTCTCATAAGGAATCAGAGCAAACGCTACACACCCAAAGACTCGAAGATGTTTTACAGAGGGTTTGCACTTGCTCCATTTCTCAACTGGCGTCACATCTCCTAGAATCACTGTTGGACTCCTATTCAGTATGTGTACTGCATACTGAGCTGCTTCTGGCCAGAATCTTAGTGGTACATTCATTCCAAACAACATACATCGCACCATATTCATGATGGTTATGTTCTTCCTCTCAGCCATGCCATTTTGTTGAGGCGTATATGCTGCAGTGAGCTGTCTCTTAATGCCATTTTTTGTGCAGTAATCCTCAAACGCCTTGGAGTTAAACTCTCCTCCCCTGTCAGTCCTTAAGCACACAAGCCTCTCACCAAGTTCTCTTTCTGCTGCTGTCTTGAACTCTTTAAATGTTTTGAACGCCTCAGATTTTTCTGTTAAAAAAGAAGCTCCAACACTTGCGACTGTAATCATCAATAAAATTGATAATGTACCTCTTCCCGCTTTCCGAAATGGGTGATATCGGACCGCAAATATCACTATGAACCAGCTCCAACCCTCGGCTTGCTTTCCACAGACTCTGCTTTGGAATACTCACTCGGTTCTGCTTGCCTTTCATACAAACTTCACAGACTGCAGCATCGTTATTAATCTTTGGTAATCCTATCACCATCTCTTTCTCAGCTAAGCTTACTATGCTGTTGTGGTTCAAGTGCCCGAATCTGTTGTGCCACATCTCTTCTTTAGATTTTACCGTACTCTGAACTTGATTAACCTCCACTTCTCCTCTAGGATCTTTCACTTTGGCCAGAATTACAAACATCCTGTTTGCAGACATTACCGAGTACATAAGAAGTCTTTTCTGTTCCTTATGCCACACTTCACACATGTCATCCTCAATGGTGATTTTCAATCCCTTCTGTTGTAGCTGTCCTACGCTAAACAGATTATTTTTTAGACCAGGTACAAAGTATACCGAGGAGATCACCTGGATAGTGCCATTAATCTCCAGTCGCAGATTGCCCCTTCCTTCTACTTGCATTCTTCTATCGTCTCCGAGTTTGACATGTTACCGGAAGTTACTGTCAAACTCGATGAACCACTCCTTGTTGCCGCACATATGATTGCTGCAACCCGAATCCAAGTACCACACATGCTCATCTTCTGCTTTTGTGAGATTTATCTGCGCCATTAACAACACATCTTCTTCTAATTCGATATAGTTGGCCGTCTTCTCCCAGCTTGGACACTCGTTTTTGAAATGTCCTTTTCTGTGACATTTGAAACACTCTATGTTGCTTTTGTCAAAGCTCGTGTTACCTCTGCCTCGTCCTCCTCTGCCTCCTCGATAACTTCCTCTTCCTCTGTTCTGAAGATAGCCACCTTGACCTCTTTCTCCTTCCACCCTCAACACGTGTTCTTCTATGGAATGTTTACTCATATTTTGCTCATGTACCAACAACGAGCTCTGCAACTCATCCACAGAAAGTTCCTTGATATCGTTTAATTCTTCGATCGCACACACCACATACGTGAATTTCTCAACTAGGGTTCGAAGAATCTTCTCAACTACCTTTGCATTTGGCATATCTTCACCTAGGTTTTTCATATCATTAGCAACCACCATTACTCTTGAGAAATATTCTGTGATTGTGTCTCCTTCTTTCATCTCCAATACTTCGAAGTTTCTCCTCAATCTCTGTAGTTGTGCGCTCAGAACTCTCTTATTGCCTTGATACTTCGTTCTCATTGATTCCCAGATATCTCTCGATGTATCCTTCGTTGCTATCGTTTTTCGCACTGTTTTATCTATCGATGCAAATAGATAGTTCTTTACCTTCAGATCTTTGAGCTTCATCTCCTGGAGCTCTGTTCTTTGTGGTCCGGTTAGAATGACATTCCTCTCCAGCTGTGACACTCCGGTCTCAATGAGATCCCACCATTCTCTCGATCTCAGCAGGTTCTCCATGAGCATAGCCCAATGCTCATAATCTCCATCAAACTTTGGAATACTCAACATCCCCTCTTTCTCACTCATTTCTCCCACTTTCTCTTGATTTCTTAGAACTTTGAGTAACAGGCTCTGATACCACTTGTTATACTCAGAGCAACGATGACTGAATGATACTTTGAATTGATAGTTTAAAAGTTACAGAAGCAGAGAACTTAAATAAGAAAATAAAAACGACTTCCTAAAATCTCGACCACTTCTAACAACTCCTATATCTTCGGACTTGACTTATTCAGAGTCTCTGACTCAATCTAACTTGGAAACAAATGCTTAATACTCTGCTGACTCAGCTTTATTCTTCAATTTTTATGATGTTTAGCTGAGTATTTATTATTAAAAATAAATTTAATTAAAACCATATACGATGGTTTGTGGAGCTCTAAAGTTTTAGTTATTAAGCAATACAAATTGAAGTTTGTTTTCATTTGCTTTTTAGTTAGAAAATAAGTTTTGACTTTTATAATTGTCACGGTTTTAGTTTTAAAATACACAAACAGAATATGTTTTTTACCCAAATATATGCCTAGTTTCTATTCCTGCAAAGTCCTGTCAAAAATTCCTGGCGAGCATGAAGAAAATTTGATCATGTAAAAATTCTGAAATTTTCAATGTGAAATACTAAGGGGGTGTATTCAATCGGGCATTTGGAGAGATTTGAGTTAAATGGACAAAGCACGTGTTATTGAAACTTGGATTTCAAAATATCTTATAAAATCCTGTGTTATTGGATTAATGATTTTAAAATATACAATCAAATCCACGGTTATTGAAAACAGTACTAGGATTTTATTTAAAAGTTTCAGGTGAGATTTGAGGGGATTTCTTACTTAAAAATACAAAGACCAAAATCCCATTGTTTTAGGTGAGATTTCAGAGAATTTAATAACAAAATTCCAAATTCACCAAAATTTAACCAAATCATCTAAAAACTCATTAAAACTCAAATCACACCAAATATTTAATTCAATACACCCCTCTTCTGTCCATTCAAATTGATAACATAAGTGAAAAGATGCAACTTTGTTTTAGCGTGCAACAACGGACAAATGATTTTTCAAGACTTGTCATATATCATATGCTTCAAAGCTTTGTTTGGATCCATTGAACAACATAGAGCGATCTGATTCTATGATCAAACCTAAATGAAAGAAAAAACATACACAAATCTGCATCAGTAGCAATACTTAATTTACAAGACGAATTTTACACAACACAAAAAGATTCGAAGTTAGATATAAAGTATAAAGTAGATATAAAGTAGAAGGGTTTCACAATGTTTTAAGAACTCAAATATATATAAGAACAAAGTGAACTTGATAAAATTCTGAAAATGTGTGTTATTCCTCTCTTCGATAGGAGGGTTATAATCCGGTTTATTAATCTCCTTCAGATTCTGTAACCTCGAGGTACATATGGTTATATCACTCCTAGTCAATGATATACATCCGCATAAGTCCAAGTACTCGAGCTTCGAACATCCCTTACAAATCGAGTCAAGACCTCTAGCAGTCAATGTGGAGTATTGAAGCTCCAAGTGCTTGAGCTGTGGCATGTATTTCCCAATTATTTTAGCCTCTATATTCCCATATCTAGGAAATGTAGCCAGATACTCTAGTGGCGCGACAATTGAAGGTAGATTAGGACCTAACCGGGGCAACAAATTCCGTTTGAGAATCTTTAGATTTTGGCAATTCTTCCCCAACATTATTAGAGACTCGTGAGTTATGCCATAAGAGTAGCTTATATCAAGTTCTCTAAGATTTGAACAGTTCGTAGCTATCTTCACCATTGATGCATAAGTAATATTTGGGCAACTCTTAATCCAAAGTACCTCTAGATTTGGGCACCTACATATGAGAGAACCCACATGACATGTATAAAATTATTTACGACGAGATCACTTAACTTAACAATAAAAACTCATCATCTAAACGTAATAAGAGTTCTCCAACGTATTTGAAATCTTATATGAGCATACATTTCATTCACCTTCTAAAAATTCCATTAAAATTCTGTAGTTACCCTCTATTAAATCAAACAAAGCGATCTAAACTACTAAAAATACCAAATATTTCATTCATTCCATGTGGATGTACACGTGTCAAGTGGGAGATAGAGTTGGAGTTAGTTAGAATGTAGTTATTCAAATTGATAGGATTATGAAAGTTGTATTTTTCTTCTGATTTTCAAACCTAATGAAAAAACATTTCACAAGTAATATAATAGCAGGGCTAAATTACATACCTCTCAGCGGCGTAAGATAGAGAATGATCTGTACAATGCCTGATTCGAATCTCTGTGAGATCGCCTTGGCTCCGATCAACAACAGATCGGAGAAAGGAATCGACCTTGTCCTCAAATTCTGGAGTCCACCAGTTGATAGACTCGGTAAACGATAGAAACCGAGTTTCAAGATCGAAGATCGTGTTGAGTGAGGGGTCATAGCATGTGTTCATCCAGTTCTTGCAGACAAGCATCGGTCCGATCCATCTTTGTTCTTGGCTCAACCGTGAGAAGATATCGAGAAGACATTCCTGAGTCAATGTTGGACCTGGGCTTCGCCCCCTTCGGCCTACCTTCGGCCCGTCTCACCTAAGTCATTAAAAGGCCTGTTTAGAACAAAGCCTTTTAGCCAAGATCAGATCGGGAGGACGCAGACGGCAGGTCAGCAAATAATGAGTCAAAGGAGATCGAGCTGTTAGAGTAAAATCCGGAGGTTGTTCCCAGAATCATGGAGAGCACAATATCAGGAGGAGGTTGGAGCAGAGAAGTCATATAAGGGAGGCGAAGTCGAACGCGAGGGAGGATCTGATTCATCCGGAATTCACTTAGAACTATAGACTTATTACTGCGACCTCTCGCCGAGAGCTCCCACTTTCTATTTCTCATTCAATCTCCTCTTGTAAACTCCGATTAAATCTCAATAAAATCCCTTTTGATTCATTCAGCTATTAAGAATACTTCGTCTCTTAGAGAATCTAGCCCTTAATTCTTTTCCTTAATCAAAACTTCCTATTGCGAGTTTTAGCGCTCACAATTTGGCGCCGTCTGTGGGGAAAAGTTTATAGAACATCTCTATCTCCAGAGCAGTTTTCTTTCTCCTTGAGAAAATCGAAATGGATCCAGTTAGATCGGAAAATCTGACCATCAGCCCTAGGGCAGAAGCCCGCAACGAATCAGGGCAATCGGTTACGGCAACAGCCGCTAACCCGAATTCCGGAAGGACGATAACTGTTTCGACAGTCCTTTCGCGACCAACCGGCGCCGGAACAACAACCGCGCAGGCGGCTCCGTTAACTCAAAATGGACCACTGACAAGCGGGACAGCGACAACTAATCCCGTACCCGCTAACGTCGAGGTTTCATCAGTGTCGATTTCTCGAGCTGATACAACCAGAACTATTTATGAATCAGGCCCTCGGCCTGTTTCTATCACGTCAAACAGGAGCCTGCTTGGTGAAAGCGGAGTTCCTGCTACCGCTAACCCTAGCGGAGCGACAGTAACCAATTTGGTGCCACGACTGGTAGCAGCATGGTTCTCTACGACTCCAGCTGCTGCCGCCACAAACCCTAACTCCGTTTTCATACCTCCGGTTACATCCTCCCGGAACCCGCCAGCGATCAGTGGTCCGCTGCGCCAGAATCCTCCTCCGGGAGTAAGATCTACGGTTTGGATTCGTGAGGAAGCACAAAACGCTTCGCAATCCGCCATTCAACCTGAAACCGCCAGGCCGTCTACAAACAAGCTGGCAGAAATTCGCGGGATGCTCGCATCCCTCATAGAGAAAGCCCACCTCCAAGAAAGTTCAAACCGAGCTCTCGCTCAGCGTGTTGAACAGCAGGAGAGGGATCTCATCTCTCGTATCAACGAATCCGTTAGGCAGGACCGCCCGTCGACCTCCACTAGGCCCCCTACGATCATTGGAGGCACGAGGTCAAACTCCAGTCCTCCACCTCGAACTAACGTCAGAATGCTACCGGTCTTCTCTTCGACCGTAGCAACACCACCGATGCTCGAAAACCGGACATCGGTAGTAAACGGGATGTCGTCTGTAACAAGACTACCATCTCCTCCACCTTTAACAACCAGCCTCGATTCCAGCTGGATGTTTCATAATCAAAATCCCGGTTCAAGTGGTCCCAGTACAACCTACCGGAACCCTTTAGCTGGAACTGAATTTCCACAGGACAATCGTCATCCCTCTAATGCTCCTGCTGCTGCTTCGGCGCAAGGAACTGAAGAGCGATACCGACCTCCAGTCCGCGCAGTTATGCCGCAACCGGATACCACTCGCGCGGTCGACTTCGAGACCTTTCGAGACTACACGTCTCGAAACGATGCCAACTTACGCCAGATGCAGTCCGAAATACACACCGCTGTTAGTGCCGCACCTGACATCGATCGGGTAATCGAGGAGACGAGGCGTACTCCTTTTACCAACAGAATCGCGTCAGCTCGTCTTCGCGACCTCTCGAAACTAAGGTTTCCAGAATATAGTGGGGGAACAGATCCCCGCGCCCACTTAAGATTGTTCGGCTTTGCAATAGCCCGAGCACACCTCGTCGACGAAGAAATTGAGCCAGGGTACTGCCGTACCTTTGCTGAGCATCTCGTCGGTCCCGCTCTAGAATGGTTTGCCAACCTAGAAGGAAACTCTATCGATAATTTTAATCAGCTCGCGATTGCTTTCCTAAAACAATACGGAGTATTCATGGAAACCAAAGTTAATGAGGCTGATCTCTGGAAACTGTCCCAGGGACCTAACGATTCGCTGAGACAATACATAACTCAGTTTAAGGAAATTAAGTCTCAGATCGCTAATCTTAAGGATGTGGTAGCCATATCGGCTCTGCAAAACGGACTGAGACTAGGTTCCCGATTCCATGAGGAAATGACGGTGCGACAGCCCACATCAATCGATGACGCGCTGCACCGGTCGAAATACTTCATTCAAATTGAAGAGGAGCTAGCAGCCGCAAGTGCAAAAGAAAAAGCGGCACAAGCAGCTACCCAGAACCCGAGGAGACCTCCTAAAAAGGATCCTCAGAGTCAAGGACAGCATTCCTTCGGAATACAGAGTTCTGGCCAAAACAAAAACCAAAAATACGACCCTAAAAAGTACTGCAAAACGCACAAGAAAAAGGGTCACTCCACCGAGGAGTGCCGTAAACTCGGAAAACTCCTAGCTCAGCTCGTCGAGCAGAACAAAACCCAGCTCAGCTCGTCGAGCAGAACAAAAATGACGACTCGGCCAAATGCGATGCAACGGGTAATAACGATAAAAGAGACAGAATCTCGGAGGAGGGCGATGTGTCTCCTCCTCCCGCAACCAAAAAATGCGTGGTATGCATATTTAACGGCATGAATGCATGCGGGGGTACAGAGGAGTCGGTAACCACTCCTCCTCCAGCACCCAAGAAAGCACCTCGCTCCTTACTAAGGGGCTGGTGTCGAAACTCCAATGTTTTCCAGCCCACCAAAAGGGTAGATTTCATATTTGGAGGGCCCAAGTTTTGCACCAATTCTGTTAATTCAATCAAAGCCTACCAACGTAGAGCCGAAACAAACAACAGGATATGGGCACAGCCCGACGGACCAGATAATTCAATAACCTTCTGGGAGGGTGAAACTCAGAACCTCGACAAACCGCACGATGACGCCCTCGTCATCAGACTTGACGTCGCAGGCTGCGAGCTCTCCCGCATCATGATCGACACCGGGAGCTCAGTAGATGTACTTTTCTACAGCGCTTTCAAAGAAATGGGATATAAAGATTCCGATTTAACGAGTGAGCAAACACCTCTCACCGGCTTCGCAGGGGAAACAACCTTCTCCCTTGGCACAATCAGACTCCCGGTAGAAGCCCGAGGAGTCCGAAAAACAACAGAATTTGTCGTTGTCGACCGCCCTGCGCCATTCAATGCCATCCTCGGCAGGCCCTGGTTGCATAGTATGAAAGCGGTCCCTAGCACTTACCATCAGTGTTTGAAATTTCCCTCTGCAAGAGGAACCGCAACAGTCTACGGGAGCCAATCGGCCTCCCGCAGATGCTACAAGAACAGCCATGTTCAGGCTAGATCTTCCTCCAAATAGCAATTAATGCTAAACGAGGAACTCGTAGAGCGGGATATCAAAAGGCCGAACGACCCTTGTGTCCAAATGAGCCCCCGCAAAGAACTGGTAGTCCAAGTCTGCTTAGATGACAAGCACCCAGAAAAGTGCGTCGGCATAGGTGCAGACCTGGATCCTATAATTCGTAACGAATTGATAACATTCCTTAAAGGCAATGCTCACACATTCGCCTGGGATACCAAGGACATGAAAGGGATTGACTTAGAAGTCACATCCCACGAACTCAATGTCGATCCCACTTACAAGCCTGTCAAGCAAAAACGCCGCAAACTCGGGCATGAACGCGCCAAGGCAGTACGGGATGAAGTCGACAGACTCCTGAAAGTCGGCTCGATTCGTGAAGTAAAATACCCCGATTGGTTAGCCAATCCGGTGGTTGTTAAAAAGAAAAATGGGAAGTGGAGAGTCTGTGTAGACTTCACAGATTTAAACAAAGCATGTCCAAAAGACAGCTACCCCCTCCCGCACATCGATAGACTGGTTGAGGCAACCGCCGGACACCAGCTCCTGTCCTTCATGGATGCTTTCTCTGGGTACAATCAAATTCGTATGAACCCGGAGGACCAAGAAAAAACCGCCTTTATAACAGAGCAAGGAACATACTGCTATAAAGTAATGCCCTTCGGCCTGAAAAACGCCGGGGCAACATATCAGCGTCTGGTAAACGAAATGTTCGCCAGGCTGCTGGGCAAAACAATGGAAGTATACATTGACGATATGCTGGTCAAATCGGCAAGACAAGAGGACCACGTAGCCCAACTCAGGGAGTGTTTCACGATCCTAAACAGATACGGGATGAAACTAAACCCGGCCAAATGCTCTTTCGGGGTCCCATCAGGAGAATTCCTCGGATACCTGGTAACCGAAAGAGGCATAGAAGCCAATCCAAAACAAATAGCTACATTCCTCGATATGCCGTCACCCCGCACCACGCGAGAGGTCCAAAGGCTGACCGGGAAAATAGCAGCTTTGAATCGATTTATCTCTCGATCAACCGATAAATGTCTCCCCTTTTACAAAACTCTTAAAGGGGAACAAAAAGTTCGAATGGAACGAGAAGTGCGAACAAGCCTTCCAGGAACTCAAAGAGTACCTCACGAAACCTCCCATACTAGCAAAACCAGTAGAAGGAGAACAATTGTTCTTATACATCGCTGTCTCAGCCACTGCTGTAAGCGGAGTGCTAGTACGAGAGGAGCTCAACGAGCAAAAACCTATTTACTATGTCAGCAAGACTTTGCTGGACGCGGAAACTAGGTACCCCACCACCGAAAGACTAGCTCTCGCGGTAGTAATGTCCGCCCGAAAGCTCAGACCGTATTTCCAATCACATACAATTGTGGTAATGACCTCCCAACCAATTCGCACCATCTTGCACAATCCCAGTACATCTGGCCGATTAGCAAAATGGGCCATTGAGTTGAACGAATACGACATTGAATATCGTACGCGAACTTGCGCCAAAGCTCAAGTACTCGCCGATTTCGTTATCGAGCTGTCATCAGAATACCTCGACGACGATACACATTCCCGAAAGTGGTCCATGCATGTCGACGGAGCATCGTCCAAGCAAGGATCCGGAATTGGGATTCAGTTAACCTCCCCCACCGGAGAGATTATCGAACGATCATTCCGACTCAATTTTGATGCCTCAAACAATGAGTCAGAATACGAGGCCCTAATCGCAGGCCTCCGACTTGCCCTCGGCCTCGGAGCACGAGAGCTCAGCGCGTTCAGCAACTCCCAACTCGTTACTAACCAGTTTCTTGGGGAATACAAAGCAAGAGATGAACGCATGGAAGCTTACCTCAAGGTAGTCCAAGAGCTAGCCGGGCAATTCGAAAACTTTGAGCTAACCCGAGTCCCTCGGGGAGAGAACACCTCCGCAGACGCGTTAGCCGCCCTCGCCTCGACTTCCAGTCCGACTGTTAAGCGAATCATACCAGTCGAAGGAATCGAGGAGCGAAGTATTAAAGTAGCACCTAAGACTGCTACAATAAATGAGATCTCGGTCTCAGAAAATGAACAACCTCCCGGAGCCCAAGCGGAGCCTCCGGGAGATCGACCCGTCCCAATCGACGATGATGAGTCTCCGACTGAAACCTCGGAACCCACCATACCGGGGCAGGACCCTGACGTTACGGAAACAGAGTCAGGTGCCCCGGACGAACTTGATTGGAGAATTCCATTCATCGAGTACATAAACAACGGCACAACGCCACCCGGTAAATGGGAGGCACGGAAGCTAAAAGCGAAAAGTGCCAGATATTGTGTCATCCGAGGCCTGCTGTACAAAAGAAGCATCGGCGGCCCGTACCTACTTTGCACTTTCGGTCAACAGACCCGCAATCTAATGACTGAAATTCACGAGGGTCACTGCGGAAGTCAAGGCTACTATTGGCCAATAAAGAATCAAGGCTACTATTGGCCAACAATGCTCGCGGATTGCGAGGCCTATTCGGCAAAATGTGACAAATGCCAGAGGCATGCTCCCGTCATTAACCAACCCGCTCATGAACTATCGTCGGTATCCGCTCCGTACCCATTCATGAAGTGGTCAATGGACGTGATTGGTCCCTTCGAAAAATCAGCTCGAAAAAACTATTGTTACCTTTTGGTCCTAACTGATTATTTCAGCAAATGGATCGAAGCAGAGCCGTTAGTCACAGTCAACGAGACCCATGTAAAGGATCTCATCTGGCGAGACATTATCTGCCGGCACGGACTCCCGCACGAGATTGTGACCGATAACGGCGCGAACTTAACTTCCAAGAAATTTTGGGAATTCCTCGAAACATGGATAATTAAGCTAACAACCTCAACGCCCCGATACCCTCAAGGCAATGGGCAAGCTGAGGCAGCAAACAAAACACTGCTTAGCAATATCAAAAACCGATTAAGCTCAACCAAAAGCTTATGGGAGGACGAGATCCAGGGCGTGCTCTGGGCCGTCAGAACCACTCCCCATAAGGCCACAGGAGAAATACCTTTCTCTCTGGCTTACGGACTCTAGGCCGTCGTTCCCGCTGAAGTCTCTGTCCCGAAAACGAACAACTTAACAACGAAATGCTCGCAGACAACCTCGACTTCATAGACGAACGTCGAGATCAAGCGATGATACGAATCCAAAATTACCAGCAAGCAACTGCACGTTTCTACAACTCCAAGCTTCGTCCTCGGAAGTTCAGCGTTGGCGAACTGGTCCTAAGAAAAGTGTTCGAAAACACGAAAGAGTTAAACGCCGGAAAGTTGGGCACCAGATGGGAAGGTCCCTATCGGGTCACCGAAATAATCCGACCTGGCGTTTACAAACTCGAAAAATACGCGAACGGGGTACCGGAATTAAGGCCATGGAATGTCATGAACTTAAAAAGTATTATTACTAGAGGTATCACAAACAATCGAACTTCGTTAAGGCTTGATCCCTCTACAGGGTACGTAGGCAGCTCAATCCCACGAGTGCAGCCACCTCTCAAAAACCTCTTCTCCTCGTTTCGGCAAAGGGTCGGCAATCACGAACAAGCGAAACTCGGACTCCAACCGGGCCCAACAACCTTCGTTACGTTGTTCTATTTGTCAAAAATATGTATCTCCCCTTCATTAATTCAAAAGTCTTTTACTAGTTCTTTCGTGTACAAACACACAACTATAAAACATCGCAATCACAGTGATACGTACACGTATTTGCAAGCGTCACCTCGACGGGGGTTCACAAGCCAAATACTTTACAGTCTCCAGAACGACTCAAACTTACCAAAAATCCTAACCACAGACTAAGTCATACTTACTCAAACTTACCAAAAATCCTAACCTCCCGCACGATGTCTTTGAAATAACCTCCCGGACGAACTCCCGAGAGTAATCTCTCGCGTCAAAGCGACTAGACAACGATCCGAATAACAACAACGACAACACGCAAACCCAAAAACATACTCCCGGACGAAGTCCCGAAAGCAAGCTCCCGGACGAAGTCCCGAAAGCAGGCTCCCGGACAGAGTCCCGACATCATGCTCGTACCAATCAAAAGCTACTTGCAAAAGTGTTTTTGTCTTTGGAAATCCTTACTTGGGAAAAACGAGGCCGTTGTAACATAAAACAACAGAAGTCCTAATTCGGATTTTAAAACAAAAAAAAGCCCCCTTGGGCAAACAAAAAAACATCCAAAAGCAAAGCGTGAAAAGGATTAAAAAAACGGATTAAAGCCCTCCCAGGCAACCGAAAGCAAAAGTCTAAAAAAACGGATTAAAGCCCTCCCAGGCGAATCTTGTTCAAACTAGAAAGCAAAATAAAAGGAGAGAATTCACGGTGCCTCAGCACCACCAGCTTCCTTCTCAACAGCTTCATTGGATCCAAACTCATTCAAACCTTTCGGCACACCACTCTGCACGTCGACATCCATAGGCGCCGAGTCGCTTGACACTTGAGGCAGATCGAGCTTCGAGGTAGAAAAGTCCGAAGTCACGGAAGTTTTATACACCTCCTCAACTTCGGGACGAAGAGCTTCTAGCCTCTCTTTCTCCTTCAAAGCATCCTCGCCTCCTTCGGTAATATCCTTCAGGAGCTGGAGGTTCGAATCGAGTTCACGGAGATCAGCTTCGTTGTCAGACTCCAGCTTTTTCTTCTCAAACTTGGTTTTAATGGCCCCGAGAATTTTGCCGTAGGCAGCTGCGATTTCACGACGCCCCTCACTAACCAAGCGGCGTGTTGACCTTTCGAAAGTGGCTTTCAGCTGCTCATTCTCCTCCGAGAGTTTGGACACCTGATCTGCCAACGCGATCATCTCCTCGTTCTTGGCCTCAGCCAGCCTCTCCAAAGCATGTTGCTTACGGACCCATTCAAGTCTTTCATCCTCAAGCCTAGCCATTTGGGAGTTAAGCTCAGGAATCTCATGAGCAATACGAGACTCCAGGGTAGCCACCAAAGATCGGGAGGACTGAAGGGCCGCCGAAAGGTCCTCAAAACCTTTTCGGGCCTCCTCCAGTTCGCCTCGCTTAGGCACATCGGATAGCCTCTGCTCGTAGCTAGCAACAAGGCGGTTCGATGTCGCCGCCATCTGAAAGTTCATAACGAGTAAGTCAGCAAAGAGAGTAAAAAAAAGAAGGGACTCAGACTCATGATAAGAAAGATTACCTCCCAATCGCCACAGCAAGGTCGACATAGGCCTCTCGCTCGGATAGATTCCGGATAGCCGGAATCTGACAGCCCGCAGCTTTGAAGTGTCGAACGATCGTCGCCATGCCCAAACGGTCCTCAATCACCGGGAAGTCGCGGTTGTGGTTAAACCTCCAGTGGTGACGCCCCAACGATGAACCGTTTCCCGATTGAGACCCAGACCTTGTCTCATTCTCCCGACCCTGCGAGGGAACTCCCACAACTTCCTCCCGTTGCTGATTGTCAGGAGCTCGCGCCGACCTCCCATCAGAGAACTGGGGCGCGTCGAACTCACCTACTATAGGGGCATCCTCAGAAGCATTGTCTCCCTCTGTCCTTGGCCTTTTGGCCCCAGAGCCAGAACGGTTAGAGATAACTGCCATAACTTCGGCACCACGAGTCTCGGAGGAGAGCACCACAGCTTGCGGCACAACGGCCGAGGGGCCAGTAGCAGCTGGTGGGTGAGTCGGCGCCACACCCTGTTGTAGAACAGAGGACAAAGCACTGGTCAAATCCCCGGAGCGGACTCGTTGATTGTTTCCAGGAGTGGACCGGCGTTCACGAAGAGTTGGTCGTCGAGACATGGTAGCGACTGATTCGGAACTTTCAGAGGGTTTAGGATCTGCGGGTAGACAAGCATATTCCGTTTTAGCAAAACCCTTCTAATAAAGAAACGCTGAAACGAAAAATTTTGTACAAAACCCCCTCACCGGGATGAGTCCAACCAGGAGGTGGGATTCCGGAAACGGGCTGCGGAGAGCGAGCTCGTTGGCGTCGAGAGGAAGATGCACGGGGAGCCGGCTGACGACGAGCGGGCCTTTGCTCTTGAGGTGAAGGCTGGTCGGAACGCCGGATCTCTTGTCTCGGATAAAGTACTCTTCGGATCCTCTCGTAATTAAACTGATCCCAGGACGTATTTGCAGACTGCAGAAGAAGAGCCGTTTGTCGCAAAAGCGGAGCAAACAAAACGCGGTCAGGAGTAACTGCAAACAATGCAAGCTGGGATTAGAAATCGGTCAATATAAAAATTGATTAACAAATAGAACTAAGATCCGGAACAGGATCTCGAATTTTCTGTCCTAACCGGCGACTCCTCGCCACACCGTCGGCAGCCGTCTAAAGTCGAAATCACCAATCGACGCTGGTCCGACCCGGAAGAAGAAATATTTTTCCTGCCAGAAATTGTCACGCGCTGGAGGATCGTAGATGATACGACGGCCGGTACGGGGCATCACATAGAAAGTACCCATATTGACAGCGGTTGAGTTGTGTTTGAACGAGTATAGTGATAAATTGGTTTTTGCTTAACCGAGGCTATCAAATAACCCTTAGTACGTTGTAGTACTTCGGGATCGAATCCACGAGGAAATTAGCCTTAACACACTAAGAATGCAAGTCTAATCTTAATCTAAGCAAGCAATATTTTGGGTTTTTGTAAATTGAAATTGAAATGTAAAACAAGGAGAAAATAGCTAAAACTGTTTGAAATCGAATAAAGAAAAGCGATGAGTTTCGGGAATGGCAATGATTTCGATGAGATGATAAACATTTGATGATGCAAGAACACATGATGAACAATGTCTTAGGCTAAAGGATCACTTAGCTAGACTAATCCACTTCCATGGTATTAGCCTCTACACTAATCAATGAATCATCATCAACTTCCATTGGCAATTCAAATGACTAGTGAGCAATAGTAACAAGTTCTAATCCAACCACTATTCACTCTAATCAACTATTTCCATAGGCTAGGCATGAAAAGCTCATTTAAGTTTCATTCAAGCATTTTAACAAACACCTTGTAGGCATGAAAATACAAAAGATCTAGATCAACAATTCCTTGCCTAATCTAGCATTACTAGCAACCTAAATGAAAGACTACATAAGATCTAGTCCTATACATCATCATTAATCCATCAAATCATCTCAATCACCAAATCCTAAACTCATCTAAAAGACTACTCATTCATTTCCATGAAAACACAAAGCAATAGACTTGATCTTTGCATAAACATGATCATAAGATGAATAGTTAGAGGATTTAAGAAGATAAATAGTTTTGATACTTTGAATTTGAAGGATTAACACAAGAGTTTTCTTCCTAAACCTCAAAGAGGCTAGAGAGAATCTCTCTAAAAACAAAGCATCCCCTCTCCCTAATTAGGTTTAGAGTATCTATAGGGAGAGCTCTTAAACTGGTTCAACACATAACCAACATTGAATCAAATCTGGTTTAAAACAAAAATAGAATACTCAGGTCCGGTTCACCGGGTGCTCCAAGCCGCTGGTTCATCTCGCTGGAACGTCACGGGCACACGATCCCGCTGGTTTTGGCCGCTGGCTGGTCTCGGGCACACAATCCCGCTGCTTCATCTTGATATATCATGGTTTTTATGGGTTTTAACCAGATATAAGAGTCTTTAATCGTGTCTTTTTTGGTGTTTTTAGAGTCTATTAGAGTCTTTTGTCTTCAGGTATGCATTTAGGACTAATGTGAAGAATATGGGAGATTTTGGAGCAAAGACCAAGAAGTTGCGTAGAAGGATCATCTTTTGAGGCGATGTGTGACTTGGTGTCGATCGACACCAGCCATGCGTGTCGATCGACACCACAGGCGGTCAACTTCGGAGATTTTGGAAGATTTACAATTTTGCCCAGAAGTTTCCATTATTTCAACATTAGTTCCTATACGAGTTTTTAGCTATATATTGTGTTTTAGATCAGGGTTTTAAAAAAGATCAAGCAGCAGACCCTCTTTCTATCTCAAGCTTGTATCAACTTTCTCTAATCTCTGATACTCTTTGTTCTCTACTTTTATTTTCTATTATACAGTGATTTCTATTCATATCATGATGATTGTTTCTTTCACCATGTCTGAGTAGTTTCCCTGTTAGGCTATGGGTTTTCAAAGGTTTCTGAAGAATTGTTGAACCAGTGATTTATTAGGGTTAATTGATAGAGTTCTTCATCTAGGATTGAACTTATTGCTTATTCTAGATTCGCGACCTAGAATCTGATTTAGGGTTGTTAATTGACATGAAAGTGTAATTGATTGCCAGATCTATCTTAGGTGAGCAAAATACCTATCTGCAAAGGAATTTGATTTAGGGATTTTGTGAACAAATTGAACCTGATCATTACTGCTTGTCTGGATCTTAGAATTTAGCAAAGGAATTTAGAATTCTAGATTCAGAGATAGATAGTTTACGCAGCAGAAGCTGGTAGGTTTTACAATTGTGCTTGAGTTCTAGAACGGTTCTTAATTATAATCCTGATAATTCAGTTTATTCACAGTTCTGAAGATTCCTGAGATTTCCCTATGCCTAGCGCTTTTCTCCATTGATTTACATTTGTTTAATTATTCGCACTGCAATTTCATTACATATTACTTTATTTAGCATAATACTTTTACTGGGATTTATTGAGTATTTCATAGTCCTTGTGGATTCGATCCCTAAGTACTACAGTTATCTCTTAATTTGAGAGAGTAGCTCAGGGTAAATTTGAGCATATCAAATTTTGGCGCCGTTGCCGGGGACTTTTGAATTTACCATTAGATTTAAGTTTAAGTTTTTGTCTAAATTTTCTTTTATTTTGTTACTGATCTCGTTCTTTCTTTCTTTCTTGTGTGTTTCAGGTGCATGCCAAATCGCAAAACTCGGAGCAACAAGAATCTTGAGCTAGTAACCCTTTCAAATCAAGAGCTAGCTAAGTTAGAACGAAGAACCCGGAAAGCGAAGAATTCAGAAGCGATGTTGCGTACTATCATCATGGCTGATGAACATGGAGTTCTCCGGGACAAGGATGGTCATGCATACAATGCAGAGGGCCAAAGGATCGATGACGACGGCCAAGTCATTGTTGAAGCTGATGTACACGCCCAGGGTGCCGGTGTCGCTCGACACCCACCACCTGGTGTCGATCGACACCCACCAGCGGCTGGTGGGGTTTTGGTTGGACAAGGTGCACCTGGTGCCTTAGGTCCACGAGCAATGACATTGGGGGATTACAACCGGCCAGAGCAGTTCTATGCCAACCGGTCTGCCAACCGCCCGCCTCCGTTTCAAAGGAATGACTTTGAACTCAAACCTGCATACTACACGCTTGTAGGTCAGAACCCTTTCCACGGGCTATCACATGAGCACCCTATGGATCACATTGAGCGGTTTGAGGATCTAGTCACTAGCATCAAGGCCAACGGGGTGTCAAACGACTATCTGTTCTGTAAGCTCTTCCCGTACTCTCTTGCTGGGGAAGCAGCTTATTGGCTTAAGCAGTTGAAGCCGGGATCACTGACCACTTGGGAGGACACTAAAAATGCTTTCCTGAACAACTTTTATGATGATGCACGGTCTGAAGAGCTGAGGACGAAGATTTCAGCCTTCTCTCAAGGGCCTACAGAAGCATTCAAGGCCGCTTGGGCAAGGTTCAGGGCTTATCAGAGAGATTGTCCACACCATGGGTTCAGTGAGGTTCAATTGCTTGGGATTTTCTTCAGGGGTATCGATTGGAGGTATCAGATGGCTCTGGATGCTGCAAGTAATGGCAACTTCAATACCAGATATCCTGAAGATGCTGTGATACTAATAGAGAATTTGGCTTCAAGCAATAGCACTAAGAATGCTGATTTTGAGAGAAAGAAGCAAGCTGGGAACTTAGATGGAAGTCAGATAGCTGAGGTGAAGGCGAAACTTGATACGGTTCACAACCTTCTAATAAACAAGAAGCAGGTCCAGTTTGCTGCTGAGGTTGAGACCTAAGAGCCAGTTGATGCGCATGAGGAGCAGGATGTTAATTATGTCGGTGGCACAGGCTTTCAGCGTTTCGGTAACTCACAAGGAAACCGAGGCTACAATGGGGGCAGTCCGCGGGGCAACTATCAAGGGAATCAGTCCTCCTCTTCTTTCACACAGCAGCCTCAATATCAGAAGCCATATCAGAGCAACAACAACTTCAATCAGAGGAACTATGGTTCATCTTCATATCAGAGCGTTCCACCACCTACTACAGAGAGTAAGATGGAATCGATGCTTGAACAGATTCTAGAAGGTCAACAGAAGATTACCGTGGAATTCAATGGAAAGTTAGACTCACTGTATCAGGATTTGAATGGGAAGTTTGAGCAGCTGAACACTCATGTCAAGAAGTTAGACACTCAGGTTGCTCAGACCGCTGGAGCTACTAAGAGACAGGACGGTTTTCTTCCTGGGAAGACGGACACTAATCCGAGGCATCCAGTGAATGCCATTTCATTAAGGAGTGGGAAGAAAGTTGAACCTGTGATCAGGAGTACTCTGACACCTGAAGAGAAGATAGACTTAGAAGAGGTCGAAGACGAAGATGTTCTTCCAGAGTTAGTGTCGACCGACACCAACACTATGTGTCGATCGACACCAGTTGATACAGAAGAGATTGGCAAGGACAAAGCTGTGTCGATCGCTACCAGGGACACGACACATGATGTTAGTGTCGACCGGCACCACCCGGGTGGTGTCGATCGACACCCTTCACAGACAGACAAGGCTTCTTCATCATCTGCTAAGCCGATCACCGAATCATCATACAAACCAAGGATCCCTTATCCTCGAAACCCCATGAAGTCTAAGCAAGAGATAGACGATGCCAGGTGTAAGGCTATGATGGACAAGCTCATTGTTGAGTTACCGTTGATTGATGCCATCAAAACATCCCCCGTAATCAGACGGTATGTGAAACGCATGGTCACTAAGGATTTGAATGTTGAACAGGGTGGGATGATGATTTCCGCACAGGTTAGTGCCGTGATTCAGAACAAGATTCCAGAGAAGCTTTCAGACCCAGGTAGTTTCGTTCTTGACTGCACCATCTTTGCAGAGAAGTTCGAACGGTCTTTATGTGATCTTGGTTCTAGTGTGAATTTGATGCCCAGATCAGTTGCTGTGAATCTTGGTATGACAGACTTTCAGCCGACAAGGATTACTCTCATCCTTGCTGATCGTTCCGTTCGTCTTCCAGACGGTATCCTTGAGGATGTTCCTATCAAGATAGGAGGTTGCTTGATTCCTACGGACTTCGTTGTGTTGACATATGAGGAAGAGCCTAAGGACCCGTTGATATTGGGACGCCCATTCTTGGCTACAGCTGGTGCCATGATTGATGTCAGAAGGGGACGCATTGGTCTGAATGTCGGCGATTTAGTTATGAACTTTGAGATGGATAAGCTTGTAAAGCGGCCTACGATCGACGGTCAGACCTTCTGCGTCGAGACTCTCACGGATCTTGTTGAGGAGAGTTTCAAAGAGTTGCATTGTGAGGACCCTCTGGAACGTGCTTTGACTGTTTCAGTGGATGAGGTTGAGCATTTAGATGATCTTGCTGCTGGGTATGTCAAGCTAATGGATGCAACCAAGGAAGTGATGCACGTAATGGGTGTCGATCGACACCAGTGTCCGGACAGACAAGAAAACAGCTGATTGGAGTTTTGAGCAAGCTCCAAAGATAGAGCTTAAGCAACTCCCTGCGGGGCTCAGGTACGCATTCCTTGGTGAACATAATTCATATCCTGTTATTGTTAATGCGTCCTTGAACAACGCAGAGCTCACCCTATTGCTAAGTAAGCTGCGCAAGTTTCGCAAGGCTCTTGGCTATTCTCTTGATGACATTTCAGGTATCTCTCCAGATCTGTGCATGCATAGGATACATCTTGAGGATGAGACTAAGTCATCAATTGAACATCAGAGACGACTGAATCCAAACCTGAAGGATGTGGTTAAGAAAGAGATCATGAAGCTATTGGATGCAGGGATCATCTATCCGATTTCCGACAGTGATTGGGTCCTCTTTCAAGGATTGTTTGGATAATCTATGCAGAGTGCTAGCTAGATGTGAAGAGACGCACTTGGTTCTGAATTGGGAGAAATGCCACTTTATGGTCAGAGACGGCATTGTTCTTGGGCATAGGGTATCAGAGGCTGGTATTGAGGTTGATAGAGCTAAGATTGAGGTGATGACTAATCTGCAGCCTCCTTCTAATGTCAAGACATTGAGAAGCTTTCTTGGACACGCTGGATTCTATAGACGTTTCATCAAGGATTTCAGCAAGATAGCACGTCCACTCACCGCTTTGCTCTGTAAGGATGTCACATTTGAGTTTGATACTGATTGTTTTGATGCCTTTCAACAGCTCAAGCGTGCATTAGTGAGTGCTCCAATTATTCAGCCGCCAGATTGGGATTTGCCTTTTGAGGTAATGTGTGACGCCAGCGACTTTGCAGTTGGGGCTGTGCTGGGACAAAGGAAAGACAAGAAGCTTCATGCCATATACTATGCCAGCCGTACATTGGATGATGCGCAGAAGAACTACGCAACCACGGAGAAAGAACTGCTTGCTGTTGTGTTTGCTTTTGAGAAGTTCAGGCAGTATCTTGTTGGCTCTAAGGTAGTAGTGCACACTGATCATTCTGCACTCAAGTACCTGATGCAGAAGAAGGATTCTAAGCCTAGACTGTTAAGATGGATTCTATTACTCCAGGAGTTCGACATCGAAGTCAAGGATAAGAAAGGTACTGAAAATGGAGTTGCTGATCATCTTTCACGGATTAGGATTGAGGACGACATCCCTATTGATGATTCTCTGCCAGAAGAGAATGTGCACTTATTGGAAACGGGATGGCGTGATTTTTCTTGCGGTGATCTGCATTATTCTCGGACAACAGGTCCTGGTGTCGATCGACACCACGCTGATGTGTCGATCGACACCCACATTCCAGACAGCTCCGATTTGGCAGATAACCACTCAATAGCTGTTGTTGAGGGTCAAGATCGACCATGGTTTGCTGATATTGCCAATTACCTTGCTGCAGGAGATGAACCGGATGAGTTTACAGGGTATTCGAAGAAGAAGTTCATGCGTGAGCTAAGACGGTTCTATTGGGATGAACCTTACTTGTATCGACATTGTTCAGATGGGGTCTATCGTAGATGCATAGCTAATACTGAGATTCCAGATGTCTTGTTTCACTGTCATGGTTCTGAGTAGGCTGGGCACTTTGCTACCTTCAAGACAGTATCTAAGGTTCTACAAGCAGGCTTCTGGTGGCCGACTATGTTTAGAGACGCCCATGCCTTTGTGTCTCGATGTGATGCATGTCAGAGGAGAGGGAAGATCAGTAAGCGGCATGAGATGCCTCAGAACATCATCCTCGAGGTCGAGGTCTTTGATTGCTGGGGTATAGACTTCATGGGCCCTTTCCCGACATCATACAAGAACAAGTACATCTTGGTTGCTGTTGATTATGTGTCGAAGTGGGTTGAAGCGATCGCCAGTCCTACCAACGACGCTTCAGTGGTCCTTAAGCTTTTTAAGACCATTATCTTCCCACGATTTGGAGTTCCGAGGATTGTCATCAGCGATGGTGGCAAGCACTTCATCAACCGCGTGTTTGAGCGGCTTCTTAAGAGGCACGGAGTACATCATCGCGTTGCTACTCCATACCATCCGCAGACAAGTGGACAAGTTGAGGTCTCTAACAGGCAGATCAAGGAGATTTTAGAGAAGACTGTAGGATGCTCTAGAAAGGACTGGTCCGCAAAGTTAGATGATGCACTATGGGCTTATCGAACTGCATTCAAGACGCCACTTGGTACTACACCGTTTCATCTGCTTTATGGGAAAGCATGTCATCTTCCAGTAGAGCTTGAGCATAAGGCCGCCTGGGCTGTAAAGCTGCTGAACTTCGACATCAAGCCAGCAGCAGAGAGACGTTTGATTCAGCTCAATGAGCTTGATGAGATTCGACTCAATGCTTATGAAAGCTCTAAGCTGTACAAGGAAAGGACCAAAGCTTATCACGATAAGAAGATCATTTCCAGGACTTTCGAACCCAATGATCAGGTACTTCTGTATAACTCTCGTTTACAATTGTTTCCTGGGAAATTGCGTTCTCGTTGGTCAGGTCCTTTCACAGTCAAGGAAGTTCGACCATATGGTGCTGTTGTCTTGCTCAGTCCTGAGGGCAATGAATTTACAGTCAACGGTCAGAGGGTCAAACATTATTGGGCACATGCCAAGATCCCGGACGGACACATATGGCGTCTGGATGATGCACCCTCTGCCTAAACCGTCACAAAGTCAAGCTAATGACTTTAAACTAGCGCTTGGTGGGAGGCAACCCACTGGTAAGTTGTGAATATATCTTATTTATTTGATTTTTATTTATTTAGGTTTTTCTATATTTTTCGGTTTAACTTTGACTAATTTTTATTTTTGGTTTTCTTTTGTTTAATTTAGTTACCTCTATTCAAAAAAAAAAAAAAAAAAAAAAAAAAAAAAAAAAAAAAGAAAAAGAGAGAATGACGACCCTCGTTGCTGGTGTCGATCGACACCGATCGATGGTGTCGATCGACACCATAAGTCGACGAGTCCAGCGGGTTAAAACCCGAAAATATTCTTCTTCCTCACTCATTTCTCCATTTCCGAAAATCTTCAACATTCAATCTCTCTCTGAGTTTTTGCTCGATTTCGTTGATTCAAAGCTCTAACCTCATCAGATTTTCGTCCTCTACCTGTTTCTAGTGTCTATTTTGAGTTTGGTGCAGATGGCCTCACGTGGTAAGCGATTTAGGTCCGACGGTGGCTCTTCCTCCAATCCGCCGGATTCCATGCCGGATTCGCCGGAAATTGCCGCTTCTCCAGACCATTCTCAGTGGTTGTACTCAGATTATTGGTTTCACAAACTTGCACTCGATTTTGAAACATCATAGTTTCGGATTACAGACTTGGTGTCAATCGACACCACTCGTCTGTGTCGATCGACACCCATACCACGGATTCAGGTTTTGTGTTCTAATATTTTGACTTTTTCACTTTGGTTCATCAGTTTTATTTCCTTTTTACCAACTTCTTGCTTGATAACACTGGGGACAGTGTTGTTTAAGTCTGGGGGAGGTAGTTACTAACATCATTCTTTTTGTTTTCTTAGAGTCAGTCCAATTTTTGAGAAATTGAGTCAAAATTTAGTTTGGAAACTATGATTTTTCGAGGAAATCACCACATTTGCAAGAACTTCAGTGACCATTGATTCAAGCTTGACATGCGTCTGAGACTAATGAAAAACCCCAAGGCTGATCAACCTACCAATGTTACCCATGTTCACCTGAGCTTTCAGAGGATCCATCACCGACTTCGCCCATTAACCTGACTTTATTTTGCTTGTCCAGGGGCTTGATATACATTGGATCGGACTCTCCCTTCAGTCCTGAAAGACTTGTCTGTGTGAGTATGGTTCCCCTCTCTCTTCCCTTCATAAAAAAAAAGAAAAAAAAAAAAGAAAAGAAAAGAAAACTATATATACTAAGCAGTAAAAGATGAAATGATTTTCTTTTGAGTAGAGAGGTAGGAAAATTTCCAGTGACCTCATTATTCTACTTTGAAAGGAATGATCACACAAAGGTTGGAAGCGAGGTTAGAAAAATTTCCCGTGATACCATTATTCGCCTACACCTTTGATATAATTAACTGCAGAAGTGAGAAAAGGGAGAGGAAAGGAACCAGAAGTAAAGACGGTCTGCGTGTTCAGGAAAACTGATTGAGAAAGAGTCCATGTGTCCTCTGATTGATACTCCCTAGATGAGTCTTCACCTTAGTTTATAGAAGTCAGTATGGTGAATTTGGATTGTTTATTTGAATTGTGGAGTTGTTTGGGACAGTTGCTAAGTCTGGGGGAAGTACATGGTGGTCTGGACCTTGTCAGGTAAGAATTTCCAGTGGCTTTACTATGGTGAATGTGAGTCTGGTGTTCTTATGACAAAATGAGTTTCCTGTGTTTTCAAACTTCTTTCACAGGCTGAGTTTCTTTTTTGCTTGAGGGCAAGCAAAAGCTAAGTCTGGGGGAGTTGATATATCATGGTTTTTATGGGTTTTAACCATGATATAAGAGTCTTTAATCGTGTCTTTTTTGGTGTTTTTAGAGTCTATTAGAGTCTTTTGTCTTCAAGTATGCATTTAGGACTAATGTGAAGAATATGGGAGATTTTGGAGCAAAGACCAAGAAGTTGCGTAGAAGGATCATCTTTTGAGGCGATGTGTGACTTGGTGTCGATCGACACCAGCCATGCGTGTCGATCGACACCACAGGCGGTCAACTTCGGAGATTTTGGAAGATTTACAATTTTGCCCAGAAGTTTCCATTATTTCAACATTAGTTCCTGTACGAGTTTTTAGCTATATATTGTGTTTTAGATCAGGGTTTTAAAAAAGATCAAGCAGCAGACCCTCTTTCTATCTCAAGCTTGTATCAACTTTCTCTAATCTCTGATACTCTTTGTTCTCTACTTTTATTTTCTATTATACAGTGATTTCTATTCATATCATGATATTGTTTCTTTCACCATGTCTGAGTAGTTTCCCTGTTAGGCTATGGTTTTCAAAGGTTTCTGAAGAATTGTTGAACCAGTGATTTATTAGGGTTAATTGATAGAGTTCTTCATCTAGGATTGAACTTATTGCTTATTCTAGATTCGCGACCTAGAATCTGATTTAGGGTTGTTAATTGACATGAAAGTGTAATTGATTGCCAGATCTATCTTAGGTGAGCAAAATACCTATCTGCAAAGGAATTTGATTTAGGGATTTTGTGAACAAATTGAACCTGATCATTACTGCTTGTCTGGATCTTAGAATTTAGCAAAGGAATTTGGAATTCTAGATTCAGAGATAGATAGTTTACGCAGCGGAAGCTGGTAGGTTTTACAATTGTGTTTGAGTTCTAGAATGGTTCTTAATTATAATCCTGATAATTCAGTTTATTCACAGTTCTGAAGATTCCTGAGATTTCCCTATGCCTAGCGCTTTTCTCCATTGATTTACATTTGTTTAATTATTCGCACTGCAATTTCATTACATATTACTTTATTTAGCATAATACTTTTACTGCGATTTATTGAGTATTTCATAGTCCTTGTGGATTCGATCCCTAAGTACTACAGTGATCTCTTAATTTGAAAGAGTAGCTCAGGGTAAATTTGAGCATATCACATCTCGCCAGGTTGCCAGGAGGTTTTGTCGAAGCTTCAGCGGGCACGTGATCTCGTGGAAGCATCCCGCTGGACTGTACCGGTCTTCACTAAATTTGCTATATCTCCCTAACCGCTTACTCAAATCACTCAAGACCACCTCCATTGGAAAGCTAACTCAATTGTCTATAACTTTTATTAAGGACTCTAGATCTGAATCTCAATGTAAGGCCTTCATCTGAGTCGATCTTTGAGACACTTTAGAATGGTTCTTCATCATCATTTCTCTTATTTGAATCCAAATGACCTCTCTTGTTGCATAACTCATTCCAAAACCTAAAAAACAATAAAAACATGCAAATATATGCTCCTAAACTCTAATTATGCAATGAAAACATAAGAATCTATATGAGAAATGTCATCTAAAATGGTGTAAAATAGAGGCATATCAACTCCCCCAAACTATCTCTTGCTTGTCCTCAAGCAAACCACAAGAGACAAGTAGAAGAAAGGCTTGAAAACGTGATTTAAAACCTTAAAGTTCGAAAATGGATTCAACGCAAAGTCCTTAAACAAAGTTAAACAATGCAAAACTCAACACTTTACTCTTTCGTACTTCGCCATAATCATATCAATCCAACTCTCTAATCATACTCGAAACCAAAGCAAACTTGCAATCAATCTCAAGACAACTCTTCACATTCATTTAGCTTTTAAGTGTGGTCTTGCTAAGGGAATCTCAATCAAGTTCATTTGGATAGGTATAACAAGGGTTTAGATATGGAAAAGAGGAGGTTCAATGGTGTTTGTGGTTTATCTCCAAACAAAATGCAAGTCACTTCGCAAAAGCAATGGAGAATGTGACCAAATGTTGGTACAAGACTCTCTTCCATGATCCTACCCATTCTCATGTCTTCATCTATTTATCTATGTTTACCCCATGACTTGAACATCTTATTTCCCAAAACCCTTAGTCACCCAAGCAATGAGCTTCAATCTTTATAAGGACTATAACCCGAGTCTCTTCTTTTCCTTTCTGGCTAACTAGAGAACCTTTTCATATGCAAACACATGCTCATTGATCTTTAATCATTCTTTTCCTCCTTTTTGGTGCTCTCTCTTTCCTTTTATGAACTTTTCAACTATAGGGAGAAAGCACTATCCATTTTTCTTTTCTTTTTCACATTTGAGCAACTATTTCTTTTCATAGGTGTTCTCTAGAAGCTTTTATATATACAAGACTCTTTTTCGGGCTTACCACACTTGTCCTTCATTCTAATGACTATTTCCTATCAAAGATCACCAACCATTCCTAAGCTACAATTACATTCTTAGTCTAATGGAAGAGAGGACGTGTCGATCACCTTCTCTAGGGATTTTGCAAATGAAAGCACACAAGAGACCTCACTCAATCAAAATCAATGCATGGTTTGAAAGAAAATGGTTAGGGTGAAGGTGGGGAAACCATCTTAAAGATGAGGATGGCCATTCGAGTTAGCAAGGGTGGTAAAATAGGTATAAGATAACTCGAATGTGTCTATGGAAACCCATGAACAAGCATTTTAACTCCCTAAGCAAGAAATTAGATTCAAGTTATGTCCAGTAATAAAGAGAGTTGTAATGAAAATCATGCAAAGCTCACAATGATCGAGATTTTCGAAAGAGGAAAGGGTCCAATGATGGATTTTCCGGCTTTTCAAGATTGAAATCATGCATCAAGTAACTATGAACAAGGGCTTCGATCTCAATCCAAAATTTTAACTTCAACAAGACAAATATCCCCAATGCATTTCATATGTAAATGCGAACCTATATGCTTTTAGACTCAATCTTAAAGGCAATATGTAAATGCAAAGCTACATGTTTCTTTTTGTATTTTTCAAAATTTTCAATTTTTTTTTGCTTTTTCTATGTACATAGATGAATGCATGAGACTCAAGTATGCACAAAGAAAAATAAGATCACAAAACACAAGATTAGAGACGGGTCTCTCCCCCAAACTTACTTCACATCGTCTCGGTGTGAAATAAAATCCAAAAAAGAGACCAAAACACACAAAAGATAAAGCTAGAAAAAGAAAACTACATACAAAGGACTTGGAGTGGTACCTCTAGTGATGAAAGAAGCTTGAGGAATCCATGGGAGATAGTGAGACGAATCCATGTATCACCCGGATCATACTCGTCATAGAACCATCCCCTAAACTCTTTCATCCTAATCTCCTCAAAGAGTATCTTCCTCGGTTCATCAATGCTCACTTCATAGGTGGAGGTTATACCAAGATGCTTGTAGGCTATGTATTCAACAACCAAAACACCTTCAAAAGGATCTTCAAATATTTTTCCAACCACGCATACTCTTTCTCCATTGCTCTTGGTTGAATGACTCATGATTGACACGGATTCAACTTGTTCTTCATATCTTATCACAAGATTCTCATCAACCGTGCATTCAAGAAGCAATTCAAATTCTTTGATAACCTCTTCGGCTTCGTGGAGGAATTCATCCTTGATTGGAGCATTCTCCCTCAAAACTTCTCCAATATCAATGGGAAACACATCTTTTATATTGGTTTCAAGAGGAGGAATGCATTCTTCTTCTTTGTCCTTGATCCATTGTGTAAGTTCGGTGTTGATGGACTCCACACACATTGTTTCAACAGCACTTGAACCTTGAGTCCTAGCACCCATCTTGGTGTCAATCATGCGAAGGCTCTCATTAAACTTCTCTTGCTCTTCCAAAATCAACTTCAACAAGTTGCAATTCTCTTCTTCAATAGAGATTTGGGAAGAATAGATTGTTCCATAGTCATTCTCCATGTCCAAAGATTGAAATCTCTCACCATATTCACATTGGTTCTCTTGAGCATAGTTTTGATCTGGTTGATAATCTCTTGAGGTGGATGGTTCATAAGCTCCTTGATAGCTTGTGGGATGCCAAGCTATCCCTCGCTCTTGCTCTTCCAACATGAGCTTCAACATAGATATCATGTAGGAAGACATTTTCCTTCTCCCTTGTGATTGTACCTTGCAAGAAGATCAAACACTTGAAAGAAAGTTAGTAACCAAACAAACTAAAATGAAGAAAAAATAATACTTAGTCTCAAAACAAGACCAAATCTTAATGGCTAATTGCTTAATTTCCCCGGCAACGGCGCCAATTTGATAAATTGGTTTTTGCTAAACCGAGGCTATCAAATAACCCTTAGTACATTGTAGTACTTCGGGATCGAATCCACGAGGAAATTAGCCTTAACACACTAAGAATGCAAGTCTAATCTTAATCTAAGCAAGCAATATTTTGGGTTTTTGTAAATTGAAATTGAAATGTAAAACAAGGAGAAAATAGCTAAAACTGTTTGAAATCGAATAAAGAAAAGCGATGAGTTTCAGGAATGGCAATGATTTCGATGAGATGATAAACATTTGATGATGCAAGAACACATGATGAACAATGTCTTAGGCTAAAGGATCACTTAGCTAGACTAATCCACTTCCATGGTATTAGCCTCTACACTAATCAATGAATCATCATCAACTTCCATTGGCAATTCAAATGACTAGTGAGCAATAGTAACAAGTTCTAATCCAACCACTATTCACTCTAATCAACTATTTCCATAGGCTAGGCATGAAAAGCTCATTTAAGTTTCATTCAAGCATTTTAACAAACACCTTGTGGGCATGAAAATACAAAAGATCTAGATCAACAATTCCTTGCCTAATCTAGCATTACTAGCAACCTAAATGAAAGACTACATAAGATCTAGTCCTATACATCATCATTAATCCATCAAATCATCTCAATCACCAAATCCTAAACTCATCTAAAAGACTACTCATTCATTTCCATGAAAACACAAAGCAATAGACTTGATCTTTGCATAAACATGATCATAAGATGAATAGTTAGAGGATTTAAGAAGAGAAATAGTTTTGATACTTTGAATTTGAAGGATTAACACAAGAGTTTTCTTCCTAAACCTCAAAGAGGCTAGAGAGAATCTCTCTAAAAACAAAGCATCCCCTCTCCCTAATTAGGTTTAGAGTATCTATAGGGAGAGCTCTTAAACTGGTTCAACACATAACCAACATTGAATCAAATCTGGTTTAAAACAAAAATAGAGTACTCAGGTCCGGTTCACCGGGTGCTCCAAGCCGCTGGTTCATCTCGCTGGAACGTCACGGGCACACGATCCCGCTGGTTTTGGCCGCTGGCTGGTCTCGGGCACACAATCCCGCTGCTTCATCTCGCCAGGATGCCAGGAGGTTTTGTCGAAGCTTCAGCGGGCACGTGATCTCGTGGAAGCATCCCGCTGGACTGTACCGGTCTTCACTAAATTTGCTATATCTCCCTAACCGCTTACTCAAATCACTCAAGACCACCTCCATTGGAAAGCTAACTCAATTGTCTATAACTTTTATTAAAGACTCTAGATCTGAATCTCAATGGAAGGCCTTCATCTGAGTCGATCTTTGAGACACTTTAGAATGGTTCTTCATCATCATTTCTCTTATTTGAATCCAAATGACCTCTCTTGTTGCATAACTCATTCCAAAACCTAAAAAACAATAAAAACATGCAAATATATGCTCCTAAACTCTAATTATGCAATGAAAACATAAGAATCTATATGAGAAATGTCATCTAAAATGGTGTAAAATAGAGGCATATCAACTCCCCCAAACTATCTCTTGCTTGTCCTCAAGCAAACCACAAGAGACAAGTAGAAGAAAGGCTTGAAAACGTGATTTAAAACCTTAAAGTTCGAAAATGGATTCAACGCAAAGTCCTTAAACAAAGTTAAACAATGCAAAACTCAACACTTTACTCTTTCGTACTTCGCCATAATCATATCAATCCAACTCTCTAATCATACTCGAAACCAAAGCAAACTTGCAATCAATCTCAAGACAACTCTTCACATTCATTTAGCTTTTAAGTGTGGTCTTGCTAAGGGAATCTCAATCAAGTTCATTTGGATAGGTATAACAAGGGTTTAGATATGGAAAAGAGGAGGTTCAATGGTGTTTGTGGTTTATCTCCAAACAAAATGCAAGTCACTTCGCAAAAGCAATGGAGAATGTGACCAAATGTTGGTACAAGACTCTCTTCCATGATCCTACCCATTCTCATGTCTTCATCTATTTATCTATGTTTACCCCATGACTTGAACATCTTATTTCCCAAAACCCTTAGTCACCCAAGCAATGAGCTTCAATCTTTATAAGGACTATAACCCGAGTCTCTTCTTTTCCTTTTTGGCTAACTAGAGAACCTTTTCATATGCAAACACATGCTCATTGATCTTTAATCATTCTTTTCCTCCTTTTTGGTGCTCTCTCTTTCCTTTTATGAACTTTTCAACTATAGGGAGAAAGCACTATCCATTTTTCTTTTCTTTTTCACATTTGAGCAACTATTTCTTTTCATAGGTGTTCTCTAGAAGCTTTTATATATACAAGACTCTTTTTCGGGCTTACCACACTTGTCCTTCATTCTAATGACTATTTCCTATCAAAGATCACCAACCATTCCTAAGCTACAATTACATTCTTAGTCTAATGGAAGAGAGGACATGTCGATCACCTTCTCTAGGGATTTTGCAAATGAAAGCACACAAGAGACCTCACTCAATCAAAATCAATGCATGGTTTGAAAGAAAATGGTTAGGGTGAAGGTGGGGAAACCATCTTAAAGATGAGGATGGCCATTCGAGTTAGCAAGGGTGGTAAAATAGGTATAAGATAACTCGAATGTGTCTATGGAAACCCATGAACAAGCATTTTAACTCCCTAAGCAAGAAATTAGATTCAAGTTATGTCCAGTAATAAAGAGAGTTGTAATGAAAATCATGCAAAGCTCACAATGATCGAGATTTTCGAAAGAGGAAAGGGTCCAATGATGGATTTTCCGGCTTTTCAAGATTGAAATCATGCATCAAGTAACTATGAACAAGGGCTTCGATCTCAATCCAAAATTTTAACTTCAACAAGACAAATATCCCCAATGCATTTCATATGTAAATGCGAACCTATATGCTTTTAGACTCAATCTTAAAGGCAATATGTAAATGCAAAGCTACATGTTTCTTTTTGTATTTTTCAAAATTTTCAATTTTTTTTTGCTTTTTCTATGTACATAGATGAATGCATGAGACTCAAGTATGCACAAAGAAAAATAAGATCACAAAACACAAGATTAGAGACGGGTCTCTCCCCCAAACTTACTTCACATCGTCTCGGTGTGAAATAAAATCCAAAAAAGAGACCAAAACACACAAAAGATAAAGCTAGAAAAAGAAAACTACATACAAAGGACTTGGAGTGGTACCTCTAGTGATGAAAGAAGCTTGAGGAATCCATGGGAGATAGTGAGACGAATCCATGTATCACCCGGATCATACTCGTCATAGAACCATCCCCTAAACTCTTTCATCCTAATCTCCTCAAAGAGTATCTTCCTCGGTTCATCAATGCTCACTTCATAGGTGGAGGTTATACCAAGATGCTTGTAGGCTATGTATTCAACAACCAAAACACCTTCAAAAGGATCTTCAAATATTTTTCCAACCACGCATACTCTTTCTCCATTGCTCTTGGTTGAATGACTCATGATTGACACGGATTCAACTTGTTCTTCATATCTTATCACAAGATTCTCATCAACCGTGCATTCAAGAAGCAATTCAAATTCTTTGATAACCTCTTCGGCTTCGTGGAGGAATTCATCCTTGATTGGAGCATTCTCCCTCAAAACTTCTCCAATATCAATGGGAAACACATCTTTTATATTGGTTTCAAGAGGAGGAATGCATTCTTCTTCTTTGTCCTTGATCCATTGTGTAAGTTCGGTGTTGATGGACTCCACACACATTGTTTCAACAGCACTTGAACCTTGAGTCCTAGCACCCATCTTGGTGTCAATCATGCGAAGGCTCTCATTAAACTTCTCTTGCTCTTCCAAAATCAACTTCAACAAGTTGCAATTCTCTTCTTCAATAGAGATTTGGGAAGAATAGATTGTTCCATAGTCATTCTCCATGTCCAAAGATTGAAATCTCTCACCATATTCACATTGGTTCTCTTGAGCATAGTTTTGATCTGGTTGATAATCTCTTGAGGTGGATGGTTCATAAGCTCCTTGATAGCTTGTGGGATGCCAAGCTATCCCTCGCTCTTGCTCTTCCAACATGAGCTTCAACATAGATATCATGTAGGAAGACATTTTCCTTCTCCCTTGTGATTGTACCTTGCAAGAAGATCAAACACTTGAAAGAAAGTTAGTAACCAAACAAACTAAAATGAAGAAAAAATAATACTTAGTCTCAAAACAAGACCAAATCTTAATGGCTAATTGCTTAATTTCCCCGGCAACGGCGCCAATTTGATAAATTGGTTTTTGCTAAACCGAGGCTATCAAATAACCCTTAGTACATTGTAGTACTTCGGGATCGAATCCACGAGGAAATTAGCCTTAACACACTAAGAATGCAAGTCTAATCTTAATCTAAGCAAGCAATATTTTGGGTTTTTGTAAATTGAAATTGAAATGTAAAACAAGGAGAAAATAGCTAAAACTGTTTGAAATCGAATAAAGAAAAGCGATGAGTTTCAGGAATGGCAATGATTTCGATGAGATGATAAACATTTGATGATGCAAGAACACATGATGAACAATGTCTTAGGCTAAAGGATCACTTAGCTAGACTAATCCACTTCCATGGTATTAGCCTCTACACTAATCAATGAATCATCATCAACTTCCATTGGCAATTCAAATGACTAGTGAGCAATAGTAACAAGTTCTAATCCAACCACTATTCACTCTAATCAACTATTTCCATAGGCTAGGCATGAAAAGCTCATTTAAGTTTCATTCAAGCATTTTAACAAACACCTTGTGGGCATGAAAATACAAAAGATCTAGATCAACAATTCCTTGCCTAATCTAGCATTACTAGCAACCTAAATGAAAGACTACATAAGATCTAGTCCTATACATCATCATTAATCCATCAAATCATCTCAATCACCAAATCCTAAACTCATCTAAAAGACTACTCATTCATTTCCATGAAAACACAAAGCAATAGACTTGATCTTTGCATAAACATGATCATAAGATGAATAGTTAGAGGATTTAAGAAGAGAAATAGTTTTGATACTTTGAATTTGAAGGATTAACACAAGAGTTTTCTTCCTAAACCTCAAAGAGGCTAGAGAGAATCTCTCTAAAAACAAAGCATCCCCTCTCCCTAATTAGGTTTAGAGTATCTATAGGGAGAGCTCTTAAACTGGTTCAACACATAACCAACATTGAATCAAATCTGGTTTAAAACAAAAATAGAGTACTCAGGTCCGGTTCACCGGGTGCTCCAAGCCGCTGGTTCATCTCGCTGGAACGTCACGGGCACACGATCCCGCTGGTTTTGGCCGCTGGCTGGTCTCGGGCACACAATCCCGCTGCTTCATCTCGCCAGGATGCCAGGAGGTTTTGTCGAAGCTTCAGCGGGCACGTGATCTCGTGGAAGCATCCCGCTGGACTGTACCGGTCTTCACTAAATTTGCTATATCTCCCTAACCGCTTACTCAAATCACTCAAGACCACCTCCATTGGAAAGCTAACTCAATTGTCTATAACTTTTATTAAAGACTCTAGATCTGAATCTCAATGGAAGGCCTTCATCTGAGTCGATCTTTGAGACACTTTAGAATGGTTCTTCATCATCATTTCTCTTATTTGAATCCAAATGACCTCTCTTGTTGCATAACTCATTCCAAAACCTAAAAAACAATAAAAACATGCAAATATATGCTCCTAAACTCTAATTATGCAATGAAAACATAAGAATCTATATGAGAAATGTCATCTAAAATGGTGTAAAATAGAGGCATATCAACTCCCCCAAACTATCTCTTGCTTGTCCTCAAGCAAACCACAAGAGACAAGTAGAAGAAAGGCTTGAAAACGTGATTTAAAACCTTAAAGTTCGAAAATGGATTCAAAGCAAAGTCCTTAAACAAAGTTAAACAATGCAAAACTCAACACTTTACTCTTTCGTACTTCGCCATAATCATATCAATCCAACTCTCTAATCATACTCGAAACCAAAGCAAACTTGCAATCAATCTCAAGACAACTCTTCACATTCATTTAGCTTTTAAGTGTGGTCTTGCTAAGGGAATCTCAATCAAGTTCATTTGGATAGGTATAACAAGGGTTTAGATATGGAAAAGAGGAGGTTCAATGGTGTTTGTGGTTTATCTCCAAACAAAATGCAAGTCACTTCGCAAAAGCAATGGAGAATGTGACCAAATGTTGGTACAAGACTCTCTTCCATGATCCTACCCATTCTCATGTCTTCATCTATTTATCTATGTTTACCCCATGACTTGAACATCTTATTTCCCAAAACCCTTAGTCACCCAAGCAATGAGCTTCAATCTTTATAAGGACTATAACCCGAGTCTCTTCTTTTCCTTTTTGGCTAACTAGAGAACCTTTTCATATGCAAACACATGCTCATTGATCTTTAATCATTCTTTTCCTCCTTTTTGGTGCTCTCTCTTTCCTTTTATGAACTTTTCAACTATAGGGAGAAAGCACTATCCATTTTTCTTTTCTTTTTCACATTTGAGCAACTATTTCTTTTCATAGGTGTTCTCTAGAAGCTTTTATATATACAAGACTCTTTTTCGGGCTTACCACACTTGTCCTTCATTCTAATGACTATTTCCTATCAAAGATCACCAACCATTCCTAAGCTACAATTACATTCTTAGTCTAATGGAAGAGAGGACGTGTCGATCACCTTCTCTAGGGATTTTGCAAATGAAAGCACACAAGAGACCTCACTCAATCAAAATCAATGCATGGTTTGAAAGAAAATGGTTAGGGTGAAGGTGGGGAAACCATCTTAAAGATGAGGATGGCCATTCGAGTTAGCAAGGGTGGTAAAATAGGTATAAGATAACTCGAATGTGTCTATGGAAACCCATGAACAAGCATTTTAACTCCCTAAGCAAGAAATTAGATTCAAGTTATGTCCAGTAATAAAGAGAGTTGTAATGAAAATCATGCAAAGCTCACAATGATCGAGATTTTCGAAAGAGGAAAGGGTCCAATGATGGATTTTCCGGCTTTTCAAGATTGAAATCATGCATCAAGTAACTATGAACAAGGGCTTCGATCTCAATCCAAAATTTTAACTTCAACAAGACAAATATCCCCAATGCATTTCATATGTAAATGCGAACCTATATGCTTTTAGACTCAATCTTAAAGGCAATATGTAAATGCAAAGCTACATGTTTCTTTTTGTATTTTTCAAAATTTTCAATTTTTTTTTGCTTTTTCTATGTACATAGATGAATGCATGAGACTCAAGTATGCACAAAGAAAAATAAGATCACAAAACACAAGATTAGAGACGGGTCTCTCCCCCAAACTTACTTCACATCGTCTCGGTGTGAAATAAAATCCAAAAAAGAGACCAAAACACACAAAAGATAAAGCTAGAAAAAGAAAACTACATACAAAGGACTTGGAGTGGTACCTCTAGTGATGAAAGAAGCTTGAGGAATCCATGGGAGATAGTGAGACGAATCCATGTATCACCCGGATCATACTCGTCATAGAACCATCCCCTAAACTCTTTCATCCTAATCTCCTCAAAGAGTATCTTCCTCGGTTCATCAATGCTCACTTCATAGGTGGAGGTTATACCAAGATGCTTGTAGGCTATGTATTCAACAACCAAAACACCTTCAAAAGGATCTTCAAATATTTTTCCAACCACGCATACTCTTTCTCCATTGCTCTTGGTTGAATGACTCATGATTGACACGGATTCAACTTGTTCTTCATATCTTATCACAAGATTCTCATCAACCATGCATTCAAGAAGCAATTCAAATTCTTTGATAACCTCTTCGGCTTCGTGGAGGAATTCATCCTTGATTGGAGCATTCTCCCTCAAAACTTCTCCAATATCAATGGGAAACACATCTTTTATATTGGTTTCAAGAGGAGGAATGCATTCTTCTTCTTTGTCCTTGATCCATTGTGTAAGTTCGGTGTTGATGGACTCCACACACATTGTTTCAACAGCACTTGAACCTTGAGTCCTAGCACCCATCTTGGTGTCAATCATGCGAAGGCTCTCATTAAACTTCTCTTGCTCTTCCAAAATCAACTTCAACAAGTTGCAATTCTCTTCTTCAATAGAGATTTGGGAAGAATAGATTGTTCCATAGTCATTCTCCATGTCCAAAGATTGAAATCTCTCACCATATTCACATTGGTTCTCTTGAGCATAGTTTTGATCTGGTTGATAATCTCTTGAGGTGGATGGTTCATAAGCTCCTTGATAGCTTGTGGGATGCCAAGCTATCCCTCGCTCTTGCTCTTCCAACATGAGCTTCAACATAGATATCATGTAGGAAGACATTTTCCTTCTCCCTTGTGATTGTACCTTGCAAGAAGATCAAACACTTGAAAGAAAGTTAGTAACCAAACAAACTAAAATGAAGAAAAAATAATACTTAGTCTCAAAACAAGACCAAATCTTAATGGCTAATTGCTTAATTTCCCCGGCAACGGCGCCAATTTGATAAATTGGTTTTTGCTAAACCGAGGCTATCAAATAACCCTTAGTACATTGTAGTACTTCGGGATCGAATCCACGAGGAAATTAGCCTTAACACACTAAGAATGCAAGTCTAATCTTAATCTAAGCAAGCAATATTTTGGGTTTTTGTAAATTGAAATTGAAATGTAAAACAAGGAGAAAATAGCTAAAACTGTTTGAAATCGAATAAAGAAAAGCGATGAGTTTCAGGAATGGCAATGATTTCGATGAGATGATAAACATTTGATGATGCAAGAACACATGATGAACAATGTCTTAGGCTAAAGGATCACTTAGCTAGACTAATCCACTTCCATGGTATTAGCCTCTACACTAATCAATGAATCATCATCAACTTCCATTGGCAATTCAAATGACTAGTGAGCAATAGTAACAAGTTCTAATCCAACCACTATTCACTCTAATCAACTATTTCCATAGGCTAGGCATGAAAAGCTCATTTAAGTTTCATTCAAGCATTTTAACAAACACCTTGTGGGCATGAAAATACAAAAGATCTAGATCAACAATTCCTTGCCTAATCTAGCATTACTAGCAACCTAAATGAAAGACTACATAAGATCTAGTCCTATACATCATCATTAATCCATCAAATCATCTCAATCACCAAATCCTAAACTCATCTAAAAGACTACTCATTCATTTCCATGAAAACACAAAGCAATAGACTTGATCTTTGCATAAACATGATCATAAGATGAATAGTTAGAGGATTTAAGAAGAGAAATAGTTTTGATACTTTGAATTTGAAGGATTAACACAAGAGTTTTCTTCCTAAACCTCAAAGAGGCTAGAGAGAATCTCTCTAAAAACAAAGCATCCCCTCTCCCTAATTAGGTTTAGAGTATCTATAGGGAGAGCTCTTAAACTGGTTCAACACATAACCAACATTGAATCAAATCTGGTTTAAAACAAAAATAGAGTACTCAGGTCCGGTTCACCGGGTGCTCCAAGCCGCTGGTTCATCTCGCTGGAACGTCACGGGCACACGATCCCGCTGGTTTTGGCCGCTGGCTGGTCTCGGGCACACAATCCCGCTGCTTCATCTCGCCAGGATGCCAGGAGGTTTTGTCGAAGCTTCAGCGGGCACGTGATCTCGTGGAAGCATCCCGCTGGACTGTACCGGTCTTCACTAAATTTGCTATATCTCCCTAACCGCTTACTCAAATCACTCAAGACCACCTCCATTGGAAAGCTAACTCAATTTTCTATAACTTTTATTAAAGACTCTAGATCTGAATCTCAATGGAAGGCCTTCATCTGAGTCGATCTTTGAGACACTTTAGAATGGTTCTTCATCATCATTTCTCTTATTTGAATCCAAATGACCTCTCTTGTTGCATAACTCATTCCAAAACCTAAAAAACAATAAAAACATGCAAATATATGCTCCTAAACTCTAATTATGCAATGAAAACATAAGAATCTATATGAGAAATGTCATCTAAAATGGTGTAAAATAGAGGCATATCATATAGCGACACCACGAGTTCCGGCGTCACGGTAACGCCAGTTTCTCTGGCTCTTACCAGGAGACCGATCATCTGCCGGATAAAACCCGGACCCATCTGCGGGAAAGCGAGCTCTAGTTGAGCAAGTGTGTCAAGAATCTCTCGCGGGATAGGGAACATAAGCCCGCAGTCCTCAAATAAAGTGGTGTAAGAGCAGCAAAGCCCCGCCGGAACTCGCTCCGGAGAATGTGGTGCGCATGCCTCGATGAGCTCGACGTCGTCTGGAATACCCGCGCGACGCCTGAATTCCGCGAAGTCCTCCGAGCGGATCCGCGAGGGCCGGTAGGGACCGAATAACTCCTCGGCCATGATACGGCGTTTTTTTTTTTTTTAAAGAAAGGGGGTTTCTTTCTTTCTCTCTGTCTCGGAGTTGAGGGAATAAAACAATGCCAAAAACGATAAGATAACAAAAGAAGAAGATGAGCGAAAGCTTTACCTTTTTTTGAAGAGTCTGCTGCAGTTAATGACCTCGAGTTGGAAAACGTGGGGGTTTATAGCCCATAATTATCACTACTTCGGGGATCCCGCACATCTCTCCTGCTTTCGATCTAAGCCGCTCATCAACCTGTTAGTTGCGACACGTGTGCAGCATGAGAGGATCGCAATCCCACGCAAAATCTGAACCGTCCCGATACGTGCATCTGGTTGAGATTCGGCGTCATCTCGAAGAGTCGAATCTGTGTTCACGAGATTTAATTGTTCCATCAAATCTGAACCGGATCCTCGGAACCCAAAATTGACCCGAAGTTGAATTAAACTCTCTCGAGTTCGCGCCCATCACTCAAGAGAGTGGGGGGCTATTGTTGGACCTGGGCTTCGCCCCCTTGGGCCTAGCTTCGGCCCGTCTCACCTAAGTCATTAAAAGGCCTGTTTAGAACAAAGCCTTTTAGCCAAGATCAGATCGGGAGGACGCAGACGGCAGGTCAGCAAATAATGAGTCAAAGGAGATCGAGCTGTTAGAGTAAAATCGGGAGGCTGTTCCCAGAATCATGGAGAGCACAATATCAGGAGGAGGTTGGAGCAGAGAATTCATATAAGGGAGGCGAAGTCGAACGCGAGGGAGGATCTGATTCATCCGGAATTCACTTAGAACTATAGACTTATTACTGCGACCTCTCGCCGAGAGCTCCCACTTTGTATTTCTCATTCAATCTCCTCTTGTAAACTCCGATTAAATCTCAATAAAATCCCTTTTGATTCATTCAGCTATTAAGAATACTTTGTCTCTTAGAGAATCTAGCCCTTAATTCTTTTCCTTAATCAAAACTTCATATTGCGAGTTTTAGCGCTCACAGTCAACTCAGTCCAGTCAGGGAAGAATTCTGATCCCATCTCCACCTTTCCTCCGCCTTCGTTGGCTTCCATTAGATTGAAAGTTTCGAAGGAGTTTAGACTTTGACGTTTTCTCAGCCGACAATTATTTCACGTTGATCACTAACTAATTTTTTTTTTTTTTAATTCATTAAAAAAAGCGCAAAAGGCTGGAATGGGCCATGAACCTTACAAAGATTTACTCGGTTACAAAAAAGAGATTACTCGGTTACAAAAAAAGAGATAGACCCATTAGAAAGCAAAGATGAGATCTGAATTGCACGGTCGACGGCGCCGGAGAACCCCAATCACCATGACCGGCGGTTACAAGGACCATTGCTTTGCGTTTTCGAAGGCGAGATATCAGACTCTATGACCGGAGCAACCGAATCCGCTCACAAAGCCTCTCTCACCTCCAAACCAGACCCGCAACAACCTTTCCACAAAACGAGTGTGATCTGCATGAGATTTCTGAAAGCCTAAGGACATTAATGTGGAACTAAAATTTACAAACAACTGCCTAGAAGCGTGTTTCAAACCATATAAAGATTTCTGTAACTTACAGACTGCATTTGGAGGTAGAGTTTCTCCTTCTTTAAGCATGTAACCAGGTGGTAAATGCATATAGATCTCTTCTACAAGATCACCATTTAAGAATGCATTGAGATATCCAACTGATGCAAAATCCATTTCTTTGCAGCTGTTACAGCCAACGAAGTCTTGATTGTGGTCATTTTTGCCACATGAGAGAATGTATCCACAAAATCAACACCCTCTTGTTGTGTATAACCTTTGGCCACTAATATTGCTTTGTAATGCTCCAAACTGCCATCTGCATTGAGTTTAACTTTGTAAACCCATCGACACCCTATAGCCTTTTTATCTGTTGGTAAAGAGAATACTTCCCATGTTTTTTTTACCTTTTAACCAATCAGTCGACTTCTTACCCTGAGAAAAAGAACTTGATCCTACATATTTTTTCACAGAACAAACATAAGCTCTATAAGGTGTGGACAGATTATCATAACTCATATACTTTCACAATAGATATTCAACACTTGTAGTTGCCATATTACAGTAGTAATCTTCCAAATATGGAGGTGCTTTAGATTTCCTTTTACCATCAACATCATTATTCGAGGCTGAAATCATAGGATCTGCAGTCACATAATCATCATTTTTATTCACAACTGCAGGAAAGGAACTCAAAGATTGAGAATCTCTCACAACTATAGGAATAACATCATTAGAATTATCATTAGAAACATAAACTATGATATCATCAACTTCCTCAAAATAATCTGGTGGAGAAATTAGAAACACCTTTATCAAAAGGAAATATTGTTTCATGGAAAACCACAGTTCTTGAAATATGAACTTTGTTTGTCTCCAAATCCAAAAGCTTATAGCCTTTGTAACATGTTGGGTAGCCGAGGAAAATACATTCCTTTGCTCTTGGCTGAAACTTGTGTCTGCTCTTGGAAGATGTAACATAAACTTCCAATAAAACGAAAGCCGTTATAATTGGTTTCTTAAAAGTCAATATTTCCTAAGGAGACTTATCTTCGAGAAGAGCAGTAGGCCACCTATTTATCAAGAAAATAGTAGTCAACACTCAATATTCCATAGGCATCTTTGCTTGAAACATTAGAGACCTTGCCAAATTCAATATGTGTTAATGTTTACGTTCAAACACTGAGTTCTGTTCTGGAGTCGTCGTGAACAATCATGTTATGTACACCATCTTGTACACGAAAAATATCTCGTACACCGAAATATCCGTACACTATCTTGTATACTAACGTATTGCTATATCATATTGTACATTGTTATATCTGGTGCATTGTTTTGTCCACTTGTTAGTTGATATGTGGTAAACTAGTATGTTTCAAATTTTAAAAATATAAGAAAATTAAAATTTTAGTATTTGTAAAATAAAATTAAGGAAAAAAAAATGTATCCAAAAAATATATATATTTTATAAAAATTATATAATGAAATTAAGTTAAAAATATCTAAGGAAAAGAAGAAAAAGAAGAAAAAAAAATTAATTAAATTTAACTCTCTCACTCTTTTCTTCCTTCACATGTAATACCAACTGGTACAACTTCCTCTAAACTACCCCTATAAATAATTTGGGCTAAAGAGAGAGATTGCTATTAGAGAGAAAGTTGTATTAGAATATAGGTGGGATCATACTCTTTTTCTAATAATAAATAGTTTTGGCCTATATTCCTAATAATTTTTTAAAATTTACCTATTCCACCAATTATTTGTAAAAGAACTAGACAAACAAACGAAATCCTATTAATATTATTCGAGAAGAAGTACAGTTTAGAACTTAATGTCGTAAGGAAACTACAAGAAATGATATATGACTAAATAAATATATTTTCCAAATGATTTTGTAAATTTATGTTTATATAGAATCAAAACTTTATTTATCAATATTAACTAATTTGTAATCTATAAAATAAAAACAAAAGTTAGTACAGAATTTATCACTCACCAAAAAAAAAAAAAGTTAGTAGAGAATTTAAACAATTTTTCTCTTCAGATATATATATAGGAAATCAGTTGTTATAAATTAAATTAAATATTTAGGAAATAATAATATAATATGTCAAAATATTTATATGTAATTGTATTAATAATCATATATATAAAAGATGAATGTCACTCTCCCACAGCTTGCCACATCATTACTTTAGAGAATGACACCTGTCCTAATTTTTTTTTTTTTTTTTTTTTTAAGAAAAACTTAATATCTGTCGTTCTAAACAACTGAAAATCTAAACTTAACTCTTAGGCCATGAATGGTTGTAGATTTTGAAATGGTTTTTAGTTTTAGTTTTTCATAAAATCTACTTTATAGCCAATCATGATTATGAGAAAAGTGGTTTTCCATAAAAATAGGGAATCCAGATTTTGATAGTTTTTGTCAATTTCAAAGAAAATCCAAAATTTATGTTTGAGTAGTTTTTCACTTTTTAACGTGACTTGACTTATTTATTTGTATTTTTAATTTTTAATTTTATTTTCTTATACAAATCTAAAAACCATAATCCAGAATCCAAAAACTAAAAACCAAAATCTATAATCCAAAAACCAATTAAAAACTTGCAAACATTCATGACCTTACCCTTCCTAACCGGAAATTCTTTCTCTCTCTTCTCTCACTTTTATCTTTCAGAGGGAGAAAATTTCTCACTTTTCATCTATGAGAGACCTTTGTTTTTCTTTTGTTTGTTTCTAGTTACCGATCATCGATCGGTTTTCAATCTCTGGCTTTATGCCGGTAATAATTTCCGGATCTTTCCGGATTTCACTCCGGCTCCATGTCGGTTTTTTTGTTCTCTTTGCAGAACTGGTTTTCTTCTGTGAGTAGAAGACACCAAGATCTTATGGCCGTGAAGAAATTTCGTCATCTTCTTTTTTTGCTCTAATCATTTTCAGGCATGGTGTAATGTTACCTTCACTTCTCCATTGAAGGGCCTTATTTAAGGTTGTGAGGTGAAGTGTCCAAGCTTTGTGATGACTAGAGATGGATTCATTATGAAGGTGAAGAGAAATCAGATCGATTGTCATCAGATCTGTTCTGTTTAGAGTTAATAGCAAGTGATTATGCAGTAAGGAAGCGAGATTTCTCTGTCTCTCCAAATCATTGGCCGACGGCGGTGATTCAGAGTTGGTCTGAGTGGTTAGTGCGATCAACGGCGGCGTGACAGAAGCTTCCCGTCATCAACCCTTGAGATGCCGCGTGTCTCACACGTGTATCTCTCTCTGTTGTTTTGGACTACATTGGGCCTTGTTGGTCTTAATATTTTCGTAATGGGTTGTCACTGTTTATCACTTGTATGTATCAGGCCTTTAATGGGTCAATTTCCTTAATGAAATGAAACGTTGCCGACAAAAAAAAAAAAAAACTCTTCCCCTTCTTCTGCCTGATTCTCCTACTCCCTTTCATCTTCTCGACGAAGAATTACTTGACCCCCTTCCACCTCTCACTCTCATCTTATCTCTTGCTATCTATTTATTCATCCGCCATCAAAATTAGGTATAAGAAAAAAAAAACAAATTTAGGTGTTTATAAAAATCGTTCACCTCCAGTCATGATCTTCTTGATCCAAGTAATTCCGATACACATCCATTTTGCGGTTCTTACATATCTCTCTTAGGAATCTAGCTAGAGGAAATCGATTGGCATCGCCTATATATTGGATTTCGAATTTGAACGCCGTACACATCTTCAAATTCTCCATCCTATGAGTTGCCTCATGTATAATACTGTTCACTCAAACTCGATATTGTATAGTGAACAGATATATTCGCAGATCAACTAAGTGATAAGTCCGTTAGTTATTTAGAAGGTTGATTAAGGTATAATGAACTCATATATGTTATTGTGAATGTGTATAAGTGTACTCAGAAAATCTAAGTTGAAGAGTATCTGCTACATTCACAATCTCTCTGTTTCTTCTTTATTCGCTTGAGTTATGATGGTATCAGTTAATAAATCCGAGGTGGAAGGTTTTGGTTCATATATAAACTTCTTCTGATGGTGCTTTGTTACAGCTCATCGGTTTTTGTTGAAGGTGATATTGAGACTGGAGTGTATAATGATAGCATCAACAGTGAAGTGAAGAGTATCGCTGAGATATGCTTTCGCCGTGATGGTATGTATGTTCATATTGTTGATCCGGATAATTCTTTGGTTGCTGTGTTATGATTATTTGGGTTCTTGTAGGGAAGATTCGGCTGATCAAATATGGGGAAAGCATTAGCAAAATCTCTTTCGATGAGCTAAGTAAGTTATCATTTTTTACTCAGCTAATATTTTTAAAATCAAAAAGAGATAGTTGCTTTTGTTGTTTAATCTTTGTTCCTCATCTGGCAGAAGAAGGATTGATTTAGTCGGAGCAAGAATATTCCATTATTTTTCTGAGTAACATCAATAAAACAGTTTGTTTTTTTAGTTCTCTCCATTTTTGGGACTTTGTGAGCACTGACTTCAAACTTTCATGAGATGCTTATGCCATAACAGAAATTCATCATAGTGTTTGTAGATAATCTTATAGGTTCTGATGCTACCCTTGTAGAGAGACAACTTCCTTGAGTTTGGAGGATCTGTACAAAGTAGTGACTAAGAAAATGAAGATCTTTGGGGACGTCCTCGATTCAATTGGGTCAGCTTTTTTTATACATTTATACTTGCTTTAACTTTCTAGCCTTGTTCTTTCAGCTGCACTACCATGTTAGTGTAATAGTATTCTCTGTGACCATGTTTCAGATTTTGAAATCTAAAGATTGGGAACTGGACAGTTTATATGAAGATGTAATGCTGGAAGTTAGTCATTACCCAAATAGATTCATTAGAATTGGCTTTTTCTACCTGATCTTATCAGTAATGCAAATTAAAATTCAAAAAATGGTAGCAACAAATAAAATGCATCCCTCTACATGTTAACATATAAAACTTACGGCAAACCTTAATCAGCTTATGCTCTCTCTCTATGCAGAATTTGTCAGAGCGTTTGAATTTGTTCTCTCCTGAAAAGCTTGATCACAATTAAGCTTATGTGGGTTTTCTCTTGAGTTAAAAAAAAAAAGAACACATGATTGGTTGTTATTTTTTTTTTCTTTTGATGCCCATTGATTCGCAAATAAATCTAAGGCTAATTCAATTTTATAACATTTACTATCTTTGGTTTCTTAGAACGCCATAAGAAGGTAATAGAAAGTATTTGTTTCTTGTGCAGCTTTGTGGTTCAATCTTAAAAACATTGTGACAAATAGGTTGTGAGCTATTCAGTGTCTCATGGTTCTGTAGTTTGATAAGGAGTCAAAGTGGGGAGAGCGGGATGAAGAGGATTATATTACTAATCTTAGTGCCGGTAAATTCTATCACATTCTATGTAGAAATGGTCAGATTCTATATCAAGTCCTTTGTTTTTAAGATTAACAAAAAAAGTTTCTTTAACGTCCAAGTTCTTAACAATATTGCTGAAGTGAGGAATATAGGACAATTGAGCTAGGTGAGACAGTGTTCAAGGATATTCTCATAGAGTTGAACAATTGTTCTACACCAATTATGCTATCGATAAACAGTAGCCATTTGTTCCTAATATTTTCACAACTCATTTTGATATATTATCTAATATAATGTTTGTTTTTGGTTGAAACAGGGACCTTACTACTGTGATGTGGGAGCAGACAAGGTCATTGGTCGTGACATTGTGGATGCACACTTCAACACATGTATTAGCATCTCTGGTGTCAATGGAGAAGTCATGCATGGCCAGTGGGAGTTCCATGTTGGTCATGTTGAGGTTAAAAGTTATGGTGATGAAGTCTACTGCCAATACAAAGCTTTCAATTTGCTAATATCATCTTCTCCTGAGAGATCTCTGGTGTAATTGTTAACATCGGCCCAAAACCAGCCACCATTAGTTTTTTACTAATCTCTAACACTTCATTTTCAATTACACAAGTTAAGTTTTGTCGTTATATTTTTGAATGGATGATTTGTTTTAAGTATATATGTAAGAGGTTTACCAATTAAGTTTTAAAACAACAAAACAAATGCAAGTTTGTTTCGTCTTATTGATAATTGGATTGTAAATAAAAAAACATCATCCTTTAAACCCATAATGTTGAGTTCCATTCATATTCATCTTGCTTCAAGATGTTGTTTAATAAAGGCCAACATCATATACACTTCATCTTTGAGTTCGTTGCTCTTGTCAGCATTCACAAAGACACGAACTTGGCCTCTAACTTCAATCCAACTACATCCTGTAATACGCTTTAAACCCATTTCCTTCATTTTCCTCCGTATATCCGATACATTCTGCCACTTTTCCGCAGCAGAGTAAGCATTCGATAGCATAACGTATGACGAAACATCTCTAGGATCCTTCTCCAAGATCTTAGACGCCGCTAATTTAGCCAGATTCTTGTTTGAATGAATCTGACATCCTCCAAGCAATGCCTTCCAAAACCCGATTCCCGGGTCAAGAGGCAAACTTTTGATAAGCTCTTCTGCTTCTTTGAAATGACCTGACCTAGAAAGCATATCCACCATACAAGCATAATGCTCAGGTTGTAGCAGGTTTGGATCATCATAATCGTTCGCAGCTTTGTTAAAATACAAGTACCCTTCACGGACAAGGCCTGCGTGGTTACACGCAAATAATAGTCCAAGAAGTGTCACATTGTTTGGTTTCAGGTTAGTTTCTTTGACCATTTTCTGAAACATGGCTATAGCTTCTTCTCCTCTTCCGTTATGCGCGTAACTCCACACCACAGAGTTCCAAGATACAATGTTCCGTTGTTGTTCCTCGAGCTTGTTGAAAGCCAGAAGACTATCTTCCATGTTTCCACATTTTGAGTAAAAACTAATCAGAGAATTCCCAATAAAGACATTATTAAATTTCTGACCCAAGAACTTGATCGCGCAGGCGTGGATACTTCTACCACCACCATGAGAAGCAATATTGGATATAGCTGATATAGTACAAGGGAAGGTTGATTCATTAGGTGTCACCAAACCTTCCCTTAACATATCCACAAAAGTATTCACAGCTTCTTCGTTCCGCCCCGTTTGGCTAAACCCTCCAATCACCGCGTTCCAAGTAACAACACTTCTCTCTGGCATTGCTCTGAACAACGAAAGCGCTTCCTCATATTCATGTTTCTTAAGATACCCACTTATCAAATTGGTAATAGAAACCACATTTGGTTCTCTAGTATCATCAAAACTTCTTCGAGCATCTAGCAGTGTACTCAGCTTCACATAACAGTTCAAAACCGCACTGCCAACAAACACATTCGACGCGAGTCCTATCTTTATCGCAAAACCATGTAGCTGCTTGCCCAATTTGACATCTCTAAAAGATGTAGCGGAACCAATGGCTGTGCCAAAGGTGTACTCATTTGGCCTTATGCCCAAATACAACAACCTTTTGAAAGCATGGCTTGCTTCTACATGTCTGTTTTGCTTCACAAAGCGACCAATCACAGCTGTAGCAGAAACAACATTCAAGTAAGGAATTTCGTCGAACACCTGATGTGCATTACAGATCAGATCCGAATCAAAAGATTTAACCGACTTGGAGAAAAAATCATGTGATTTCGTAACAAGGGCATTTGCAAAACAGTGAGATTTTCTTAAAAGGATTCGCCTTTGAGATAAAACCATATGAAGCTATCAACTATCCTCGTCGTGAACCCAGGAATTGAGAGAGAACAGAAACAAGCTAACGAAAATTGAACGCAATATTCACTCAATACTCATAAAATTACGATTTTTTGTGGATTGATGGAGTTCATACTTTATAGAATACAGCTCAAACAAGTAAACGAAGTAGCCATTAAGCATAAAACCATTTCAACCCAGTCTTGGTTTAGTTTGGGTTTTCTGATACCAATCTCTTGCAATTTAGGGGTGGACATTAATTTAAGGTTTTGTTTTGGGGGGAGTCTGATTGGCTTTGGTCCGGTTAGTTTAGTTTTAATAAACTCTCAAATTAAAATGATACCGTTTGGTTTGTCTCTGGTTTAATATAGTTTGATTTGGCTTTCCATTTGGTTTAAGTTCTATTCGATCTTTGTTTATTTTGGGTTGGGTTTGGTTATGTAAAAACAAATTCATGTGTGTTTTCACTTTTTCAAACTATTGTCATGAATAATAAAAAAAAAAAAAACAGAATTACAAAGTATAAATACCATATTATTTGAGCACGTCCACAATCAATTATTTAAAATTTAACTTCGAATTTCATTTACACCATAAGTATTCTCATGTTGTTTTAACTTAAAAGAATCCTGTTGTTGGAACTATTTTATGACAAATGTAATTAACTTTCTTTTTTGTTTTTACAGCTGTAACCAACCAATTTATGATAATTTTTTTGTAATATGTGGTCGTCAAATTAATCGGAAAATCAATGAATTAGATTCCTTATAATAAACACTACAACTTAGTATATTCATTTGTCAAAATTGGATTAAGTTTTGAATGAGAAATAAAGGATTAAACTAGATTGTTTGGATAGCGTAAAACTTTGACTTAAAGTCAAATTGTATACTTTAGAATTTAGAAGAGAAACCAAAACACACATGATTTGGATTTTTGAAATTTGATAATAAGTAATGGGCATACAACCCATTGTCAGATTAATTGTTCCAATCTGGTAGGAGCGACGTCAGATTGCTCCATACTCAGTAATGGGCATACAACCCATTGTCAGATTTAGATTGGAGCAATAAGTATGAGGCATAATTCTTAGTATGCGGCAATAAGTAGAGAATTATGCTTCATACTTATTGCTTCAATCTAAACGTCAGATTCTCCTCATTGTCATTATCTTCTCTAACACATAATCATCAGATCATTTTTCTCTCAAAGAAAAAAAAAAGAACCAGCAAGTCTCCCACCTTCTCATTCTCTCTTCTAAACGTAAGTCTGGAGAGTATAGCGTAGATTTTTTAGTTCATAGATTCCCTCATTTGAGTTTAGCAAATACGATCTCCCCGTGGTTGTATTCAGAGAATCTAAATCCTGAAAAACCATCACACTACGGGTGATTTATAAGCCAAATAATTATCAGGTTCAGAAATCAGTATTTTACTATCCATTTTGATACCTTTTGGTAGAAGATAAGGTAGTTTGGTATTCATTTACGTAACTATAGGTTTGAAGATTCGCTGGAGCAAAACAAAGGTTTTAAGAGTGGAAATAGAGCAAAAAAATGACATACGAAGAGAAGTCAAGGCTTTAGGACCGATCATTACATACTTGTGACCGATCGGCGGCGACACACATCAAGAACCGATTTGTGTAACAGATCGGTAGCTGACTTCGGACTTTCTATTTTTTATAACTTTTAGGGTTTTCTCTTTATGTATAAATATAGGAGGTACGTCTTCAGTAATTCTCAGACAAAAAAAAAGCTCTTTTAAGAGACGAAAAACAAAAGCTCTAGATTAGAAATGTCTCAACCTTTGTATATATTTTTATTTCTTTTATTTATATTTATAATTAAGTTCTTTTTTCTATTTATGCAAAAAGAGTTTTCATGTTTATTCATGTACGGGTTTTTATGAGACTGTGTTCGTTGTTCTTCTTCATATTGTCTCTTAATGCCTTGGTAGATATTAGATAGTTGACCCATGTGCTATTGTCGTTAGTCTATCGTCGGACACGGAAGGGTAGTCAATAGGCGGAACCTATGTGATGAGCAAAAGTAAAAGGTTGACAATAGAAGTTGGTATTGAATATGAAAACATAAATTAAATATTCACTCTTGCGAGCATATTAAATTTGATCTGTATTGCATGCATAATTCTTATTCGAAACACGTAAGTGATTAATTGTTAATTTATGCATATATTAGGTTACTACATCACGGAAGTGAGATAACCTAGAATTAGGAAATCTAAGTTCTAGACGGTTCTTTATGCATCTTATATTTATCGTGACATTCATATGCATGGATCTCTTACTTTTATTAGTATTTACTTAGATATCCGAGTTTCACTGTAAAAGTACTATTGTGATGCACCTTAAAATTTTGAGATAACTTGAAGGGACTATTGGTCAAGGACTTTTCTATGCTGCAGATGATAACTTTTTCAATCTCTAAATAGTTTTGTCCGTCTTATTTGCCGAGGCAATGTATTATATTTTGCCGAATGCCGAAAAAAAAAAACTCATATTTAGCCCAAAATAAAAAATATCTAAAAAGGTATCAATATGATGCCGTGTATGCTAGCCTCTAATGGGTTGTAACTGGACTTCAATTTAACTTAAGGTTGTAATTGCAGATCTATTCTACATGCTCTTTTAATGGGCTTTATAATGAAAAGTTTGGCTGACCAAAAAAAAAAAAAAAGAGATGCCGTGTCCCACTGTCCCATAAAAGTAACCACCATTTTCAGAATCGATAAATCTGAGAAAATTAGCTTTGATTTTCAATACAAACCCACCTCTATAGATTCCGTGAATTGAATTCGTAGGCGCAGATACGAATCTCTGATTCGAATAATATGGCAGTAGAAGCAGATGGAATCAGATTAGAGCAAAGACATGGCAAAGCTAGAGTTAGAGTTGGAAGAGTTTGGCGTAACGATCATAACGGATCTCATCACTTTGTTGAATGGAATGTTAGTATAAGTCTTTTATCTCACTGTCTCTCTTCTTACCATCTCGATGATAACTCTGATATTGTCGCGACTGATACTATGAAGAACACTGTAAGTCAATTATTCATTTGACTGATTTATTTATTTCTGTACTCTGTATTTTAGCTTTTAATTAACTAATTTAAGAAATTGTATCATGATTTGATGTTTTTTATTACGTGATCTTCTTTTATGACCCATTTCAGTTGCTTGTGATCTTTGTCTGGCTGGATCAGTCTTGGAATTGTAGATCATAGATTCATTGTAATGTACTTGTTTATCAAAAATACTTGATCATAGATCATTGATTCATTGTAATGAACTTGATCATAGATCATAGTCTTGGTCTTGGATTGTTGTTGATCATAGTTCCATTAAAATAAACTTGTTCATAGATCATAGTCTTACTTCTGATCTTTCTCTGTGGGGCTTAGTCCTGGAATTGCAGATCATAGCATCATTGTAATGAACGTTTGACCAATGAATCTTTCTCTGTCTGGCTTAGTCTTGGAGTTCGTCATAGAATCATTATAATTAGTCTTTGTCTTGGATTGTGAATCATAGATTTATTGTAATGAACAATGAATCTTTTGTATTGGATTGTAAATCATGGTCTTAGTCTTGGATTGTGTAAATCATGGTCTTGGAGTTGTAGATCATAGATTCATTGTAATGAACAGTGAATCTATTCTGGTGGGTTAAAAACTAAATCGACGTCCACTAGTGATTATGATTTGTTTCAGAAACTTTGTTCTCATTCATGGTTATATCTACTTATTTCTTGAATCAGCTTTTGGTTGATTAAAATCTATATATCTAATGTTTGACAAATCTAGAATGTTTGGAATGAAGGTTTATGTGAAAGCCAAGGAATGTGGAAATCGACTCTCAGTGGAGGAATTCGCAATACTTATTGGGAGACACTTTTGCTCATTTTACCCACAAGTATGCTCTATCACCATAATTTTAGTACTCAACTGAGTTATTCACTTTGCTTATTACTCTAAGAGTTGTACCATTTCTTTCTGCTTCTTGAATAACGTAGTTTATGTTTTTTTAGTTTGCTGTGGTTGATGTCTTTCTTCGTTCTTTTTCCAGGTTTATACCGCTATTGTGAATATTATTGAGAAGCCGTGGGAGCGCGTATCCATTGATGGAAAACCACATTTACATGGTCGGTTTTCCTGACTTCTTTTTTTTTTCTGGAACGAATTTCACTATAGTTTGATGATTTTCTTATTCTCAACAATCCTTTGTTGAAGGTTTCAAGCTTGGATCAGAGAAACATACTGTGGAGGCAACAGTACAAAAGTCTGGTGCACTATACTTAACTTCTGGTATTGTGGGATTAGCTCTACTGAAGACAACTCAGGTATACAACATCTATGTTCTGCAGATATATGTTGTTAAAATAGGTACTGAATTTTCTATATTATCACCGTCGAGTTAAATGTGTTTTGCGGTATTTTGACCATTTTCAATTTTTCTCTTTTCTAGCTAGGATGCATTCGTTTCTTAGAGATTTTAGTGGTTTGCAAACGAAATAAGTCAATACTGAAGTTCTGGATCATATATGTGTAGAACTCTTTTGGTGTTTTTTCTTTATTGATGTTCTTCTCATTAACATCTTAGCCATACTTTTTTTAATCTATATAATTTTTGCCGGTCAACTCTATGAGAAAAGGTAACACAATGTAGAATATTATATGGGCAATTCTCAAAAATAGCACAAAATGAAGTTTTTGTGACATTTTTAGCTTATATTTTCATTTAAGACACAATTAGCATTTTTATTAAAGGGCCTCATATTTTTAAGGTTTAGGATTTAGGGTTTAGGGTTTTCTAAACCCTAAACCCTAAGCCCTAAACCCTAAATTGTACCCCTTACCCCTAAAAACTATACCCTAAATTCTAATATAGTCAACCCAAATCCAAAAAAATAAATTATGAACTTCATAAAATGCTATTTTTGTACTAAATAAAAATGTGAGCTATTTGTGGAACAAAAACTTGTTTTGGTGCTATTTGAGGGAATTTCTCAATATTATATGTGTTATGGTTTATCTATAGGGTTTAGAGATAGAAGTTTACTCCTCTAACATAGAAACTCGAACACAATAAATTAATGATATGAAAAATGAGTGAAAATCAAAATTTAGTGTTATTATTGTCAATCTACTTTGTAAAGATACAAGCAAATTTCGCGCTTACTGGAATATTTGACCCTGATGGATGTTAAAAGTCACGAAAGCCGCTTTTATGTAAATTAACAGTCAGGATTTGAGAGGTTTGTCAGAGACAAATACACTATTCTTCCTGATACTCGAGAGAGAATGCTCGCCACAGAGGTGAATGCATCTTGGAGGTAAGAGTTAAAAAGTAATGCTACATCTTTCTTATTTATGGGTTGATTCATGAAAATGAAATAGACTGTTCATGGTGACACAGGTACTCGTATGAGTCAATTGCAAGCATTCCAACTAAAGAACTCTACTTTAGCGAGAAGTTCATGGACATAAAGAAAGTTCTGATGGAGACTTTCTTTGGTCCTCCAGAAACTGGTGTGTATAGCCCTTCTGTTCAACGCACTCTCTATCTCATGGGAAGTGCCATACTAAGAAGGTATTATCAAATCTGTCTATCTTCAATCCTCTTTGGTGTGATTATATTATTCTTATCATGATCCGGTTCTTGTTAACATGATCAGATTCGCTGATGTATCATCGATTCACTTGAAAATGCCAAATATTCACTTTCTTCCTGTAAATCTTTCAACCAAGGAAAACCCTTCAATGGTGAAGGTATGAATCTTTTTACGATGTTGCCGGTTATGATGAAACGGTAATAAAATTAAGAAAATCAGAAAACCCATCATCATAAAAGAATATGGATTGTTTCTAAGAACTTGCTTTTGCAGTTTAAAGATGATGTGTACCTACCAACCGATGAACCTCATGGCTCAATAGAAGCAACCGTAAGTCGCATAACTTCGAAACTATAAGGTTTTGGACAATGCGAGGACAGTTTAAAGACTGATTCACAGGTTCTGCAACTTTTGGCTTTTGCCTTGTTTATGAAATAAAGGCCACTCTTCATGAGGTGGTATGTGTTGTGATTATGGTTTTCACATTTTTAATAACAGAGAAGTTTCTCTTCGGGTTCGTGTCTGCATTTATATGTTATAATATGATGTTACTGTTTCTACTGTTTATGGATTTTGAACTTAGAAGTGCGCACCAGAATGGAGTTGGAATTTTTTTTTTTTTTTTTTTTTCACAAAGGTAGGATTTTATTAAACTTTAACCTAATCTTACAAGGGCTAACAAAAGCCCACACTTTAGATTTACATAGTTATAAAGGCCCAAAAAGACTCATCAGACTACCGACTTGTGCAGAAGAAAATTTATCTGAACTTTCACTCCATGGTCATGTGTCGATAACAGGATACAACATAACACGTGTCCGATGAGTAATCCAAAGTTTTCCGGCAACAACCTTCGCTGTTGAGCACCGATTCCGGTGAGAAATCGAGAAATCATCGCAGACGCCTATACTGAACAAACTAAAAGCTTTTATATGAGCCAACGTCTCGAAAGCCCCTAAATCAAAAGGACAATTCTGAAAACATCACCTTCTAAAAAGAATTTTTTTTTGAATTAATATTATGTGAAAAAATGGAAAAAATTAAATATTTACATAGAGAATCTGAGTTTTATCTGTCCACCCAAAAAAAATAAGATCTAACCCGGAGACCCAACTTTATCATTCAAATCGCGATTGAATATCTAATTTTTCAAATTCAAATCAAAATAAAAGAAATACTCTTTCGTGAAACTAGGGATAAATAGAGTATAACTACTCTTGATTTTCTACTCGGTTGTTTGAAAACTCAAAATGGTGTGCACGAAGATAGTTAAGATAAGATGGAGAAACAAGAAGAGAAAGATTGCTCGAAAGAAAAGAGTTACTCAAGATGGAGAGAGGGAGCAATCTCCGGTTTGAAACGATGAAGTAGTCGAAAAGAGTGAAGAAGGAAAAAATGACCGATCTCCGGTTCAAAATGGTGATGAGGATGAGGAGGATGTCGAACGGAGTGAAGAAGAAGAAGATAAGGACGAGGGAAGTACAAGCCAAACCGTGAGCGATTCCATCGACTCAACGGTAAGTAGTTAGATTCAACGGCGAGCAAGAGTTTGACTCGGGTAGAAGTCGAAGTTGCATGCACTCTACTGCATGTTTCACCGCCAGTTGCCCCCTTGTGTTAACTCCAGTTCCGTCGCCTCAGATCCTTGTAAAGGTGCTGGTGACCTCATTCCGCCACCGACGCCTAACTGCAGTTACAGAGCTAGGTCAAACTCAGTTGCTGCTGTGGAAGATGGGTTTAAAAGGGGCCTGGCCGATCAACTTTAAAAAATGGAAGTGTGCTAGCCTAATAAAAGTTAGGGCCTTAAAGCCCAATATGCTATTCAGAGTTTCGGCATGTCCTACATTATTGTCTTTGCTTCTGCAACTCCCAGCGACCATCGTGATCTCTCCTTGCTTCTGCCACCTCTGCCTTACCTCTATGGTGCTTATTCTTTCATCAACTTTGAAGATTGATTTTGTAGGTGATTCTGCTCAATCTAATCTTCTATATCTTGCAAGCATCATGTTACAAATTGCATCTCGGACAGGATTTAATTATTTGACTCGACCAAGTCTTGTGCATCCGGATGTAATATTCCCACAAATTCTATTTTCCTCCTGCCGTGGACAAGAGAGATCGTCCTATGCATCCTCCTTTTCAAAGGAGAGAACTTCTTCCATTAAGGGAATAATTGTTTGCTCAATTTCCTCCATTAAGGAGAGATCATGATCAGTTTCTTCCTCTTCTCTTGAGGAGAGAATCGTTTCATCATGTTCCCTCTCGTTGAGAGGTGAGTTGTCTTTGGTTTCAAGGCCGGGAAAATATCACATTGCCTTAACCCGTTTGTTTTCTAGTGTAATGGTTCGCACGGAACCGGTAGAGACAACAGAGAGCATTGAAATGATATGATATTTTTTTCAAAATCATTTGTTAATATGACTAGTCTAAAGTTGGTTGATGAGTTTGAGTTGAACTTAGCTTCTTCCACGGTGTGTTTGTGTTAGAGAACTTCGACACTTCTCCTAATATTTTATCTTCCAAGCTTGCTTTTTGAGTATGTCCCATTATGGGCATCTATCATATTAATTTAGTTATTAATGAAGATCTTGTGGGACAAAAAAAATAAAAAAAAAATAAAAAAAATAAATAAATAGTAATCTTCATTTTTCGGAGTTTTGAAAAATAATATTTGATGTATTGACAGTGATAAATATTTGATGAAAATCTAAGAACCATCGCAAAGTGGTTCTCTTTTGAACAAACCGACCAGGGTAAAGAAAAGTTTGACGACCGAAAAGGGGTTCATATTTTTCCGGGCAAACAAACAAAACTATGCACGTACTCACTTAAAACTATTAAAAGAGAAGAAATTTGGGAAAGACCAACTCCAAGAAGCAATGATATTCAAATTCACCAAATAACTAAAAACAAAAAATTGCCACGAATTGTTAAAAAAAGAACAATACTGTTTTTAAGGAAGAGCTAATATGAAAAAAGAAAAGAAAAAAGGTAAAATTGATTAAGCCTTGGCAGGGGCACGATTGTAATGCTTCTGCTTCTCCTGGGTAGTTTGGAATCTACCATGCCCACCTTTTGAGGAAGTGTCGATGAACTTGAGATTTATCTGCTCCATGGCAAGACGAGAGGTCTGCGTAAGCAGCGACGAACGCAGAGTCACAACTCTCTTCTTTGGACCCATGCAGCATCCCTTAATCATCAAGTAGTCATCCTTCACTATACCATAGTGTCCGAATCCTCCCATTGGCGTCACATCCTTCTCGGTCCTATCAAATCCAACAACATTATCATCAGTAAACATAAACCATACAAGCCAAACAGAACCAAAGAAGGTAAATTCTACTGACCTGTCGTATTCAGTCATGGCTGAATGAGTCTCTTGACCAACTTTGCCCAACCTGTAAATCTTCTTGTTAAGTTCAGTACGGTGATGGTAACCGTTCTGACCAGCTCTAGCTACAGTGTATGACACTCTAGCTGGATGCCAAGCACCGATACAAGCCACCTTACGAAGACCTCTGTGAGTCTTACGTGGAAGTCTTGTCACACCCCAACGAGTAACAACACCTTCGTAACCCTTACCCTTGGTAACACCAATCACATCAATCATTTCATCCTTCTGGAAAACAGCATCAATTGGGATCTGTTTCTCAAAGAAACCGTAAGCAAAGTCGACCTTCTGAGCAATAGTACCACCATTGATCTGAATCTCCATCATATGAGCTTTCTTCTGCTTCAATCCCTTCATCTTCCTGATCTGTAATGGTAAAGGTAACACAGAATTGTCAGCTACAACTAAAACACAGAAGAAGCAAGCGTTAAGACAAGTCCAATGACCTGAGTGTGGGCCAAAACACGGATGACAGTTCCGTATTTCTTCATCTTCTCAAGCTGAGTTTGGATACTCTTCTTACCATCTTCACTTTCATACTGCTTAGCGTAACCAGTGAAAGCCTTCTTCTTTGACTTAGCCCAGTTCTTGTAAAACCTTCTCCTAACTTCCTCACTCAAATGCTGAGCCCAAACTGTGTTCAAAGACCTCAAACCTCTTGGTGTCTTCACATAGGCAACAACTCCAACAACCACCATTGCAGGTGTCTCAATGATAGTCACAGCCTCACAAGTTTCCTTCTTGTGAAGCTCTACAAGACATTCAAATTAAAAATTACAACTTTGCACCGTCACATATTCGTATTAAGATGAATATATAATGTTACTTACTTGATCCAGGCTTCTCGACTTCACGAACAATGTGAGTCATACCAGCTTTGTAACCCATGAAAGCTGTGAACTTGCAAGGCTTGGTTTGATCATCCTTAGGGAAAGCCTTCACTGATAATTCAATTCAATATTTGTTTGTAAGCAAAAAAAAAGATCTCAACTTTATAATAACCCAGATAAGCATTTCAATAAAACTGAATCAAAATTTGTTTTTTTTTTTTTTTTTGCTCGTAAGCAAAAAGATCTCAATTTTATACAAACCCCAAGTAAAATTTTTGAATAAGATTGAATAAAAAATCTTACCTTTTCCTCTGTGACGGTTAGCTCTCTTCCTTGGTAAGAAACCAAGAGAACCATGTCTTGGGTGCTCAAACTTCCTGTGAGACATTGTCTTCTCCTAAATTTACAATAAAAATAAGAAATTAAACTCTAATGGAAGATTTGAGATCAAACTAAGAACAAATCGTAGATCTTTGAAAATGGATATGAAGTGAGAAGAAGAACCTGAAACTCCGACGAGTGCTGCGGCGAAAGGCTGCGAAGAGAAGTGAACTAATGAATAAAAAACCTAATTTCGATTTATTTATAATAACCCTAAATGTTTTTCGACAGTGTTAAATGTGAGCCCATTTTAATAATTGGGCCTTAAAGCCCATATTTGAAACTAGGGCAAATAATTTGTGTGCTTTATTTTTATGCTTCTATATAAACTCGTCTTCTTCTTCCTGCCTCCATCTTCCTACTGAAAAATCCCTCTCTTTTTCTTTTTTTTTTTGCGATTTTTTTGTTCTGATTTAATTTAATTTACGATTTCTTTTTTATGGTGAAGAGATTGATGAAATCAAACTATATCGAAAGCAAGCGTCTATTAGTCGCGATGAGCGTCGATTTTTCCACACGAGATTTCTGACTCTTTTTATAATTTTTTTTTCTTAGGGTACATTTTTTCAGCTTGTGGATGAGATAATACTAGTATTTGGAAAAAAATAATTCAGTGAATAAATTTATTTGGGATTAATTTAAATCTGATTGACCCAACGTTAGCGTTGTAAGTTTGTTTAATGATCTTATAAAAGATACAGAATGTTTCGATGGTAATAATAAGAACTATTGACTAAAATTTTTAAGTTAAAGTATACTGGACAAATCCTATAATCCGTGTTTTCGTTGCCTATGTTTGGTTTTTATTATTGGATGCTTTAGTAAAAAAAATCTAACTTTATTATTGCATTTTCTTTTCATTTCTATTGATTGGAATCAGAAGAAATGGTTGGAACATCGTATTTTTTTTTCACATATATTCAACAATCATACTCAATACGATGGAAATTGTTTGGGGAAATTGGGCATAGAAAATATTTGGATTGGAGAATTCCGTAAAACTTGATAATTTGGAAAATAAGTAGTTTGAGCATTCGGTGTAATAACGAAACTGCCCATACCTGTCTCTACAAAAGTTTATTATGACTTTTTTAACCTCCAACAAAATTATGCTGATTAGTTGGTCAAGAAAAGAGCAAATAAAATTGATTTTTATTGGATGCCAGCTTCAATTAGCAACGAAGTTCTTAGGACAGTTCTGTTCTTTACATATTTGAATACAATTTTGTAAAGATTTGAATAAAATTATAACGGGAAGGTCATTTATATAACCAATTTTCACGTTTTTGCCAATACAAATACATATTTTTAGTGAGCAAAACAAACACAAACATGTAATGCTTCTCGAAAATGGAAAGAAAACGAAAATTTGAGTTTTATGGAGGGATTTGGAGTGGATGGAGTCAGATTAATTTCAGTTGGTTTAATAAGTTGGTCAATTTATTAATTAAACCGGGAGTCGATTAATTTCAGTTAGTTTAATAAACTGGTATTCTTCAGCGTCTAACTCTTCTTCTTCTCATCTCCTTGTTGTCGCCTCCTCTAGAGAAAAGAGAGAGCTCAGTTGTTTTGTGGTTGTTGACATGAGAGGAAGAGAGAAGAAAGAGGCTTTGTTTTGTGGTTCTGTAGCGTGAGAGAAAGAGACGAGAGAGAGGTGGTGCTGTGGTGAATGGTTGGCTTTTAGGCTATAGAGGTAAGGTTTTCTTTAGCTCATCATGGTTTCTTGGTGCTGTTTATGTTGTGTTGTCATTGCTGAAGTGATAATGATGGTTTGTGATGTGATTTTTGCGGTTGTGCTTAGCGTTAAGCCGTTAAGGGAGGAAGAAGTCATTGATGGCCTTTTTTTGTTGTTTCTTAGTCCAAAAATCATCCTTAATATGAGGTGAGTGCGACCATGAGCTTATTTAAGCGATTGAGATTGATTGACTTGTTTTCATGATGTGTAGGCTGATTTTGAGATAGATCCGAATCGAGTTTCATGAGTTAGTTGATTGCTGGTTTGGTATTTTATGGTTGAATATTGTTGATTTGTTGTAATTGTTTGTGTGTATAACTCGTAGATGGGAAGATCGTCCACTAAGTATTTATTAAAATACTTATGCATTTCTTTGTTATGGTACATGAAAAGAAAAGGTGTAGACGTGAAATCATGGCGAAGAGAGGAAGATTATCTAGGACTCGTTTTGAGGTTTTTGGTTGTCGAATCTTATATTTTTAGTTCTCAAGTAGTTGTTGAATTGTGTTGCGACTTATGTTCAAGATTTTTGGAGTTTAAAATTCATGCTTGAAAATGGTTTAATTATTTTTAATAATTTTGGATTCTTTGTGGAGTTATTTGAAAAATATGTGTGGTTAAAATTAAATCATGTTTTAATTGTTGAATTAAATTATGGGCATTTTTTTGTAAATTATTTTGGTAGTTCTTGGTTAATATTTTACTGTGGATTTTATTGGAGTTAAACCCAATTTTTAAACCAATTTTGGATGTAATTCGGATTTAAATGTTTTGAAGGTTTTTAAGAGATTTAATTGAGGTTCAAATAATTTATGAATTATTATTTGGTGAATTAATTGATTTAGTTATATCTGGAGTTTATTGAATTATTTTTTGGAGATTTAACTGATTTAATTAAATCTGAAGTTTTATTGAATTATTATTTGGTGATTTAATTGAAGTAATTAAATATGGTTATTGTTATTAAAATAAAGGGTAATACTCAAAAATAACACAAAATATAGTTTTTGTGATATATTTAGCACACATTCTCATTTAAGACACAAATAACATTTTTCTTAAAGGATAATCCTAACGTTACATTTTTAGGGTTTAGCATTTAGGGTTTAGGGTTTAGACACTAAGTCCTAAACCTTAAATCTTACCCCTACCCCCTAAAAATTAAATCTTAAATACTAATATAGTTAACCCAAACGAAAAAAATTAAATTATGAACTTTATAAAATGTTATTTTTGTCCTAAATAAAAATGTGTGCTAATTGTGCAACAAAAACATCATTTTGTGTTATTTGAGGGAATTTCTCTAATATATATGGGAATATTAATTCTTGTAAAAAAAATTGGGTGCGCTCGTTTCAATTTGGTTACAGAGCGTTTACGGTTCTACGATGGTTTAGGAAATTTAATTGGATTTAGTTTATTATCTTGTTGCTGGGTGCATGTTGACTGAATTATTGGGTGTTGTGATGAGAATAATTATGTGGTATGAATAATTGATTACTTGGTATTTAGTCAATTTAAATTTTTGCATGGAGTCTTACAATCATCCTCTTCGAGCCTTCAGTGATATTCCCCAGTAAGTTGTCCTTACTTTCTATTACATGTTTTGTGTTCTTAGCTTATGTTTGTGGTAGTGTATATGACTAACGGAGGTAGAGGCCGTGGTCATGGTCGGGGTTGGCGTCGCGTGTTGAGAAATGCTTGAGCTCATGTGGCTGATGAGAATGTGACACGGAGTACTATGGTTGAGCATGTCGGGAACTAGCATGCGGATCAGGTGGACCGGAGGGTGTGGCCGGTGTTGGTGCCGGTATTGCTGGAAGTCCAGCGGGTGTTGCGGCAAGTTTTGCTCCGGCATGAGAGGATCATATTACGGATCTTTTGAGTAGGCTGTTGGAGCGGTTACCGGAGAGGGTACCAGCGCAAGCTCCGTATGTACCATCGGTGGTTGAGGTGCATCCTAGAGTTGCGGTTGAAGAGGTGTTCCCATCTTACCTAAAGATGATGGAGTAGTTGCAGAGGATTGGTACGAGATTCTTTCCAGGTGGTGCCAAACCTGAGGACACATATGAGTGGAGGATGCGGATGGAGCGGAGTTTCCATTCAATTAGGTGTCCTGACGGATACCAGATTGATCTTGCAGTTCATTACCTAGAGGATGATGCACATCTCTGGTGGAGAGGTGTTGCAGTTAGGAGGGATCAGGCAGAGATGACATGCGAGGATTTTGAGGCGCAGTTTAACTCCAAGTATTTTTCTCAGGAGGCGTTAGACCGGTTGGAGAGTCATTTTTTGGAGTTGTCTCAGGGGAACTTGACATGATACTGAGAGGCTCTAAGGACTTGGAGCAAGGAGCTTGGATCATACGTGGAGCAAAGGACAAGCCTGGATCTAATAGAGCAAAGAAAGTATCAAATGGAGACAAGACTCGTACCCAGACTAAGCATTTCGATCATACTATTGGAGTCCTACTATCATTGGCATTGGCTCAAGAGGGTCACCCAGGTCTTATATATACCAAGTTCACATCGTTCATGGTATATGACTCGGGATGGCTAAGCGCATGGTCATATGACCCACTTACACTCTTTTCCTTCACTTCGGTTTTATCCCAATGGGTTTTCTGAGTAAGGTCTTTAATGAGGTTTGTGGTTCATATGAACATCTAATGCCATGGCTTAGTCCGACCTTAGGCCCATCTACACCATTTGGCGTGGCCCAACCTCTTATCCTTTCTATCTTTTATTTTCTGATTTGAATTTGAACTTGTGTGTTTAATTTTCTAGTCGTTGTGCGAGTTTACGAGGTCTGTCTCGTAACTCGTCCCTCTTAACTCTCTACGCTCCTCTCTCTCTTCTCTTCTCCTCTTCGCCTTCTCCTCTTTATAATCTCTAAGACTCTTATGTAATTTTTTATCTATCTTTTTAATCAAAAACCTTCTTCTCTGATAGATCATTGTCTTCTTTTTCGAGTGATTCGAATCAGAAACTTGAGAACAATTCTAGTGATTAGATTGTTCGAACCGGACTTATCAAGAGACCTTCCGCATCCTCTCGTGGCGTCTATCATCCCATTCAACTTCAGATCACTTGCTGCTCAAACCTGGAGCCTTATCATCGTCATCTTAGCTTCCCGGTGTGAGATTGGGGCATGATTCCTCACCAGAATCATATCAAGTGGTATCAGAGCCACATCGAGAAGTTAAATATTGGCTCTAAAATCGTTAAACCAATTAGATCGGAACCGATTTTGAGTCTAGTATTTGTTAAAATTGGTTTGAGAATTTTTGGATGTGTTTTGATAATGTTTCGAGATCATTTTCTGAAAACAGTCGTTGACAGTGTTCATCAGATGCAAATTGAATACCAAGAGTCATTTTCGTGTTTTTAAGCATTATGACCGATTTGATTATCAAAAGGACTCTTTACTGGTTGTATGTTTTGTTTATTTGCAGGAAATGAAGGCTGATCATAGAGAGAAAGTGTCTCACAACCGCGACAAGTCTCTAATTGAAGCGATAGCAACAAGGTTCGATCAAATGATGAATGAGAAGTTCAAATCATTTCAACCAAAGCTTGTACCAGATCCTAGCAGAGATAGTGAGGCACGACCAAGAAGAGAATTGTTTATATCCAGGAGAGCTTTGAGTATTCACTCAAAAATAGAAGAGCAAGAGCAAAGAGAAAATCTGTTTCAATCACGATGTCATGTTCTAGGGAAAGTTTTCAGCCTCGTTATCGATGGAGGTAGCTGTTATTAGAGTTTAACGTTGCGGAAGCGTGTAAACTGAAAGCGTACCTTTCGACGGTATGTATCAGAAGATACAACTAGGATGTAATCTGGAATTGGAAGAAGTCAGGGAAGATATCACAAGCGGATATCAACCACTTATCACCGATCAAGTGCCTCTCCGAGTCGTTCTCTCTGTTTTCCTAACGTCTCTGTTTTGTTTTTGTTTCTGTCTTTCTCTTGAATTCTTATGAACTCAGAACTGTGACTTTTCTTTGTCTGCAATGTCTGTTATATATACAGCACATGAGATGTGTCCAAGAGACACATAGAACAAGTGTTATGTTCAAGAGACACGAAGAACAAAAGACGCATCTGTTCGTTAAATCAGATGCATAACTGTCAATTAATAAAACTGACTTGGTATTATGCCTTAATCATGGGCGTAACCAATTCTAAACCAACATCTCCCACTCGCACATGATAGTGGGAAAAAGACTAGAACGATGTTAGTCGTAGGAAAACAATCTTGAAGGTCATGACCCGGAAATCATACGGCAAATGAACCGTGTGACCCCTTTCGAGCATACCTGCATTTTGGGAGCTAAAATGTATACTTGTTAGAGATACACATTTGCTACGACCCTAAGATGAAAAATTCATGTCATTATGTATCTCTGTTCCCCAAACCCATTTGTCTTTTATATCGGTCTTAATATATCTTATCCCTTAAGCATATATTAGACTTTCTCATACATCATGTGTTCACTATATTCTAACTCCAATGAAGTGATATAGTGGCTGGCCAGCAAACACATATGCTAACATATAAACAAATGATTTTCCTTTCCGTTCTCATGTCCATAAGTTCTGAATTTACTGCTTTCTTAACATATCTCATAAGGCTAATTATTTTATCACCGTCGAAGAACATGTTAAAGTAGCATACATAAACACATCCCTTTAAGTACATAGTGGAAAGTTCAAGGGTAACTTTAAACCACAAATTGGTTTTATAGGAACTCACATTGCGAGAGAGTGGGAAAGATTGATCACTCGCTTCCTATATGGTCCTTTAGCACATGTGGTATGACTCACATGTCATAGTGATTATCTTGCTCATATAGATGTGTCGATTTAATAAATCAAACATCACTATGTGGATCAAAGTACTACTCTTTAGCTTTCTAGCGTTTAAGTTACGTACTTATCCAGCTTTATCAAGTGTTCATGATTCTGGGTTTATCATGATCGGCATTCCAATTTAATACCTCATCTTAACTTCCTTTTTAAGGCGACAAATATAAGAAATACATGGAATTCTCCCACTGATTTCAAGCTTATAATGTCTCATCTCATACTTTCACCAAGAAATATGTGGCGATTGTTCATGTGAGTGAACCAATCTCAGACTTGATAACTCCTTTTAATATTAATATGTAAGTATATAAGGTAAAAGAAACAAATGTATAACATGCTTTAAATACTGTAAGGTATGTGTAAAACATAAATACAATGTCAAATAGCAAAGATTACTGATACATCTCTTATATCCTGCGCAAACCTAGAGCTCGAACATGAGCATTAAAAATGTCTCTAGGAATAGGCTTAGTGAAAGGATCAGCTACCATTTTATGCGTAGAGATGTACTTTAGTATCACTTCCTTCTTTGCTACAATGTCTCTTACGAAACTATGCTTGATCTCAATGTGCTTGGTCCTTCCATGATACTTTGGATCTTTCATATAAGCAATGCAAGCTTGGTTGTCACAATGAATCATAACATGGTGTGAAGGATTTGGTGTGATGTTAAGGCTTTTCAGAAAACTCCTTAACCATACAGCCTCTTGAACCGATGCTGAACAAGCCATAAACTCAGCCTCCATGGTAGACAAGGCTGTACAACTTTGTTTCTTACTGCTCCAAGTAATGGCACCATCACTTAGCAAGAAAGCATATCCTGAAGTTGATCTACGCTCATCAAGGTCGCCAGCCCAATCGGCATCTGAGTAACCCGTCAAATGTAAATTACTTCCTTGATAACACAAAGAATAATCCATCGTTCCTTTCAAGTATCTTAGGATCCTTTTAACCGCCATCCAGTGTTTCTTTCCGGGATTTGACTGGTAACGACTTACCAAGCCAACAGCATAACAAATATCCGGTCGAGTACACATCATTGCGTACATCAAACTGCCCACAGCACTTGCGTATTGGACCTTTTCCATCTCTTTTTTCTCATCTGGGGTCTTAGGACACATACTAAGGCTTAGGCCTTCACCTTTTGCAATTGGAGTGTCAATGGGATTACATGTGTGCATTTTAAACCTTTCAAGGATTTTACGAATGTATGACTCTTGTGAAAGAGCTAATAATTTCCTTGATCGATCCCGGCGTATCTTAACACCAAGCACGTAATCGGCTTCTCCCACGTCCTTCATCTCAAAATTAGATGATAACCATTTTTTAATGGTGGTAAGGAACTCCATATCGTTTCCGGCCAAAAGAATATCATCGACATATAGAGATAAAATAACAAAAGATTGTCCAGTACTCTTGACATAGACACAGTGATCTTCGTTAATCATCATAAAATCATAAGATGTTATAACTTGATGAAAACGAAAATACCACTGCCTAGAAGATTGTTTTAGGCCATATATCGAACGTTTAAGCTTGCAAACTTTGTTCTCCTGTCCTTTTACAATGAAACCAACTGGTTGTTCCATGTAAATTTCTTCTTCTAGTTCGCCGTTAAGAAACGCAGTCTTAACGTCCATCTGATGTAGTTCTAAATCCAGTCCCGCAACAATGGATAGAATAAGCCGAATAGAGGCAAACCTCACCACAGGTGAAAAAGTTTCCTCATAGTCTATGCCTTCTTGTTGGGTGTATCCTTTCGCCACCAAGCGTGCCTTATATATGTCTATGGATCCATTCGCCTTATATTTGATCTTAAAGACCCATTTATTTCCGATCGCTCGTCGGTCTGGCGGAAGATCAACCAAGTCCCACACATGGTTTACTTTCATAGATTCTAGTTCTTCTCCTATTGCACCGTTCCATTCGTCTGAGTTTGGGCAAGAGAGAGCCTCATGAACAGATCTAGGCTCGAAGTCATCATGCAATGCCACCATGAAAGCTTCCCCTTCGATCTCATAACGACGTCGAGGGATCTTTCCACGGCTACTTCTACGCATTTCAAACTCCTGCGATTTCATCATAGAAGAATTATCAACCAATGTATTTCTCCCACTAAGTTGAGGCAGTCCATTTAAACTTGCATCAACTTCCATAGGTTGGATAATAGGAGAAGTATCCTCTGGGTCAATTACTTCTCTAAGATGAAATTCTTTATCAATCTCTCCCTTCTTAGGAAAATCATTTTCCAAAAAAGTAACATCTCGTGATTCGATCTCTGTTACACTTCCATCCGTTTGTTCACCAATTAGCACATATCCTTTAGAGTGCTCAGAGTATCTTATAAAGATACATTTCTTTCCTCTAGGGCCTAACTTCCCATGAGGGTGAGAAATATCGCGAACAAACGCTGCTGATCCCCACGGCCTTAAATGAGTAAGAACAGGTTTTCTTCCTGTCCATAATTCATAAGGGGTTGAAGTAACAGATTTGGAGGGCACGAGATTAAGAACATAGGCAGCAGTAAGCAATGCATCTCCCCAGTACGAAACAGGAAGATTAGCTTGTGCCATCATTGATCTAACCATCTCAAGGAGCGTTCGATTCCTTCTTTCCGATACACCATTTTGTTGTGGTGTATACGGGGTAGTTAACTGTCTAACAATACCCTTTTCATCACACAGTTCTTTAAACTGTTCAGATAGATATTCACCACCTCGATCCGTTCTTAGGCATTTAATAGTCTTATCCAATTGATTTTCGACCAAAGTAACATAACGTCTAAAACACTCTAGTGCTTCTGACTTATGTGAAATTAAGTATACATGCCCGAATCTTGTGTAATCATCTGTAAAAGTGATAAAATACGAAGCTCCATGTCTCGCCCTCACATTCATCGGACCACATATGTCTGAATGAATTAATTGCAATGGATATTCGGCTCTGGTTGCCTTTCCAAATGGTTTTCTTATTGCTTTTCCAGCAAGACATGATTCACATGTATTAAGATCGATTTGGGCTAGTGAGCCTAAAAAACCTTCTTTAGCCAATCTCTTCATTCGATCAACTCCTATGTGACCAAGTCTTGCATGCCACACATCTGTTTCAATATTAGTAGAACTTGTGACAAATGAATAACAATCATTATAATTATTATCACTAGATGTAGTTGTATTACAATCGAGTACAATAAAACCATCAAATGTGTAACCAGAACCATAGAACATAGTTTCTAAAAAAATGTGTAAACCCTTATCATAGAAGTTCAAACGAAACCCTAATTTAAGCAAAGCTAAAACGGAGACGAGGTCCCGACGAATTTCAGGAGCATACAAGACGTCATGTAGGATAAGAGTTTTGCCGCCACGCATATGTAGTTGACAAGTGCCAATACCTATCACTGCGACTTTAGTATTATTTCCTACATACAACCATCTTGCACCTTTGGGGATGCGCCGGTACTCCGTAAATGCCTCTCGACTTCTAGCTACGTGGTCTGTGGCTCCTGAGTCTACAATCCACAAAGGACTAGCTTCAGCAAGCATTACACAACTAGAAACATAAGCATATTTACGAGGAGTATTTAAAGATAATACCTTCTTTGCCTCAGTGCATTCACGAGCAAAATGACCCATTGCATCACAATTGTAGCATTTCATTTTGGTTTTATCCTTTCTCCCTCCTTTCTTGCCACGCTTGGCAAATTTCTTTTGCTTTTTAGGATTAGGTTGTTCGGAAGCCTTATTACCGAAGTTACCTCTCTTGCGTTTCATGCCAGAGCTTGAACTCGCATAGTTGGCTTCATTGAAAGGTCTAGCAGCCTCTAAGCGCTCGTCCTCTAACTCAAGATGACGTGAAATGTCTTCGAAAGTCTTGACATTGTCATTGTGAGTCATTTGAATTTTCATATGATCCCAACTTTCCGGTAATGAGCGGAGAACTGCTTGTACTTGCTGTTCGTCAGATATGATCTGTCCAGCAGTTTTAAGCTCTCTAATCATGTTTGACATGACCCTAAGATGCTGCCTCATAGCATGATTTGGGCGCTTCTTGTAGTCATTAAACTTTTGATTAAGTCTCCTAACCTTTGTTGCCGATGTTGCACCAAATTTCTCCTTTAAGGCATCCCAAATACTTTTCGCAGTTTCGTACTCCTCAAACTCACACATGAGATCATCTTGCATACAACTCAGCAATGTAATACGAGTGATGCTATTCTTTCTTTTCCAAGCATTATATGCATCTTGATCTCTTATGTGTTGAGCCGTAGTACCCTGCTCAGGTTCTTCCATGAGTTGGAAAAGAGTCTCTTTCACCTCTTGCTCTTCAAGGACATACTGGACTTTGCGATACCAAATATCGTAATTGTCACCCTCCAGTTTTTCTCCTCTGTTAAGCTCAGCAATAATGTTCTTACAAGCAGAAGATATCCCTGCTTTAAAATATTTTTAAAGCCATTAGTTCCTTTGCATATTTCAAATATACAACACATAATTTTACAATGAACACAAATTAATTTAGAATAAATTTGATTCATAACACAAGATCGAGAGATCACTATGTTCCCAATCATCACTCATGTTATAATCTGATTATAATAAATTAATTTGTTTCATTTAAAATTTTAAGTTCTGAACATAATCAAAACTCCCACTTTCTCATTGTATAAAAAAAATGAATCAACAAATGAAACATTATTTTATACATGATCACCATAAATCATTGTTTTTTTTTTTTACGGTGATGTAGTCAAAATAACATCAATAATAAATAAATAAGAATATTGATTCCAACTACTTCAAACCATGTTCTCTAAGTATCGAATATATCTACTTAAAGCAACATTAACATGCCGATATCGTTTCTATTCTAAAAAATTGCATGATGACTAAATTATATTCTATCGTGATTGCTCAAACAAATACAAGACAACGACATGTAACCCAGATTCCTTCATGAACACTAACAACTTATAGAATTCCAGGAACTATTCCAATGCTCTGATACCATTATTAGAGTTTAACGTTGCGGAAGCGTGTAAACTGAAAGCGTACCTTTCGACGGTATGTATCAGAAGATACAACTAGGATGTAATCTGGAATTGGAAGAAGTCAGGGAAGATATCACAAGCGGATATCAACCACTTATCACCGATCAAGTGCCTCTCCGAGTCGTTCTCTCTGTTTTCCTAACGTCTCTGTTTTGTTTTTGTTTCTGTCTTTCTCTTGAATTCTTATGAACTCAGAACTGTGACTTTTCTTTGTCTGCAATGTCTATTATATATACAGCACATGGGATGTGTCCAAGAGACACATAGAACAAGTGTTATGTTCAAGAGACACGAAGAACAAAAGACGCATCTGTTCGTTAAATCAGATGCATAACTGTCAATTAATAAAACTGACTTGGTATTATGCCTTAATCATGGGCGTAACCAATTCTAAACCAACAGCTGTACTATGTGGCTAGTGAGTATATGGTTGAGAAGCTCAGTTTAAAGGTCATGGATTGTTGAACCTCAAAATCCCCACTAGGAGTTTCTTGGCAACAAAGTAACTTGGGTTCAGAGACAAGAAGCTTTAGTTCAATGATGATAAGAAGGGTTAGGATTTATGCCGATGTCGAATAGGGATTTAGGGTTTATGTTGATGGGATAGCTGCACCTTGTGAAGGTTGCCTACGAACCCATGAAAAGGGATCAAGCCATTTGTAGTTCATGTTAAATAATGAGTGTTTATGCGAATTAGGGTTCTAGAGTCTTCTAGATCGCTCTCTGAATGGATTATTCGATATGATTGTATTGTCTGAGATGTCTGAGATGTTCGAGATGTTTCGTGAAGAGGAGATCAACTCTCTATTTATAAGGATTTGAGGAGGTTTAGAGCTTCATTTTCCTTGTTGAATTAGGATTGCGTTTTCGTCGAAGGTTTCCTTTTCGAGTTCAATTTCCTTTTCTGAATAGATTTCCTTTTCTGAGTTGATTAAGTCGGTTAAGTCTCCATGAGCCAATTTGATTGGGCTTTAAGAGAAGTCGGTCTTGACTTGGGTCAGGTTATGGTAAGGGTGCTAAACGCGGTACCAACAGTTAGCCCCCCTAATTCGTTCAAATGAGAACTTGGTCGAGTTTGGCGAATTTAGAAGTAGATGACCTGATGTAAATCGAGAACGACTTGTATTCTTATGATGTGAGACTTGAACTTGATGACGAAAAGATGAGAGCTTCAGCGTAGGAATTTGATACGATGATGAACTCGACTTTAGATAACCAATGCGAGGCGGAGCTCGACTTTTGAAAACCAATGCGAGGCAGAGCTGGACTTTAAGATAACCAGTGCGAGGCGGAGCTCGACTTTAGAAAACAATTGCAAGGCTGAGCTCGACTTTAGAAAACAAATGTGAGGCAGAGCTCGACTTTAGAAAACCAATGCCAGGCAGAGCTCGACTTTAGAAAACTAAACTGGTCACATTAGACTAGGTGCGATCTGCAGCTCGACTTACCCCATCTAACGTAATAATGTTAAGAGGTGAGATATTATTCGATGTCGAAGAGACAAGCGCGATAAGCCGTTTTGATGACTTGTGAGTTAAGTAGTCTTGACGATCTTTTGATTTCTCTTCTATTTGCAAGTGCAGAGCTTATCTTTGTTGAATAATGTAACGATAGATGTGTAGCTTAACTTATTGACGTATTTGTTCTTCTGATTGCAAGCGTAGAGCTCGAATTATTGAATGATTTGTTTGCAAGCGTTTGAGCTCGGTTTATTAAATGACTTGTAATTGCAAACGTTTGAGCTCGACTTTCTTGATGATGCGAGACTGAGCTCGACTTAGTCTTGAGGCGAGACTGAGCTCGACTTAGTCTTGAGGCGAAACTAGGTTTGACTTAAAGTGCATAGTTGAGATCGGCTTACAATGCGAAGCTAGGTCGGCTTATAGTGCGAGTGAAGGTCGACTTATGATGCAAAGCTAGGTGGCATAAAATGCATAATCGAGATCGGCTTATGAAGCGAAACTAGGTCGGCTTATACTGCGAAGACGAGATCGGCTTATGATGAGAAACTAGGTCGGTTTATTTAGCGATCATATTCTGCATTTGGTAAACATGATCTAGTGCAGAACGTCTTCTGCCTTACCCATATCAGATTTCCCTTGGTGGCGAATTCGAAACTTGGCTGGTGGCAAGTTGATTCGGCTTACTTTGTTCCAAGTGTTTTGGTTAGAAGGTGCGGGACTGGCCCCGACTTTAGGTTTTTAGATGAAACTTTAGAAGAAGTCGAATTTCTTTCTAAGAGGTCGACTTATACTTTTACCTAGAAAATGTCCAAGTCAGGCCCTGATTTTGCGAGATGCGCTCGACTTATGTTGTCTCAGCCGACTTGGAGCGGTAATACGGGACTGGGCCCGCCTTTTAGGTTACAAATGAGAGTTGCGACCTCGACTTATACTTCCCCATTATAGATGTCAAATGTCTGGCCCCGATTATGCGGTTGTCGACTTATTTATCTAGGGCGACTTGATTGTTTTGCGGGACTGGGCCCGACTTTGTTTGGATAATGTTTTGAGAGGATCGAATACCTGGCCAGGGCATCGAACGTCATAAAAATAGACGACCTGAAAGGGGTGACAATCTGAAAGGATGGCAGAGGCATTACTTCTTCATGAAAATAGACAACATGACCTCCTCCTTTCCTGTTAACTTTTTCTACAGGTGATGGGTCGCCGGATATGGTAGTTTTCAGTTCGTCTTAGCTGCTATGGTTTTTGTGTATTTCTAACCATCTTGTTTTTTATGTGCAGCTATTCACGATACATTCCGGGTTCAACCTAAAGATTTCTTCGAGAAGGTCGGCGCAATCAAGAAGTTAGGTCTTCAGAAGTGGCCAGAGATTCATCAATCAAGGATCACCTCTGCCCGAACAAAGCTTTTATCCGGTATATGACCGACCCTTCATTTTATTATTTATTGTGCGAAGTCTTTTTGTCGATCTGATTTTTGTTTGCTTTCTTTGTTTTTAGGCAAGTGGAAAGTGTCTCCAGATCGTGTCGATCCTATTACTGAAGAAGAAGAAACAATGGCTCCACTCGACCTGGATGATGGTCCTAGCTTTGTTGGCGAGCTGAAGAAAAAGAAAGCTATCAAAGATAAACAGATCGCCTCAGCTTCGGCGAAAGGAGCTGATAAGAAAGAACTGGTCACGTCAAAGGGCAAAAACGTTGCCTCTGTAGTGACAAAGTCGACCAGCAGGGACACGTCTAGCGTGTCAAAGGACAAAATCGGAGAAAAGCAGGCGGCCTCTTCCCATTCGAAAGACAAAGGGACTGGGAAGGGCGATCAATCAAAAGGAGATTATGCTAAGGCGATAAAAATGACGTCTTCTACCGCTCCCGTTACCGGCCCCGAAGGGGTCAGCATAATCGACCTGATCCAGGAGAAGGTCGACTATGCATTGAATCCGAACAAGAGACCGGCTTCTAACGTTCCTAAGGATGCTCTTCCTCCACCGAAGAAGTCCAGGAGCGCAATTGTTTTCAGCGGTCTCGGCGAGATTCATTCGAATCCTTGCACTTGTGCTGATCTCTTCCGTGCTATGGGAGGCTCTTCTCAGCCCTTGCCGCCTCCCGGAAGCATGGAGAATGATGAGCATTAGCAGGAATGGTGTCAGCTCATAGTGAAGGTAGTATACTCTTCCCCTTTGACATATTTTTTTTTTACTTGTCGATTATTTTTTTGATGTGGCGTTCTGATATATTTTTGTTGTTGTGTCATAGACGGGCCGAGTGATGAATAGATTCTACGAGAAGTTGAACTTCAAAACTTCTCGGGCTGAAGAGGTGATTCTGAATGCCAAGGAAATGGATGACCACCTTAGAAAACTTCAGCTTTCTTACAACCAGGAGCGCGAGCGGGTCAAAGAGTTGGAGGTCGAGCTGGACCAAACCAAAACCGACCGTAATGATTTCATGGTAAGGTTTACCAGGATGGAGACAGAGAATGAGTCTCTCAAAGTCGAGCTCGAAGCTCCAAAGAAAGAAAAAACTGAAGCCGCAGAAAGAATGAAAGAGGAGTGTGATCAGCTTAGGATATCCAGGGCGGCTTGTGTTTCTAAAGAATGTTGCATCAAAAATGAGATCATTAAGGGTTGTCAAAGTATTTTTCATAAGGTGAAGACATTCCTTGTCGACATGAGGAAAGCTACTGATGCCAAGTCTCTGTAGAGACATGCCAAGGGTACTCGCGAAGCCCTGGAGATGCTCAAGGAAGACGGTGAAGCGATCCCTGATGCAAACATCGCGGAGTTTGCCGATTATGAGAAGCAATATAGAGAAGAAGCTCTGCGAGTGAACGTTATCGAGCTACAAGAGGATGAGTTGGACGTGCAGAGAGTCATTGGCGGGTTGCCACTCGACAAACAAGCCGATGTGTTCCCATATGGCTCAAATGACAGTTTGACCAACGACGAGATTACTTTGAGTATTCCTCCGTCGCAATTTCAAGTACCTGAAGACTCTTCCGCCCAAAAGGCGACTTAATTATCTCTTTCTTTTTATCCTTTTGTTTTTCTTCTCCAGACCGGGTGTGGTCTGTATTTTGACAGTTGTATTAACACTGCCTGGAGGGGTTTTTACTCACACTTTTTATGTGAAGTGTTTATGTCGATCTTAATGCTCCTATTTAGCAATTGTGTTTATCCTCATCGAATCCTTTTTAGACGATCTGAACCAAACGTGTAGACTGCATAAGGTAGAAAACTGAACTGATAGTTGGATTGAGTAGATGAGAGAATGTCCAAGTATTTTAGTCGGACTGAGTTAAATAACTGTAGGAGTAATTCGACTTAGATAAGTTGATGTTTTTCTGAAATAAGAAAAGTGAGAAACTTGTGTAGGCGTGGATCGGCTTACTGTGCGAATCTAGGTCGGCTTATTTAGCGATCATATTCTTCGTTTGGTAAATCCGGTCTAGTGCAGAACGTCTTATGCCTTACCCAGATCAGATATACCTGGTGGCGAACTCGAAACTTGGCTGGTGGCAAGTTAGTTCGGCTTACTACGTTCCAAGTGTTTTGGTAAGAAAGGTGCGGGACTGGCCCCGGCTTCAGGTTTTTTGGATGCAACTTTAGAAGAAGTCGACTTTCTTTCTAAGAGGTCGACTTATACTCTTATCTAGAAAATGTCCAAGTCAGACCCTGATTTTGTCTCAGGCGACTTAGAGAGGTAATGCGGGATTGGACCCGGCTTTTAGGTTACAGATGCGAGTTGCGACCTCGACTTATACTTCCCCCTTTCAGATGTCAAAAGTCTGACCTTGATTGTGCGGTTGTCGACTTATTTGTCTCGGGCGACTTGATTATTTTTAGGACTGGGCCCGACTTTGTCTGGATAATATTTTGAGAGGATCGAATACCTGGCCAGGGCATCGAACGTCATAAACAATCATCGGTCTCAGATAAAGCATTAAGTCGATACGAAGGACTTAGAAGACGATTATTGAGGTAGAATGTAGCGGAAAAATAATCCGACTTTGTACTGATGTTTGTATGATGGAGATCGACTCTTTACCTAGTAAAACGAGATATGACTGTGATGAACAATAGAGAGGCGTAGCTCGATCTTTTATGTGAAAAGATAATTTTTATTAAGTATTATAGCTGCGCCTCGTAAGAGATTGCCTACGTACCCTTTGAAGGGATCAAGCAAAAATCGGGCTGCCTACGTACCCGTTGAGGCGGGATCAAGTCAGACGTAGTTCACTGATCGCCTTGATGCTTTAGATGGGAACGCCTAAGTAATGCCTTAGTAGTAGTAGCGCTTCAAGTTAATCGAATTCCAAGGATGGATGACGAGCTCGCCAGACATCGTCATGAGTTCGTAGACGCCGGGTTTGATGACCCTAGAAATTTGATATGGGCCTTCCCACTTGGCTCCCATTTTGTTCTTGCATTTCTTGGTGTTTGCGTAAACTTTGCATAGGACAAGGTCGCCTTCTTCGAAAAAATGATTTTTCACCTTTCTGTTGTAATATCGAGCTGCTGCTTGCTGATAGTTTTGAATACGAAGCAAGGCTTCGTCGTGCATTTCTTCTATGTCATCCAGACTGTCGAGCAGCATTTCATTGTTGAGGTCGGTATTTTCTGGCAGCTTATATCGACGTATGGTGTAGATGTTTGCTTCGGCCGGGGCAAGTGCTTTGACACCGTGAGCGAGAGAGAACGGGGATCGGTTCGTAGGTCGCCTACGTGTGGTTCGATGAGACCAGAGGACTCCATCTAATTCATCCGCCCATTTGCCCTTCTTTGCTCCTAAATCGTTTCTTAAGGCCATCCATAATTTTTTTGTTAGTTACTTCTGCTTGACCGTTCCCTTGTGGATATCTTGGCGTCGACTTGTTGAGCCAGACTCTCCACTTATAGCAAAATCCTTCTACATTCGATGATGTCAAGTTTGTCCCATTGTCGGTCACAATTTCATATGGTAATCCATGTCGACATATGATGTACTTCCACAGAAAATGGACGATGTCTTCTCCTTCAATCTTTGGGTATGCTGCTGCTTCGACCCTCTGAGTGAAATAATCTGTCAGCACGAGTATAAACTTCTTCCCTCGAGATTTTGGTAAAGGCCCGACTATGTCCATTTCCCATCGCATGAATGGATAGGGTGCGGCGCCAGAAGTCAGCAGTTCGGTTGGTGAGTTGATTATTCGGGCATGCCTTTGACACTTTTCGCAGGTCGCTGCGTACCTTTCACAGTCGGATACCATGGTCGGCCAGTAATGTCCGTGCTTCCGAATTTTTAGTGCCAGAGTTCGTCCTCTAGAATAGTTTCCTCCGGCGCCTTCGTCAGTTTCCGTCATGATTCGTTCTGTTTCTTCGCCATTGATACAAATGAGTAGCAATCCGGAAGCATTCCATCGGTAAACATTGCCATCTATGACCGTGTACCGTGCTGCTCTGGCTTTGAGTCGTCGAGCTTCACATTTATCTTCTGGTTCTTCACCATCCTGAATGTACATCTTAATAGGAAGTCTCCAGTCGGATAATGTTGGTGTATTGGCGGAGTCGACTTCGGGTACCTCGTCTTCAAGGAGATCGACTTCTTCGCGGATGGCGCAGACGCCGCGAGGTAGTTCGATACTTGGCTCGTCGAGAGAGTCGATTGGGATGGTTCTCTTGTAAGAGTTCGGATTGGTGGCAAAAGCGGCTAATGCATCAGCTGATTTATTCTCTGATCGGATTGGTGATAGTATTTATCCATTCGCTCGTCCTTGGTCTTATAATCACCGCTGTATTGACTTGTCACGAGTTGAGAGTCGCAATGAGCCTTGATATGTTGGACTCCGACTGCCTTGGCCAAGCGCAGACCGGCTATAAGTGCTTCATACTCGGCTTCGTTGTTTATCGACTGAAAGTTGAGACCCAGTGCTTGTTCGAGTACTTCACCGGTAGGCGACCTGAGCAGAATTCAAACCCAGATCCGTTTTGTGTAGCTGAGCCATCCGTGTGTAATTACCATATATGTTCGAGTTCGCTGTTTTCAATGACATCAAGCGGGAGCTCGACTACGAAGTCCGCCAATACCTGTGACTTATGTGACTTGCATGGTTGATACTTGATATCATATTCGCTGAGTTCGATTGCCCCCTTTGTTAGTCGTCCTGATTGAGTCGGTTAATGCAAAACAGTGCGGATGTTGATGTCAGATAAGACGATGATAGGATGACTCTGGAAGTATGGTCAAAGTTTCCGTGCTGATACAATGATCGCGAATCCAATTTTTTTTTTTATGCTGAATATCATGTTTCTGCGGCTTCGAGTGCCTTGCTGACATAAAATATAGGTATTTGTTCCCCTCTTTCGTCTTTAATGAGTACGCCGCTGACCGCCGAGTCAGAGATGGCGATGTAAAGATAGAGAGTTTCCCCGTGGTCCGGCTTAGCTAACACTGGCGGTGTTGACAAATACGCTTTCAGCTCTGTAAAGGCGGCCTCGCACTTGTCATCCCAGTCGAATGTTTTCTTGCTGCGCAAGAGTTGGTAGAAAGGTAGGCACCTATCAGTCGATCTGGCGATGAAACGGTTTAGTGGCGCGATCCGCCCGGAGAGGCATTGTACTTCTCGCTTGTTTCGGGGTGATGGTAGCTCAAGTACTGTGGTAAACTGTTTGGGGTTTTCCTCGATTCCCCGTTTGGTGACGATGTATCCCAAGAACTCGCCTGAAGTTACTCCGAAAGTGCATTTAGCCGGGTTGAGCTTCATTCCATACTTGTTTAAAATCTCGAAACAAGTTTTCAAGTGGCTGATATGATCCTCTGCCTTGGCCGATTTAACCAACATGTCATCTATGTATACTTCCATGGTTTTTTCCGAGCTGGGCTGCGAACATCTTGTTAACGAGGCGTTGGTAAGTGGCTCCTGCATTCTTGAGGCCGAAAGGCATGAACTTGTAATAATATGTGCCCCGTTCCGTAATAAATGAAGTCTTTTCGCGATTATCAGGGTGCATTCGGATTTGATTGTAGCCGGAGAAAGCGTCTATGAAGGATAGAAGTTCGCTCCCCGCTGTTGCCTCGACTAGTCGGTCTATATGAGGGAGTGAGAAGCAGTCCTTCGGGCATGCCTTGTTAATATCCGTGAAGTCAACGCAGACTCTCCACTTGCCGTTCTTCTTCTTTACCACTACAGGGTTTTCCAGCCACTCTGGATACTTGACTTCGCAGATCGATCCCGCCTTTAGTAATTTTTCAACCTCGTCGTTGACTACATTGGCACAACCATGTTAAGGTCCCTACGCAATTCTCATATGCTAAGAATCCTAACACAACATCGTGAAGATGACTAATTCCAAAACAACAAGAATTTAACTCAACTAAGTCTCGGAATTTACCAGTGATCAGCATGGAGCTCGGCCCTCCCGCCTCCACAATGGAATACACTCGGGGCGCTGCTGCAATCTGCCCAACTGGCGGTGCCAACGCTACCTCCCTCTCCTGCAGCTTGGAACATTTTGGCTTGATATGCCCCACAGCCTTGCAGTTTTAGCACACTCGAGTATCCCCGCACGTCTCACCCTTCTGAGGAAAATTTGTAACCATGTGGTCCTTGCTCCCGCACCCGAAGCATCCCTGACAGCCCTGGTTGACCTTAGGAGTACCCTCCCACTTACGCTTATGTCCTTGCATCGGCTTGTCGCCCTTAACACAACGTAGGACAGAACTCATTAACAAAACTCGCCCTTAACTCGTTAGCAACCACAAGAATAATTTCAATCTAACAACTTATATGATCATTTTGCTAACCTTTCTTAGACCGGACTGATGTTGAGGCTTCTTTGCCTGAAAGTTCGAGCTGACTACCACAACCTCGTCTTCCAGACCTTCCTCGATCAATGCGGCCTTTTCAACCAATCACAAAAGCATGCCGAATGATCTCACTAGGTAACAGTTCCTCAAGTCGGCCCGAAGACCTCTAAAAAAATATTGCGCATGAGCCTGCTCATACTCTACAGCCCATCCAGCAGACACTCTGAGACGGTTGAACTCTGCCTCATACAGTAGGGTTGTAAGAGAATCTTTGTGGTGATATATTGATGCTAATGCATTTAGATACAAGCATGATATAAGCATAATAATACTATCTTGTATATGGTAAGTTGGTAACTAAGGACACACTTGCCTGGAAAAAAGTCTTTTGTCATGTCATGTTGCTGCAACCCTTAGAACATGCCCTTCACGGCTCTGACAGTATTAGCAAAGCGCACAACAATGTTACTTGCTGTGTCCTGTGATATTTGCAACTCTAGAGGATCCACTCTAGAAAAGTTATGGAGTTTGTAAATCATGTGGTTGAAAAAGCAAGGGTCTTAAAACAGATTACATATACCAGAAAGCAAAAGATCATGGATTCAATGAGAATTTTAGACTATGACTTGTGAACTGATTACATAGAACAAAAGAAGAGGATAAAATATAAAAACGATTGAATTAAGATGGATTCATCAGTGATTCTACCAGAAATATAAAGAGACAGTTTTAGTTTAAGCCTTAGGAGACTGTGTTTGTGTTTATGAATAAACCAAATTTTACAAACAAAGAAATTCAATTTCACTATCACTATCATATTAACATCACTGATCACAAAACCGGACCGTAAAAGGACAATACAATTTGATAAACATATCAAGCGAGCAACAACAAACGAGCCAAATAATTTTGTATCTTCTCGGCCACCAAATAGCAAATCAGAGACAGAAGAACAAATCCAACACTGTAAACAAAAAGAATTGAAAAATTTAGGGCAGCTGAGGGAACTTACGAAACATTGAGTTGGCGAAAAAGAGTCATAGGATGGCGAGAGACCACAAGATAATGATGAAAATATCGGAGAAGACTGAGAGAAGATTTGTGTTGTAAATCTAACGCAATAACGCAATATTCTTATACGTGTCAAAATCTAATATATTAAAGAACACATGTCGTGATCCTGCTAATTATAATTTTGATTTGTTGAGTTCACGTGAGTATGTATAATCAATTTTTCGTTCAAAAACTTAAAATTGTGTTATAAAATAATTATTAGAGGTTAAATAATATAAAAATCTAAAAAATCTAAAATTCTAAATTTGAAAAGGAAAATTTAATAGAAAATATATAATGAGAGCTTGGTTGCGGTAACATTCCGGATTCTGGTATATGGTGGTGCATGATGAGACACTTAAGATAATTGATTTGGCTTCCTATGTCACCAAAGCGCACTTATCTTATCCGTCAACCATCCTGACAGAAGTCCAGAGTTAATCGTGCTTAGGCTGGAGTAGCACTAGGATGGGTTACTTACGGGGAACCGATTGTCGGTACCGTGTGAGTGAGGCCAAAACACGGGAAAAGATCATGTGGTGATTTGTATGGACAGTAAACAAGTCTTTAGAGCATCTCGAGATAACGAACCAGCCAGCAGACGAGGGTGGAGCCCATAGGCCTAGAGAGGACGTGAGAGCCCACGAGCCTAGAGAGGGCGTGGGGCTCACGAACGATGGCGGTCGGAGTGTTACATGTGGTATCAGAGCTCTAGATTATGTCAAACCGCTTTCGACCCGGGATGCAGTCCTGAGGGCGATGGGTCGTTGCGTTCTATGAGTGGGGGTAATTGTAACATTCTGGTTTTTGGTATATGGTGGTGCATGATGAGAGACTTAAGAGAATTGATTTGGCTATCTATGTCATCAAAGTGCACTTATCTTTTCCGTCAACCATCCTGACAGAACTCCAGAGTTAAGCGTGCTTGCGCTGGAGTAGCACTACGATGGGTGATCTACCGGGAAGTGACTGTCGGTACCGTGTGAGTACGTTCAAAACACGGGAAAATATCATGTGGTGATTTGTAGGGACATTAAAAAAGTCTTTAGAGCATCTCGAGATAACAAACCGGTCGTCGGACGAGGGTGAAACCTATGAGCCTAAAGAGGACGTAAGAGCCCACAGGCCTAGAGATGATGTGGGGCTCACGGGCCTAGAGAGGGTGTGGAAGCCCATGAACGGTGACGGTCAGGGCGTTACAGTTGCACTCACGAGAGTTCAAGACATGTCAAATTTTTAATTAAAGAGAACATGCCATATGTCTTTTAATGAATTAAAATAAAAAAAACTTCTAACGTGGTAAAAAAAAATAGCTTTAAAGTTTATCGGCCATTTTGATGTAATCATACAGAATAAGAAAAACAGACCTAAGATTTTGTCTTCTCTATTTCCTCAGATTTGCTTCCTTACGTTATTAATAATGAGTGGTTTAACAAAACATAAAAAAAAAAAAACACTTGGATCCCATGTATTTAATAATTCATATAGACATTGTTGTGCTCAATAGTATGAGCTCGACCACTAAACACTTGTTTTTTTTTTATGGCACCACGGCCTTCTAGAAGCCGTCACCCTTGGTTCTCCACCTAATTCATCAACAAACAAACAAAAAGACTTAAACCATGCTGGTTTGGCTTAACCTTATAAGCAAAATGCTTAATTCAGTAGAATGATATATATGACCATGTGAAAAGTTGCTGAGGAGGAGAGATAACAAGACACAAGTAGCCAAGAAGATTGAAGCCAACTTCAATTTTTTTTTGTTAGTTTGTTTGCTCTCTTTTTTTCTTTTCTTTTTTTTCTTTTTTGCTTATATGTTGGTATGACTTGTGAAGCTGTGATCCTCTCCAAGTAAGTATTTATATTTGACATATAGACATGTCACATGGCTAGTCCTTACTTATTAGAAGCCAAAAGCAAATTCAATAAAATTGTGACCCTTTATTTTAAAATATACCAATTTTTTTTTCTACTTCTAATAATATTTTCCATTTATTATATTAATGTTTGTAAGAATCCTGCATAAGCCATTACTTAAAATAGGTTTGATAGTACTTTATATATATATATATATATATATAATCTCTGTTCTGAATCTAGTAATTTATTATTAGATTTCAAAATTAATTAATAATATAAATGTGGAAGCAAGTTTAGAAAGATATACAAAAGTAATAATAAAAATTTATTTGGTTAGGATGATGAGAATAAGTAGTGGACTCATGAATTTTTTTTACCGGGGTCAACTACATTAATTACTAAAAATAATATTTATGTTAATACTTTAGTCTTTTATATAAAGTACATATTTAAACAAAAACTTCCCTATACAACTTTTAACTTGCCTTTTAGAAAATTTTTTTATCATTTTTTTTAATTCAAATTAATTTCTTTAATTTGTAAACAAAATTTAATGACATCAAAGAAAACAAGTGAAAAAATGGATGAAACTACACCAAATAGTTAAACTCAGATTATGATGAACGACATGAAAACAAATTATGGGCTATGGCCCAATGAAAAAATAGTAAAATAAATAAAAAATTAAGACATGTGATGGTTCGATTCAGGATAAGGGAGGTCAATATTAAAGTTCTCAACCAAAACAGCTAACAATGTAACAACATATATAAATATACTGGTTTCTTTAGTGATCCTTTTATACTTTTAAAATATAAGAAAATTATTATTCACAAAATTCACACTTTATTATCATAATCACGTGGACTATTGTTAAAAAATATATTAAAAGAACAAATATATATTTCACTAAAGGTGATAGAATAAATATTCAGAAAATAAATAAAAAAGTTTGGAAAAGAAAATTACAATGATTGAATGAATAATAATTTTATAGGACGTTGAGTCTAAAACCTCTTGACAAAAAAAAGGAACTTTTAGTCTACTCGAAGTAGTCTTGAATAAATCTACGGTAACTAAGTTAGTGAAAAAATTATGCAATAAAGAAAAATAACTCTGCAATTTTAAATAATTATGCCATGATATTAAATAAGTGTGATATAATTAAGTTAGTCAAATATATCTGCGGTAAAAGAAAATAACTCTGCAAATTCAAATAAGTTAGGAACATAATTTGGTGGTAACTAAGTTAGTCAAATAACTCCGCGGTAAAAGAAAATAACTCTGCAATTTAAAATAAGTCTGCAGTAAAGGACAATAACTATGCGGTAACTAAATTAGTCAATAACTATGCAGTAAGGGAAAGTAACTTTGCAATTTGAAATAAGTTTATGATCAAATAAAATAACTTTTCGGTAACTAATTTAGTCAAATACTTCTGCGGTGAATGAAAATAACTCTGTAATTTGAAATAAGTATGTGATAACATAAAATAATTATGCGGTAAAGGAAAATAAATGTGCAATGAAAACAAGTCTGCCATGATATTAAACAAGTATTCGGTTACTAGGTTAGTTAAATAACTCTGCGGTAAAGAAAAATAGATGATTACTAGAGTGACATACATTTCTTAGTTGATAACTAGAATAACTTACATCTATTTTTAATTACTAGTTTGTTTTTTGGGTTTTTTAACCCCTAAAATATCATTCTGAAACTTGTAAGGAAAAAAAAAGAATTACAAAAATCCCATTAACGAAATAATTTCAGCGTTCCTGATATTTACAAAAATGTCATTCTGTCTTTGTTATCGAAGACTTGTTTTCTCCTAGAGCTATTTTCTTTTACCGCAGAGTAATTTGACAAATTTAGTTACCGCAGATTTGTGTAACGTTATCGCAGACTTATTTCACATTGCAGAGTTATTTGACTAACATTGTTACCCTATATTTGTTTAAAGTTATCGCATACTTATCTAACTTTGCAGAGTTATTTCCCATTACCGCACAGTTAGTTTGTTAAACATAGTTACCGCAGATTTGTTTAACGTTATCGCAGACTTATGTCACATTGTAGAGTTATTTCTCTTTACCGCATAGTTATTTGATAAACTTAGTTACCACAGATTTGTGTACTGTTACCACAGAGTCATTTCACCTAGCAGAATTATTTTCCTATACCGCAGAGTTATTTAGTTTAACGTTATGGCTGACTTATTTCACCTCGCGGACTTATTTCCCATTACCGCAGATTTGTTAACGTTATGGCCGACTTATTTCATCTTGCAGAGTTATTTTTCTTTAGCGTTGAATTATTCGACTTACTTGATTACCTCAGACTTGTTTAACATCGTGACAGACTTATTTCAATTGCAAAGTTATTTCCCTTTATTGCAGATTTAGTTGACTAACTTAGTTACCGCATACTTGCTTAACGTAATAGCAAACTTATCTCCAGTTGCATAATTATTTGATTGCCTTAGTTACCCAAAACTTATTGTAACGATATCGCAGAGTTATTGTGGAAACGTTATCGTAGACTTATTGAAAATGTTAGTGCACACTTATTGTAATATATTTTTTTGATTGTAATATTTTTGAATCTATTTTTGAATTATGTTAGATTTTATAATTATTTATTTTTGAAATACGTTAGATATTTTGAAATTATGTTAATAGTTTTTACTTTTTAATTATTTATAACTATTTTTGAATAAGATATTTTAATTATGTTTATTTTTATTGAATTATTGAAGATATTTTTAAATTGTGCTGATAATTTTAATTTTAAATAAGATATTTTTGAATTATATAAGATTTTATATTTATATTTATCTTTTTTTTTTTGAATTATGTTAGATATTTTGAAATTATGTTAATAATTTTATTTTTTATTTATTCTGAATAAGATATTTGTAATTTAAATTATGTGAATAAATTATTTTTAATATATTTTTAAATTTTTTTAAAAATATGTTAAGAATTTAGTTATTGTGAATTATTAGATATTTTTATGTTTAGTTTTTTAAAAAATTACGTAAGGTATTTTTGAATTATGTTCATAATTTTTATTTTTTTAATATTTTTGTTTTTAAATAAATTATAATGGCATTTCATGTTTTTGTTACAAAAGATGGATTGGCATGGGATTTAACACTTTAGGTCACTATAAGTAAAAAAAAAAAGAGATTTCTCCGAACCATTATTTTATTAAAACTAGGTTAATATCCGCGCGTACGCGCGGAATTTTCTTCATTAATTTTGAAATTTTTTTTTTCCGTAAGTTATATGTTTCTGTTTTAAAATAAATATGTTTATCGGAAACACTATTATCATCACTAATTTTGTTTTCTAGAAATATATGACTTGTTAAAACTTATTTATACTCATGAGATATATATACACTTTAGATATTATGACAATAATTAAAAATTTATGAACTATTCAATAAAATGGTGGCGAATGAAAGAGTGATGGATATTGGGGAGAGCTCAAGTCTCTAGTACTTTTGGATTTTCTATTTTTTCAAGTTTTTCATCGCCTAACACTTTTATTCTTAAATTTCATAGAATTTGCTAATTAACCAAAATCTACTTCATGATTGAATGATCCCTCATTTTCTTCCCATCATCGGCATGCTTATTTTTCTTTGCATGCCCTTACCTTTGTTTCGATCACCATTTAACCGGCATCTTATCTCCACAACAACTCGTGAGATATAGGGTGAAGAACGTACAATCACAATGGTTGATATATATACCAAAATTTTTTTGAAATGGCTTAACTCCAATTTATAAAGTGGAGGAAATCTTTTTTAAACCCTATAACAAGTGTTTCGTTTGGAAAAATACACAGTTTCTGGTCAAAAAAGATAAGGCATAGATACAAAATTGCAACCTTTTGTTTTATTTTCTTACAAAAAAGGACAACACGTGGCAATTATACAATAGAGTAAAAAAATTTCGGAAACCCAAAACCACCACTAATGTGTACTGGTGCTTAACAACAATTATGGAGATCAATGAAATTCCTCCATATCAGAAAAGATCAAAAGATTAGTACATTGGCACCATATTAAAAGTTAAAAAAGATTACCAAAATGTCTTTAATGAATTATGCTCTTAACGATACATTTTAACCTTTTAGTGTCCCGGAAATTTTGTTTAATTAGGCCTCCTAATACTATAACCGGTTTAAGATTTTTAATTGATATTAATCGGATTAATTAGTTAGATTAAAGTCTTACTATTATTTAACTAAAATTGAACGGATTTATTAGTGAACGATGTATTAAAAATCCCAACTAAAAATAAATGCCCACTTATTTAAATCGGCTTAACCTAGATATCTTTTTATAATTTTCTTAAATACTATATAAAGCATCCAGAGAACTTTTAGGGTTTATGTTAGCCGCTTAAGTTTTATTGTATTCTGGTTTTGTTAGCAGCTTAAATTTTATTACATGTATATCTAATGGCTTTTGTATCTATATGTTCTAGACAAAATCATCATCGCCAGGTTTTGATATTAGATTATCGTCTCCACTAGATGATCTTCATAAAATTAATTTTATCTTATTATATTATTATTAATTCGTTTTTATTAAATCTTATGTTATTATTATTAATTCGCTTTTACATGTGTTATCTTTTATTTTTATCGATCAAATTTCTTAGTCCCGTGCGAACGCATGGGAAAATCAGCTTGTTGTACAAAAAATATTGAACATTTAATCATGACAACTTGATAAGTATTTAAACTTAATTTTTTTTCTAAACATCACAAGAAATATATTTTTTCGCACAAAAAGCTGATTTTCACGCGAACGCACGGGACTAAGAAATTTGATCGATAAAAATAAAAGATAACACATGTTAAAGCGAATTAATAATAATAACATAAGATTTAATAAAAATGAATTAATAATAATAACATAAAATTTAATTTTATGAGGATCGTCTAGTGGAGACGACAATCTAATATCAAAACCTTATGATGATTTTGCCTAGAACATATAGATACAAAAGTTATTTGATATACGTGTAATAAAATTTAAACTGCTAACAAAACCGTAATAAAATAAAACTTAAGCGGCTAACATAAACCCTAAAAGTTCTCTGGATGCTTAATAGTATTTATAAAAAATTATAAAGAGATATCTAGGTTAACCCAACTTAAAATAAGTGGGCATTTATTTTTAGTTGGGATTTATAATACATCGTTCACTAATAAATCTGTTCAATTTTAGATTAATATCAATTAAAAATCTTAAACAAAATTTCTGGGACACTAAAGGGTTAAAATATATCGTTAAGAGCATAATTCACTAATGACATTTTGGTAATCTTTTTTCAACTGGTGTGAATGTACTAATCTTTTAATGTTTAGTATAAATAAAATAGAGGACACATGTCAAACAAAAAAAGATGAAAATCATCTTTTATAATATACTAGGTGATACCCGCGTGGACACGCGGATGTATTTTATTATATATTTTTAAATTATAATTAATATAATAATTTAAATAACATGTATATTATTTTGATTATAAGTTTTATATTTTTTTTGTTGTATTTTAATATGTTGTTTAAAAAAAATTCAAATAACTTAAGTTTAAAAAAAATTGAAATTTTTTTAGAAAAAATATCCTAACATGTTTGTCATGAAAATATAAATGAATTGTAATATTTTTTTTAAATGATATTTTCATTAAAGTGTTTTTTTTTTTATTATTATAGATATGATACATGTCTGATTTTGTTTTTTTGGAAGATAAGGGTCTTTGTGAATTAATCGATTTATCCTCTAACATCATTATAAAAATATAACAATTCACAAATGGCTTAACACCTGATATAATGAATATCTAAATTTTTGTTATTTTATTGTAAAAATATCATAATTCACAATGCCTTTAGAAAATGACACCAACCATAAAAAATAATAATTTTTTTTTCAAAATTCTAATAACCCAGTCTACGTATGCTTTCTCATTCTCATATCCATCTTGTCGAAAAAATATATTATAATTATCGTTAATAGATGAGAACCGATAGTAGATTAGAATATTTAGAAAAAGGTACATATGTTTTTATTAACCGATAATTATAAAACACATAAATTTATAATGGTAGAATATATATATTATTTAAAAAAAATTATTTTACTTTAACTCTTAAAATACTTAACAAATTAAATTTTAAAAATTTTAAAATAATAAATAAACTGATTAAATATGTCATACAAAAGAGTGATGATGTATTAATTTCTTATAAAACATAAATTATTAAAATAATAAAAACAATTATGATGATGTGTCATGGAGAGGGGTGCTGAGGTGTCAATCTCTTGTGAGACTAACTCAGTCTTTATATAATAAATATATATATATAATTTTAATATTTCCATTTAAGAAATATTTGCATATAAAATTTCTAGATTCTAAATGCCATGTCATCATATTAGTTGTACAATGCCCAACGATTCAAAAACTTATGCATTCGAAGATTTGTATTCAATTTAGTTGTAAAGAGAGAGAGAGAGATAGAGAAATACTTTAAATTGGTGTTTTGTGGAGAAAAAGAGAGAAATGAATGTTGGTGGTCGAGAGTCGAGAATCGCAGAGGGAGATTTGTCTCTGGATGTTTATCGAAGAGGAGGAGATGGCGATTAAGATTTGATCACGAGGAAGAAAAATAATTTATTTTTTATTTTTAATTATTGTATCAAATTAAACTAGATCAAATTCAGACCAAAACAAGTAATTACAGTTTAATAAAAGCTAGTTACCAGTTTACTAAATGAAAACCGATATTTCAATTGGATATGTCGAATTATGTTGATTTTAACTGTTTGTGATGTTTGGAAAATTATACAACTTTTTGGGTTGGAGATTGAAGAACCAATAATTTTGGGTGGATCACGTATGAACTCAACAAGTGGGGGTGGATTGCTACAATCAACCCTAAGATATACCAAAGAAAAATAGAAATATGTTTGTTGAAAACTAGATAAACCTAATTTCTCATCAAATTGTGACGTGTGTTTAGTTTTGATTGGAAACTTTGGATAGAAGCTTGTTTGATATTATAGAAATCATGGAGAACATGCCTTTTGGTGGAAAGAGGTTGTTGTTGGAGAAAGTTTCATGCATGTACATCATGTACTCAGTAATGTTGGTAGGGGAGAAATAGTGTTGCATCACAAAGTGCACGTCCCTGGGCTACTTGCGAAGAATCTCAGTGTCAATGAAGCAAAAGAGACTAAAGAATTTTCTGAGGTTATATTAGATGTTGGAGATGGGAAGATAGCAGAGCCTAGTGATGGTGTAACTGATATTCCAGAAAAACTTCTAATTACAGATGTATATGATCCTATTGATGCTATTAGCATAAAAGTGTGCGGATATTGAAAATTGTTCCAAGACAATAAAGATCCTAAGTTCTTTTACTAGAGAGCTATTTTATGTCCCAAAAATGCCAATTTCAACACAATAAATTAGTTCATGCTTGACAAACTTTCAGGTAAGTAATAATTGATAAAATCATTATTTATTTTAAGCAAATTAAACTCTTAAGAAGTATATTATTTTCAAATGAAATACTTACATTGTTTTCCATTTTCACTCACAGGTGAAGAAATGATAAGTGCTGATAGTATTGATTTCGAATCAGCCAAAAAGTATTTTATTTTCCGGTTTGCCAAACCATAGTCTATGTCTTAGAAACATATATACTAACGGTGGCTTATGTAACAGCATAAGAATACATATAACTCATATGGCTAATAATGATTTATAAGCTAAAGTGATTACGAGAGATAAATTTGGTGAAAAGGTGTAAATTCCTAAGGTTTTCACTATTCCCTAAGACACCAAAATACCTTTCAAAATGTGTAGGAAACAGCTTCCATTATATATAATTTTGCTATGACTATCAACAAGGATCAAGATCAATTGCTACAAAATGTTGTGATTTGTTTGCCGAGCCCAGTCTTCTCTCATCAGATGTAGGGTGACTGAGAAGAAGGGGTTAAAGATATTTATTGTGGATAAGAAATAAAATGTTCGAAGGCAAATAATGAATGTAGTGTTGAAAGAGGTATTCTAGAACTTGGAGAATTAAAAGTGTTTCCCAAATATACATTATTTTTACGGTAAATTCATCGTATCTTAATATCTTTAAGATATGCGATCGTAGCAAACTTTTTTTTTTTTTTGCATATTCAAACTATATAAATATGACTTACTTTTTGCATGGTATGAATTGTTCTCATCGTGGATAAAAACCAAGTATGATTAATCTCATAAATATTGTACTACTCTATTATTTATTCCAACTTATTTTTTCAAGATTCCTAATCAATAATTCTATGACAAATTAATAACGAATTACACATTATAAATTGTTTATAATATATTAAAAGTAACCAGATATCATACAACCTAACTTTATTTCTACTTAGGTCATCGACTATAACTATAACATAAAATATTTAACTCCAAACTCAGATATAATCAGTGATCTAACCTCTTTTCATATTATATTCTCCATTGATTATTCTGCTTGCCTGCATCTGATGAAAACATGTTTACCCAAAATAAAAGTATTGAGAATTCATTAATCATACTATTCATATTACTGTAATTAATCAGAAACAGAAAAACATAAGATTTTGATTCTTATAAATTTATATTGAGAATTTAATAACATATTAAATAAGATATTCCAAAGTTTTACCACGCCCATTGGATCTTAAAACCAATTTCATGTCATTTATTGTTTGACAACAATAATGTCAATATAAAAAAAATCATCAGGAAATCAATTAATAAACAGTATATTTCGACATTACTAATTTCCACTGAGATAAAATAACTCATTTCGGCATCCATATGAGTTAGAAAAATCATTGGTAGCAGCAAAAACACATTAAACAACTACATACACTCTTGATCATTTTGCCTATTCATGGAATCTTAATCTTAATTAGTAGCTAAAACCCGAGTAAGATCACACACAACAGTAGTTTATTATATTACTCATTATTGCTATATACCAGAAGAAACGAAAAAAAAAAACAGAAAGGAATTGGCTTTATTGTGGATCTTTCATGAATACTGAATTTAAAAAAAAAATGAAAAGAAATACCTCCGAACCAAACTTGTGTGCTGTCTGAGAATATAGAGCAGGAGAATGAGAACGTACTACGTGTAGAGAGTAGTATAATCCTTAGCGATCACGAGAACGTTGTCCTGATGCTTCTGTCTAGCGTATGAATACACCAGAGGGATCAGAAGAAGAAAGAGGATAAGAATATAGTCTGAAGTCACAGTGCTGTTCTTAGCTGTGAATTTGGCGGCTTGAGCGAAAAGGAGAATTAGGATCGGAGACCGTTCCGGCTGATAAGAGAGATGAATCTGATATCAAGGTGGCTACGAACTCGACCTTGTGGACAACGTCGAGACAGAAATTGAAGAGATCAAAGACTTTGGATTCATGAAGGGATCGTCTCGACTGAGAATGGACGTAGAACATCTCGCAAACCTTGGTGAAGATTATCGCAAGCCATGAAGAGTGAAGACGACAATCTTCTCAGAGGGTAAGGTGACGGCTAGTGGTTGCAATTCAGATTTTAGGGTTCTATTTATTTTAGGAATTTAGGGTTAGCATGATGTATATGAGTGTATATCTATTGGGCTATATTTTTCAGGCTTTTTTTTTTTTTTTTCCTTTAACTTCAACTTCAAAAAAAAAATTAAAAAAAAAATTATAAAGTAATCTTATCTTATCTTATTATATAAAGTTTGGTTGCACTCACGAGAACTCGACACGAATCAAAATTATAATTAATAAGATCATGTCACGTGTCACTCGATTGATGAGATTATGACACGTGTCAAAGAATATATTATGTTATTTTTGATTTATTATTTCAATAAAAAATATTATCTTATTTTTGTTAATATCAAACACATGTCTCTCTATTTGAAAAATCTAAAAACATTGACAATTGATTAACTAATTCTCTACTTTGCATTTTGACTATTTTGTGTAAATTTTCGAATATGTTTTGGCTTTTGATTATTATGTTTAGATTTTGTATGTTTCTTATGTTTTTGGATTTGTAGGTTTTACTTTGTTATATTATAAACGTTTGGTTTCACATTTAGTTTTGTTCTTAAAAGCTCTTGATAATATGTTTTTTTGTTTGTGTGGATAGGAATGTGAATATCATTGAATGAAACTCGAGTGTTACAGTTGCTTAAACTACAAATGTACTCTTTCCAAAAAAAAAAAAAACAAGAGAACCAAATAGAGAAGTTATGTGTTGAGCAGCGATTTATATTATCCAATACACCATTAGGTCCTTGAATTGCTTATGCTGCCTCATGGCGGAGATTGTGTAACGCACTACCCGATCAAGCTCCTTAAATATAATGTTTGGAGAGATGACTGATTGGTTGTGTTGGAGATTTTTCCTTTGCTTCCATAGGTGATAGACCGCAGCTTGAGCTGCAATTTTCCTGAGAAGAGGTGGAGCTGTAGGTTTCTTTAACCTAGTCCAAGAAAGGAGCGATGACCATGTGTAAAAGATGAGGGTGGGACGAAGTCTGGACGGAACTTGATTCCAGATGTGCTGGCTGTATTTACAGGTGAGCAGCAAATGGTCTCTTGTTTCCAAACATGCTGAACAGAGGCAACAAGTGGTGGGGAGTTGTAGTCCCCAAGAGGCGAGCCTAGATCTTGTTGGAAGACGATTAAGCTGTGCTATCCATATTTGGAAAACATGTTTTGGTGTGGTGATGTCTCTGTATTTTACCACATTTAAGCATGCATTTCTCATCACTTAGGTTTAGTTTTACCACTTGTTTCACTCTATTTGCTATAATTTTCACTCATATAGCATCGATAGTAGGTTTTGCATTAGGTTTGCATACATATTGCATTTTGGAGTTGTTATCAGGTGCTTTTGGATGCTTTCTGAAGTTTGTGAGTGATTGGTGTACTAGCTTGGCCCAGAGACTCGATCATGGAGCCGAGTGGATGCAAGTTTGGAAGAGGGAGCATAACTCGGCCAATTGAACTCGACCCTCTACCGAGTCCACTGTTGACCTACATGACTCGGCCAATTGAACTCGACCCTATACCGAGTCCACTGTCGACCTACATGACTAGGTATGAAGACAGAGTTAGACAGAATGAGGACTCGGCCATGAAGACTCGGTCAAGATGGCCGAGATGAGAAACCGAGCTAAAGACTCAACCACCAACTCTCGAGAAAACTGAGCTCAGCCATGCACTCGAGTGTTGGTACCGGATTCCGCACGGAGGATCCGAGAAAGGAACAATGAGGCAGTTCGCTACAACACGCCTGGAGTATACGCAACACCCGGAGCGGGAGGCTTCGGAAGTAAACCAAACTGAGTGGACAGAGATACGGGGAAGCCCACTTAAGGCCTAGGAAGGAAAGTCAAATAAACAAGTCGTTGCAACCTTAAAGAGGGGAATCAAAACGGACAAATTGAAAGAGAATCAAGCAATAAATTAGGAGTATTGATTACTAATCATTGTATAAATATAGACCCCATAGCTCAGAAAAGGGGGACAAAACTTTTGGCAATTTTAAGCATAATAAATATTTCAATTCTTACAACAATTATCTTATATTTTTTATTAAGTATTCTAGTGTTGGATCATGTATCCACATTTTGGCGCCATCTATGGAGAACTTACATTCTAAGGATTGCGATGCAGTAGGCGACGTAGCTCCCGCTAGTAGCTAAAACCCCATCAGTCACAAATCACCATGTCGGACCCAGCTAGTAGTGCCGATGTGGCCGCTATCCTCCGTGAGCTCCAACAAAGCACCACGTACATGACGAACAAATTCACTAACTTGGAACAGGAAATGACAGCGTTGAAAGAGGCCCATGTATCTCTAGTAACAGCTCGTGACACATTTTCTGCTCGTTTGGATACACTCTCCGCAGGTACGGTGGACCCGAGGCGGAGTCAAGCCCTAAGCAACCAAGGACATACCCAAAGTCCGTTGGCCATGGAGAACCCCGAAGTTAACATTCAGGGGGACGTGAGAGATCCAAACGCTGATGGTCGAAGCACCCCGGCACGCCAGGAAAGTCAAGAGTTGCCCCTTGACTATGTCGACCACCGCCGAGAAATGCGGGAAATGAAATCGAAGTTCCACCAGGTGACGAGTTCAGCCCCAGATGTTGAACGAGTCATCGAACAAACACGGAGATCACCTTTCACCCCGCGAATCTCAGGTTTCCGCATCCGGGATTCTCGAAGGGTCAATCTTCCAACCTGTCTGGGATCCACTCAGATAAATAAAAGCCTGAGTTGGATCCAATCCTCCCAATATGGTTGGAGGCTCATTCCCGTTCGGCCGAAGTGTTTGGCCTTTCCTTCTCCGCGTGAATCAAAAGGTCTAATGAGCTAACCAATCCTCCTATCCTATGGGAATGCGTACCGACGCTCTGTCATTGTCTGATTTTAGGTTTCTGATCACACTCGAAATTATGAAAAATTTGATTTCCGACGGCAAGGGGGACCCAAAGAGCCACCTGGCGACATTCCAGATTGCGGCAGGAAGGATAGAGCTTGAAGCTCATGAAGTGGACGCGGGTTATTGCAAGTTGTTCTCCGAGAACCTGTCCGATCAAGCTTTGATGTGGTTCACCCAACTGGAGTCCGGCACCATAAGAAGCTTTAACGAATTGTTCGCGGCTTTCATCCTGCAATACTATGTGCTTATGGAGAAAGGCCATTCAGATAGCGAATTCTGGAACTTGACTCAGGGCCCACAGGAGCCGCTTCGGAAGCACATCGCGAAGTTTAAAGAGCTTTTGTCGAAAATACCCAGGATTTCCCAGACAGCAGCCTTGTCAGCCTTGAAGAATGGACTTTGGCATGAATCAAGGTTTAGGGAGGAGCTAACGGTGAATCGTCTGCAATAATCCCGGATGCCTTGTTCCATGCCAACGACTGGATTGAAGATGAGAAAGAGAAGTTAACTTTCACAAAAACGGATCGGCCAACGAAGACAACATCTGGGCCCTGGTCGAAGAAGTTCGAAACACGAGACACGTAGGAAACAAAACTCTTCGGGGCAGCCCCACACAACAATAACGTATCAAAGCCCCCATCAGGGAAGGGTCACTTCGGGTCTCCCTCGTCAATGACCTGGCATCGGGATGAGAACGCGTATTGCGACATCCACCGAACTAATGGGCACACAACAAAAGATTGTAGCAAACTTAAAAGGCACCTCACTAATCTCTGGGCTACAGGAGATCTGGCGATCTTCAAAATAGTGGAGTTCGTCGCAACTTACCATAAGCAAAAAGGATGAGGAGGCAAGTACGAAGTCCCATGCGAAGAAGCAGCGAAGCGCTGACCAAGTTTCCAGGGGTACCTCCGAGGGAAAGATTAACATGATCATAGGCGGCTCGAAGCTGTGTGACGACTCTGTCCGATCGATCAAAAAACACAAGCGAGCAGCGGTGATGGAAGTTAGCAAAGAGCCTCGTATTTGCGGACCTAGCATCCCTATCACATTTTAGGAGTCTGAGACACATCATTTAGCAAAGCCACATGATGACGCACTCGTTATAACTCTGGACGTAGCAAACTACGAAGTGTCAAGAATCCTGATTGACACGGGAAGTTCGGTCGATCTAATCTTCCTAAGCACGTTGCAGAGAATGGGGGTGAGCAGAGCGGACATCATAGGACAACCATCCCCACTCATCGCTTTCACTAGCGACACGACAATGTCCCTGGGAATGATAAAGTTACCAGTTTTGGCGGCGGGAGTGTAAAAAATAGTCGAGTTTACTTTGTTCGACCGACCCGCGGCGTACAACATAACCTCGAATTGGCACAAAATCTGCAGTAGCTAGGTTCTGCACTGATTTTGTAAAGCTCGAATTTTGCACGAATTCCGCGTAAATAAAATTCCGCACCGTTTTCGCACGAATCTGATTATGCACGATTTTTGCACGATTCAGATTCTCGAAATCACCTTCTCGAAAGACGAAGTCTACAACCATGACATCGTCTTCATATGTGTCGAAGATCGGATCACCATAGATCTCCCTTTAGATCTCAAAGTTTTCTTCTCTTAACGAATGGACTTTCGTCCTCGAAAGTGTAGCAACTGCCAATAACCATGGCAACCAGAATCGTTCAATGATTAAGAAATCAAAGAGACGCGGCTCTGATATCAACTGATGTAGCGGAAACTTCTAGGATAGAACTAGAGATCCATTAATTCCTCGGAATACCGGATAACTAGGGTTTGAGAGTCCTCCTCTCAGAGCTTTCGTAAAAGCTCTTAGGGTTTGTGAATACTCTTCACAGTGGTTTAACAAAACCTCTTTAAATCTTTTGATTAATCAATATCAATAAACTGAATACAATAGAAGGCCTCAGAAGGCTATTTATAATAAAACATAAAACCCTAAATACTTATAATATTCTAGAAAGCTCCCAAAAGATAAATATAAATAAATAAGGAAATTATCTAAATAATAATAAAATTAATAATACAAATATTTGGAAGATAATTTCCTTATTTTTTTATATTTATCTTTTGGGAGATTTCTAGAATATTCTAAATATTTAGGGTTTTATGCTTTATTATAAATAGCCTTATGAGGCATCCTATTGTATTCAGTAGTTTAGTGATATTGATTAATCGGAAGATTTAAAGAGGTATTGTTAAACCATTGTGAAGAGTATTCACAAACCCTAAGAGCTTTTACGAAAGCCCTGAGAGGAGGACACTCAAACCTAGTTATCTGGTATTCTGACGAATCAATGAATCTCTAGTTCTATCCTAGAAGCTTCCACTACATCAGTTGGTATCAGAGCTGCGTCTCTTTGCACTACAACAAATATGCGCATTGATAGCACATGAATACTGTCATCATAGGGGTATGATAGCGTTTTCATAAACGCTATGTTTGCCACAGTTATAATAGGGTCACCCCTTACGATAGCGTTTTTCATGGTGCTATTAAAAGCTCCTCTATCATAGCTTATTGTAAATGCTGTAATAAATGATACCATTGCGTATTTTAATTGATGTAATATCTTAAATAATAGCTTAATTTTACTGGTGTAATATATTATGTCATAGCGCATTGTAGATGTTATCTTTTACTTTTTTATAGCTTAATTTTAGTAATGTAATATATTATATCATAGCGCATAAGGTTTGCTGTAATCTTTTATTTTATAGCTCATTTCTAATGTTATGTCATAAACGGACATAGCACATTTACATAGCTGTACTATCGTATGTAATAGCTTATAATATTGCTGTAATATATTATGACGCAGCTCATCTTAATTGTTATAATTTACAAGATCCTGTTGTCATAGCATTTTAACATTGCTGTACAATAAACCGCTATATTTAATTAAATTAAAAATTAAAAAAAATTAAAATATTTTAATTTAAATTTAAAAATATCTAAAATATAATTAAAATTTCATAAATCCTTCAGCAACATTCATTACATAGCTAACGTTCAATGTCGTAACTAAACATCAAAGCTGACATAAAATATTCAACATTAATCTCACAACAACAAAAAAAACATAGCAAATCTAATAACTTAGTTTAAAAGAGAACCACATTGTCTTCTCGCCACGCGATAGAAGTACCCAATGCATCATCCATAGTCTCGATTTCAGAGCACGGCCTCCAAACTGGTGCATCTTTATCTTTCACTGCATCTACCCACACTCGAACTGCGTTTGGACCCAAGGGAACAAAATGGACAACTTGTTCCAGGTTGTTTGAAGACCAACGTCCTTCGGCAACGACCCGCTTCTTTCCGGAAATGTCCATCAATTTGCACTTTTGATTCTCCTTGACAACTTTGCCTGGTTTCTTCCGCTATACAACATATAGAAAGATAAACCCATTCTCGTGAAAAATCCAGTTCGAGCGAATATCTCGGAGCATTCGTTTGGTGCAATTTTGGTGCATAGTTGTGACAATATTTGTTTACTTGTGTGTGAAGAAATTTATCGATGAAACGTTAGGAAAAAGAGAAGAAATTGTTGGATCTTTTGAACGGAAGAAGTTTTGAAATCGAAGACCACGGTTAAGATTCGAGGACGAATCTTCTTCAACCCGGAGAGAATGATGCAGAGAGATATTTGGATATCTTCCAAATATCTTTATTATTAATTTTATTATTATTTAGATAATTTCCTTATTTATTTATATTTATCTTTAAGGAGATTTCTAGAATATTTTAAGTATTTAGAGTTTTATGGTTTATTATAAATAGCCTTATGAGGCATCATATTGTATTCAGTAGTTTATTGATATTGATTAATCGAAAGATCTAAAGTGGTTTTATCAAACCACTGTGAAGAGTATTCACAAACCCTAAGAGGTTTTGCGAAAGCTCTGAGAGTAGGACTCTCAAACTCTTGTTATCCGGTATTCTGAGGAATCAACGGATATCTAGTTCTATCCTTGAAGCTTCCGCTACATCAATAATCCTCGGGACCCCGTGGATTTACCAAATGAAGGCAGTGCCATCAACTTACCATCAGTGCGTGAAGTTCCCAACTCCAAACGGTGTCGGGGTAATCCGGGGAGGTCAGGGAGTCTCAAGGTCATGCTATCTCACAAGTCACCGTTTGAAAATCCAATAACAATTAATGAAACCCGTCGAGGCAAAGAGCGGGGTGTTCCCAAGCGGACAAAGACCGACCGAAGTCTCCGAAGAAGTTAACATCGATCCAGAGAACCCAGAACGAAAATTCAAAATTGGAACGGGTCTGGATAGAATATTGCGGGAAGAGTTAATCAGCTTTCTGACCGCTAATAAGCGATCTTTCGCGTGGTCAGTCGAGGATATGCCTGGGATCGATCCCGACATTATTTCGCATGAACTCCATCTGGATCAAAGCTTCAAACCAATAAAGCAAAAAAGACGAAAACTGCATCCGGATCGCGCCAAAGCGGTTAACGATGAGGTCGAAAGACTCCTAAAGGTGGGTTCAATGCGCCAAGTGAAATATCCAGACTGGTTGGTGATATATTACAGTTTTTATGTATTCTAACTAAGGTTTTCAATAAGTTTTGGAGTCTTTTCTTTGGTTTTAGATTCTTTTAGTCTTCTATCGAATCTTTACAGGTATTAGGTGTCTTTGGAGGAAACTTTGGTGTTTAATGAAGAAAATACGGATTTGGAGATGCAAAGTCATGCAGAAGCCTCAGAAGTTTGACGTCCGTTAGAGGTCTTCTCGATATCGGATTGAGATGAATTTTGGACACAAGATATCCCTTTGAGTTAGCTTTCATTTGGAACTGGTCCCATGTCATTCCCATTCCTGGTAGAGTTATCCCCCTTTTACTGAAGACATGTCAACCAGAGCGACCATCCCACCCCCAGAACGATCGATATGGCCTTAAACCGCCAAAATCGCAGAAAAAGAAAATTTCAGTTTTTCCTAAAAGATTTCGACCTAACTTGTGTTCTTTCCTATATAGACTTTTTCTTAGTCATTGTTTAGACTACGCTTTATTTTCTATTGAGAGCTTTTGGGAGAAGATTTCTGAACCCTTTTTATTTTTATTCAATTGATTAAGAGTTCTTTTTCATCTCTTTGTTGCTTCTCTGCATCCATTAAGATAAATCGCAATAATGTAAATGTGGATTCGATCCCATTTACATTATTGCGATTGTCTGTGCACTTGCAGTCTTTTAATTGGGTTAAAACTATGTGTATCAGTTGGCTAACCCAGTCGTAGTAAAGAATAAAAATGGAAAGTGTCGAGTTTGTGTGGACTTCACGGACATCAACAAGGCTTGCCCAAAAGATAGCTTCCCATTACCATATATCGACAGGCTGGTGGAGTCAACAGCCGGGAATGAGCTCCTAAGTTTCATGGATGCATTCTCCGCATACAACCAACTTAAAATGCATCCAGACGACCAGGAGAAAACATCATTCATCAATGATCGGGGAATTTACTGCTATATTGTGATGCCCTTCGGACTCAAGAATGCGGGGACGACCTACCAGCGGCTTGTTAACCGAATGTTCATAGAGCACCTCGGGATGACGATGGAAGTTTATATCGACGATATCTTAGTAAAGTCTCTGCAAGCAGCATAACATGTAAAGCATCTGAGAGATTGTTTCCAGATACTAAATCAATTCGACATGAAGTTAAACCCGACCAAGTGTACCTTTGGAGTCTCGTCGGGGGAATTCCTCGGATACATGGTCACGAAGCGTGGTATTGAAGCCAATTCCAACCAGATCAAGACATTCCTTACAATGCCGTCACCGCGCAATTACAAGGAGGTGCAAAGACTGATAGGGCGATAGCGGCATTGAATCGTTTCATTTCCAAGTCCACAGATAAGTGCCTCCCCTTTTATCTACTGCTGCAGGGAAATAGGAATCTCGACTGGGACAAAAAATGTGAAGAAGCGTTCCAGCAGCTCAAAGTCTATCTGACAACCCCACCCGTATTGGCCAAGCCAGAGACGGACGAGGTACTGTACTTATATTTTTCTGTTTTGGAGCATGCGGTTAGCGGAGTAATTGTCAGGGACGATAGAGAATAGCAAAAGTCGATCTACTACGTCAGTAAAAGTTTGACCGGCCCAGAGATGCGTTATATGATGATGGAAAAATTAGCCTTCGTGGTAGTCGTATCGGCCCAAAAACTTCGTCCCTACTTCTAGTCGCATCAAATCGAGGTGCTTGCGGCACAACCTTTGCGAACCATACTTCATGGGCCAAGCCAGTCGGGGCGATTGGCAAAGTGGGCCATCGAGTTAAGTGAATACGACATCGAATACAAGACCCGGACCAGCGCAAAATCCCAGATCCTCGCTGATTTTTTAACAGAGCTGCCGTTTGAAGATTCACCAAAGACCGTTCCCAGCGACGTCTGGCGGTTGCACGTGGATGGGTCCTCGACTAGGCAAGGTTGTGGAGTTGGGATTCGCCTCGTGGCACCAACTTCGGAGGTAATAGAGCAGTATTTCCGATTGCTATTTTCAGCGTCCAACAACGAAGCGGAATACGAAGCATTGATCGCAGGACTCCGACTTGGCCTCGGGATTGGTGTAAGGAAGTTAATATCCCATTGTGATTAGCAACTGGTGGTGAATCATTTTAACGGAGAATATGAGGCGAAGGATCCTAGGATGGAGGCATATCTTGCGGTGGTTCAAACATTGTGAAACAACCGCACTCGTTTTTTTTTTTTTTTTTTTTTTGCAAACAATTAATTATTATTCCCATAAATAATAATTAACTCCCCAAAGCAAATAACAATGCAATTACCCTTGTATTAAATTATTTAACTCCACAAGCAAAATAATTAATATTTCCATAAATATTAATTACCACCCCAAACAAATATTATTCAACTACACATCAGTAATATTTACTCACTCCAACAATAAAATACCCTTTTTAAACAACCGAAAGGATATTTGATCCAACGATCTTTCCAGAATACGACGACTTGAGTTGAGAGTCGAAGTTCGTCTGTATAGCCACCTTGGCTTTCATAGACAATTTCTGTTGTCTACAACGGTTCTCAATAAACGAGAAACCGGACTCGAGATCGATAAATCATCACCCAACAATAAAACAATTTTAAATGCTAAACCGAAAACATTTAAACACACAACGAGTTTAGATCATCCCCTCTTCCTTGTCTTGATCCCACGGTCACACACTTACTTTTCCTGCATCAAACAAAGGAGATGCATAAGTATTTCAACAAATACTTAGTGAGGCAATCCTCCCGTCTACAAGCTATACACACAAACGATTAAAATTATTCAACGCATTAAACACAAAAATACCGCAAATAAATCAACCAACTCAAGAAACACTCGAACTAGATCCCCCATGAGATCATACGACCTACAATCAAGCAAACACATCAAACAACTCAATCGCTTAGATAAGCTTACGGTCATGCACTCACCTTTAGCCACGCACGGAAATTACCAAAACTTCCCGGAATGAATAAACTTCAATTCCCAAAACGCGTGCCTAACAAACAAACCAAAACGAAACTTTAAACACAAGAAACGAACACGGAAAAACGGCCAGAACGACCAGATCGATCGATCCTAGTCAGGATCGATCGATCCCACCAAACGGGACACACCAGATCGATCGATCCTGACCAGGATCGATCGATCCACCACCAGATCGACCAACCCGATCACCTTCACCACTTACGCGCCTCGAAACAAAACATGAATAAATCAATAACTAACCGTTGAAATCTTAATCCCACCGTTGAAACTCAACCCCCAAATGTCCTGAAGCTAACTTCAAAGTTTCAAGATGATCCGTCGACAGACGAACTCGCGATTGCCCTTTGAATCCACGTTGGTCCGGTTCGCGTCTGAAACAGAGCGCCTCACGGAAACGTGAATAACTTTTAGAATACTAACTCAAATTCAATTCCGCAAATTGGTAAATCTAGATATAAGACTTAACTACAACTCCACAAAAATTCGCTACCTTTGCAAACGATTTGCTAGGTCAAACTCCTTTTTCCTTCTCACCCACGAAACAGCTCTCCAACTTACTCTTCTCGAGACTCACACGCCCACTCAGCCACCAAGACTCACCTCCTCCCTTTCTCTCCACGCCCTCACACACAGCCACAAGACTCACCTCCTCTTGCTCTCCACGCTCACACAGCACCAGCCCCCAACTCCCTTCTTTGCTCTCCACACCACACAAACAAGCTTCAACCTCACTCTTTTCTCTCTTTTCTCCTTCTTCTCTCCTTGTCTCCAACTCTCTTTCTCTTCTTTTGCAGGTGAAGTGTCGGCAGTTTTTGGAGGCTGCAGGAGAATAATGGAGAGGTGGGGAGGGTGGCTGCATAGGCCTCTTTCTAGGGGTGGAAAAATGAGGAAAGGTGATGGGACCTCTAGGGAGTAGGCTGCTAGGTAGGGGGTAGGCTAGGTAGGGAGGTTGGAAGCTAATGCTGAATTCAGCTTAAAGTTATTTAGCATTTGATCCTTGAACTTTCCAAAAGTTCACAAGGTGACACCAAACTTCTCAATCGATCCCGCACACCCCTACGGGAAAAATGCGGCGTAACTTCCAAATTACTTCTCAAATTCCCGGAACATTTTCCAGAGAATCTACGCATAAATCCCGGTTATTATTCCGAAATTCCATTTTCTGGAACACGGGCGTTACAATTCTCCCCCACTAACATAGATTCGTCCTCGAATCTACGGCACGGTTCCATCCGCTATGAACTCAACTTACCATCGTCGCAACGATCCCTACCCTCTCATGGTCAACCCGATCATACAACTCTACCTATCCAACAACCCCGCGAACCCTCTAGCGTCAACTTGCTTCAGAGAAATTTTGACAAGAGTTAGATAAGATAGCTTTAATACTTAGCCATTCTTTTTAACGATTCCTCATGACGAACGTAATAAAACAAACAAGTACCATACGTTCGAGAATCGGATCTATCGCATAGAACTGCTCATGAGCCATCCGATCAAACCACTTATCTCATTTTCCCTTAACAAGTTTAACTAGAAACACGACTCTATTCCCAAATCACAACCCAACCACTCTCGAGATCTCTATTCAGCCGCTATGCTTATACTCACGTTATAGACATACACTGCTCCCAACTCATACTCGTACCACTCCCACCCTCCTGCAAGCTATCGGCATCCAACCTATACCACTCCCACTCTCAGGACTCGTCAGCCCTTCGAGCTCTGGGTATATCAACCATACTACTCGCACTCTCAGGTCACAAAGACCTTCAAGCTATGGGTATCACACTCATACCACTCCCACTCTCTGGACTCACAAGTCCTTCGAGCTCTGGTATCCGGGGAAATCCTCATCCCCGCCTCTGGAGAATCCATCTCCCATGCGTCGTACAGGACCCACCAGTCCTTGGAGCAAGTAAGTCTAACGTCTATAAGCATGTCCGACCGAATCTATCTCACAGAGTCCACACACCACATCACATGGTGACAGTTACCAACCATATTCCCATCCCGGAATATCAACCTATCCTATAACCACTACACTACACAGGTTATCTTAAGGTATATCCACTCACTCAGGGTATTCCATTTATCCTTGTTCGAAGGATGATTCCAGTTTATACTCTAATAAACTTTTCTTTACTCACATGACATCACAAGTCAAAATGTAAAATTTGAAACCATCGATGGAAACTCAAGCCTCAGCTTGCTTCTCGAACCACTTCTTAAATCTCGTTTCCATCCTTGCCTCTGGTTCCCAAGTCTCCTCCTGCACACCAACACAATCCCATAACACCCTCATCATTGGAATCTTCTTCCGACGAAGCTCGTTGACCCTCCTCTCGAGAATCCTCAAAGGTCTCGCCTCAACGGTCATATTAGGCTGAAGATCTGTCGGAATCTCTTCCACTACCTCATCATCCTTATGTAAGCATTCCTTCAGCATCGACACATGGAAGACCTTGTGAAGTGCTCGCATAACCTTCGGTAACTCCAACCGATAAGCAACCGGGCCAACTCTCTCAACAATCTTGAACGGACCCAAATACCTTGGACTCAACTTAGTCTCGGTAATGGATCTGTTCGGACCCCGCAACAATGCCATCTTGAGATATACCCTATCTCCCACCTCAAACTCGAGGTCTTTTCTCCTCTTATCGACATAACTCTTTTGCCGATCTTGGGCGTCCTTCATGTTCAGTTTCAAAACTCGGATCTTCTCCGTAGTCTCCTGAACAAAAATCTGTACCCCACATACTCCTCTCCCCCACCTGGGTCCAACACAAGGGTGTACGGCATGGCCTCCCATAGAGTGCCTCGAATGGGGCCATCCCAATGCTTGCCTGGTAACTATTCTTGTAAGCAAACTCTGTCAAGCTCAAGTGGTCCACCCAATGACCACCCCAGTCAAGCACACTCATTGTACGCTGTGACCCATTTAACAACATCCTTTTCCATCCCGATCCAAAGATAATACCGTTTCAGATCACGATACATCTTAGTCGCTCCTGGGTGAATCGAAAACTTGCTCGCATGTCCCTCACTCATAATCTCTCGCTTCAACTCCTCATCCTTGGGTACACACACCCGCCCATGCACAAGAATAGTCCCATTCGCAGAGACCTGATATTCTGATCCCACAACCCCGGAAGCTTTATTCAGACCTTTATCTTCTTCCTGGGTTATCCGATCCTTACTCAAAAGATCCGCCTGATTTACTGCCTCCAAACCTAACGGTTCCTGAGATATAGCACATACCTTCAACGTGCTAACCTCGCTTACCCAGGACTCCATGTCCTGCTTACCAGCCCAAGCTACCCGCTTGCGACTCAACGCAACTGCAACAAAAAAATTTGCCTTTCCGGGATGGTAAGCTATCTCCAGATCATAATCTGCTACTAACTCCATCATACGCCTCTTCCTCAAATTCAATTCTGGCAGCGTAGAATGTACTTCAGGCTCTTATGATCTGTCAATACCAGTGGTTGGTTTGGAGCTCCGCTCTCCCGATTCCACCATGGTGTATACCCTAGGTGTCACTGCAGCCCGCCTATCCGTCGGCACTGCCGCTACCGCTCCCTGCAGCAACCTGGGACATTTCGGCTTGATATGCCCTGGCTCCCTACAGTGGTAACACACCCGAGTATCCCCGATCGCTCCACCTTTCTGGGGGCAACTCACAACCCTATGGTCCTTGCTTCCGCATCCGAAGCATTCCTGACCACCTTGGTTACCCTTGGAAGAACCTTCCCACTTCCGCTTCTGCCCATGCACTGGCTTACCGTCATTGCTAGGACCCGACTGAGGTGGAGGCTTCCTTTCCTGAAGGGTTGGGCTGACTACCTCAACCACAACTCTCAGACCCACCTCAAGCACCGCTGCCTCTTTACCAGTTCTCCAACTGTGTCAAACGATCTCTTTAGACACTGGTTCCTCAACTCGGCCGAAGACCTAACAGAAACCGCCTCATACTCCCGAACCGATCGGTTCCCTTGAGTTAACCCAAGAAACCGACTCTCCATCCGGTCCAATGCCTCTTGGGGAAAAAAATACTTGGAGTTAAACTCTGCCACAAAATCCTCCCAAGACAACTCTGCCTGGACCCTCCGGGCCGCAACACCTCTCCACCAGAGATGTGCGTCACCCTCCCAGATAGTGGACTGGGAGATCCACCTGATATCCTTCTGGACATCTGATCGAACAGAAATTCCGCTCCATCCGCATTTTCCACTCATCTGCCTCTTCATGCTTGGCACCACCCTGAAAGAATCTCGTGCCAATCCTCTGCAACTGCTCCAACATTTTGAGATATGATGGCCGCTCTTCCGCAACCACAACCCTTGGTTGCACCCGAACTACGGGTGGTACAACTGGAGCCTGCACTGGTACCCTTTCCGGTAACCGCTCCAACAACAAGGCCAAGAAGTTCGCAATACGATCCTCCTGGGCCGGAGCTACACCTGCTGCCACACCTACAGCACCCACTGGAACTCCAGCAACACCGGCACCAACACCGGCCTCACTCTCCGTCCCAACCCGATCCGTATGCGAGTTCCCGACCTGCTCAACCGTAACACTTGGTGTCACACTCTCCTCAACCACCGGAGCCCTCGCGTTCCTCCGACCGCGACCTCTACCTCCGCCGATACCACGACCGCGACCTCTACCTCTTCTAGCCATCTTAGTCCAAACTTGGCTCCTCGATCATTCCTAACTACCACATAAGCCGGTCCAACAACAGACTCGAACTTTCACGGTCCCGATTAACTTAAAAACAGTAATTCCTCAACTGAATTACTTTAATCCGTTTCACGGATTAACCCAACCCCAACCGGACACCACAGGTTAAATCACATAAAAAAAATTATGTGATTAAAACCTTGGCCCCAAAAGACTAATCCAAGAGTCTTTTAACTAACTCAACAAACAACCAAACAGAAACGAAACAACTTACCGTGGAATCTCTTTAAAGGCTCGAAGAGGATGATCTAGAACTCCATACCCAAACAATTGACTAACTCACATAATCAATTCACATTACTCAAATACACATGCAACTCAAAGCACCAAAAAAATTAAATTCAATCCAATTTAACTTTTCTAAACCCGTCCTAGAGCCGTAATGGCTATGATACCAAATTGAAACAACCGCACTCGTTTTTTTTTTTTTTTTTTTTTTGCAAACAATTAATTATTATTCCCATAAATAATAATTAACTCCCCAAAGCAAATAACAATGCAATTACCCTTGTATTAAATTATTTAACTCCACAAGCAAAATAATTAATATTTCCATAAATATTAATTACCACCCCAAACAAATATTATTCAACTACACATCAGTAATATTTACTCACTCCAACAATAAAATACCCTTTTTAAACAACCGAAAGGATATTTGATCCAACGATCTTTCCAGAATACGACGACTTGAGTTGAGAGTCGAAGTTGGTCTGTATAGCCACCTTGGCTTTCATAGACAATTTCTGTTGTCTATAACGGTTCTCAATAAACGAGAAACCGGACTCGAGATCGATAAATCATCACCCAACAATAAAACAATTTTAAATGCTAAACCGAAAACATTTAAACACACAACGAGTTTAGATCATCCCCTCTTCCTTGCCTTGATCCCACGGTCACACACTTACTTTTCCTGCATCAAACAAAGGAGATGCATAAGTATTTCAACAAATACTTAGTGAGGCAATCCTCCCGTCTACAAGCTATACACACAAACGATTAAAATTATTCAACGCATTAAACACAAAAATACCGCAAATAAATCAACCAACTCAAGAAACACTCGAACAAGATCCCCCATGAGATCATACGACCTACAATCAAGCAAACACATCAAACAACTCAATCGCTTAGATAAGCTTACGGTCATGCACTCACCTTTAGCCACGCACGGAAATTCCCAAAACTTCCCGGAATGAATAAACTTCAATTCCCAAAACGCGTGCCTAACAAACAAACCAAAACGAAACTTTAAACACAAGAAACGAACACGGAAAAACGGCCAGAACGACCAGATCGATCGATCCACCACCAGATCGACCAACCCGATCACCTTCACCACTTACGCGCCTCGAAACAAAACATGAATAAATCAATAACTAACCGTTGAAATCTTAATCCCACCGTTGAAACTCAACCCCCAAATGTCCTGAAGCTAACTTCAAAGTTTCAAGATGATCCGTCGACAGACGAACTCGCGATTGCCCTTTGAATCCACGTTGGTCCGGTTCGCGTCTGAAACAGAGCGCCTCACGGAAACGTGAATAACTTGTAGAATACTAACTCAAATTCAATTCCGCAAATTGGTAAATCTAGATATAAGACTTAACTACAACTCCACAAAAATGCGCTACCTTTGCAAACGATTTGCTAGGTCAAACTCCTTTTTCCTTCTCACCCACGAAACAGCTCTCCAACTTACTCTTCTCGAGACTCACACGCCCACTCAGCCACCAAGACTCACCTCCTCCCTTGCTCTCCACGCCCTCACACACAGCCACAAGACTCACCTCCTCTTGCTCTCCACGCTCACACAGCACCAGCCCCCAACTCCCTTCTTTGCTCTCCACACCACACAAACAAGCTTCAACCTCACTCTTTTCTCTCTTTTCTCCTTCTTCTCTCCTTGTCTCCAACTCTCTTTCTCTTCTTTTGCAGGTGAAGTGTAGGCAGTTTTTGGAGGCTGCAGGAGAATAATGGAGAGGTGGGGAGGGTGGCTGCATAGGCCTCTTTCTAGGGGTGGAAAAATGAGGAAAGGTGATGGGGACCTCTAGGGAGTAGGCTGCTAGGTAGGGGGTAGGCTAGGTAGGGAGGTTGGAAGCTAATGCTGAATTCAGCTTAAACTTATTTAGCATTTGATCCTTGAATTTTCCAAAAGTTCACAAGGTGACACCAAACTTCTCAATCGATCCCGCACACCCCTACGGGAAAAATGCGGCGTAACTTCCAAATTACTTCTCAAATTCCCGGAACATTTTTCAGAGAATCTACGCATAAATCCCGGTTATTATTCCGAAATTCCATTTTCCGGAACACGGGCGTTACACATTGGTAAAGGAGTACGATGAGTTTCAACTTGTTTGGATTCCCCGAAGCGAAAATAATTCAGCCGACGCGTTGGCAGCGTTGGCCTCGACCTCAGATCCAGACTTAAAGAGAGTAATACCCGTTGAGTGCATATCAACAAGAAGCATCACAGTTCCAGAGGAAATGATGGCAGTGACTCGTTTCGAAGCCAAGACTCAGCCAACACAACACAACGCTTTGCCTTCGGTTTGACCATGGAAGTAGCGGCGGCGACGAGGGCAACCTTTCCGCGAAGATCAGCCTCCAGCAATGTCGCAAGAGGAAAACGAGGCAACAGTTATTACGCCAGATATCAGAGACAAGGTGGCAGAGCCCAGGATGGAAGCGGAAAGACCCACACCTAATGACGACAGTCCGCACGGAACCGCGCATGAACACCTTCAAAGTCCACCCAGCGACGACAGTGAAGAACCTATCCGAAGCCTGGGGACTGATCCTGCTCCTATGACCGAGTCAAGTTGTGAAGCCGATTACAGCAATCACGAACGCAGCTTCATTCCGGTCACCGGACATTCTGCTAATGACAGCATTTCCACTAACTATTGGGGGGGGGGGGGGGGGCGATTGGAGGAAACCAATTAAACAATACATCCAAACTGGTGTGCTACCGAATGATTAATGGCAGGCGCGAAATTAGCTCCGAATCGTCAGCGCAAAATATTGTCTGGTCAAGGGCTCTTTGTTCAAAGGGGCCAGTGATCCGTATCTTTTGTGTCTTCACGGTGAAGGAGTCGAAGTCGTTATGGGCGAGGTACATGAAGGACTCTGTGGAAATCATTCGTCCGGACGGTCAATGGCCTTCAAAATTAAGCGTTTAGGGTACTATTGGCCGACTATGATTACCGATTGTACGCAATACACCCAGAGGTGCACCAAGTGCCAGCATCATGCTCCGCTCATCCACCAGCCTTCGGAGTTGTTATCTTCGATCACAGCACTGTATCCTTTCATGCGATGGTTGATGGACATCGTCGGACCAATGCATCGATCTACCGGAATGTGCAGTTTTTGCTCGTGTTAATAGATTATTTCTCTAAATAGATCGAAGTCGACGCTTTTCCAGCTATCAAGGATTCAACGGTGAAGACCTTTTTTAGGAAAAACATCATTTGCCGGTACGGAGTCCCGTATAAATGCCCATATATCCTCAGGGGAACGGGCATGCCGAAGCTACAAATAAAACAATCTCAAGAAGCGGCTCAATTCCTATAAGGGTGGTTGGTACGATGAGCTTCAACTGGTTCTATGGGCATACAGGACTTCCCCACGGCGTTCAAATGGAGAAACTCCGTTCTCCTTAGTTCTCTCTGACCAATTATAAGTACGTAAGGTTTACATGATGGATGAGGAATCGACAAAATGGATGGAAGTTAAATACTTGGGAGACAATGCGTTTCTGATGGCTACTGATTGTAGTTTCTTTGTTACGGCTCATGAGTAATATGGATACCTACAAAATTCTTTTTACTTCATTGACGACGAGGAAGATGGGATTTTTTCAAGATAGATGTCGGAATTTGAGCAAAGTTGTTTCCAAATTTTTCTTCCTATCTTTCTCTAAATCTGTTCAGATTTAAACATTACATTTCATCTTCGTTTTTGGTGTAGATAAAGTGTATTCAAGATGCAACATGTTTGCAACAGAAATATCTTTATTTTTGGCATTATCATCATGAAGCATTGAGATCTTTTAGCACTGCTTCAGAAGAATAACAACCAAAGTGCTTTTGCCTTAACTTCACAAAAGGATATCCAAGGAACGATAATAAATGAACTGGCTTCAAGAACAATGTTATCTCATACATACTTCACCATTTCCATCTTGCTCAATCGAAAACCGTTCTTCTCCAGTTAGTAAATGACCCCGAAGAGTGCCACTTCCGTAACAAAAATAATAAAAGTAGTAGATTTTATTGTGAAACTTTTAGTAAGAAAATTTGAGAAATTCCAGTAATGATATCTCTCATCTTTAACAATGGTGTCAATCAAATATTGTAGTTGAACAACCGAAATTAAAATTAAATGCATTTATAAAATTTATAGTATTATTTCGTGAGTAGAATAATAATCTAATATTTTTGGGGAAAAAGGTAAAAAAAAACGCATGAACTTTCAAAAAGTGAACGTCTTAATCATGAATTTACAAAATTCTATTTAAATCCCAAATTATTTTGTTGAATTTAAAAATTAATAGCAAACTTTCGTTGACTCGAACAAATGAGAAACGTAGTTAAATTCACTAACAAAACACGCTTTTTAAAAGTTCATATTTTTTTGTAAGTTCGTGATTAAAACGTTCACTTTTTAAAAGTTAATACTTTTTTGATATTTTTATTAAAAAAAATATGTCGTTTTGACATAATTTAGTTGTTAACTGTAAGTTAACCCAGTCATCATGATCAGTTAGTTAACTTAACGACGTGTCTTATTCTTTCGAGTCAACAAAAGTTTGCTATTTATTTTTAAAGTCAACAAAAAATTTGGGATTTAAATGGCATTTTGTAAATTCATGATTAAAACGTCTATTTTTTGAAAGTTTATGCTTTTTTTGACATTTTCCCAATATTGTTTTGGTAATAAACTGAAAAATTTCATAAAATTTTAGGTCAGCATTTTTCTTAGTCAATTCAATTTTGTTTGGCTAGTTATTTGTTCATGTTAAAAAGTTTATTTTGGCGCATTAATTAAATTTTCTATTAAAATATTTATATATAAGATTAGATATTAAAATATGTTGAATATTTTGCCCCAAAAAATGTGAATTTTCATATTTATATCACTTTACAAGGAAAAATATATCGTAGGTTTAAACATTTATCCCAAAAAGAACAAAATATATGAAATTTCATATCTATATATATAGAAAATAATATCTACCACAAATATAAAAACTCCAAACCCCTAAAAAAAATAAAATAAAAATGTATATAGACAAAGTTGAAGCACCAGCCGCCCCATATGGCAGATGTATGAGCATCTCATCTTCTGACCATCTTATCTCCTCTTCTGAGCCTGGTTGATGTATGAGCATCTCATCTTCTGACCATCTCATGATCTCGTCTTCGCCGGAGGTGTTTTCAGATCTCATCTTCTAATCGTTTTCCAAGGCGAGATCTCACAGTGATGAAAACATGATAGAGATTAACACCTTACTCTTGGCGATGAAATCATGATAGAGCACGTATGAATCCATCTATCCTTCTTGAGACAGAAATTAACACTTTATTTGAAACCATTTAAATTTTGGATATGAAACATCCAAGTAGCATTCATCGATTCACTTTTTTCTCAAATATGAAACATTGATTCACTCTTTTCTTGCAGGTGTTAGGTTTATTAGAACTGTATGTCAATGAGTGGACATCAAAGCACCGTGGAAGCATCAGTGGATTAGGTGTAATGAAAGCTAACAAAAAAAATTTCTACAGCTAATCAGCTGAAATCGTAAGTCAACATACAACGAATCAAACAAAATTGATATAAAACTTCTCCTGTAATTTTATTCTTACAGTAATCTAATATTTGAAGGTTGCATTAATGGCTTCCAATAAAAAGTTTCTGGACTCTAAGGGAATTCTCAATCCATACAATGTTTTTCCTCTATCTCTGATCTCTCATTAAGGTAAAATATTATTATGCTTTATGATTACTCATTGAAATGATTGAAAGCATCCACTACTAGAAAACCAATTTTTTGCATCAATTATTTAACATCATTTATAAAAATGACTCAAAATACAAATTAGAGAAGATTGTTTAGCATCATTTACTATAACTGATGTTAAAATAGTAAATTTTATGTCAATTATAAATAAATGACACTAAATATCAATTTTAGTATCACTTATTTTATTTGATACTAAATGTAATTTGTTTTTGCATCATTTAAATTATAAATGACACTAAATACCAATTTTAGTATCACTTATTTTATTTGATACTAAATATAATTTGTTTTTGCATCATATAAATTATAAATGACACTAAATATCAATTTTATTATCATTTATTTTATTTGATACTAAATGTAATTTGTTTTTGCATCATTTAAATTTAAATGACACTAAATATCAATGAATATTGAGGTCCTAGCCTCTTTAATGAATATTTATATTTATATAAAAGACAAAAATAAGTTCGATAATCTCAGAATCACAAAATAATCGAAATCAACAAAAAATTGAAATCACAGAAGAAGCTCAGAATCAGAGATCGGAAACGAAATCATCTAATTGGAGCTCCGACGTTCAGCTCCGACGTTCTCGAAAGTGGAGCTCATCAAGTTTCTCCTTCTTCTTCGTCTTAATCAGCTCCGACATTCTTCTTCGTCTGAATCAGCTCCTACGTTCACGAGTTTCTCCTTCTTCTTCAAGCATCGAGTTTCTGCTAATTGAGATCATGAGATGCTAAATCCCCTGAGATTTCAACACTGCTGCTAATTGGGATCTGTAAGCTTTCTCTTCTGCTAATTGGGATTTGTATTCTCCGTTTCTGCACCAAGCTTAGCTTAATCGATATGCATTTTCTCTTCTGCTAATTGGGACTTGTATTCTTCGTTTCTGCACTGCTGCTAGGAAAAAATTCTCTAAGAATCATCACTTAAGCTTTACGCTTCTCAAAGTGCTCGAGAAGACCAAGCTTCACTTAAGCAGGTTCTTCTCCTCTACGCCATTTGAATGATTCTATAGTTGAAGTCTCTAAAACTGTGAATTGAGTAGCCAGTTAGATATTGATATTCTGTGGATCATTTGATATAGATTTTTTTGGTTAGTGTATATAGTTAGAAAGTAGTATAAAGAATAATTTTTGGATGGTGTTCTTGCAATGATTTAGGTTAACATGGATAAATCATGGATTAATAAACCCCGTTTATCTCAAGAATACATCAATGGAGTGAAAGAGTTCTTAGAATTATGTCATTTCTTTCGGGGATATGTTCAAAGGTGATTGATATCAAGGAGTTATCAATATGCGACACTAAGTTTGAAAGAAAGACAACAAGCACATCGTTATATCTTGATAAGCTGAACCATTTGTATTAGCTTCTCAAGCAAGGATGGTATATTATGTTGAAGATCCAAGTGAACATGGTTGGAATATAGGGGTTCATATCCAACCAAGAGATTTGTATGATATGGGTGAATGTGATATATCAGATGATCCATATGAAGACATTGACATCAATGATTCTGTTGTCAATAATAGATTACTTCTTTCAGATAATATATCTAACTTTCAGCTAGTTCGAGATATTATGGACGATGATGATGTTGAACTAGTTGATAACTTGTGAGTTTAGTAGGTATGTTAGTCTTGCAATTTGTTCTTTTATGATTTCATTGTTGTATATGTTTATGTATTGTCACAACCTGTGTGAGAGTTTCAAAATTCTTGGGTTTAGACTGTGCCGTTCATAAGTCTTTGCATTCTTTTTAGTAATTTAGTTTCCTGCTGAGCTAATATGCATTGGTGCTAATAGTCCACTATGATTTGCAGCTTTGTTTGAAGTTCATTGAGACGCAGCAGTTTCAAAGGTATGTTTTCACACTCCCTGAATAGATCAGTCTCTTTGTGTTACTGGATTAACATTAGATTTGTGATGTTATATTTATCAATTCGTATCATTTTAAAAGTGATTCTAAATTTCAAGTATAACATCATTCATATAAATGATACAAAATATATTTAGCTTCACTCGATTTAGCATCATTTTTAGAAATGACTCTATAATTCTAGCATCACTTAAAAAATGATGCAACATTTAAAAAAAAATGACACTAAACATAGAATTTTTTGTAGTGATCTATCTTATCTTGAGATTTCGACAGTATAATATCTTGATTTTTCAACCAAAGGATTCATATTAGATCTATCAATGAAACAATAAATTTAAAAGCCAATTTTGTTTTTCTAATCAAATTCTTTTAAAAGAAAATTTCTAATCTTTTTTTATCTAGCAAGAGTACAATACAATAGAAGCTACATGCAATTAATTTTTTTTTTCTTGTAATCAAGATATTCATTATTTCTAATACAAAGGAAAACATTCAACACCATAACAGTGGTTCATAAAAGGAATAAATACAAGCATGGAGAGCGATTAAACCGCTTGCCATACTGAAAATCAAAGCCAACTTTCTTCCGTGTTGTGTTAATGTAACCAAGCCAGTCCACCAATGGATAGATAAGATCTTAACCTCCCATCCCAAGTAACACTACAAGCAATATCCCGTGCCAGTGAGTTTACTTTGTAATGTGATACTCGGAACTTGATTCTTCGAGACTTCCGTGTAAGACACGTAACACGATCAACAACAGATCCAAATCTGAGAAACTTCCAACTATGCTCCAATGGATCAATAGCTGAAAATAAATCACATCAGAATTCAATTTCCTGTGTCCTTAAATCCAAGAGACTTTGCAAAGCCCATTCAATGATCTTAAAATTGGCCACAACACGCGATGGATAAGATACAAAAGCATCCCGAGCGTGAAAGATCACTTCGCCACTCGATTCACATACCAGCCAAACTCCTCCAGTCATCGATGAAGAATTCAACCATGCTGTATGAAGATTACATTTTAGTACCCCCTACCTCTGGTCTCTCCCAATGTGTGTTCATGTGCAACCATGAAGTATTTGAAATCTTCGCATGAGCCCTCTCTTTTTCTTTTTATTTACTCCATAACTCTGATTCCTCAAAGGCATGATCAACTAAGAAATTAAATCACCTTGCTTATTCTCAAAATAGAACTCATTCCTATTTTTCCAAATGCCCCAAAGAAGCCAAGGAATAGCAAGCTTAATCCTATCTGAAATCTTTGACGAGATCAATAAACCAAATAGGAACTCCACATTTTTGTTAATAGAAGGAAGAGAACCCCCTGCAGTGGTCTTGGAACATTCGCCAACTCCCACACCTTTAAGTAGTTCAAGTAGTCCTCTACCAAAGAGAATACTCCGCCAAGCATAAAAAGGCCTGTCCCCCCATACAAGCACTGATAAAATATTTCAGCTTGTAATATCTTGCTTTATAGATGCGTGTAACAAAAGACTAGGGGCTCAAATTGAGTCTCCATGCTTGCTTAGCAAGCATAGCTTGATTAAAATTGCCTAGACCCTTGAAACCTAGACCCCCTTCACTCTTCGACTTACACATCTTCTCCCAAGAAACTCAGTGCATATTTCTTTACCCCATAAAGATAGGGTTTTTGCATACCATCCATTTAGTCGAGTTTTGAGTTTCTCCGTAATAAATGATAAGTGTTCTCTCTTAGATCCGCTGAAGCATTCCGGTAGGCCTAAGTAAGTACCATCTCCACCTTCCTTGGTGATGATCCCCATCCACAAAAAAAAAATCAGATTCCACATATTTGGTTCAATCTTCTCACCAAAGGTAACATAACACTTTGGAAAATTTATTTCTTGAACAGATACGTCTCCAAGCTCTCTTTAGATGTGTCTCAACACAATAAAAGACTATTATCCACAAACAAAAAATGTTGGACGAAGGGACAGTAATCCTTCTATCACGTTCTGCACAGCTCATCACATGAACAAGAGCTTCTGCACAGAGAATAAAAAGAAATGGAGATAATGGATCACCTTGTCTTAAGCCTCTCTTCGGCTTTATAAAACTATAGGAATTCCCATTGAGCAGAACCGGGTCAGAGACTGACCTCATGCAAACCATAATCCACTTTATCCACTTAAAATCAAAACCAACCTTTGTAAGCAAACTTTCCAACAAATTCCATTCAACCCTATCATAGGCTTCAGGCATATCAGTCTTAATAGCCATAAAATCTTCATTACAGTTTGGGGTAGTCCTCAAAGCATGTACCATCTCATGTGCTATGGAGATATTATCAGAAATCAATCTCCCTGACACAAATCCTCCTTGAGTGTTAGATACATTATCGGAAAGAAACTGTTTCAAATGCGAACACATCACCATAGAGATGATTTTGTACGACACAGAACAAAGACTAATGGGTCAAAGTCAGTCATACTCTTAGGATTTATTTTCTTTTGCAATAGGCTGAGCTGCGTGAAATTGAGTTCAGGAGGGAAAGAACCTGTCTAAAAAAATCCTTGAACCTCAGATATCACTTGATCACCTACAAACTCTCAAAACGATTGAAAAAATTAGCCGACATTCCATCAGCTCCAGGATTACTCCCTCCTTTGATACTAAAAACTGCCCTCTTGATTTCTTCTTTACTCACCGATTTCGTGAGCGCATGATTAAAAGAAGCGGAAACCCGTGGAGCTAAATTAAACATACAAGATCGCCAGACCATTATCCGAACTAGAGGACGTGATATGCTCAAATTTACCCTGAGCTACTCTCTCAAATTAAGAGATCACTGTAGTACTTAGGGATCGAATCCACAAGGACTATGAAATACCCAATAAATTCCAGCAAAAGTATTATGCTAAATAAAGTATAATGTAATGAAATTGCAATGCGAATAATTAAACAAAGTGAAATCAATGGAGAAAAGCGCTAGGCATAGGGAAATCTCAGGAATCTTCAGAACTGTGAATCAATTTGATAGTCAGGATTATAATTAAGAACCGTTCTAGAACTCAAACACAATTGTAAAACCTACCAGCTTTCGCTGCGTAAACTATCTATCCCTGAATCTAGAATTCCAAATTCCTTTGCTAAATTCTAAGATCCAGACAAGCAGTAATGATCAGGTTCAATTTGTTCACAAAATCCCTAAATCAAATTCCTTTGCAGATAGGTATTTTGCTCACCTAAGATAGATCTAGCAATCAATTACACTTTCATGTCAATTGATAACCCTAAATCAGATTCTAGGTCGCGAATCTAGAATAAGCAATAAGTTCAATCCTTGATGAAGAACTCTATCAGTTAACCCTAGTAATCTAATGATTCAACAATTCCTCAGAAACCCTTGAAAACCCATAACCTAACAGGGGAACTACTCAGACATGGTGAAAGCAACAATCATCATGATATGAATAGAAATCATTCAATATAATAGAAAATAAAAGTAGAGAACAAAGAGTATGAGGGATTAGAGAAAGATGATACAAGCTTGAAAATAGAGAAAGAGTCTGCCGCTTAATCCCCTAAAAACCCTGATCTAAAACACAATATATAGCTAAAAACTCGTACAGAGACTAATGCTGAAATATTAGAAACTTCTGGGCAAAATTGTAAATCTTCCAAAATCTCCGAAGTTGACCGCCTGTGGTGTCGATCGACACTCATGGCTGGTGTCGATCGACACCAAGTCACACATCGCTTCAAGACATGATCCTTCGATGCAACTTCTTGGTCTTTGCTCCAAAATCTCCCATATTCTTCACATTAGTCCTAAATGCATACCTGAAGACAAAAGACTCTAATAGACTCTAAAAACACCAAAAAGACTCGATTAAAGACTCTTATATCATGGTTAAAACCCATAAAAACCATGATATATCAACTCCCCCAGACTTAGCTTTTGCTTGCCCTCAAGCAAAACAGAAACTCAGCCTGTGAAAGAGGTTTGAAAACACAGGAAACTCATTTTGTCATAAGAGCACCACACTCACATTCACCATAGTAAAGCCACTGGAAATTCTTACCTGACAAGGTCCAGACCACCATGTACTTCCCCCAGACTTAGCAACTGTCCCAAACAACTCCACAATTCAAATAAACAATCCAAATTCACCATACTGACTTCTATAAACTAAGGTGAAGGCTCATCCAGGGAGTATCAATCAAAGGACACATGGACTCTTTCTCAATCAGTTTTCCTGAACACGCAGACTGTCTTTACTTCTGGTTCCTTTCCTCTCCCTTTTCTTACTTCTGCAGTTAACTATTTCAAAGGTGTAGGCGAATAATGGTATCACGGGAAATTTTCCTAACCTCGCTTCCAACCTTTGTGTGATCATTCCTTTCAAAGTAGAATAATGAGGTCATTGGAAATTTTCCTACCTCTCTACTCAGAAGAAAATCATTTCATCTTTTACTGGTTAGTATATATATATATATATTTTTTTTTTTTTTCTTTCTTTTTTTTTTCTTGAAGGGAAGAGAGAGGGGAACCATACTCACACAGACAAGTCTTTCAGGACTGAAGGGAGAATCCGATCCAATGTATATCAAGCCCCTGGACAAGCAAAATAAAATCAGGTTAATGGGCGAAGTCAGTGATGGATCCTCTGAAAGCTCAGGTGAACATGGCTAGCATAGGTAGGTTGATCAGCCTTGGGGTTTTTCATTAGTCTCGGACACATGTCAAGCTTGAATCAATTTTCACTGAAGTTCCTGCAAATGTGGTGATTTCCTCGAAAAATCATAGTTTCCAAACTAAATTTTGACTCAATAAAACAAAAATTGGACTGACTCTAAGAAAACAAAAAGAATGATGTTAGTAACTACCTCCCCCAGACTTAAACAACACTGTCCCCAGTGTTATCAAGCAAGGAGTTGGTGAAAAGGAAATAAAACTGATGAACCATAGTGAAAAGGTCAAAATATTAGAACACAAAACCTGAATCCGTGGTGTGGGTGTCGATCGACACCGGCGAGTGGTGTCGATCGACACCAGGTCTGTAATCCAAAACTATGATGTTTCAAAATCGTGTCGAAGTTTGTGAAACCAATAATCTGAGTTCAACCACTGCTAGATCATCAAAAGACAAGGTGAATGACATGAAAAGATGAAAATATCATAGAGTATACAAACTGACACAAAGAAGACATAAAAATGACTCAAAAATATCAAAAACAAAAGATAAAGGAGAAAAGAAAACTAATCCTCCTCAGAACTCTCGTCTGGGCTGCTCGGGCGAAGGGGAACCGGTGGCTGGCGAGGGGATCGAGAGCGGTGACGAGTAGGACGAACGCAACCGCAGCGAGATAGTCCAGCTATGGCATTCCAGATGCTCTGGAAACTCTCCACGACATATCTCTGAAAGTCAGCTGTCTCCATAGGGATCTCCGGAGCGACAGGAAGCTCAAACGGAGGAATCACAGAAGAACCGGGCTGATGCGGTAGACCTCCAGCAAGGTCTGGTATCGGAGCATCCTCTGCAGCAGTAGGAGGTGCGCTCGAAGAAGCTCCTCTACGGCGTCTAGCCGGTGGTGCAGTGGTGAGGAGACGAGGATCGGGATCAAAACGCAGCTGCTGTGGATCCTCTGTAATGGCTGTGAGGGCGGGCTGTGGAAGCTGTATCATGTGCTGCCCTGTAGCCGTGCGGAAACACCAGATCCAGGAACCCTTAATCCAGTGAGCGTTCTTCAAATAATCTTCGTCCATAGCGGAACGCGCAGTGACGACTGTGCAGCTAGATGTGTCAATCCCGAAGTGCTGAAAAATAGGTGTCAAAAGACTACCTACACTCTCCCTCTTGGTCCCTCGACCCACAAACGGCTTCATCTTCAAGGAGACTAAGTGATGAGCAAACACAGCACCTAAGTTCACATTCTGATCTAACTCAGGCCACTCAAATCCATCAACGCAATAATCACCCACAGCATAGCTAAGCAGAATCAGCTCAGACAACCTCATCTTCCCAGGCTCCATCTTACACAGAATGGTGTTGGCAATGATACGAACGACATACCTCAGGACCGGATGTCGAATATCAGTCTGCGTAGATGTCTTGGAATCATAACGGCCTGTCCCGAAATGAGACCAGAAGGCTGGACCGTCCAAGAACTGAGCTGGCAATGCAACTCCCGTCAAATCAGCATCGAAACCATAAAGCTCGCAGAGATCTCGGAGTGGTAATCTGTACCGAACTCCTCTAATCAGGAATGTAAGCGTCCCCTCCTGCGCATTCTTTACAATCTCATTCCTATAATAGGCTCTAGCAGTAGCAAGAAACTGTCGTACCAAGTCCGGGAAGAGGTCATACTGCCTGGTAGCTATGGTGCCTAAGTCGATCCTCTGCAATAATCTAATCACATCTTCTCTAATGCCCATCCTTCTCATAGCACAACTATCAGCAATCCTAGTCGGCCTAATATCAACCCCTAACCAAGCGTTATAGAACAATGTATCATATTCATCCCAAGATTCCGAAATTGTCCTATAAACACATTCATCCTTTGCTACTTCTTCCTTAGGAGAATCATCCCACACAATCGTTGATGCAATCTTTCTACCCTCTCTCTTGGGCCATGGAGGTCGAGATTGTACCTGAGAATGGGCTGGAGGAGCAGCAAATTCCGGCGAATCTGCCATGGAATCCGGCGGATTGGAGGAAGAACCACCGTCTGACCTAAGTCGCTTGCCACGTGAAGCCATCTGCACCAAACTCAAAATAGACACTAGAAACAAGTAAAGGACGAAAATCTAATGAGTTTAGAGGCTTGAATCGATGAAATCGAGCAAGAACTTAGAGAGAAATCGGAGGTTTAATATTTTCGGAAGTGAAGAAAGAATGAGGAAGATGAAGATGTTCGGGTTTTTAACCCGCTGAACTCGTCGACTTATGGTGTCGATCGACACCATCGACTGGTGTCGATCGACACCAGCAACAAGGGTCGACACCTCTTTTTTTTTTTTTTTTTTTGATTTTTTTTTTTTTTTTGATTTTGAATAGAATAACTAAATTAAACACAGAAAACCAAAAATAAAAATTAGTCAAAGTTAGACTGAAAAATATAGAAAAACCTAAATAATTAAAATTCAAATAAATAAAATATATTCACAACTCACCAGTGGGTTGCCTCCCACCAAGCGCTTGTTTAAAGTCATTAGCTTGACTTTGTGACGGCTTAGGCAGAGGGTGCATCATCCAGACGCAATATGTGTCCGTCCGGGATCTTGGCATGTGCCCAATAATGTTTGACCCTCTGACCGTTGACTGTAAATTCATTGCCCTCAGGACTGAGCAAGACAACAGCACCATATGGTCGAACTTCCTCGACTGTGAAAGGACCTGACCAACGAGAACGCAATTTCCCAGGAAACAATTGTAAACGAGAGTTATACAGAAGTACCTGATCATTGGGTTCGAAAGTCCAGGAAATGATCTTCTTATCGTGATAAGCTTTGGTCCTTTCCTTGTATAGCTTAGAGCTTTCATAAGCATGGAGTCGAATCTCATCAAGCTCATTGAGCTGAATCAAACGTCTCTCTGCTGCTGGGTTGATATCGAAGTTCAGCAGCTTTACAGCCCAGGCGGCCTTATGCTCAAGCTCTACTGGAAGATGACATGCTTTCCCATAAAGCAGATGAAACGGTGTAGTACCAAGTGGCGTCTTGAATGCAGTCCGATAAGCCCAGAGTGCATCATCTAACTTGGCGGACCAGTCCTTTCTAGAGTGTCCTACTGTCTTCTAAAATCTCCTTGATCTGCCTGTTAGAGACCTCAACTTGTCCACTTGTCTGCGGATGATATGGAGTAGCAACGCGATGATGTACTCCGTGCTTCTTAAGAAGCCGCTCAAACACGCGGTTGATGAAGTGCTTGCCACCATCGCTGATGACAATCCGCGGGACTCCAAATCGTGGGAAGATAATGGTCTTAAAAAGCTTAAGGACCACTGAAGCGTCGTTGGTAGGACTGGCGATCGCTTCGACCCACTTCGACACATAATCAACAGCAACCAAGATGTATTTGTTCTTGTATGACGTCGGGAAAGGGCCCATGAAGTCTATACCCCAGCAATCAAAGACCTCGACCTCGAGGATGAAGTTCTGAGGCATCTCATGCCGCTTACTGATCTTCCCTCTCCTCTGACATGCATCACATCGAGACACAAAGGCATGGGCGTCTCTGAACATAGTCGGCCACCAGAAGCCTGCTTGTAGAACCTTAGATACTGTCTTGAAGGTAGCAAAGTGCCCAGCATACTCAGAACCATGACAGTGAAACAAGACATCCGGGATCTCAGTATTAGCTATGCATCTACGATAGACCCCATCTGAACAATGTCGATACAAGTAAGGTTCATCCCAATAGAACCGTCTTAACTCACGCATGAACTTCTTCTTCGAATACCCTGTAAACTCATCCGGTTCATCTCCTGCAGCAAGGTAATTGGCAATATCAGCAAACCATGGTCGATCTTGACCCTCAACAACAGCTATTGAGTGGTTATCTGCCAAATCGGAGCTGTCTGGAATGTGGGTGTCGATCGACACATCAGCGTGGTGTCGATCGACACTCGGACCTGATGTCCGAGAAAACTGCAGATCACCGCAAGAAAAATCACGCCATCCTGTTTCCAATAAGTGCACATTCTCTTCTGGCAGAGAATCATCAATAGGGATGTCGTCCTCAATCCTAATCCGTGAAAGATGATCAGCAACTCCATTTTCAGTACCTTTCTTATCCTTGACTTCGATGTCGAACTCCTGGAGTAATAGGATCCATCTTAACAGTCTAGGCTTAGAATCCTTCTTCTGCATCAGGTACTTGAGTGCAGAGTGATCAGTGTGCACTACTACCTTAGAGCCAACAAGATACTGCCTGAACTTCTCAAAAGCAAACACAACAGCAAGCAGTTCTTTCTCTGTGGTGGCGTAGTTCTTCTGCGCATCATCCAATGTACGGCTGGCATAGTATATGGCATGAAGCTTCTTGTCTTTCCTTTGTCCCAGCACAGCCCCAACTGCAAAGTCGCTGGCGTCACACATTACCTCAAAAGGTAAATCCCAATCTGGCGGCTGAATAATTGGAGCACTCACTAATGCACGCTTGAGCTGTTGAAAGGCATCAAAACAATTAGTATCAAACTCAAATGTGACATCCTTACAGAGCAAGGCGGTGAGTGGACGTGCTATCTTGCTGAAATCCTTGATGAAACGTCTATAGAATCCAGCGTGTCCAAGAAAGCTTCTCAATGTCTTGACATTAGAAGGAGGCTGCAGATTAGTCATCACCTCAATCTTAGCTCTATCAACCTCAATACCAGCTTCTGATACCCTATGCCCAAGAACAATGCCATCTCTGACCATAAAGTGGCATTTCTCCCAATTCAGAACCAAGTGCGTCTCTTCACATCTAGCTAGCACTCTGCATAGGTTATCCAAACAATCCTTGAATGAGGACCCATAAACTGAAAAATCATCCATAAATACCTCCATACTGTCCTCAATCATGTCTGTGAAGATAGACATCATACACCTCTGAAACGTAGCAGGAGCGTTGCATAGTCCAAAAGGCATTCTGCGGTATGCGAAAGTGCCATAGGGACATGTAAACGTGGTCTTCTCCTGGTCATCTGGGTGAATAGGAATCTGAAAGAACCCTGAATAACCGTCAAGGAAACAGTAATAAGGGTGATTAGCTAACCGCTCAAGCATCTGATCAATGAAGGGCAAAGGAAAATGATCCTTTCTTGTAGCGGCGTTCAGCTTCCTGTAATCAATGCACATTCTGTGCCCCGTCACAGTCCTAGTTGGTATCAGCTCATTCTTCTCATTCTGTACCACTGTGACTCCTCCTTTCTTAGGCACAACATGCACTGGACTGACCCAATCACTGTCAGAAATCGGATAGATGATCCCTGCATCCAACAGCTTCATGATCTCTTTCTTAACCACATCCTTCAGGTTTGGATTCAGCCGTCTCTGATGTTCAACTGATGACTTAGTCTCATTCTCAAGATGTATCCTATGCATGCACAGATCTGGAGAGATACCTGAAATATCATCAAGAGAATAGCCAAGAGCCTTGCGAAACTTGCGCAGCTTACTTAGCAATAGGGTGAGCTCTGCGTTGTTCAAGGACGCATTAACAATAACAGGATATGAATTATGTTCACCAAGGAATGCGTACCTGAGCCCCGCAGGGAGTTGCTTAAGCTCTATCTTTGGAGCTTGCTCAAAACTCCAATCAGATTCTTTCTTGTCTGTCCGGACACTGGTGTCGATCGACACCAGTGATGGGTGTCGATCGACACCCGCTGCGTGCATCACTTCCTTGGATGCATCCATTAGCTTGACATACCCAGCAGCAATGTCATCTAAATGCTCAACCTCATCCACTGAAGCAATCAAAGCACGTTCCAGAGGGTCTTCACAATGCAACTCTTTGAAACTCTCCTCAACAAGATCCGTGAGAGTCTCGACGCAGAAGGTCTGACCATCGATCGTAGGCCGCTTTACAAGCTTATCCATCTCAAAGTTCATAACTAAATCGCCTACATTCAGACCAATGCGTCCCCTTCTGACATCAATCATGGCACCAGCTGTAGCCAAGAATGGTCGTCCCAATATCAATGGATCCTTAGGCTCTTCTTCATATGTCAACACAACGAAGTCCGTAGGAATCAAGCAACCTCCTATCTTGATAGGAACATCCTCAAGGATACCATCTGGAAGACGAACAGAACGATCAGCAAGGATGAGAGTGATCCTTGTCGGCTGAAAGTCTGTCATACCAAGATTCACAGCAACTGATCTGGGCATCAAATTCACACTAGAACCAAGATCGCATAAAGACCGTTCAAACTTCTCTGCAAAGATGGTGCAGTCAAGAACGAAACTACCTGGGTCTGGAAGCTTCTCTGGAATCTTGTTCTGAATCACGGCACTAACCTGTGCGGAAATCATCATCGCACCTTGTTCAACATTCAAATCCTTAGTGACCATGCGTTTCACGTACCGTCTGATTATGGGGGATGTCTTGATGGCATCAATCAACGGTAACTCAATAATGAGCTTGTCCATCATAGCCTTACACCTGGCATCGTCTATCTCTTGCTTAGACTTCCTGGGGTTTCGAAGATAAGGGATCCTCGGTTTGTATGATGATTCGGTGATCGGCTTAGCCGATGATGAAGAAGCTTTATCTGTCTGTGAGGGGTGTCGATCGACACCAAGGTGGTGTCGGTCGACACTAAAATCCGGTGTCGTGTCCTTGGTAGTGATCGACACAGCTTTATCCTTGTCAATCCCTTCTGTATCAACTGGTGTCGATCGACACATAGTGTTGGTGTCGATCGACACTAACTCCGGAAGAACAACATCTTCGTCTTTGACCTCTTCTAAGTCTATCTTCTCTTCAGGTGTTAGAGTACTCCTGATCACAGGCTCAACCTTCTTCCCACTCCTCAATGAGATGGCATTCACTGGATGCCGCGGATTAGTATCCGTTTTCCCAGGAAGAAAACCGTCCTGTCTCTTAATAGCTCCAGCTGTCTGAGCAACCTGAGTGTCTAACTTCTTGACATGAGTGTTCAGCTGCTCAAACTTTCCATTCAAATCCTGATACAGTGAGTCTAACTTCCCATTGAATTCCACGGTGATCTTCTGTTGACCTTCTAGAATCTGCTCAAGCATCGATTCCATCTTGCTCTCCGTAGTTGGTGGTGGAATGCTTTGGTATGAAGATGACCCATAGTTCCTTTGATTGAAGTTGTTGTTGCTCTGATACGGCTTCTGATACTGAGGCTGCTGATTGAAAGTAGAGGAGGACTGATTCCCTTGATAGTTGCCCCGCGGACTGCCCCCATTGTAGCCTCGGTTTCCTTGTGAGTTACCGAAACGCTGAAAGCCTGTGCCACCGACATAGTTAACATCCTGCTCCTCATGCGCATCAACTGGCTCATAGGTCTCAACCTCAGCAGCAAACTGGACCTGCTTCTTGATTATTAGAAGGTTGTGAACCGTATCAAGTTTCGCCTTTACCTCAGCTATCTGACTTCCATCTAAGTTCCCAGCTTGCTTCTTCCTCTCGAAATCAGCATTCTTAGTACTGTTGCTTGAAGCCAAGTTCTCTATTAGTACCACAGCATCCTCAGGATATCTGGTATTGAAGTTGCCATTACTTGCAGCATCCAGAGCCATCTGATACCTCCAATCGATACCCCTGAAGAAAATCCCAAGCAACTGAACCTCACTGAACCCATGGTGTGGACAATCTCTCTGATAAGCCCTGAACCTTGCCCAAGCGGCCTTGAATGCCTCAGTAGGTCCTTGAGAGAAGGCTGAAATCTTCGTCCTCAGCTCTTCAGACCGTGCATCATCATAGAAGTTGTTCAGGAAAGCATTTTTAGTGTCCTCCCAAGTGGTCAGTGACCCCGGCTTCAACTGCTTAAGCCAATAAGCTGCTTCCCCAGCAAGAGAGTATGGGAAGAGCTTACAGAATAGATAGTCGTTTGACACCCCGTTAGCCTTGATGCTAGTGACTAGATCCTCAAACCGCTCAATGTGATCCATAGGGTGCTCATGTGATAGCCCGTGGAAAGGGTTCTGACCTACAAGCGTGTAGTATGCAGGTTTGAGTTCAAAGTCATTCCTTTGAAACGGAGGCGGGCGGATGGCAGACCGGTTGGCATAGAACTGCTCTGGCCGGTTGTAATCCCCCAATGTCATTGCTCGTGGACCTAAGGCACCAGGTGCACCTTGTCCAACCAAAACTCCACCAGCCGCTGGTGGGTGTCGATCGACACCAAGTGGTGGGTGTCGGTCGACACCAGCACCCTGGACAGGTATCACATCCTCAACAATGACCTTGCCGTTGTCATCGATCCTTTGGCCCTCTGCATTGTATGCATGACCATCCCTGTCCCGGAGAACTCCATGTTCATCAGCCATGATGATAGTACGTACCATCGCTTCTGAATTCTTCGCTTTCCGGGTTCTTCGTTCTAACTTAGCTAGCTTTTGATTTGAAAGGGTTACTAGCTCAAGATTCTTGTTGCTTCGAGTTTTGCGATTAGGCATGCACCTGAAACACACAAGAAAGAAAGAAAGAACGAAATTAGTAACAAAATAAAAGAAAATTTAGACAAAAACTTAAACTTAAATCTAATGGTAAAATCAAAAGTCCCCGGCAACGGCGCCAAAATTTGATATGCTCAAATTTACCCTGAGCTACTCTCTCAAATTAAGAGATCACTGTAGTACTTAGGGATCGAATCCACAAGGACTATGAAATACCCAATAAATTCCAGCAAAAGTATTATGCTAAATAAAGTATAATGTAATGAAATTGCAATGCGAATAATTAAACAAAGTGAAATCAATGGAGAAAAGCGCTAGGCATAGGGAAATCTCAGGAATGTTCAGAACTGTGAATCAATTTGATAGTCAGGATTATAATTAAGAACCGTTCTAGAACTCAAACACAATTGTAAAACCTACCAGCTTTCGCTGCGTAAACTATCTATCCCTGAATCTAGAATTCCAAATTCCTTTGCTAAATTCTAAGATCCAGACAAGCAGTAATGATCAGGTTCAATTTGTTCACAAAATCCCTAAATCAAATTCCTTTGCAGATAGGTATTTTGCTCACCTAAGATAGATCTAGCAATCAATTACACTTTCATGTCAATTGATAACCCTAAATCAGATTCTAGGTCGCGAATCTAGAATAAGCAATAATTTCAATCCTAGATGAAGAACTCTATCAGTTAACCCTAGTAATCTAATGATTCAACAATTCCTCAGAAACCCTTGAAAACCCATAACCTAACAGGGGAACTACTCAGACATGGTGAAAGCAACAATCATCATGATATGAATAGAAATCATTCAATATAATAGAAAATAAAAGTAGAGAACAAAGATTATGAGGGATTAGAGAAAGATGATACAAGCTTGAAAATAGAGAAAGAGTCTGCCGCTTAATCCCCTAAAAACCCTGATCTAAAACACAATATATAGCTAAAAACTCGTACAGAGACTAATGCTGAAATATTAGAAACTTCTGGGCAAAATTGTAAATCTTCCAAAATCTCCGAAGTTGACCGCCTGTGGTGACACCAAGTCACACATCGCTTCAAGACATGATCCTTCGATGCAACTTCTTGGTCTTTGCTCCAAAATCTCCCATATTCTTCACATTAGTCCTAAATGCATACCTGAAGACAAAAGACTCTAATAGACTCTAAAAACACCAAAAAAACTCGATTAAAGACTCTTATATCATGGTTAAAACCCATAAAAACCATGATATATCAGGACGCAAATAGTTTTTGGAAATAGTCCACTGCAATATTTACTTTTGAACCTTCTGCGAACTGTTCTGTTCCAAAATCAACAGTTAAAGAGAAAAACTTATTTTGAGTTCTTATTTTCTTCACACTTCCATGAAAGAAATATGTATTCCTATCACCATCTCTCAGCCAACGCTCATGACTTCTTACTTTCTAAAACAATTCTTCATCATGATAAGCATCAACCAGCTCTCCTCTCCAAGACTTAAGCCTTGGCCAATCCGGAAATTGTTTAGCCCATTCATTCTCTATCTTTTCCTTAAGAATTTTAATTCTTTTTTTCAAATTAGAGGATGATGAACGATTTCAACTTGATAGAGCTTTCATACAGCTCCCTATTCAGTCTAATAGACTCCTTGTACCTAACTCCGTTCCAGCCTTCCAACTCTCAAAGATTAATGACATGATGCTTACTGATTAGACAAGAAAGTTGGCTGATTTGTGTAGACATAAGATCAAAGAGGACTCAGTTCATGCAGCTGAGAAAATCTATTGTCCATATCCAAACTGCTCAATGTTGATTTCCAAAACCGAGCTTCATAGTGGATCTGACCAAACCAATGTTCGGGCATGTATCAAATGTTAAGGACTCTTCTACATAGATTGCAAAGTACCATCTCATTCTGATTTGTCATGTGCTAATTACAAGACTATTCACCATGATCTGAAGTTGATGACATGATGCTTAAGTCTCTGGCAAACGACAATGGTTGGCGTCAATGTATCAAGTGTATGAATAATATTGAATGATTTGAAGGTGGCAACCACATGAATTGCAACCTTTGTAGTTCCAACCTGCAAGTCATGTGGTTGCAACCTTCAAAACGTTCAATATAGTGCATACACTTGATGCATTGACGCCAACAATTGTCGTCCGCCTGAGACTTAAGCATCATGTCATCAACTTTAGATTCATGGTCAATTTTCTTGTAATCAGCACACGACAAACCAGAATGACATGGTACTTTGCAATCAATGCAAAAGAGTCAAAAACATTTGATACATGCTCGGACGTTGGTTTCGTCAGGTCCACTAGGAAGCTCGGTTTTGGACATCAACATTAAGCAGTTTGGATATGGAAAATAGCTTTTCTCAGCAGCAAGAATTGAGTCCTATTTCATCTTATGTCTCCACAAATCAGTCAGCTTTCTTGTCAAATCAGGCATGCAGCATCATCTCATCAACTTCAGATTCATGTTTAATTTTCTTGTAATCAGCACACGATCAATCAGAATGAGATGATACTTTGCCATCAATGCAGAGTAGTCCAGAACATTTGATACATGCCCAAACATTGAAAAATGCAGTAATGGTATCTCAGCTTTGGCAATGCAGACAATCAAAAACTACAGTTTAACAACCAAAAGTTAAATTAAAACGTATTTATATCCAAAGGTTTTAGTATCACTTTTTCAACAATATAGTTTTAGGTATTAAATTGAAAATATTAATTATAAATTTCAGGTTAAATTGTTTTGTTATTTAGTCGTCAATTCAAAATTTTGGTGCGTAATTTATGTTATTAATAAATTATTTTGTCACGTTATTTGTTTCTTTTAATTAATTAAGAACTTTGTTATGACGCTTTGTATGAATTTGCTAATTAGTTTGTTCTTTATAAGAGAAAATAAAAAAATGTGTTGAATATTTTTTCCCAAAAAGTGTGAATTCATTTTCATTTTTATATCCACCTAAGATTTTTCTCTCATATAGAAACTCTCACTTCCAATCATTACAAGATGAAAAAAAAACTAAAAATTAAAGACAACGGTAACCACCAGCCGCCACCTTCTCGCAGCCACTGCAGAGGGCATGTATGAGCATATTGTCTTTGCCTCATATGTGTAGTGATCTCAACGGAGTGGTTTGTGAGTCAACGTCGATCTCAGGAGTTGTTTTAGCGATGAAAGCATATGATAGAGCAGGTATGAGCAAGGGCTTGTCTTACAGCAGCTAAGATATTGTGAGGTGGTTCGACTTTCACGTTGAGATTTCCTACAAGAATTTCTAATCACATAAATTTTCCCAAAGGTAACAACTCCATCTCCTGTTGTTGCACTTTCACTGTATTGCAAGTCATCTTATAGTACTTGTCTTCTCTACTTTTAGTCATCTCTAGAATGTTGGGTAGTCAATTCATGTTGTTTTTCTTTTCATACTTTAGGTTTCCTTATGCTAAAGGAGATTTTCGCAATATATCCTAAGAGTTATGGTTTCAATTTTCCATTAGTTTAATATCTTGCCAGAGATGTGTAAAGTCGGCTAAGGAAAATTATTTTTCAAAACTGGCTAGGTTCTATACCTAGTTTTCTGAGTTATTTCCTCCCTATAAAAAAAACTACGAATTAGAGGCATGCAATTTAATCTTTTTCAACCCATCACAACAATCCCATTGAATATTCCAGGACTCCCACAATAATGCTCTAATCAATTCTATGAAAATATATTTTGTAGGATAATCTAAAGGAATTACCAGTGCTTCATTAAACTACAAAGAGTTGCCATTGAAAAATCTTACCATTTGTGGTTGGTATTGATATTCAATGTCCATCCATGCCTTAACTTGATAGTAGCCAAGGTCAGAGTAAGTCTTGATACCTTTCTATGACCATGGCTACTTTGAAATTAAGGCATGGATGAACATTGAAGATCAGTACCAAACAAAAGTGGTAAGAGAATTCAAAGGCCAATCTTAGAATTTTAATTAAGAACTGGTGATTCCTATAGATTCTCCTACACAATATCTTTACATTGAATGGATTAGAGGATTATCAAGAAGAGATCCTAGAACATCCGATGAGATTGTTGTGATGGGTCGGAGAAAGATTATAATGAAACCCCGAACATGTCTTGAATGTCGTTAAGTCAGTAAATTCCTCGAGTTAGGATCATTCTTCTCATCTCTGTTTACACCTCTAAGTTGAGTATCATGTAGATAATTAACACATCATTATATAGTCCCACATTAAGTGAATTAAAACATTTTCCAACTTCCCTCATCATATATTATAAATCACAATCAGAGAAATTTCTCTTTTTAAAATCAAAATGCATATGAACTAAGGTACAATAAAGGTAGCGTCTTGGTAAATATAAGATATATAACGAATCGTGCATGGTTGAATAAATCTTGTTGGGATAGATAAGTCGACCATGTCACTATAGTCTCTAAATTATCAAACAACTCATCACTAGAGTTATAGACTATATGCTTCCACTAGTTATTCCCCAACTCAGAAAAAACCTACGTACAAAAAAAAACACTTTTGGATTTAATATTTTAATGAAAAAGCAATATAAACCAGTAAATTTTATATGAAACGTGGGGGGGGGGGGTAATTGCTTCACATAATAATTCATCCTCTTTGAGGTTATTTAATGGTCGTGGAGATAAGGCAATGGCACCTGATCTTCGAGTTGGTGGCATTTATGCTTTCAGACATGAAGGAGATATGGTGTTTCATTTATCAGCTTTATGACCAATTTGATATAAGATTCAGTACGGAGATAGTCATGAAGATGACAAAGTAGGTAACATCAGTTTTGTATTAGATATTAATATTACATTTAGAATGAGTATGAGATGACTTAACCTTTCTATAGGGAAGCTCTGTGACATAAAGAAGGTTCCAAGAAAGAAAAAGAGCTCCAAGAGAGAAATTGATCTTGCATTTGATGTTCACCAGACCTTTCTTGTTTTGTCGCCGCTGTCATGGCTTCGAACTTAAGGCACAATAGGAAGGTTATATCACTACTATATTACTCCTTACAGTAATTTTGAATTGAATGAGTTATATTTTAATCATATTCATGATGTCTCTAACTAATCTTGTTGGGGTATTTGCACTATATGGTTGAGTCGGGTGTCACTCCTACTTTGTACAACGAGATCCAAAAGTTTCTTCTTGAATGACGGTATTTTTCTGTAGGATCGTGAAATCCTGGATCGAAAATTACGAACAAATCTAATTAAGGAAAGTACGGATATGCGGAGGGGAGATATTATATCTTTCCTTAATTCAATAAATCTCCCACAGTATTGGGGTTTATGCGATTTTGAATCCCAGGTTACAACCGTGTTGAGCTTATAATCGCAACACCCGATTATAGAATCTGCGAACCAGATCTACGATATACTCTCGAGACTTACTCGTAAAGAAAGAGAAGAAGGAGATTGTTTTTGTTGCTGGAAGCTTTTGTGTTTTGAACTCGATTCAATTGTATTGATCGTATTCGATCTTATTTTTCAGAGAATGAGGCGGGACTCTATTTATAGCTAGGGAGGAGTTGCTTCATCCCCAAGGAAGAGATAAGCTGGTGCGAGATTCGCCTTTATCCGCTAGGATAAGATATTCCACAAATATTCTGTGAATATTCTGCTTTGTTCCGAAAGGATAAGGAATAAAAAATATCACGAAAATATTTTTGACTCAATCTAGAATCTTCTAAATTTATCCGGAATTAATAATTTTGACTCAATATAGAATCTTCTAGATTTATCAAGAATTATACAAAAAATAATATTTGCATAACGGTCATCCATCTCCTACTCAATAGTGTTCATTTCAATCTTCCAATGTGTGACATTTGCTCATTTTGATACTTAGTCAAAATTACAAGTATTACAAGCTCTTCAAGCTAACCACTTTAGACCCTCATTTCTTATTCAAACATAACTTCGATTTTGACATGTAACTACACTGTCTTATAGTGCCCAGTACAAGAATTCTTAAGACCCCAAGATCCGGTTATTCCGGTGACGGACTTCACCAGAAAACTCACGGAAAATTTGGCCAAATATATATTGTCAAAATTGAGTTCCACCATTTTCTACATCCTCATTATCAGAAATTCTGCTCAAGCAGTTTCTTGCATCATTCAAGCTCTCTCCGATCGGTTATTTTAATACTCTTAGAGAACTATCTTACTTCCTTTCCATTGCATTGCAGCTAACTCGAGGAAATATACCACCGATCTGGTACAACGATCCAGCATGCTCCATTTCCCTTACCAAATGTGCAACTATACAGTTTTGGTTAAGAAACCTTTTAAGATTACAATTAAGAAACTCGGTTATATTTTGAGTGTTTTTGGTCGTTTGTTGGCAGAATTTAAAGGTTAGGTTGTTATTTTTTTTTTCTAATTAATTCCAAATTATTCTTTCTTGCGATTACATCACTAAAGATTATATTAAAAGCTTAGATGAAGTGTCAGCAAGGCTTTTACAAATATAGTATCTTTTCATTACATTTATCGTACTTGCATTAGTTTAGTTGTCTTTTGAAGTATAGCTTTGTAATTGACTAAAAAGAAATATTGTTTTTTAATATCAAATAAATTGGTGTCCAGTTTGTTGTTTTACTGGTGTTGTACCTAAAATTTGCAAGGTCTGGTCGGGTATAACATTCATCTATATATTGAAAATTTTTCAGATATATGAAATGACTTTCTTTGCAAACTCGATAACTTATGAATGAACTTGTATTTTCAAGAGTTGAGAAATATAATGCATAATATTCTTATGCAACTTGGGGTTTCCAGTAAATTTTCCTTAAACAGCAGTTATATTGCTTATAGACAGCAATTTTTTCTTTATGTTTTTTTTTTGTAGTCTATCAATGTCTATGACTACATGTAGAGGAAAATTACGTCTAATTTGACAACTTACAGATTTGAATCTGATTGTAGTCACTCCCTCAAATTTTAACTCCGCAAAGACTTGGAAGTATTTGAACCCCTCACCACCTTTGGTTCCTTGGCCTAAGGTGGTTTGGTTCTCTCAACGTATTCCAAAACATGCTTTTATCTCTTGGTTGATTCTTTGTGGCCGGTTAACCACAAGAGACAAGCTTATAAGTTGGTGTCTTAATGTTCCTGCTAGTTGCCTTCTCTATGATAGAGCACCAGAGTCAGCTGGCCATATGTTCTTCTCCTGCTCTACTCCCATCAGGTCTGGTCTTCATTCTTTATGCATCCAGACCTCTCTCCACCAGGGGCTTTTGACTCTATTATTACTTGGCTACACTCTCCTACACAAGTAAGACGACTTAATATCATCTCTCGCATTATATTTCAAGCGGTAGTCTATCTTCTTTGGAAAGAAAGAAATCAAAGGTTACACTCTACATCTTCCAAGTCTCATTCACTTTTAGTCAAAGAGATCCAACTTCTAATTCAAAGCAAGCTGTCTGGCCTTGATAGGTTGTCTCCTCCAAGACCACCTTCCTCATCATCAGCAAGACGAGAGGAGACTTTTCTCTCCACTTGGTTTCGGTATATCCAAACTTGATCATTGCTTCACGGACTCTCATTCAACAACTTCTTCAATCAACTTGCTTCACATAAGTTTCATTGTCTTTTTCTATTTTGATCCACTGTCTAGATCAACTTTCGCACTTCATTATAATCATCTTGTAAACCAAAAAATGTCCCGTTGGGAGGGAAAAGAAAAACATGAATAAACGTAACATTCAGGGGAAAAAATATAAAAATGGGAACTACTAGACGTGAGTAAAAACAGAATATATTTAATGCCTCTATATCAATAGGAGGTAGCCAGGTAGGCCATACCTACTGTGTATATTTGCATGAGTTTCTTGCCTTTTCGGAATTTTGTGATTTAACGGCTACATAAAACGTATTATTTTCATTTTTATCATCTTTCCTTTTGGTTTTACTAATCTTGGCATCTTTTTTTTGAAATGACATGAAATGTTCGGTTATACAAAAAAATGTTTAACCTATCTACATGTAATTTTTCCCAAAAAAATAAAATAAAAAATAAAGATTACTTCATGTGAGAAAAGAGTAATTGGGTATTACTCCCACTGAAGCCATAACCCCATGAGATCCCTGAACTTTCATCGGTGTCTCTTGGCATCCTTCATATCCATGTTTGTATGTGAAAGTGTTTATTTTTGTGTGGCTTTGTCTTGTGGTAGAGTTAATCATCTTATCCGTTCATGATTAATATATACAACAAAATTAATGCTTAAATTATAGACGTTTAAATAAATAAATATATATATATATATATATACATATATATATCACATATAATATCCATCTAAGATTTTGCTTAATAAAAACAACATAATTAATGCTTATATATATATATATATATATATATCACATATAATATCCATCTAAGATTTTGATATCCTATAAAAAAGTTAATAACTCTCATTTCCAGCTGGCAACAAAAAAAAAAAACACTCATATGCAATCCCTATAAAATGAAAACAAAAACCCTTAAAAACTAAAGACAATGGCAACCCTGAAAACCACCAGCCGCCACCAGCATCCACTGCAGATGTTGAAAAGATCTCCATGGAGCTGTTCCGATTGTGTTTGCCAAGGTTTGCCAGTCATCGTCGATCTCAGGATTTGTTTTAGCGATCGATGAAAGATTATAGAGCCTGTTAAATCTCTCTCTCTCTATCCATCTTTATCTCTATCTATCTATCTCCATCTTTATCTCTACATTTATCTCTGTGACTCTGTAACACGTGAAAAGCTTTCTCTAAAAAATTTCAGACAATAAGTAACAATAGACTTTGTTTTAACGATAGATGTGTGCCACCTCATAGTGCTCGTTTTTATCCTTGGGCCCAATCCGTGTTCGTCTAAGTTTTTACTGAACTCGTCTTCGTTGATTTTATATAAAACATTTTGTGTCATGATTCTATTCTAACTGGAATACACTCTTTGCAGGTTGCACTAATCTAGGGTTCTTTTGTTTTGAAACCAAAACTTAATTTTTTTTAGACTTCAAATTAAGCATTTTCCCAAGTTTTAACCTATGAGTCTCATTTGGATAGGTCTAATATCTACATATTGATATTAATTGATGATCTTAAGTGAGTTTTCGCCAGAGAGAACCTTGGATAGGTCTAATATCTAAGTATTGATTGCCATAAGAAAATAATGTGGCAATTGTAATTACTATCCCTCTGTTTCATATTAGCGGTCGTTTTTATACGTAGATTAAGAAAATAATTGATTTTTCTATTTTACCCTTAATTAGTTTATATTTGATTAGATTTTATTGGTCATAAAATTAAAATAATAGGGACAAATTTGAAAATTCTACCAAACATTTGCCTTAAAAACTTAAAACGACAACTAATTTGAAACGAAAATTAACTCCTAAAACGACAACTAATTTGAAACGAAAATTAACTCCTAAAACGACAACTAATTTGAAACGGAGGGAGTATAAGTGTGCTAGATCTATATGCCTCTATTATTAGGGATTATAAGAGCATAAGAGTAAAGAGACGCCACAAAGATTTGGTAACGGGGTTTGGTTAACCTGCATCCTCGGAACCAAGTCCATAAACCAGTCACTAAAAAAGACAGCAACCTACCATTGCTATACGGATACAACACCACACTTATCTAGAATTACAAAGGAAGAACACTACCACTCATTGTCTTTTCCGACGAGTGTAGCTTCTTAACAAAACCACCAACATATCTCTCTGTCTTCTTTGGTGGAGCGACGTCATATACAAACATTTATGCCTCTCTCGATAAACCCTAGAGACACAACCTTTTTTTATTTTGTGCGGCTATGTGCTATATATATGCTCCTCAAAGCCCTAAGCTTTTCAATCTTGGGGTTCTCATTTTCATGGACTGGAAGCCCACAAGAACTTTCTCTCTTATGTCATCTCAATAAGATATCAAAGCCATGTTATCAAGTCTAATACATGACTTCCTTATTTTGCTTCAATTCATTACATTACTCATTAGCCACATCACTTGTGTGACACACCCTCACCACTATTCCAACAGCTCTTCAACAACTGCTCGTGTCACAAACGGACTAGCCCATGTCGAAGTGCACTATGTTGATCTGTTTCATCATTTTGAGTCTAACAACCAGTTATAAATATACTTTCAGCAATAGCTTCATGGATATTTCAAATCATTAGCTTTGCCTCTTTTGACTTCGTAGCTCCATTGAGTTCGTATTATGTGACCGATTTGTTGACATTTGGTGTGTGGTTCACTTTTATCTGCATCACCCCATCTAAAAATGACCGCCTCGTCACTGTCATAGGTTTTGATTGAACTTTCTCTGGTCTCGGTTGTCCAGCCGGGTTACGCTTCTTTTCATGCCGAATCATTCGTATTTCTTCAAACATCTTGTTTTGCTTCTCCATTAGTTCCCTAAGGTGGTTAAGTTCCATCATTAGCATGCTTAGTTGTTCGTCTTCCCGAAGCAGATTTCTTATCTCTGCTTAAAGTAATTTTAGTAAACGATAATGGAACCCACAAAGTAACAGACCAATTAATAAAAAGAGCCAGAGACAACACATATAGGTGGAAAGAGAATTTGAAGAAAGAGCATCGCCAAACCAGAGCAAGGGAGAACATATGCAGAGACGATCGGATCTCTGAACCAATGAAGAAGGGAGGACACTAACTCTAGTGAAAATAGAAAATTGATTTAGCTTCCATCAAATGATAAACAGTATAGGATTCCTATGTGACTATGGTTTTTAATGGATTTGGCCGTTGTTAAAGAGCACCTCAAGAATAGCCGTGTACACTTTACATCATCATGACCACAACCATCCTCTCCATTTGCTTCCACCACCTCCTATGCTTCTATAACAGCCCTCCCCGTGGGACCTACCCCCAACAGCTGGCTGGCGCTGCAGCGCATCGATCCTAACCTCTATCCTGTGGGGCAATATCCCACCAGGTAGGTTATTGATCTGCAGATCAATTGGTGGGATAACCTACCTGGTGGGATGTTGCCCACATGATAGAGGTTAGGGTCGATGCGCTGCAGCGCCAGCCAGCTGTTGGGCGGTAGGTCCCACGGGGAGGGCTGTTATATAAAAATCGTTTATATAAATCGAACGATCTTTCCAGAATACGACGACTTGAGTTGAGAGTCGAAGTTGGTCTGTATAGCCACCTTGGCTTTCATAGATAATTTCCGTTGTCTATAACGGTTCTCGATAACGAGAAACCGGACTCGAGATCGTTAGATTTCTTTTTTTATTATTATTAATTAATTAATTATTATTCTCATAAATAATAATTAATTTTCCCAAACCATTACAAAATACAACTAACTCATGCATATTAATTAATTAACTTCATCAATAAAATACGTTCATAAAATATCCATAACTTAACTCCATATTAAATCCAAACTTAACATAAAAATACTTTAAAATACACAACCGAGTTTAGATCATCCCCTCTTCCTCGCCTTGATCCCACGGTCACACACTATTCTTTTTCTGCATCAAATAAAATGAGATGCATAAGTATTTCGATAAATACTTAGTGAGGCATTCCTCCCGTTTACAAGCTATACACACAAACGATTAAATTATTCAACGTATTAAACACGAAAATACCGCACATAAATCAACCATCTCAAGAAACACTCGATCTAGATCCCCCATGAGATCATACGGCCTACAATCATGCAAACACATCAAACAATCTAACCGCTCAGAAGCTTACGGTCCTGCACTCACCTTAACCAAATGCAGAAACGTTTATGACAAAATTCTGCAAAGTTGGAAAATAACAGAAACAATCAGCCTTAAAGATTGAGTCACGAATTCACATCTAACCGTTGAAATCTCAATCCCACCGTTGAAACTCAACCCCTAAATGTCCTGAAGCTAACCTCAAAGTTTCGTGATGATCCGACCACAGACGAACTCGCGATTGTTCTCTGAATCCACGTTGGTCCGGTTCGCGTCTGAAACAGAGCGCCTCACGGAAACGTGAATAACTTTCAGAATATTAACTCAAATCCAATTCCGCAGATTGGTAAATCTAGATATAAGACTTAACTACAACTCCACAAAAATTCGCTACCTTTTCAAACGATTTGCTAGGTCAAACTTCTGTTTCCTTCTCACCCACGAAACAGCTCTCCAACTTACTCCTCTCTTGCTCACCACACCACACACTCAGCCAACAAACTCGCCTTCTTTGGCTCTTGCTCTCCACGCCCTCACACACAGCCACGAGACTCACAAGTCTCAGCCTCACTTGATCTCCACACCACACACAACTCAGCCCACTCCTCTTCTTTGCTCTCCACACCACACAAGCTCTCTCTTGCACTCTCACCCTCTTCCTTTTCTCCTCCTCCTACTCCCTCTTTTCTTTAACTCTTTTCTTTTCTCTGAAACAGGTGAATGTCGGCAAGGAAGGCTGATGGAGAAATAGCCTTAAAGGCTAGAGTGGAGAGGTGGGGGAGTCTACAAAGCTAGGGGAATAGGTGTGGAAAAAGGAGGCAGCTAGGTGGAAAAAGATGGAGGCTGATCTGATTTAAATCAGATTAAAAATCAATTAAGATTTGGTCCCTGAACTTTCCAAAAGTTCCCGAAGGGACCCCAAACTTCTCAATCGATCCCACACACCCCTACGGGAAAAATGCGACGCCACTTCCAAATATTCCGAAAATTCCCGGAAATATTTTCCAGAGATTCTTCCCATAAATCCCGGATATAATTCCGCAAAACTCCCAATTTCCGGAACACGGCACTAATTTAGGATTTGGGTCCCTGAACTCTCAATAGTTCACAAATTGACCCCAAACTCCTAAATTAACTCCAAACACCCCCTTACGGGAAAAATGCGTGTAACTTCCAATTACCCCAGAAATTCCCGGAATTAATTTCCCAGAAAAAAATCTACGCATAAATCCCGGAACCAATTCCGAAATCTCTATTTTCGGAACACGGGCGTTACAATTCTCCCCCACTAACATAGATTCGTCCTCGAATGTAACGCCTTAGTTCATCCGCAATGAACTCAACCACACAACTCATAACACAGTGGTCACACTTGACCCACTGGCTACACAGCCAAACCCGAGATCAAACACTATTGACCTCTGAGGTCTACACTCAGTCACTAGCTTAAGACTCTGGTCATGGATCATTGCTCACAACTCAACTCATACCTCTACACTCTAAGACCCCAAGTCCTACGAGTTCTAGGTATCAGTACCACTCCACTCTCAGGTCACTAAGTCCTTATGAGCTCTCGGTATCAAACTCATACCACTCCACTCTAGAAGATATAACTTTACGGGTTCTCGGTATCACATAACATTCCACCCTGGGCTATATTCCTTACGAGTTCTAGGTATCACACTCATACCACTCAACTCTGGGTAGTATAACCTTCCGAGTCCTTGGTAATCACATACCACTCCACTCTGGGCTATATACCTTACGAGTTCCGGATATCATGCTCATACCTCTCAACTCTGGGAAGTATAACTTTACGGGTTCTCGATATCTCATACCACGCCACCCTAAGCTATATACCTTTCGAGTTCTGGGTATCGGAGGAACTATCCATCCTCCCTGGAGTTGTACAAGAACAAAAATGTCCTTTGAGCAACCATGACCCACACTACGTCTATAAGCACTCCCGACTGAACTACCTCCCGTGATCCGCATACAACCTCGCAAGGTAATACCGACATCACACTCAATCCAAACCCGGAATATCATCTTTTCCATAACCACTACTCAGGTTATCTTACAACATACCCCAACACTCCGGGTACCCACATAATCTTTTCCGATTATAACTCAAGTTTTTAATTCCCAGTAAAAACTCTTTTCAGAACCTCATGTTCACTTAACTTTCATGGCAACTCTAGCCATCAACAATAAGAACTAGACATCTTATTAATGAAAGGAAACATAATGCATTAATTGTTTACAACACCAAAACAAATACATAATGATCCACAACAACAACAACTCGAAACTAAGAACCATCGATGAAAGCTCAAGCCTTTGGTTACTCCCCAAACCACTTCTTGACCCCTGCTTTCATCCTCACCTCTGGTCCCCAAGTCTCCTCCTTAACCCCGACACAAACCACTAGACTTAAACTCAACCAAGTCTAAACTTCTTTTCCAGTGATCGGTTTGGAACTCGGCTCATCCGACTCCACCACGGTGTAAACCCTCGGAGTCACTGCAGCCCGCCCATCTGACGGTGCCGCAGCTACCACTCCCTGCTGCAACCTGGGACATTTCGGCTTGATATGCCCTGGCTCATGACAGTGGTAACACACCCGAGTATCCCCGATCACTCTACCCTTCTGGGGGCAACTCGCAACCCTATGGTCCTTGCTTCCGCACCCGAAGCATCCCTGACCACCTTGGTTACCCTGGGAAGGACCCTCCCATTTTCGCTTCTGTACAAGCACCGGCTTACCGCCATTGCTAGGACCCGACTGAGGTGGAGGCTTCCTTACCTGAAGAATTGGGCTAACTGCCACAACCACATCTCTCAAGCCCTCCTCAATCAACGCGGCCTTTTCTACCAGTTCTACAACCGTGTTAAACGATCCTATTAGACACTGGTTCCTCAACTCGGCCCGAAGACCTATCAGAAAACGCCTCACCTGGGCCTGCTCATCATCCAGGATATGGCCTCCATACACTCTGAGACGGTTAAACTCCGCCTCATACTCCCGAACCGACCGATTCCCTTGAGTTAACCCAAGAAAACGACTCTCCATCCGGTCCAATGCCTCTTGGGGGAAATACTTGGAGTTAAACTCCACTACGAAATCCTCCCAAGACAACTCTGCTTGGACCCTCCGTGCCGCAACACCTCTCCACCAGATATGTGCGTCACCCTCCAGATAGTGGACTGCGAGATCCACCTGATATCCTTCTGGACATCTGATTGAACGGAAATTCCGCTCCATCCGCATTTTCCACTCATCTGCCTCTTCAGGTTTGGCACCACCCTGAAAGAACCTCGTGCCAATCCTCTGCAGCTGCTCCATCATCTTGAGGTATGATGGGCGCTCTTCCGCAACCACAACTCTTGGTTGCACCTCAACTACCGGTGGTACAACTGGAGCCTGCACTGGTATCCTTTCCGGTAACCGCTCCAACAGCAAGGCCAAGAAATTCGCAATACGATCCTCTTGGGCCGGAGCTACACCTGCTGCCACACCCGCAGCACCCGCTGGAACTCCAGCAACACCGGCACTAACACCGGCCACACCCTCCGTCCCATCCCGATCCGTATGCGAGTTCCCGACCTGCTCAACCGTAACACTCGGTGTCACGCTCTCCTCAACCACCGGAGTCCTCGCGTTCCTCAGACCGCGACCTCTACCCCTGCCGGTACCACGACCACAACCTCTACCTCTTTTAGCCATCGCAGCCAAACAGAGGATTCCTCGATCAAACCTTGCAACCACAGAAACCGGCTCAACAACAGACTCGAACTTCCACGATTTAGATTAACCGATCAAAGATTAAATCCAACCCAAACCGGACACCACAGCTTAATCCACATAAAAATAATGTGATTAATACTTTGGCCCCAAAAGACTATTTCCACCAAGTCTTTTAACTAGACTCAACAAACAATTGAGAAACACAAAACAACTTACCGTGGAATCTCTTTAAAGGCTCGAAGAGGATGATCTAAAACTCCATACCCAAACAATTGACTAACTCACATAATCAATTCACAACTCAAATACTCATGCTTCTCAAAGCACCAAAAATTAAATCCAATCCAATTTAATTTTTTTCTAAACCAACCTAGAACCGTAAAGGCTCCATACCCAACAATTGATTAACTCCCATAATCAATTCACTAACGGTTTGCACATGCATTACCGTACCCAAAAAAATAAATTAATCCCAATTTAATTTTCCGTCCCGTCCTAGAGCCGTAATTGCTCTGATACCAAACTGAAACGACCGCCCTCGTTTTTTTTTTTTTTTTTTAAATAAAACATTAATTATTATTCCCATAAATAATAATTAATTCCCAATCATTTAACCATTAAAAATGCATCTACCCATGCATTTAATTTATTTAACTTCATATCTAATTAATATTCCCGTAATATTAATTAATCTCCTAAGTCCATTAAAAATGCATCTATCCATGCATTTAATTTATTTAACTCCATAAGTAGAATATAACCCCCAAATATTTTACTCAAATATCCATAAATAAAAATACAATCCCATACACATTTTAATTACTTATCCGAACGGATATTTGATCGATTGATCTTTCCGGAATACGACGACTTGAGTTGAGAGTCGAAGTTGGTCTGTATAGCCACCTTGGCTTTCATAGATAATTTCCGTTGTCTATAACGGTTCTCGATAACGAGAAACCGGACTCGAGATCGTTAGATTTCTTTTTTTTTATTATTAATTAATTAATTATTATTCTCATAAATAATAATTAATTTTCCCAAACCATTAAAAATACAACTAACTCATGCATATTAATTAATTAACTTCATCAATAAAATACGTTCATAAAATATCCATAACTTAACTCCATATTAAATCCAAACTTAACATAAAAATACTTTAAAATACACAACCGAGTTTAGATCATCCCCTCTTCCTCGCCTTGATCCCACGGTCACACACTATTCTTTTTCTGCATCAAATAAAATGAGATGCATAAGTATTTCGACAAATACTTAGTGAGGCATTCCTCCCGTCTACAAGCTATACACACAAACGATTAAATTATTCAACGTATTAAACACGAATATACCGCACATAAATCAACCATCTCAAGAAACACTCGATCTAGATCCCCCATGAGATCATACGGCCTACAATCATGCAAACACATCAAACAATCTAACCGTTCAGAAGCTTACGGTCCTGCACTCACCTTAACCAAATGCAGGAACGTTTATGACAAAATTCTGCAAAGTTGGAAAATAACAGAAACAATCAGCCTTAAAGATTGAGTCACGAATTCACATCTAACCGTTGAAATCTCAATCCCACCGTTGAAACTCAACCCCTAAATGTCCTGAAGCTAACCTCAAAGTTTCGTGATGATCCGACCACAGACGAACTCGCGATTGTTCTCTGAATCCACGTTGGTCCGGTTCGCGTCTGAAACAGAGCGCCTCACGGAAACGTGAATAACTTTCAGAATATTAACTCAAATCCAATTCCGCAAATTGGTAAATCTAGATATAAGACTTAACTACAACTCCACAAAAATTCGCTACCTTTACAAACGATTTGCTAGGTCAAACTTCTGTTTCCTTCTCACCCACGAAACAGCTCTCCAACTTACTCCTCTCTTGCTCACCACACCACACACTCAGCCAACAAACTCGCCTTCTTTGGCTCTTGCTCTCCACGCCCTCACACACAGCCACGAGACTCACAAGTCTCAGCCTCACTTGATCTCCACACCACACACAACTCAGCCCACTCCTCTTCTTTGCTCTCCACACCACACAAGCTCTCTCTTGCACTCTCACCCTCTTCCTTTTCTCCTCCTCCTACTCCCTCTTTTCTTTAACTCTTTTCTTTTCTCTGAAACAGGTGAATGTCGGCAAGGAAGGCTGATGGAGAAATAGCCTTAAAGGCTAGAGTGGAGAGGTGGGGGAGTCTACAAAGCTAGGGGAATAGGTGTGGAAAAAGGAGGCAGCTAGGTGGAAAAAGATGGAGGCTGATCTGATTTAAATCAGATTAAAAATCAATTAAGATTTGGTCCCTGAACTTTCCAAAAGTTCCCGAAGGGACCCCAAACTTCTCAATCGATCCCACACACCCCTACGGGAAAAATGCGACGCCACTTCCAAATATTCCGAAAATTCCCGGAAATATTTTCCAGAGATTCTTCCCATAAATCCCGGATATAATTCCGCAAAACTCCCAATTTCCGGAACACGGCACTAATTTAGGATTTGGGTCCCTGAACTCTCAATAGTTCACAAATTGACCCCAAACTCCTAAATTAACTCCAAACACCCCCTTACGGGAAAAATGCGTGTAACTTCCAATTACCCCAGAAATTCCCGGAATTAATTTCCCAGAAAAAAATATACGCATAAATCCCGGAACCAATTCCGAAATCTCTATTTTCGGAACACGGGCGTTACAGCTTCTCCATCGTAACGCAAGACCCAACCACATGCAACCAGATACTAAAAAATATATAAAAGACCTAAGAAACAACTCAGATTAGAAAGTCAAAGAATATTAAAACTCTAAATGTTATAGTGGTTGTTCTAGGAAGCATTGCTATTGTTTAAAAGTGAGGAAATATAGGAAACGAAATGGAAAACAATTGACAAATTAAAATTTGATTGCCTTAAAAATTAAAGTTATTGGTAGTTGTGTATTTGAAAAATTGAAACCTCAACTTTCTTGTAGTAAATCACACAAGTATTCTTAATGATGACCAAATAAAGAACGTTCACATCGCTGTGTAATCATTATTCTTGGGTTCCATTTACATCTATCTCTAAGCGCAGTGCAATCTACTTGTAAAAGATGGAATGCTTTTATAAAAAAATCTGATCTTAGGTAAAAAAAAAGCTTCAATGAATCATCAGCAATTTCTGGAGTTCATGGTTGTAGATTCTTCTTCTCCAGTTAGTAAATGAACCTGAAGAGTTCCACTTCCGTAAACAAAACAAAAAATTAGTAGATTTTATTTTTAGAAATTACAGTAATGATATCTCTTCTTTAACAATGGTGTCATTTTGTCAATCAACGATTGTAGTTGAACAACCAAGATTAAAATTAACTGTAATTATATCCAAAGTTTATAGTATTATTTCATGAGCAGAATAGTAGCAATACTTTGAAGAAAAGAAAAACAAAACACTAATCTAATGTTTTTAGGTGATAAACTGAAAATTTTATAAATTTTAGGTCAGCATATTTTGTTATTTAGTCAATTCAAATATTTGGCGTCTTGTTTATGTTAAAAATTTTATTTTGTCGCGGTAATTAACTTTTTGAATAAATTAATTATATAAATGATCAGATATTATATATGTTGAATATTTTTCCCCAAAAATGTGAATTTCATAGGTTTAAAATTTTAAACAATATCTACCATGCATACATAGATTAAAAAAAACAAAATATATAAAATTTCATATCTATATATATATAAAACAATATCTACCATACATATAAAAATTCCAAATCCCTAAAAAAAATAAAAAATAAACCCTAAAAACTAAGACAACCTGAAGCACCAGCCGCATCATATGGCTGATGTATGAGCATCTCGTCTTCTTACCATCTTATCTCGTCTTCTGAGCCTGATTGATGTATGAGCATCCCATCTCGTCTTTGGAGAGGTGTTTAGATCTCATCTTCTAATCGTTTGCCAAGGCGAGATCTCAAGAAGCTATGAAATCATGATAGAGCTGGTATGAATTATCCATCTATCCTTCTTGAGACCGATATTAATTAACACTTTATTTGGAACCATATAAATATGTATATGAAACATTCCAAAATGTCCAAAGATCATTCATTTACTCTTTTCTTGCAGGTTTTAGGTTTATTAGAACCGTATATCAATGAGTGGACATCAAAGCACCGTGGAAGGATTAGTGGATTAGGTGTAATGAAAGCTAATGAAATATTCTTCTACAACTAATCAGCTGAAACTGTTGGTCAATGTAACGCCCGTGTTCCGAAAAAGAGAAATTTCAGAATTTCACCCGGGATTATGCGGAGAATCTCTGGAAAATATTTCCGGGAATTTTTGGAGTAATTGGGAAATTACACCGCATTTTTCCCTAGGGGTGTGCGGGATCGATTTAGGAAGTTGGGGTCCTTCTTGTGAACTTGTGGAAGTTCAAGGGCTAGTTCCTAAATAAGTTCTAATCTGATTTATTCAGATTTCACCAACCATTTTCCACCATCCTTTTTTCCACACCTATCTCCCTACAAAGCAACCTATGGCCTCCACCTTTTCTCCACCACCTTTTGTGCAAAGCAGTCCACTCTCATCTCCTTTAGCTGAAGTCAGCCATCCTCTTCTCCTCCAAAGTAACTGCCGACACTTCCATCTGCAGAGAGAAAAGAGAAGGAGAAGGAGAAAAGGAGGAAGAAAAAGTGAGAGCTTGTGTGGTGTGGAGAGCAAAGAAGAGGAGTGGGCTGAGTTGTGTGTGGTGTGGAGATCAAGTGAGGCTGAGACTTGTGAGTCTTGTGGCTGTGTGTGAGGGCGTGGAGAGCAAGAGCCAAAGAAGGCGAGTTTGTTGGCTGAGTGGGTGGTGGTGTGCAAGAGAGGAGTAAGTTGGTGAGCTGTTTCGTGGGTGAGAAGGAAAAAGAAGTTTGACCTAGCAAATCGTTTGCAAAGGTAGCGAATTTTTGTTGCGTTGTAGTTAAGCCTTATATCTAGATGTACCAATTTGCGGAATTGAATTTGAGTTATTATTCTAAAAGTTATTCACGTTTCCGTGAGGCGTTCTGTTTCAGACGCGAACACGGACCAACGTGGATTCAAAGGGCAATCGCGAGTTCGTCTGTCGTGGGATCATCTTGAAACTTTGAAGTTAGCTTCAGGACACTTGGGGGTTGAGTTTAAACGGTGGGATTGAATTTTCAACGGTTAGTTGTTGATTTATTCATGTTTTGTTTCGAGGTGCGAAAGTGTTGCAAGGCGGTGTTGATGTCTAGCACTGAGATCGATCGTTCTGGGGCTAGATCGATCGATCCAAGCTGGATCGATTGATCTGGAGGTGGGATGGTCGATCTGGTAAACTCACGGCCGGCCAGGATCGATCGATCCAGGCGAGATCGATCGATCTGGGCAGGATCGATCGATCCGGCCAGGATCGATCGATCTGAGTTTGTCCCGCAAGTTGGGATCGATCGATCCTGACCAGGATCGATCGATCTGGTCGTTTTTCGCGGTTGTTTCTTGTGTCTTAAGTTTCGTTTTTGGTTTGTTGTTAGGCACGCGTTTGTGGAATTGAAGTCTATTCATTCCAGGAAGTTTTGGGAATTTCCGTGCGTGGCTTAAGGTGAGTGCATGACCGTAAGCTTATCTAAGCGATTGAGTTATTTGATGTGTTTGCATGATTGTAGGCCGTATGATCTCATGGGGGATCTAGATCGAGTGTTTCTTGAGATGGTTGATTTATTGCGGTATTTTCGTGTTTAATACGTTGAATAATTTTAATCGTTTGTGTGTATAGCTTGTAGACGGGAGGATTGCCTCACTAAGTATTTGTTGAAATACTTATGCATCTCATTTTTTTGATGCAGGAAAAGAGTTTGTGTGACCGTGAAATTATGGCAAAGAAGAGGGGATTATCTAGGAACTCGGTTGTGAGTTTAAGAGTCTTCCGCTTTATAAGGATTTGTGTCGTTTAGTATTTTTGGATAAATGATCTATCGATCTCGAGTCCGGTTTCTCGTTATCGAGAACCGTTATAGACAACAGAAATTGTCTATGAAAGCCAAGGTGGCTATACAGACCAACTTCGACTCTCAACTCAAGTCGTCGTATTCTGGAAAGATCGATCGTTTTAATATCCTTTCGGTTGTTTTAAAAAGGGTATTTTGTTGTTGGAGTGAGTAAATATTATTCATGAGTAGTTGAATAATATTTGTTTGGGGTGGTAATTAATATTTATGGGAATATTAATTATTGTGTAAGTATTATTCATGAGTAGTTGAATAATATTTGTTTGGGGTGGTAATTAATATTTATGGGAATATTAATTATTGAGTAAATATTATTCATGAATAGTTGAATAATATTTGTTTGGGGAAGTTAATTATTATTTATGGGAATAATAATTAATTGTTGCAAAAAAAAAAAAAAAAAAAACGAGTGCGGTCGTTTCAGTCAACTTACAACAAATCAAACAAAGTTTCATATAAAACTTCTCGTGTAATTCTATCCTTACTGTAATCTAATATATTAAGGTTGCATTAATCTATCCAAACAAAGTTCATCCTCTATCTCTGATCTCTCGGTAAGGTAAAAGATTATTATTCTTTATGATTTCTCTTTTTTTTTTGTTTGCTAAAATATAAAATCTTCTCTTGTAATTTTATTCTTACTGTAATCTAATATTTGCAGGTTGCGTTAATGGTTTCCATTCAAAAGTTGCTGGATCCTAAGGGAATTCTCAATCCATACAAATTTCATCCTCTATCTATGATCTCTCATTAAAGTAAAATATTATTATACTTTATGATTACTCAATTAAATTATTCAAAGAATCTATCTATCTTGAGATTTGGTTAGTATAGTATTTAGATTTTGTCAACCAAAGGATTCATCTTAGACATATCAAAGCCAGTAAAAAGTTTAAATTTTTTTGAGTAAAATGATAAACGCCAATTTTTTTTCTTTTTCTAATCAAATTCTTAAAAACAAAATTTATTTTCTCTTGGTATTTAGCGAGAGTACAATACAACAGAATTTATATGCAATTAATTTATAAACATAAAAACCTAGCTATAATTGTCTTGAAAAAAAAAAAAAGACTATATTTTTCTAGACAATTAATTTATAAACATAAAAACCTAGTTATAATTTAAGAGAGTTTTAATATTAATAATTTTTTAAATTTTAAGATATTTTAAATATTATTAATATTTTAATAGAGTTAAACCGAATAAATTTATTAAATTTTAAATTATTTCAACAAAAAAATCAGATTAAATCGAATAAATTAATAATATTTTAAAATTTTAAGAGAATTTTAATATTAATAATTTTTAACTTTTAAGAGATTATAAATATTATTAATATTTTAATAGAGTTAAACCGAATAATTTTTTAAAATTTTTAAATATTATTTTAAATTATTTCAAATAACTACCGGATTAAACCGGATATTTTAAAAAAAATTGGACGCATAATAAGTCAAGTTTCCTACTCATTCGCATTTAAAATCATTTTTGTTTTTTTATAATATTACTCTGAATCATTGCCCAAAGTTTTAGCCAATGTGAAATGTTGAGCACACATTTTTTTTTCTTTAATTGAGTAATATATGTCAGTTTTTTTTTAATTTTGAATCACAATAGATAGAGAGAAAAATTTAAATTTTTATTAATTATATATATTATAGAATAATATCAAATAATTTGAAAATAAGATCTTACAAATATGATAGTAGAATCATAATTCATAGTATTAATTTTGCAATATTAAATAAGAAAATAAATGATAAAGAGGAGAAAGAAAAAGATGCAAATATAGTGTTTAATTTAATTTTGCTGGAACTAATATTTCCTTTTGTGGGTGTTTGGATATAGGATCAGCCATAAATTTTTTAATTTTATACTTTTAGAGTGTTTGAAAATACCCTATAAGATTGGATCTTTTTTAATAGTTTAGTAGATGTATTGATTACAAAATTGTTACATAACGTTTACAAATCATCAAATAAACACCTCCTTAAACAAAGAGGAGGACAGAAATAAGTTTGAGAAATAACTTGCTGGCGATGCGCTAGATTTGACAACTGATCTACAACTTTATTGCATTCTCGGGTACCGATACTTATGAAATATGAGTGAACGAATCCGCCCAACTACGGATAAAAAAAGAGAAAATTCTCCATATTAACATTTGTGGTTTTACTGTGGAGAAGATCGTATAATGTCTTGCAAAATCCGTCTAAGATAACTTTTCGGTAATTTTGACAGGCCAATAAACTCTTTTGCATCCTATTTTTATTTAAATCACCATAATTCATTGTGTGCTTGTTGATCCTTGTGGATTCGATCCCTATGTATTACTGTGATTGTCATTTGGCACTTGCAGTATATCCATGGTTAAAACCTCTGTGTATCACCTAGTAAATGACTAATATATATGTACTTATGATCTCCTCCAACTCTCAAAAGATAAAGATCGGCGACGTATATGCTATACATTTATTTAAAACTTCAAATTAAGGAGGAACAATGTAATGATACATGTTCAAAATATAGTTTTTCTTAGAAGAATATATAATAAACAAAATTGAGAGGAATTTTCATCTTGAACTGTGAAATTATGTTTGGTTAAAAAACCCCATCTTTTTTCCAAAAAGACATGTGCAGATAGTTCTAAAGGATAACAGCTTCCGTTTTGTATCTCAAACTCTTAAGCCTAAAGAATGAACTAAGAACACTCTTCAATTTCATCCTCTTTATTACTGGTAGATTCGCATCACCAATTTCCTAAAGCATGTGCATCAAATCACTACATATGAGAATGCAAATATGTCTTGAAAATCTATTGATTTTTTTATGGAAGTTTATATCTAATCTTATTTGGATTCTAAACAAAAATAGCTATCAGTGAAACCCAAAATCAGAGATGAATATATCAAAATGCTATCATTACTCTAGTATATGTTTTGCATGTTTCACTAGTTCCTCGAAGCTATTAACAAAAAATCCCTGGCGTAAAACTCGTCTTACAACCAACATTTCTTCAGCATTAAACTAACTAATAGAACCTTCTTTTAACTAACAGAACTTAAAATTATTAAGATAAATAAGTGAGACAACCACAATCTATGAGTCTCGTTCATCGTCTTACAAATAGTGAAGATGGACTTGACTGTCCAAACTCAAGTTTTTCAAAACAGTAAAAAGTCTTGTTCATCGTTGTAGTTCCACACACCATCCAGGTCAATGGTGGAACTACGGTGATAAATGAGAGATCAATGATATTAGATGATACCATTGTAGCTATAAATGAGTTAATTATGCAACGAAAATGTATAATTCATTTTGGAGAATAGATTCAAGCTCTACTAAAAGTCTAAAACATCTCTGACCAATTATAAGTACGTAAGGTTTACATGATGGATGAGGAATTGACAAAATGGATGGAAGTTAAATACTTGGGAGACAATGCGGTTGTGATGGCTACTGATTGTAGTTTCTCTGTTACCGCTCATGAGTAATATGGGTACCAACAAAATTCTTTTTACTTTATTGACGGCGAGGAAGATGGGATTTGTTCAAGATAGATGGTGGAAGTAAAAAAAAAAAGTCGGAATTTGAGCAAAGTTGTTTCCAAATTTTTCTTCCTATCTTTCTCTTACTCTGTTAAGATATAAACATTACGTTTCATCTTTGGTTTTGGTGTAGATAAAGTGTATCAAGATGCAACATGTTTACAACAGAAATATCTTTATTTTGGCATTATCATCATGAAGCATTGAGATGTTTTAGCACTGCTTCAGAAGAATAACAACCAAAGTGCTTTTGCCTTAACTTCACATAAGGATATCCAAGGAACGACAATAAACTGGCTTCAAGAACGATGTTATCTCATACATACTTCACCATTTCCATCATGCTCAATCGAAAACCGTTCTTCTCCAGCTAGTAAATGACCCCAAAGAGTGCCACTTCCGTAACCAAAAGAATAAAAGTAGTAGATTTTATTATGAAACTTTTAGTAAGAAAATTTGAGAAATTCCAGTAATGATATCTCTCATCTTTAACAATGGTGTCAATCAAATATAGTAGTTGAACAACCGAAATTAAAATTAAAAGTATTTATAAAATTTATAGTATTATTTAGTGAGCAGAATAATATCAATATTTTCAAGAAAAAAACAGAATAATAATCTAATATTTTTTTGGAAAAAGGTAAAAAAAAAACATGAACTTTCAAAAAGTGAACGTTTTAATCATGAATTTACAAAATACCATTTAAATTCCAAACTTTTTTTGTTGAATTTAAAAATAAATAGCAAACTTTTGTTGACTCGGACGAATGAGGCACGTCGTTAAATTCACTAACAGGCCACGTTTTTTAAAAGTTCATGTTTTTTTTGTAAGTTCGTGATTAAAAAGTCCACTTTTTAAAAATTCATACTTTTTAATTTTTTTATTAAAAAATAAAACTATGTCGTTTTGACCTAATTTAGCTATTAATTGTAAGTTAACCCCGTCATCGTATTCTGTTAATGAACTTAACGACGCGTCTTATTCTTCATAGTCAATAAAAGTTTGCTATTTAATTTTAAAGTCAACCAAAAGTTTGGGATTTAAATGGTATTTTGTAAGTTCATGATTAAAACGTCCACTTTTTGAAAGTTTATGCTTTTTTGACATTTTTCCCAATTTTTATAAATTTTAGGTCAGCATTTTATTTATTTATTTAGTCAATTCAATTTTCTTGGCTAGTTATTTGTTTATGTTAAAAAGTTAATTTTGGCGCATTAATTAAATTTTCTAATAAACTAATTATATATAAGATTAGATATTAAAATATGTTGAATATTTTGCCCCAAAAAATGTGAATTTCATATTTATATCACTTTACAAGGAAAACAAAATATCATAGATTAAAAATTTAACCAAAAATGAACAAATTATTGAAATTTCATATCTATATATATATATATAAAATAATATCTACCACACATATAAAAACTTCAAACCCCTAAAAACCAAAAATAAAATGTATATACACAACTTCAAGCACCAGCCGCCCCAGATGGATGATGTATGCGCATCTTATCTTCTGACCATCTTATCTCCTCTTCTGAGCCTGATTGATGTATGAGCATCTCATCTTCTGACCATCTCATGATCTCGTCTTCGGCAGAGGTGTTTAGATCTTATCTTCTAATCGTTTTCCAAGGCGAGATCTCACGTAGTGTTGAAAACATGATAGAGATTAACACCTTATTCTTGGTGATGAAATCATGATAGAGGAGGTATGAATCCATCTATCTTTCTTGAGACAGAAATTAACACTTTATCTGAAACCATTTTAAATTTGGATATGGAACATTCCAAGTAGCATTCATCTATTCACTCTTTTCTCGGATATGAAACATTGATTCACTCTTTTCTTGCAGGTTTTTAGGTTTATTAGAACAGTATGTCAATGAGTGGACATCAAAGCACCATGGAAAAATCAGTGGATTAGGTGTAATGACAGCTAACAAAATATTCTTCTACAGCTAATCATCTGATATCGTGAGTCAACATACAACGAATCAAACAAAATTGATATAAAACTTCTCCTGTAGTTTTATTCTTGCAGTAATCTAATATTTGCAGGTTGCATTAATGGCTTCCATTAAAAAGTGTCTGGACCCTAAGGGAATTCTCAATCCATACAAAGTTCTTCCTCTATCTCTGATCTCTCATTAAGGTAAAATATTATTATGCTTTATGATTACTCATTGAAATTATTGAAAGCATCTATCTGTCTTAAGTATAATATCTAGATTTTTCAACCAAAGGATTCATATTAGATCTGTCAATGAAACAATAAATTTAAAAGCCAATTTTGTTTTGCTAATCAAATTCTTTTAAAAGAAAATTTCTAATCTTTTTTTTATCTAGCAAGAGTACAATACAATAGAAGCTATCTGCAATTAATTTTTTTTCTTGTCATCAAGATATTCATTAATTCTAATACAAAGGAAAACCTTCAACACCATAACAGAGGTTCATAAAAGGAATAAAATACAAGCATGGAGAGCGATTAAACCGCTTGCCATACTGAAAATCAAAGCCGACTTTCTTCTGTGTTGCGTTAATGTAACCAAGCCAGTCCACCAATGGATAGATAAGATCTTAACCTCCCATCCCGCGTAACACTACAAGCAATATCTCGTGCCAATGAGTTTGCTTTGTAATGTGATACTCGGAACTTGATTCTTCGAGACTTCCGTGTAAGACACGTAACACGATCAATAACATATCGAGATCTGAGAAACTTCCAACTATGTTCCAATGCATCAATAGCTGAAAAAAATCACATCAGAATTCAATTTCCTGTGTCCTTAAATCCAAGAGACTTTGCAAAGCCCATTCAATGATCTAAAAATTGGCCACAAGAAGCGATGGATAAGATACAAAAGCATCCCGAGCGTGAAAGATCACTTCGCCACTCGATTCACATACCAGCCAAACTCTTCCAGTCATCGATGAAGAATTCAACCATGCTGTATGAAGATTACATTTTAGTACCCCCTACCTCCGGTCTCTCCCAATGTGTGTTCATGTGAAACCACAAAGTTTTTAAAATCTTCGCATTAGCCCTCTCTTTGTCTTTTTCTTAATCCATAACTCTGATTCCTCAAAGACATGATCAACTAAGAAATTTAAATCACCTTGCTTATTCTCAAAATAGAACTCATTCCTATTTTTTCCAAATTCCCCAAAGAAGCCAAGGAATAGCAAGCTTCATCCTATCGGAAATCTTTGACGAGTTCAATAAACCAAATAGGAACTCCACATTTTTCGTTAATAGAAGGAAGATAGCCCTTGCTATGGTCTTTGAACATTCGCCAACTCCCACACTTTTAAGTATTTCAAGTAGCTCTCTACCAAAGAGAATACTCCACCAAGCATAAAAAGGCCTGTCCCCCATACAAGCACTGATAAAATGTTTCCGCTTGTAATATCTTGCTTTATAGATGCGTGTAACAAAAGACTGGGGGCTCGATGTGAGTCTCCATGCTTGCTTAGCAAGCATAGCTTGATTAAAATTGCCTAGATCCTTGAAACTTATACCCCCTTCACTTTTCGACTTACACATCTTCTCCCAAGAAACTCAGTGCATATTTCTTTACCCCATAAAGATAGGGTTTTTGCATACCATCCATTTAGTCGAGTTTTGAGTTTCTCCGCAATAAATGATAAGGGTTCTCTCTTAGATCCGCTGAAGCATTCCGGTAGGCCTAAGTAAGTACCATCTCCACCTTCTTTGGTGATCCCCATCCACAAAAAAATCAGATTCCACATACTTGGTTCAATCTTCTCACCAAAGGTAACATAACACTTCTGAAAATTTATTTCTTGACCAGATGCGTCTCCAAGCTCTCTTTAAATGTTTCTTAACACAAGAAAAGGCTATTATCCAAAAACAACAAATGTTGGACGGAGGGACAGCTCCTGTGAAGTCGTAGCCCAGTAATCCTTCCATCACGTTCTGCACAGCTCATCACATGAATAAGAGCTTCTGCGCAGAGAATAAAAAGAAATGGAGATAATGGATACCCTTGTCTTAAGCCTCTCTTTGGCTTTATAAAACAATAGGAATTCTCATTGAGCAGAACCGAGTAAGAGACTTATCTCATGCAGACCATAATCCAATTTGTAAGCAAACTTTCCAAGAAATTCCATTCAACCCTACCATAGGCTTCAGGCATATCAGTCTTAACAGCCATAAAATCTTCATTACAGTTTGGGTTAGTCCTTAAAGCATTTACCATCTCATGTGCTATGAGGATATTATCAGAAATCAATCTCCCTGAAACAAATCCTCCTTGAGTGTTAGGTACATTATCGAAAAGAAACTGTTTCAAATGCGAACACATGACCATAGAGATGAGTTTGTACGACACAGAACAAAGACTAATGGGTCAAATTCAGTCTTACTTTTAGGATTTATTTTCTTTTGCAATAGGCTGAGCTGTGAGAAATTGAGTTCAGGAGGGAAAGAACCTGTCTAAAAAAATCCTTGAACCTCAGATATAACTTGATCACCTACAAAATCTCAATACAATTGAACAAAATTAGCCGACATTCCATCAGCTCCAGGATTACTCCCTCGTTTGCTACTAGAAACTGCCCCCTTGATTTCTTCTTTACTCACGGATTTCGTGAGTGCATGATTAACAGAAACTGAAACCCGTGGAGCTAAACCAGACATTTATCCAGACTAGAGGACGCAAATATTTTATCGAAATTTTCCACTGCAATATTTACTTTTGAACCTTCTGCGAACTCTTCCGTTCCAAAATCCACAGTTAAAGAGAAAAACTTATTTTGAGTTCTTATTTTCTTCACACTTCCATGAAAGAAACTTGTATTCCTATCACCATCTCTCAGCCAACGCTCATGACTTCTTACTTTCCAAAACAATTCTTCATCATGATAAGCATCAACCAGCTCTCCTCTCCAAGACTTAAGCCTTGGCCAATCCGGAAACTGTTTAGCCCATTCCTTCTCTATCATTTCCTTAAGAAGTTTAATTCTTATTTTCACATTAGAGGATGATGAACGATTTCAACTTGATAGAGCTTTCCTACAACTCCCTATTCAGTCCAATAGACTCCTTGTACCTAACTCCATTCCAGCCTTCCAACTCTCACGGATTATCTCAGCATCTAGGAAAGCTAATGATGAGGCGTCACCATGAATCTGAAGTTGATGACATGATGCTGACTGATTTAACAAGAAAGTTGGCTGATTTGTGGAGACATAAGATCAAAGAGGACTCAATTCATGCAGCTGAGAAAATCTATTGTCCATATCCAAACTGCTCAATGTTGATTTCCAAAACCGAGCTTCATAGTGGATCTGACCAAACAATTGTTTGGGCATGTATCAAATGTTAAGGACTCTTCTACATATATTGCAAAGTACCATCTCTTTCTGATTTGTCATGTGCTGATTACAAGATTATTCACCATTAATCTGAAGTTAATGACATGATGCTTAAGTCTCTCGCAAACGACAATGGTTGGCGTCAATGTATCAAGTGTATGCATTATATTGAGCGTTTTGAAGGTGGCAACCACATGACTTGCAACCTTTGTAGTTCTAACATGCAAGTCATGTGGTTGCAACCTTCAAAACGTTCAATATAGTGCATACACTTGATACATTGACACCAACAATTGTCGTCTGCCAGAGACTTAAGCATCATGTCATCAACTTTAGATTCATGGTCAATTTTCTTGTAATCAGTACACGACAAATCAGAATGACATGGTACTTTGCAATCAGTGCAAAAGAGTCGAAAACATTTGATACATGCTCGGACGTTGGTTTTGTCAGATCCACTAGGAAGCTCGGTTTTGGACATCAACATTAAGCAGTTTGGATATGGAAAATAGCTTTTCTCAGAAGCAAGAATTGAGTCCTCTTTCATCTTATGTCTCCACAAATCAGTCAGCTTTCTTGTCAAATCAGTCAGCATCATGTCATCAACTTCAGATTCATGTTTAATTTTCTTGTAATAAGCACACGATCAATCAGAATGAGATGATACTTTGCAATCAATGTAGAATAGTCCAGAACATTTGATACATGCTCGAACATTGGTTTTTGTCAGATCCACTTAGGAAGCTCGGTTTTGTATATTAACATTGAGCAGTTTGGATATGGACAATAGTTTTCTCAGCAGCTGAAATTGAGTCCTAAGATTGCGATAGAGAATTAATATCTGGATTTCGTAATGAAAATATTGTAATACCTGGAATTTCTTTCGAGAATGAGATCTTTCACTTCTTAAAACTATCCGACCTTCTATCCTTCAAAATCTGTTATATCTTTTTAAGTATAATTTCATATTCGCCATTATCCACACTATCGAAGATAATAGTTTTGATTCTCAATGAAAATATTGTAATTTGTGAGATGTGACTTATCTGAAAGTGACAGTCTCAAAATGGAATAATTAATTCATGTATTTATATCCAAATTTTAAGTATTATTTTTCAACAAAATAATTAATATAAAAAGTATAAAGGGAAATAATTAATTCAATATTTTCATGTAAGGGATAGAAATTAATCTTTCAGGTCAACAGTGTTTGCTTTTTAGTCACTTCAAAATTTTGGTATGCAATTTTTGTTGTTAATAAGTTATTTTGGTGTGTTAATTAATTTTTCTAATGAGTTTGTTATATACAAGACACAACGATAAATGTGTATATACTTTACCATAAAAAACTGTTGAATATCACAATATAAAAAACAATGCAGACGTTGTCGACAAATTTTAAGAGAGAAATTTTGAAAAATGCAGTAATGGTATCTCAGCTTTCGCAATGCAGCCAATCAAAAACAACAGTTTAACAACCAAAAAATAAATTAAAATTTTTTTATATCCAAAGTTTTTACTATCACTTTGTCAACAATATAGTTTTAGGTATTAAATTGAAAATATTAATTATAAATTTCATGTCAAAATGTTTTGTTATTTTGTGGTCAATTCAAAATTTTGGTGCATAATTTATGTTATAAATAAATTATTTTGTCACGTTATTTGTTTCTTTTAATTAATTAAGAACTTTGTTATGGCGTTTTGTATGATTTTGCTAACGAGTTTGTTCTCTATAAGAGAAAATATAAAAAATGTGTTGAATATTTTTTCCCAAAAAGTGTGAATTCATTTTCATGTTAATATCTACCTAAGATTTTTCTCTCATATAGAAACTCTTACTTCCAATCATTAAAAGATGAAAAAAACTAAAAATTAAAGACAACGGTAACCACCAGCCGCCACCTTCTCGCAGCCACTGCAGAGGGCATGTATGAGCATATTGTCTTTGCCTCATATGTGTAATGATCTCAACAGAGTGGTTTGTGAGTCATCGTCGATCTCAGGAGTGGTTTTGGTGATGAAAGCATATGATAGAGCAGGTATGAGCAAGGGCTTGTCTTACAGCAACTAAGATATTGTGAGGTGGTTCAACTTCCACGTCGAGATTTCCTACAAGAATTTCTAATCACATAAATTTTCCCATAGGTAACAACTCCATCTCCTGTTGTTGCACTTTCACTGTATTGCAAGTCATCTTATAGTAGTTGTCTTCTCTACTTTTAGTTATCTCTAGAATGTTGGATAGTCAATTCATGTTGTTTTTCTTGTCATACTTTAGGTTTCCTTGTGCTAAAGGACATTTTCGCAATATATCCTGTAAGAGTTATGGTTTCAATTTTCCAATAGTTTAATATCTTGCCAGAGATGTATAAAGTCAGCTAAGGAAATTTATTTTTCAAAACTGGCTAGGTGCTATACCTAATTTTCTGATTTATTTCCTCCCACTATAAAAAAAAACTACAAATTAGAGGCATGCAATTTAATCTTTTTCAACCCATCACAACAATCCCATTGGATATTCCAGGACTCCCACAATAATCCTCTAATCAATTCTATGCAAATATATTTTGTAGGAAAATCTAAAGGAATCACCAGTGCTTCATTAAACTACAAAGAGTTGCCTTTGGAAAATCTTACCATTTGTGGTTGGTATTGATCTTCAATGTCCATCCATGCCTTAACTTGATAGTAGCCAAGGTCAGAGTAAGTATTTCGATACCTTACTATGACCATGGCTACTATGAAATTAAGGCATGGACGAACATTGAAGATCAATATCAAACAAAAGTGGTAAGAGAATTCAAAGGCCAATCTTAGAAGTTTAATTAAGAACTGGTGATTCCTTTAGATTCTCCTACAGAATATCTTTACATTGAATGGATTAGAGGATTATCAAGAAGAGATCCTAGAACATCCAATGAGATTGTTGTGATGGATCGGAGAAAGATTATTATGAAACCCCAAACATGTCTTGAATGTCGATAAGTCCGTAAATTCCTCGAGTTAGGATCAGTTTTCCATTTAATTTTTCTTCTCATCTCTGTTTACACCTCTAAGTTGAATATCATGTAGATAATTAACACATCATTATATAGTCCCACATTAAGTGTATTAAAACGTTTTCCAACTTCCCTCATCGTATATTATAAATCACAATCTGAGAAATTTTCTCTTTTTAAGAATCAAAATGCATATTAACTAAGGTAGTGTCTTGGTAAATATAAGATATATAACAAAACATGCATGGTTAAATAAATCTTGTTGGGATAGATAAGGCGACCACGTCACTATATATAGTCTCTAAATTATCAAACAACTCATCACTAGAGTTATATACTATATGCTTCCACTAGTTATCACATGAACAAGAGCTTCTGCACAGAGAATAAAAAGAAATGGAGATAATGGATCACCTTGTCTTAAGCCTCTCTTGGGCTTTATAAAACCATAGGAATTCCTATTGAGTAGAACCGAGTAAGAGACTGATATAACGCAGACCATAATCCACTTTACCCACTTCAAATCAAAACAAAGCTTTGTAAGCAAACTTTCCAAGAAATACCATTCAACCCTATCATAGGCTTCAGACATATCAGTCTTAATAGCCATAAAATCATCATTACAGTTCGGGTTGGTGATGTGTCATGGTTTTGAAGGTTTAAACATTTGATTTCATAAGTCTTTTTGAGTCTTTTATTTATTTATATTATATCTTTAGATTCTTTTAATGTTTTATCTTTACAGGTTTTATGTTACTTTGGAGGAGAACATGTTGTTTTGGGATGAAAACGTAGATTTTGAGATGCAGAATCATGCAGAATCTTCAGAAGTTTTACATACGTTGGAGGTCTTCCCGATATCGGATTGAGATGGTTTTGGGATACAAGATAGCCCTTTGATTTAGCTTTCATTTGGCACTGGGTCCATGTCATTCCCATACCTGGTACAAGAGTTATGCCCGTTTTACTGAAGACATGTCAATCTGGCGAGCAAATGAAGCAGGTGCAGAAACTATGCTCAGGAAGTTAGGATCGATCGATCGTACATCCAGATTGATCGATCTGGTATTAGACACAAATTTTAAAGCCCAAAATCGATATGTTTTGATCCAGAACCGACCTTAACTAATTTATTTTCAGAGAAGAAACCTTCATTCTATTCAGTTTTGTATATTTTTTTTACTTATTGAGAGCTTTAGGGAGAAGATCTCTGGAACTTATTGAGATTTCTGAACCCTTTCGAATTTCTTATTACATGATCATGAGTTATTCTTCATCTCTATGTTGTTTCTCTGCATCTATGTATGAGTAGTTTCATAGTTAGGTTTAGGGTTTCAAGGGAAAATATGAATCATTGAATTAGACATAGATAAAGATTTATCATATGTTGTCTTCACCTATATTTTTTCTTATTTCTTAGGCTAAACTGATAACTTAATCTCTGATTTAGGGTTTAATCTATTTATCAAAGTGTTATAGATTGCTTGATAGAACGCATAGGTGAGCGTATTATCCTTAGCCAACGAGAGCTGATGCTAAGACGATCCGTGAACAAATCAAACCTACTACTTAATGCTTGTTTAGAATTTTGGGTCCAAACAACAGTTTAGATACCTATGTTGCTAGATAAAGTAATTGATACCACGAGAGTGGATTGGTTATACATTCATGTTTGAGTTCTAGACTGTGCTTATATGTTCCCTAAATAGTTGTCTGATTCATGATCTCTGAATTCCTGCGAATCACCCTTGACCTAGCGCTTCATTTAATTGTTCTTTACACCGTTACTTATTTACTATTTTGTTTTCATCACAACATACAACTATATCACTGTCTTAGCTTAGTTTCTTTCATTAAGAGTCGTAGTGTGACACTTGGTCCATGTGGATTCGACCCCATCTATACTATTGCAATTGTCTGTGCACTTGCAGTCTTTTAGTTGGGTTAAAACCTCTGTACCTCTGTGTATCAGTTGGTTAACTACTATATGCTTCCACTAGTTATTCTCCAACTCAGAAAAAATCTACGTACAAAAAAAAAACACTTTCAGATTTAATATTTTGATTAAAAAGCAATATAAACCAGTAAATTTTATATGAAACGTGGGGGTACTAATTCATCCTCTTTGAGGTTCTTTAATGGTTGTGGAGATAAGGCAATGTCACCAGATCTTCGAGTTTGTAACATCTCGGTTTCTGGTATATGGTGGTGCATGATGAGAGGCTTAAGAGAATTGATTTAGCTACCTATGTCACCAAAGTGCACTTATCTTTTTCGTCAACCATCCGGTCAGAACTCCATAGTTAAGCGTGCTTGGGCTGGAGTAGCACTAGGATGGGTGACCTACCGGGAAGTGATTGTCGGTATCCTGTGAGTGAGGCCAAAACATGGGGAAAGATCATGTGGTGATTTGTAGGGACTCTAAACAAATCTTTAGAGTTTCTCGAGATAACAAAGCGGCCCTCGGACGAGGGTGGGGCCCATGGGCCTAGAGAGGATGTGGGGGCCCACGGGCGTGGGGCCCACGGGCGTGGGGCTCACGGGCCTAGAGAGGGTGTGGGGACCATGGGCGGTGGCGGTCGGGGCGTTGCAAGTGGTATCAGAGCTCTAGGTTATGTCAAACCAGATTTGACCCGGGAGGCAGTCCCGAGGGCGATGGGTGCACAACGAGGATGTTGCGCTCTGTGAGTGGGGGTGATTATAACATCCCGCTTTCTGGTACATGGTGGTGCATGATGAGAGGCTTAAGAGAATTGATTTGGCTACCTATGTCACCAAAGCGCACTTATCTTTTCCGTCAACCATTCGGTCAAAACTCCAGAGTTAAACGTGCTTGGGCTGGAGTAGCACTAGGATGGATGAGCTATCGGGAATTGATTGTCGGTATCGTGTGAGTGAGGCCAAAACACGGGGAAATATCATGTGGTGATTTGTAGGGACAGTAAACAAATCTTTAAAGTTTCTCGAGATAACAAACCGGCCGTCGGATGAGAGTGGGGCCCATGGGCCTAGAGAGGACGTGGGGCTCACGGGCCTTGAGAGGGTGTGGGGACTACGGGCGTTGACGGTCGGGGCGTTACAGAGTTGGTGGCATTTATGTTTTCAGACAGGAAGGAGATATGGTGTTTCATTTGTCAGCTTTATGACCAATTTGATATGAGATTCAGTACGAAGATAGTCATGAAGATGACAAAGTAGATAACATCAGTTTTGTATTAGATATTACTATTACTTTTAGAATGAGTATGAGATGACTTAACCTTTCTATAGGGAAGCTATGTGATATAGAGAAGGTTCCAAGAAAGAAAAAAAGAGCTCCAAGAGAGAAGTTGATCTTGCATTTGATGATCACCCGACCTTTCTTGTTTTGTGGCCGCTGTCATGGCTTAGAACTTAAGGCACAATACGAAGGTTATGTTACTTCTATATTACTCCTTACAGTAATTTTGAATTGAATGAGTTGTATTTTAATCATATTCATGATGTCTCTAACTAATCTTGTTGGGGGTATTTGCAATATATGTTGGAGTCGGGTGTCACTCCTACTTTGTACAACGAGATCCACAAGTTTTATTAGTGTTGTACCTAAAGTTTGCAAAGTCTGGTCGGGTATAACATTCATCTATATATTGAAAAAGTTTCGGATATATGAAATGACTTTCTTCGCAAACTCGATAACTTATGAATGAACTTGTATTTTCAAGAGTTGAGAAATCTAATGCATAATATTCTTATGAATATTGGGTTTTTCCAGTAAATTTTCCTCAAGCAGCAGTTTTAATGCTTATAGACAGCAATTTTTTTTTTATAAATTTTTTTTGTAGTCTATCAATGTCTATGACATGTATAGGAAAATTACTTCTCATTTGAGAACTTACAGATTTGAAAGAATTGGAACTACTAGACCAGAGTAAAAACAGAATATATTTAATGCCTCCATATCAATATTTAATGCCTCCATACCTACTGTGTATATTTGCATGAGTTTCTTCTTTTTCGGAATTCTGTGATTTAGCGGCTACATAAAACGTCCTATTTTCAATCTTATCATTTATTTTTGGTTTTACTAAACTTGGCATCTTGTTTTTGATATGAATGTAAATATCATTAGAAATCAAATATTTCTCATGATTATACAATTTATTTATTAGATTTTTTTAAGATTCTTAGTGTTGTCTTTAATTGATTTTGTTGTCTCTATGAAGTAAATATCTTCATCTTTGCTTGTATTTATATCACATGGCTTCAATTTCATTCTCATCTTTTTTGAAACTTCATGCTTTCATTTAGTAATTTTTGCCAAAAAATAAAATAAAAAACAAAGATTACATCAGGTGAGAAAAGAGCAATTGGGTATTACTCCCACTGAAGCCATAACCCCATGAGATCCCTGAACTTTCGTCGGTGTCTCTTGGCATCCTTCATATCCATGTTTGTATGTGAAAGTGTTTATTTTTGTGTGGCTTTGTCTTGTGGTAGAGTTAATCATCTTTCCCGTTCATGATTAATAAAAAGAACAAAATTAACAACAAAGTTCTGTCAGGATGGTTGACGAAAAAGATAAGCGCACTTTGATGACATAGGTAGCCAAATCAAATCAAATCAAAATCTGCGTCAAAGATTCTTGATTGAGAGACCCGCAAAAAAATTGAAAAAAAAAAAACAACAACTCAATTCATAAAGCTCCACGTACACAAGAACACATACCTCTTCTAACATTTCTCTGGTTTGACATGCAAAATCTCTTTAGGAGGAGCTGATGGAAATGCTCTTTTTATGTAAATCATATGCCATAAAACACATTTGCAGTTAACTTTTCTGAATCATGCTGACCAAAAAAACAACTATAAATTATAGAGAAGTGAACAAAATCTTACATCTACTAAAAGCTTTAGCAAATTATTAAATTTTCTCAATGTTCCTCGCATCGTGGTAACACCTTCTGGCAATTGCAAACTTACTTGAACCCTGTAATACTGTTTCTCTACATATCCTCGAAATAACTCATGAAATTGCACAAACATAAGCTACTACCAAGTGTATTTTTCCAAATCAGATTCTACTAAATCAAGAAACTTTATACTCATCAATGTTGATGTATACACATTCACATATTAAAAAAAAAATCAACTACAAATACTATTGAAAAAATGTGAATCTTTTCTTACCACAAGAGGATCTGGATTTCTTGATTTTCGAAGAAGAGTCCATGATGGTATTGTAACACAATAACTCCAACCAGTTGTAAAATCATGAGGACAAATTGTATCTTTATCATTCTGCATTAGAACAACACAAAATTCTCGGATTGAGCCACTAATTGCGATAGCAAACAATGACAGAGAATGAAGCTAACATGTAAATTCTCAGAAATTGTTGAACTCACCAATCCATTCCAAGTGGAATGATATAGACACAGAACCGTAGATAAGCTAAGGGATAGTGATGGAGTCGAGCAGCTGGTGTTAACACGCTCTCTGCTTGACAAGCAATGGATCAAAGTGGAACGAGATGGAGCTTTTCATATGGTGGTAACACTCTCTCTGAATAGCGACGATATGAGATGATTATCAAAGTCTTATCCGTTTGAGTATTCTTTTTCTTGTTGGTTTACTTTCTTTGCTTCAGCTTTAGCCGTTAGGCATGCACATCGGGTTATGTCCGATGGTGCTTATCTATTTGCAATCTTTTAAGTATGGAATGAATTGAGTGACAAAAAAAACTTGCTATTTGTTAGTATATACGGATATCCCGTTCTAAAAAAATAAATATAAAATATTTATAAACAATATAGAAACAAAAAATAGTAAGTTAAAATTACACAAAAAATAAAAATATTTTCGTTTACACGTCATATCTCATATCCATCAGAAACTTTCCGTCCTATAATCGATCCCTTTTATATAATTATTTGTTTGAGATTAATTAATTTACTTCATCTTGAAAAGAATTGAGTAAAAGATTAGAACATGATATCGGTATACCACACTCTAATCATTATGATCCAATCAATGTTTTAGAATATTTTTAATCTGAAAATAACACATTTTATTCAAAAAATTAATGGGAGATCATTTTAAATTTGTAATTATATAAAACTTGTTTTAGGAAATTTTTAATAAGATAATAAGAAAATATTTTATTTTAAAATTAATGTTAAAAATTATTGTGATTTGTTGTTAGGATTGTAGATAATTACATATCCGAATATTTTTTAAACACCTTTTATTATTTTTATTTTCAACAAATTTTTTATTTAAAATACATATAGTTTGGGTCAACTTAAAAGTTTGCTTTTAAATGATCCTCATTTTCTATATATTTTAAATTTCATATATTTTAAATCTTAATAATTATTTTCAATTATTTCAACTAAATAATCTTATTAAACCAAATAAATTTTTGAAATTTGGCGACTAATAAGTTAGTTTTTCTGCTCATTCGTATTAACCATTGCCCACAAGTTTTAGTCAATATGGGATGTTTAAATTATTTCAACTAAAAACTGGATTAAATCGAATACATTTTTTAAACTTGGACGCTTGATAAGTCAAGTTTCCTGTTCATTCGTATATAAAATCATTTTTTTAATATAATATGACTCTTAACCATTGGCACAAAAATTTAGTCAATATGGGACGTTGAGTACACACTATGTTCTTCTTTAATTAAGTAATATATGTCGTTTTAAAAACATTTAGGCACAATATATGCAGAAAAGTATAAAATTTAATAATTATATGTATTATTCAATAATTCAAAATAATTTGAAAATAAGAACTAAGAAAGATTATAGGAGAATCATAATTCATATTATTAACATTGCAATATTAGGTAAGGAAATAAATGGTGATGAGAAAAAAAAAAAGAGATGAAAAGTTATTTTTGGATACAAAGATACAATTATTTCTTTTTATTTTAAATTGAATAGTGTTTGGAAACACCCTCTAAAATTGAGTCTTTTTTAATAGTTTAGTAGATATCACTTTACAAGAAAAACATATTATAGATTTAAATTTTTGCAAAAAAAAAAAAGGGTGTGAAATTTCATATCTATATATAGTGATGTTAATATGGGTTTGTAAACCCATTTAATAAATGATATGTTAAAGGAATCTGAACCCATTTAAACCCATTTAAATGAACCCGAACCCAAACCCGCAAAACCAAAAAAAATCGGGTATGGGTTTACCCTAAATACCCAAACGGATTTCATCTCTGAGTTAGTTCAGGTTTGGGTCGGGTTCGGGTAATATCCGACACCCGAAATTATAACCAAACTTACCCGAAAGTTATTGAACCTAACTTAACCTAAGTAATTCCTAAGATTTTTACGAACTGATTTTGTATCTTTCGTTTTTATTTTATGCTTAGAAAGTCATTATGGATTTAGATAGGTTCACTTTTTCTTTTTCTCAAACAATTTTGTGTTTACAAATTGATTTTGTGTTTATAAACTTATAATCATTATGCTTAGTTTGGGTATTTCTGGTATGTATGGTTAGTTTGGGTAATAAAATACCAAAAAATACTCGTACCCACATCAAATTTGGGTATTATCGGATTTACGGTTACTAACCATACCCGACCCGAACCCGAAAAAACTGAACCGAACCCGATCCAAATTTTATAAATACCCGAACGGATCCTAGACCTCTATACCCGAAAATCAATAAACCCGAAATACCCGACCCGAACCCGAAAAAATACCCGAACGCCCAGGCCTACATTTAATGGATAAACCCATTTATATGGGGTTAAATGGGTTTACCCATTTAGACCTATTTATTAAATAGGGTTTAACAAAAATAAATGGGTACCCATTTAAACCCATTTATATTTACATAAAAGAAGTTATATTTATAATTAAAAATTAATTTTTGTGGAAAAATATTAGTTTGGGGGGAAAACATAATTCCGTAAATTGACTGAAGACGATTTTGACGGAAAACATAGTTTTAACAAAAAAAAAATGTTGCGGAAGATAGAGAAAATATAATTTTGAAGGGAAAACATGGTTTTAGCAGGAAAACGCGATTTTGGCAGAGAAACGTGATTTTGGCCAGATAACATGATTTTGACGGGAAAACATGATTTTGGCGGGAAAACGTGATTTTGGCAGGAAAACGTGATTTTGGCGGAAAACACGATTTTGACGAAAAAACGTAATTTTGAGGGGGGGATATGATTTTGACGGGAAAAAGTGATTTTGACGGGAAAACATGATTCTGGCGGGAAAAAGTGTTTTGAAGGAAAAACGCGATTTTGGCGGGAAAACGTGATTTTGGTGAGAAAACGTGATTTTAGCGGAAAAACATGATTTTGGCGGAAAACGTGATTTTGTCGAGAAAAATGGAAAAACATGATTTGTTACGGTAAATATAGGAAAACAGCAATTTTGGCGGGAAGATTTGGTTTTGGCGGGATATCCGATAAAATGGTTTGGTACCAAAAAAAAAAAAAAAAACACGGTTGTTACGTAAAAATACAGTTTTGGTGGAAATGCAGTTTTGGCGGGAAAATGCGGAAAACATGTTTTATTATAAGTAAATATAGAAAAAGTTTTAAAAATTATAATTTTGGCAAAAATTTTGGTTTTAGTATGAAAATAAAATTCCACACTTTTAGCGGAAAATTTTGGCGGGAAAATATTAATTTTAAACAGTAATAATGAATAATTTATTTATTATATATAGTTTAATTGGTTTAAATGAGTTAGTGTTATTTAAATGAGTTTAAATGAGATGGGCTTAAATGTGGTGGGTTTAAATAGAGGGTAATGTTAAATGGGTTTAAATGGATTGAAATTAAATGGGGTGGGTTTACCCATATTAACATCACTATCTATGTATATATAGAAAATATATCTACCACACACATAAAAACCCCAAAACCCTTAAAATAAAAAATAGAAAATAAACCCTAAAAACTAAGACAACAGCAACCAATAGCCGCCGCATATGGCTGATGTATGAGCATCTCGTCGTCTGACCATCTTATCTGGTCTTCTGAGCCTGAAGTATGAGCATCTCATCTTGTCTTTGGCAGAGGTGTTCAGATCTTTTCTTTGCCAAGGTGAGATCTCACGAAGCGATGAAATCATGATAGAGATTAACACCTTGTTCGATTATGGTATGGTTGCAGATCTCACAAGGAGTAGATTTTGGCGATGAGATCATGATAGAGCAGGTATGAACCATCCATCTATCCTTCTTGAGACATAAATTTACACTTTATTTGGAACTATACAAATATGATTCACTTTTTTCTTGCAGGTTTTAGGTTTATTAGAACCCTATGTCAATGAATGGACATCAATTTACCATGCTTACAGTGGAGTAGGTGTAATAAAATATTCTTCTACAGCTAATCAGCTGTAGAAACCATGAGTCAACATACAAAGAATCAAACAAAGTTCCATATAAACTTCTCGTGTAATTCTATTCTTACTGTGATATAATATTTGCAGGTTGTATTAATGGCTTCCATTAAAAAGTTTCTGGACCCTAAGGGAATTCTCAATCCATACAACGTTCTTCTTCCATGGCTCCATCTCTCATTAAGGTAAAAGATATATTATTATGCTTTATGATTACTCATTGAAATTATTGAAAGAATCTAATATCTCTCTTGAGATTGGATAGTATAGTATTTAGATTTTTTCAATCAAAAGTTTTTAAGTGAAACGATAAATTTAAAAACCAATATTGTTTTTTCTAATCAAATTCTTTAAGGTTTTTGTTTATTTCCTTTTGGTAACAAGCGAGAGTACAATTCTATATAAGCTATATGCAATTGATTTATATACACAAAAACCTATAATCTTCATGAAACTAAAAAAAACTATAACCAAAAACTCACCACTTAACTAGAATTGTCATGAAATTATAACCAAAAACACTTATAACACAAAAGAAAAAGATAACAACTTATAACCCCTAAAATCATCGTCTTATTATCCTACAGAATCAGGGGTTGAAAATTAGACAAAGACTTAAGTTGGAGTCCAAGTAAATCATGTTTTGCTTTCAAAATAAGAGAACCTAAGCGAAGGTACCAAAAAATACAAAGACTTAATATTGTGTATTTGGTAACTTAACCTGAGTTCTTTTGTCCGGGAACCAAGACCTGGAAACTAATAAAAAACAAAGAACTATTATGAAAAAAAAAAAAAACCACTTATAGCTAGTAGAAGGAAAAGACATCAAACCTAGATCATGTCCATGAATGAGGATATGATGATCCATCCTTGTCTGTTCACATTGAAATGGTGTAATTGGTCTGATAAAATCTCTAGTAAACCCATATTATATCAGGGTGGATGATCCATCTCTCCCTCCATTTAATTTCCAAATTGATGTGTCAAAAGAGGAGTAATGTGGTTTTACACATTAATCACAACAAACATCTACATGTGATGGAGCAATATGTTTTTAATGACCACAATAACTTGAAATTCTCTCACGTCAATGTTTTTTGCAACGGAGAAACTAGGCTCTTCTAAAGGAGATATGTTCTCCATTTCAAATAGCATGACACGAGGGAACTTCAATGGTCGTAAAACACCTACTGCATCATCACATTTGGATCTTTACTATGACTGATGTAGAAAGTCACGTTCTCCTCTTTTGCACATTGATTTGGAGATCTAACAGAGAAAATATGGATAATCCGCCCTAACATAATCCGGGTTTAGAGATTTATCACCCCAGTTACCCGATTTCTCTGTGAACAAACAATGATCCATCATATTCCCTCATTCCTTGAAATGATCTCGGCTTGATATCTTATGAGAATATGATGTGATGAATCAATATGTTTTATGACCCAAATAACTTAAACCACTCTCACTTCATGATTTTTGCAACAGAGAACAAGGCTCTTATAAAAAAAAGATATGTTCTCCATTTCAAAAAGCATGACACGAGGGAAATTCAAGTGCTTATGGTCATAAAACACATATTGCAGAACAATCTGAGGATGCTCAAGCTGAGTAGCTCCACCAGTAAGTTAGACCTATCAACCATTTTTATATCTCTCTGTTTTGCTCCTTTGGTTGTTTGCGACATAGTAACATGTTTCCTTTGTATCCTCCAAATGCTTGTGTTTTTACCTTTCAAAGAATTAATACTATATGAAGGTTAACTAGTGCATAAATTAGTCTATGAAGAATAAAAAAAGAAGAAGAAGCAAAAAGCTGTTTAATTCATTCATTCTCTAAAACAGAAATGAAAATGAATAAACTAAAACTAAATGCAATATATTACTGGTAATTCAGTTGTTGAAGCATAAATCTTAAACATTTAGATAACTTCCATAATATATAAATCAAAATAGTTAGTGAAATACCTCTGTCCATTGTAGCGGCGAAGATTTCATAAATAAAAGAAATCTTTATCTTTGGAATGGATTTTTAGGTTTCCTCTCCTTATTTGTAAACTTGTTCTTTAAATGTTATGGTTTTGTTACATCTTCACGAGGAAATCTTGTTATGAACCACGTAACAAAACCGCAGCTTTTGAAGAACAAGTTTACAAACAAGGAGAACGAAACCTAAAACTCCATACTAAAGATTAATATTTTTTCCATTCAAGAAAATTTCGCCGCTACAATGGACATAGGTATTTCACTAACTCTTTTTATGTAAGTATTATGAAATTAATGTAGACATTTAAAGATTCATGTTTCTACAAATTAATTAGCAGTAATATTTTTCATTTAGTTATAGTTACTCATTTTCATTTCTTATTTAAAGAACGTGTGAATTCGACAACTTTTATTTTATTTTATTTTTGTCTACATACACTAAGAAATGCACTATTAAAAGTTTACATACTTTTAATTCTTTGAAAGGTAAAAGTAAAAGCATTTGGAGCGTGCAAAAAAAAATGTGTTACTATGTCGCAAACAAATTAAGGAGCAAAACATAGATATATAAAAATGGTTGACTGGTCTTACTTACCAGTGGAGCTCCTCAGCTTGATTGTCCTCAGATTGTTCTCCGTCGTGGAATTCATAAAATTTTGTAGCATCCGTAAATCAGCGCTCTTCTGTTTCCGACGCCGAGAATCCTTTCCGGAGCCACCCTCTCATCCATGTCAAGCCCCTCATCATTTCTCTCTATAGAATTTCATGAAACGAGTGAATCACAGCCTCCACGACCGAACATTCCTCTCACGCTCCTCACTATACCAAGGGTGGTTGACAAAATCCGACGTGGACATCAGTATAAGCAAACTCTCGCGCTTTACAATTAAACATTCATGCATGAGCCTTGATCTATTGGAATTTACGGACTCCGAGATTCGACAAGCCTATGAAGTTCAAGACTGCCACAAGAAAAGACCAGCTCCTCCACTCAAAATGGTGGTTATTTTCAAAGATGTGGGAGAAGATCATCATCCAGACTCCAAATTATCCTTAGTATATTCCTAAACTTACCAGTTTACATGCGTTAACATCTTCAGGTGTGAGAGCTAATGTCATGATTCTGTTTTCAATTACTAAGGATGAATCTCTAGTTTCTGGTTCTTAGGAAATGGAATCTTTCTTGTTAGCCTTTGAACTGCTAGATTTTGTTCCGAACAAGCTGAGCATAGAAGTTTTGTCTTCTCAAACCAACTCCATCGTAAAGGATTCACCTTCCTTTAAGTCGTTTGCTTAAAAAAAATCTGTCCACTCTTTTCCCAAACACAATAATTGTTCCTTTCTTAGTTTCTTGTCCCGTTGAAGCTTTGTTAGCCACTTTTTACCATTTGAATCCAACATATATATCTTTCCAGTTTTTTCCATGCTATATTGTCTCTCAAAAATTGCTTTGCAAGAACCTACAAAATATTTGAAAGGAGAATAAGTATAATACCTTCTCGTTATGTGATGAAACCAATAAGAATAAAAGAGATAACAACTAATTATCTAAAACAAGAGTTGCTTGATACAAACTTTTTTATACACACTGGAAGGTTCAATTTTTAATGTCACAAAAACTTTTTGGCTCAATGGAAATGAATCTCTTCCCCTTAGATGTTTTTTTCTCCCTCTCCATTGACCTGATATCCTCTTTGTTGTTTTCCCCTTTGTTAGTTTCGTCGATGATGTTCTCGTCTTGGCTAGGTTATATGGGAATAGACATTTTCTGACACTGCCAAGACAAGACAAGAAATAGTGAGAATTCTTGATCTCTCTCGTTATTTTCTATGGGAATAGGCTTCTCCCTCTCCATAGAACCTAGCAAAGACGAGAACAGTAACAAGGAAACTAACAAAGAGGAAACAAAAAAAAGAGGAGATCAGATCAATGGAGAGGGAGAAGAATCATCTCAGAGGAAGATATTCATTTCCATCGAGCCAAAAAATAATTGTAAACCTTCCAGTTTTTATAAAAATAGACTGGTAAGCTTGTATCAAGCTTTTCAGTCCGGCCATCCAGTTGCCGCCGCCATGCCTTGGTCATGGGGCTCTCGTTGATGGGCATGGGAAACTAGGTTTTCCCATATGGGCCTTGTACATATCAGCCCAGTTGGCTCTTTCAAGTGGCCCATTTCCTTCTGTGAGGGTCCAAATTCATATCCTAGGTCCACGTCTGATTCTAACTCATATTTGACTATTTCTTTGACTGGTATATGCCGACATATTTCTTCAAATCGCCGAAGACTCTTTCTGAAGACTGTGTTAGGATCGACTCAAGTCTTAGTCGACCTCCCTCTTACGAAAAGGCCTAGGTTCATGCTTAATTTTCTGTTGGTTGATGATACCTTTGTATTGAAAGGGCACAGTTTTACACTTGGTCGAAGACTCCTCTTGTTGCCTATGCTACTCTTGATGCAAAATTTGATTATCCACCATTCTATTGATCTCAAGCACTTCAACTCGCGAGTCATCGCCCGAGTTAGATCCATCTCGTTTGCTGGAGTGGGACATTCCCATGTCTTCTTCTTCGTGTGGCATCCAAACCTTGTGAGAATTTACTCCTTCGTGGAGAGATCTATTACTCTTTCCTCTTCCTTTGAAGAGAGATCTATCCATCTACTTTCCCTCCTTTGGCGAGTTGAATCGTTTCCACCATTTGCTCGAAAGAGCTTCTTTACCGCTTTGCATTCTTGTGTGATGGTCTACACGGGACCGGAAGGTGCAACGGATCTCACGTCTTTGAGAACCAAGGTATTGAATTGTATTTCAAAGTCACATGGCAAAGTGACTATCCTCAAGTCGTTTGAAAGAGTTGGATTAGAGTTTGTTTCTCGCTTGGTAGAGATCATCTTTGGTCATCACATTGACTCCTCTCACGCATCATCAAACTTTGTTAAGTTTGTGTATCTATCTTTGTACCGCTTGTTGTGTTTTATCGCGCTAGCTTCTTGTTTTGCACGTCGGGTTTGTCCGATGATGCTTATCTCTTTTGTAACCGACTAAGTATGAATGAAGTATCCATTTGACAAAAAAAAAAGTTTGTATCAAGCAACTCTTGTTTTTATCTGTTTTACTCTTATTGGTTTAATCACATAACTATAAGGTATTATTCTTATTCTCGTTTGAAATATATTGTGGGTTCTTGCAAAGCAATTTGCAAGAGATAATAGCATGGAAATTCCTGGAATGATATCAGTTCGATACAAATGGTAAAAAGTCGCTAACAAAGCTTCAACAGGACAAGAAAGCAACAATGAGTTTGAGAAAATAGTGGAAAGATTTTGCTGAAGCAAACGAGTTAAAGGAAGGCGAATCCTTTACGATGGAGTTGGTTTGGAAGACGAAACTTATGTGCTCAGCTTAATCGGAACAAAATCTAGCAGTTCAAATTAAAGCTAAAGAGAATGAGTAAGTTTTCTCAGAACCAGAAAATAGATATTTATCGTCAGTAATTGAAAACCGAAGTGTAAACTGGTAAATTCTTATTTCAGAGGTGCACTTAGTTTCTGTGTCAAATTTCTAATTTGTAACGAGAGATTTTTTTTGCAGATTCTTCCAATTCAATTCATGAAAGCTAATGGTATCAACAAACTTGGGAAGATAACAATTTTGGGTGAAAAAAGGTGGAATGGTTGGCATAGTATCTGTTGTCAAGAGATGGAATTGTAGCTTTGGAAACTGGTTGGGAAGGTTTTTGTGAGGCTAATGGCGTGAAGTTAGGAGTCTTTTACTTTGGAGTTCATTTATGAACAAGATACAAGTCATGTTCTTATGTTTGGACTGTTTGGTTCTCAGGAGACTTAATGCAAAAATGTTTCTTAGGCATAGAAAAACATATACTGGAGTTTGGCTTTATTTGGGTGAATCCCATCGGCAGTGAATATAGAGCTAACTTTGGTGTTCGGTTTTTATTTGGTAACTGTACAAAATGGGAAAACGGCCAAAATTTATCCAAACTATTTGCATAATGTTTTTTCCTACCCAACCTATGGTACCATTCATTTATCAACCTGAATCATCTAAACAATCAAATTTTACACCTGAACCATATGAATTTTAGCCTATTTCAACATCTACCTAGACGGTGTTACTTAGCCATTTAACGGTGTTGAGTCAGACGATTCGTGGCGTACACGTGGCATTGAAACTTAGTAAAACGACGTCATATGGTTCATGTTTAAAATTTGAATAAAACTTAGTAGATGTTAAAATCGGCTAAAGTTCATATAGTTCAGGTTTAAAAATTAAATTTTTAATGTATTTAGGTTGATAAATGCATGGTAGCATAGGTTGGATAGGAAATGGCATTATACAAATAGTTTGTGTTGATTTTGGCCGTTTCCCGTACAAAAAATATATTTTATTATAAATTTAATCAAAATTACATTAATTTGATCTTAATTTTCACTTGAAAGGTACCGAATTGTAATGAAGCAAATTAAAATATACAAAATTTAACAGAAAATTTTGAAACATAATTGAATTCTCTTTTCGCAGTAAACCAAACAGATTTTTTTTTTTGTCGTTTATTACATCATTATCATTATACATATTATATGATGATTCTTAGTCAACTATCTGAAGTAGATGCGATAATGATGAACAACTTCTTCAAACTACATTTCCACGAGCAAATTCTCGTCGACATGCGGTTCTGCATGTACGACATCCCCATGATGAACATGCTCTTTCCGCAACACTTGGATCTACGACCGACGGTTCTGCATGTATGGCATCCCTATGATAGACAAGCTCTCTTTACAACATATGATACGACGATGGACGACTCTACCTGCAGCACTCTGGAACCTCTGAAAAGGTTTGCATCTTTTAATTTGCAAGAAAATGAGTTCTTTGGGGTTCGAACCCCAAACCTGGTGTAGTAGCCATTAAACCCTTAACCAATGGTCCAAGGATGACTCCACACAGATTCTGGGTTTTGGTTCCAATTCGACACGAAGATTTGACCTTAATGAAACCAAAATTTATTCGATTTAACGGGACCCAAATGAAACTCTTATTTTGGTTTATTTTGAAGGGAATTGGCCCATGATAGTTTTTTGAAATATAATTGGTAAATGGACAGTCCACTATAGCATACTTGCTATTTTGACTGTTTACACTATTGATGTAACGGTTCACGTTTTCATGTAGCAAGACACCCTCCCTAATCAGGTTATTTAAGGGAGGATTACTAGAATGACTCATATTATTTTTTAATTACTACACTGTTTTTTTTTAAATATAAAAATATCCTTAAAACCTTTGATAGGAAAAAATGCAATCACAAAAATGCTATTAATAAATTAATTCCAGCGTTCCCGATATTTACGAAAATGTCATTCCGTCTCTGTTATCGCAGACTAATTTTCTCGCAAACTTATTTTTCTTTACCGCAGATGTATTAAACAAATTTAGTTACCACATACTTATTTAACGTCATCGCAGACTTATTTGCTCTTGCCGACTTATTTTTATTTACCGCAGAGTTATTTGACTGACTTAGTTACCACAAACTTATTTAACGTCATGGCAGACTTATATTCCTTGCAGAGTTATTTTTCTTTACGGCAGAGTTATTTGACTAACTTATTTACCGCACACTTGTTTACCATCACGGTAGACTTATTTCTAGTTGCCGAGTTATTTTTCTTTGTCGCCGAGTTATTAAACAAAAATAGTTACCGCAGATTTAATCAAGTCATGGCAAACTTAATTCAACTTGCCGACTTATTTTTCTATTATTGCAGATTTACTAGACTTACTAAGTTATCGCAGATTTAATAACATCATGACAGACGTATTTTACGTTTTAGACTTATTTTTTCATTACTGCAGATTTATTAGACTTATCAAGTTATCACAGATTTATTAACGTCATGACAGACTTATTTTTATCATAAACTTATTTTTCATTATTGTAGATTTATTTGACTTACTAAGTTATTACAGATTTATTAACGTAATGACAGACTTATTTTTATCATAGACTAATTTTTCTATTACTGCAGATTTATTAGACTTACCAAATTATCACAGATTTATTAACGTTATGACATACTTATTTTTATCATAGATTTAGTTTTCCATTACTGCAGACTTATTAACGTCATGACAGACTTATTTTTATCATAGACATATTTTTTCCATTACTACAGATTTAGTAGACTTACAAAGTTATCACAGATTTATTAACGTCATGCCAGACTTATTTTTATCATAAACTTATTTTTCCATTACTGCAAATGTATTAGACTTATAAAGTTATCACAGATTTATCAGCATCATCGCAGATTTATTTTATTTATAGACTTATTTTTCCATTATTTATTTTTGAATTATGTAATTTTGAATTTTGTTAGATATTTTGAAATTATGTTAATAATTTTTATTTTTGACTAAGATATTATTTATTTATTTTTATATTATGTTAATAAATTATTTTTAAGATACTTTTGAAGTATTTTTAAAATATTTTAATAATTTAGTTATTTTTTAACTATTTTGTATAATATATTTTTATGTATAATTATTTTTTATTTATGAATTATGTAAGATATTTTTAAATATGTTAATAATTTTTATTTTTAAATAAGATATTTTGAATTAGTTTAGATTTTAAAATTTTATTTTATTATTTTTTGAAATTTAAATTTTTTTTAATATGTTATATTTTATAATTATTTGTTTTTCATAATTTTTTTTTATTTTTTATTGTTTTTTGTTTTTTTTTGTTTTTTAAATTTTTAATTTTTAATTGTTTTAATTTTTTGTTTTTTTGTTTTTTTTTAACTTTTTTTTTTTTTTTTTTTTTTTTGTTTTTTTTTTTTTGTTTTTTTTTTTTTATTTATATATTTTAAATTATAATGGCATTTTTTAAAATCTTTTAATTTTTTTAATTTTTTTAATGGTAATATTTTTATTTAGTTAGATGTAATATTCATTATAGTAATATCCCACGTTCAAAAAATCGGCCAAGGCGGCCGCCTCCGCGACGATAAAGCGCTCAACGGCTTAGATCCGCCGGGATTACATCTTATCGGCTTAAAACTCGGAACTCTCAGAAAAAAAAAATGTTGCACGTTTTTAATTTAAAATCTATATTAAAAGGTTGGATCTGTCATATTTTGATGAAATCCGTGAAGAAATCGTAAGAAATAGAAGATGAATAGATGAAAATCAAGAAAACAAAGAAGCATAGGCGGCTAGGGTTACAGAATCTGTGTTTTTCTTTTGAAGAAGATGAGGGTATAAACGTCATTTCGATTCATTAAAGCAAAAAAAAAAAATTTGCATATTCTGGACGCCGAACTCAGGGCGAGAGACTATCCCACAACATTGTAAAACCACTAGACTATGATTCACACTTAACAAATGTCTCACATGTTTAATATATATACATATATATGCATATAAACGCTGAAACTACTCTCCTATTTAAATCCGATTATACGATTAATCGCTAGACCCTCCCTCACCGCCCAATCAGCGCCTAACGAAATCTTGAACATGGATAATCTATACTATTAAGCAAAGAGTAAAAATAGCACTTAGGACTCAAATTGAACCTTTATTACGTCAATTGCCACTCAAAAATCAACTTTCTAAAAACATTTCTCGAATTGAAAAGGGCAATTATGTCTAACCAAGTTTGGCGAAAAATACTTAATTACTTTTAGTTAATCGAATATTAACACTTGATTTCGGATTATCCATAACAAAACACGCGGATCTTTTATTATTAATCTGATTGGTCAAAATCAACCCGGTTAATATATGGAAACATAATATATTATTTATTACCTTATTTTCGGAATATATTATGAATCAAATCTTCTACGAAATGAATATTCATTTATAAAAATCAACATAATTATAACATGAAAATCTTATTAACAATCAGCATATTTTCTGAATTCAGATTTTCCTAAACTCAAATTCGTGAGTAAATATAATCTGGATTTTCCTAAATTAATATTGGTGATTAAATCAAACACAATCTAAATTCAATTAATATTCAAGATATGAATTAAATACTAAATTTTCAAATTAAAAAAATACTGTTCACGTTTTTAATTTATTTTATTATGAAAAATATATTAAATAACATAAAAACTTTCAGAGTAAGCTAAACAATTATTTCTTACCTAATTAAAATAAAAATATATTTTTGTGTAACATTGAAACTTTGGTAACAAATTAAGAAGAATATTTTTCTCTATTAAGACATAAATTGACCCTTAATTACATCAATTGCCACTCAAAAATCAACTTTTTAAAAACATTTCTGAAATTAAAAAGGACAAAAATGGCAAATCAAGTTTAGACGAAAATGATTAATTAATTTTAGTTAATTGGATATTAACTCTTGATTTCTGATTATCCATAAAAAACACGCGGATTCTTTGTAATTAATCTGATTGGTCAAAATCAACCCGGTTAATATATGGAAACATAATATATTATTTATTATCTTATTTTCAGAATATATTACGAATCAAATCTTCTACGAAATGAATATTCATTTATAAAAGTCAGCATAGTTATAACAGGAAAATCTTATTAACAATCAGCATATTTTCTGAATTCAGATTTTCCTAAACTCAAATTCGTGAGTAAATATAATCTAGATTTTCCTAAATTAATATTGGTGATTAAATCAAACACAATCTAAATTTAATTAATATTCAAGATATGCATTAAATACTAAATATTCAAATTTTAAAGTACTGTTCACGTTTTTAATTTATTTTATTATGAAAATATATTAAATAACATAAAAACTTTCAGAGTAAGCTAAAAATTTATTTCTTACGTAATTAAATAAAAAAACATTTTTTATGTAACATTAAAACTTTGGTAACAAGCTAAGAAGAATATTCTTCTCTAAAAATTCTTAATTCCACACTTCTCTATAAATAGAAGTGAGACTCGGGTTCTTTATCCATAATCAGCACCAACAGCAAGAGCAATTTTTGTTTCCAATCTAATTATCTATCTTTGATTTTTCATGACTTCTTTTTAAATATTTCTGATACGAAATATTTTAAGGATATGTGGAAGATCAAAGTTTAGATCATTCGACTCTCGAACAATACTGTGCTGAAACTTATTATTGATTTACATTTTCCAATTCAATATATTATGTTATATTTGTGTTTTTTTTTTTGCTTTGTTACTAACCCTAATTTACTAACACTAATTTACTAACACTAACTTACATATGTTCTCATCATTTTTTACACTAATACTAACTGATATTTGTCTACAAATTTATAATAGAATATTTTTAGATATTTAATAATTATAATTACCAATGTTGATAGATGTTTTCTTTTTACAGTTTGACAAACGAAGAGAAGTGGACATTGCTTTGAAAGCAACAAATTAATTATGCTTGATCGATGAAGTTCATATTTCATGATTCAAAGGTTCTTTTATCTTCTTTTTCTCTAAATCAATATCATTATATTTTAAATGATTAACTACTAAATATTTACACAATTACAAAAAAAAAACTAATTTTTATACTTTAATCATGAAATTATAACAAATAAAATTAATTTAATAAGAATACTATAAACCAATTAAGATCCATAATATTAATATTGAAATTTCATCTTTTTCAACTAAATTTTTTTTTTTTGGAAATTAATTTTACTTCACAAATTATTGAATCATTCAAAAATCAGATTTAAAAGATTCAGAATATCTGGATTATAAATATTATCTTAAATATTATAATGCAGATTTTTCTAAATTCAAATTAAAATTAGTGAGTAAATCAAATACAATGTACGCAATAAATATTCAATATTTTGTTTTTAAATTACTGTTCACGTTTTTAATTTTAAACATATTTTGGAAAGTAATTTTAACTGAAATTATTTAATCATTCAAAAATCATATTCAAAAGATTCAGAATATCTAAATTAATAAGTATTATCTAAAATATTATAACGTAGATTACCTAAATCTAATTTTTATACTTTAATCATGAAATTATAACAAATCAAATAAATTTAATAAGAATACTATAAACCAACTAAGATCCATAATATTAATATTGAAATTTCATCTTTTTCAACTAAAGAAATTTTTTTGAAAATTAATTTTACTTCACAAATTATTGAATCATTCAAAAATCAGATTTAAAAGATTTAGAATATCTGGATTATAAATATTACCTTAAATATTATAATGCAGATTTTTCTAAATTAAAATAAAATTAGTGAGTAAATCAAATACAATCTACGCATTAAATATTCAATATTTTGTTTCAGAATGACTGTTCACTTTTTTAATTTTAAACATATTTTGAAAAGTAATTTTAACTAAAATTATTTAATCATTCAAAAATTATATTCAAAAGATTTCAGAATATCTAAATTAATAAATATTATCTAAAATATTATAACGTAGATTACCTAAATCTAATTTTTATACTTTAATCATGAAATTATAACAAATCAAATAAATTTAATAAGAATACTATAAACCAACTAAGATCCATAATATTAATATTGAAATTTCATCTTTTTCAACTAAAGAAATTTTTTTGAAAATTAATTTTACTTCACAAATTATTGAATCATTCAAAAATCAGATTTAAAAGATTTAGAATATCTGGATTTTAAATATTACCTTAAATATTATAATGCAGATTTTTTTAAATTAAAATAAAATTAGTGAGTAATCAAATACAATCTACGCATTAAATATTCAATATTTTGTTTCAGAATTACTGTTTACGTTTTTAATTTTTAAAATATTTTGGAAAGTAATTTTAACTGAAATTATTTAATCATTCAAAAATCATATTCAAAAGATTCAGAATATCTAAATTAATAAATATTACCTAAAATATTATAACGCAGATTTTTCTAAATTTAAATTCAAATTAGTGACTAAATCAAATACAATCTACGCATTAAATATTCAATATTTTGTTTTAAAATTACTGTTCACGTTTTTAATTATTAAACATATATACTATAACATTGAAATTTTGGTAGCAAACTAAGAAGAATATTTTTCTCTAAAAATGCCTACTTCCACACTTCTCTATAAATAGAAGAGAATAAATTTTATCAGAAATTTGTTTGCAAAATAACTTTGTGCATCAAGACGAAATTTTTTTTTGGATTTACAAAAACTTATTGTGCTTATTAAAAATATCATGTGGTAAGTAATAATACCAAGAAATATTGAAATATCGGGTTATCTTGAAAAAAAAATATGTTGAGAAAGACGGAGATATGAAAAGAATAAGAACATAGAAAGAGATTTAATGACAAGAAATATCATGAATGAAGTAAACCCTACATGCATATATCTTTAATATTATATTAACAATAAAAAATCATAAATTGAAGGTTAAATAAATGAGAAAGATTTGCGGAGTACATTTTGGAATAGTTATCATTATGAAAATCGAAATTGAGATCTTATTTACTTCAATTGTCACTCAATTATTTGCTTTCTAAAATGAATTTTGAAATCGGGAAGGGTAGTGTTGTATTAAAAAGATACCACAGTAATTATATTTTGGTATGTTTCAATTATTCTGAAGTGAATTGTCCACGAAAATTTAATACATATAAAACTCTTAAAACATAGCAAGATCCGCGTCTCAACCCTGGATTATTCTATTAATTACATGATCAGTGGGTTTAGAATCGATAATATTTAAAGTTGGAGAGGATTTCTTAAATATGGCAGAATTAGATTTTTGGAAAGTAATTTTAACTAAAATTATTGAATCATTCAAAATCAGATTTAAAAGATTCAGAATATCTAAGCAATAAATATTACCTAAAATATTATAATGCAGATTTTTCAAAATTCAAATTCAAATTAGTGACTACACAACTACATAAGTCATCTTAATTATTTTTCCCTACCTGACCATGGTGTGTATTAGTGTGTATTAGTGTGCGGTGGAGAAATAAATGATGAGTTCTCTGAGATCATATGAGTTTTCATCGTGATTAATATACAATATAAAAAAACACTTATTTGTAAACAGAGAGACGACTTATAACAACGTTTCTATTGTTGTTAACGTCAGTAATTAAATGACGTAAAAGTAATGATGTCAATTTTGAGACCGACTTAATATCGTCCGATGTTAATTATATTAGCTTTGGTTAACTAAATGACTTTAATTTAAGGTTTTTCGGTTAAGAAGAAATATCACACTATCTTTTGACGAATGGCATGACGGAAATGACTTAGAACTTTCACTGAACAGAACTATGCAGACTTGAAAGTGATGAAACCAGAGTCAAGCATAACCTCTTAGTACAAGATAACTCATTACGTAGGACGTCGCTTTTCATTTTTTAATTCAGATGTAGCCCAAATTTTATTACGGCTAGGCAAAATTCATAACAAAGTAAGAGGAAAAATTGTATTTTTTTTAGTGTTCAAGAGCACTCCGGATAGAGAGTGGTGAACCTTGAGTTGAGTTGTTGTGCCCTCTAGAGATGAAGTCATGGACTATCAATGTTAGTTAACACTAAGAGAACTATCAATGTTTATTAACACTAAGAGAGCTATCAATGTTAAGTTTCCAACATCAATATATCGTGCACATTAAGAGGAAACATTGTATTTTTATTACGATTAGGCAAAAGTCATAACCAAGTAAGAGGAAACATTGTATTTTTTTTAGTGTTCAAGAGCACTTCGGGTAGAGAGTGGTGAATCTTGGGTTCAGTTGTTGTGCCCTCTGGATATGAAGTCATGGACTATCAATGTTAGTTAACACTAAGAGGGCTAGCAATGTTAATTATCACAAAGAGAGCTATCAATGTTAATTAACACTAAGAGGGCTATCAATGTTAAGTTTCCAACATTAATATATCGTGTACACTAAGAGGTTTCATGAACTGGAGATATTTTTTGTTTATATTGTTTGAAATATTAATTTGATAATTTGATCTGGAAAAAAGGAAATTCGAACCAATTCTAACAAAACAATTTCTTTTTGACATTAACCGTTTTCGTAACAAGTAATCAGTTATTTTATTTAAAATTTTTGATGAATGAACATAAACTGAATGCAGTGACGACAGTGGATGCAACAGAGGTAGGAAGCAAAATAAATAAACAAAAGAGATTAATCACGAAACAGACCTTCAACACAAATGCATGTAACAAAAATAAGAATAAAAAAGATGTCAAAACTAATGAATTGCTCGGATGATGAATGAAGCGACACACACAAATGCAAAGTAAACAAGCTAGCTAGGCTAGATAAATAAATCACAAACTAAATAAAACAACTTACTAATTTTTTTTTCTTTTTAATGTACTTGACTTACAGTGATGAAACTAAAACAGAGATAGAACTGTTATGTTTATAATTGAGTTTCGTTTAACAATTTTACAAATAATTATGTATGTTAAGTCAAAGAGTGTGTGTGTGTTGGAGTTGTGTCTTTTAAGTAAAAGTATGTAGTTTGACAAAAAAAAAAAAAAAAAAAAAAAGTAAAAGTATTTATGTTTATTAAGTAAAAATGGTGTCAAAGTCTATTTAATCAGTTTTTGTTATGTCAAAAAACATGTAGTTGGTTTTCACTATGAATGTTTATGGCGCTGTTTCCAAAAAAATTTTATATTAATTTGATTCTAATTTTTTTAATCACAATTTTTTGTTATTTCAATTTCAAATATATCTAGGTTAATCTGCCAAACCCGTTGTTATAATGCAGAGCGGATTAGAGTTATCAATTTAGAATTACAATTTGACGGATTAATTCATTAAAAACCGCAACTAAATCTAACCCGCCGTGAGACGGATTAACCTACTTTGAAACCCCTACATATATACGATTAATATTTTGTAAACTTTAATTTCATTCAAAATTTTAATCACTTTATAACGATCTATAAAAGTAAAAAAATCACCCGTTCGGGGACCGAACGGGTATTCTCCTCTATTATCATATAAAATATGAGTTATTTTAGGCAAATTTCACATTAAAAATAGAAAAAAAATATTAGGAGAGAGAATAGAGAATCAGTTGAGAACCCGAATCTCAACCTTCGGGTAAGTGTGACTTCTCACAAGTTTTTAGTGTGTTGCGACCTGCAAGCTTAAGACTCGACTACGAATTATCCTTTGTGTATCCTTTCAATTCCATAGTTATGCTCAATCTTCTCTTTTGTTAAGTTTAAAATGTTTTTGTTCATGTAACACTTCCATAGCAATTATAAAATACTTTTCATATTAAAAAAAAAGTTGAAAATAAATAAATAAAGAAAAAAGAAAAAAAAACCAGACATATATTTCCAAATCGTAACCGCTAGAATCATGACACGGGTACTACCTCGTAGACTTCAACAGCAAAATTTGTTGACTCGTCTTATCTACGACTCAATCAAACCTTCTCTTCTTCCCATCACTATCAATGGCGGATCACCTCTTACTCTCAACTCCTCAATCTCTCTCTGACCAACTCATACGCAACACAAACCATGTCAATGGGTTTCAAAACCACAGCGATCCTGGTCGGCGCCACAAGCTCCCTAATCATCTTATTAATCCTCATCATCTTCGTTATCCTCCTCTGTCGACGCCGTCCACCTATCGTAAACCATCCTCGCCGGACTCGTAACTTACCAAACTCCGATCTAACTTCCGTCCCGGAAACCGAAATAGCAACCTTCGATCCTTCCATCTGTGAAATATCCATGGCGGAACTCACCATAGCAACAAAGAACTTCTCAACAGATCTAATCGTCGGCGACGGAAGCTTCGGTTTCGTTTACCGCGCAGAACTCTCAAACGGCGTCGTAGTAGCTGTTAAGAAACTTGATCCAGACGCTTTACAAGGGTTTCGTGAGTTCAGAGCTGAAATGGAAACGTTAGGTAAGTTAAGCCACCCTAACATAGTTCGGATTCTTGGATATTGCATCTCAGGTCAAGAACGAGTCTTGATCTACGAGTTCTTAGAGAAACGAAGCCTTGACTATTGGCTACATGAGACTGATGATGAGAATAGTTCTTTGACTTGGTCAACACGCGTGAGTATCACGCACGACGTGGCTAAAGGGTTAGCTTATCTTCATGGACTGCAAAAGCCAATTATACATAGAGATATTAAATCAAGTAACGTGTTGTTAGACTCGGACTTTGTGGCTCATATAGCTGACTTTGGACTGGCGCGTAGCATCGACGACGCGTCCATGTCGCACGTGTCGACTCAAGTGGCGGGGACTATGGGGTATATGCCACCGGAGTATTGGGGAGGGTACACGGCGGCGACGGTGAAGGCAGATGTGTATAGTTTTGGCGTTTTGATGTTGGAGATGGCGACGCGGAGGCGGCCGAATTGGCCTGTGGTTATAGATGAGAAGGAGGGATCCCATGAGAAGGAGGTTGGATTGGCTCAATGGGCTGTAATGATGGTAGGGCAAAATCGGTATTATGAAATGGTTGATTTTGAAGGTGTTGGTGGTGAGAAAGGAGTGGAAGAGTATTTTAGGATTGCTTGTCTTTGTATTAAAGAGTCGACTAAACAAAGGCCTACTATGAGTGAAGTTGTGGAGTTGTTGGAACAATTATGCCGACTCATATAGTTATTAGTTGATAATATGTAGATGTAATTATGTTTAGTCTCTTTTATTGAAAAAAATGAAGTTTGGGCAATATAATAAATGGAAAATTAATATTGAAAAGTTATAATTTATAAAATCACCTTGTGTTTTTTTATGGAGTCAGTTTAGGCTACTTCAGCGAATCGAGCAATTACAAGATAATAGACACCCTAACTAATAAATGGGAGTAAGCCTTTAGAAAAGTAAGTCACTAAAACTTGTCTAATAAAAACCTTGATACAAGGTAAAGTAGTGATATCACCAAAATTATCATATCAAACCACATTGCCAACCAATTCAGTGTTTTTCATGCAAATAAAGGTGATCAACACGACCCGATTCACCGGAGAGATGGTACCATCAAGCGTTCAAATTGCCAAAAAGGAGAAGAAAACACTCTGGATACACAAGCAAAAAACCAGGATAGTGCAGTAATAAATCGCACCAATGCGATAATAGAGCCACAATGGGGCACAAACGCGAAGCCAAAGATAGCCAAAAACATTAGAAATGAATTGGCTAAATATGAGCTCCACAAAACCAGCAACACATACTCAACCCAAATCCAATTAGCCCACTTAACCAAGTGTCCATCTTCAACCCTAAAACTTGGACCATCCGGTTGCTCCATCGAAATCGGATTAATTTTATCCATATGCACCGGTTTATTCTGAACATCAAACCGGTATTCTGTACCGAAATAGTAATTTTTTTCACAAATGCAAATCCGTAATTTTCTGTCAAAATGAAAAATTTGCAACTTTTTCCGCCAAAAACGAATCTATAATTTTTCCGCAAAAAATGTATTCCATAATTTTGGCTATTTGAATGATTAGAATGATAAATTTTTAGGTTAAATGATATTAAGAGTATATTTTTTTTAATAGTGGTAGTTTTGACCAAATATGGTAGTTATAAAAATGTGGTCATAAAAAGTGGTATTTATGAAATCATCTCTATATATATAGCAATAGAAAAAATTTCTATTATTTTTTTATTTTTTATTTTAATTTTTTTCATTAAATAGTGATACACTTGAAAATAAAACTATATGGAAATAAAATAATTGACTCGTGGTGTTCCACATGTTCGAATCTAGGGAAGTGTACATCTTAGCTAGTTCTCTAATTAAAAGAAAATTGCACAACTCAAGAATTATCTTTTGGCTGTTTCCGATTTTTTTTTAAAATTTACAATACAATGGTATATTTCTCTATTAATTTTGTGTCTAATCAAAATTCTTGATTAAACTATTATATAGGTTGGAAGAGTGAAGCTCATGTGTACAGTGGTATAAAATTTGTATTTTTTGTATAATTTTAACTTATAATTTTTTTTGTTTCTTTACTGTTAATAATATTTTGTTTATTTTTAGAACGGATATCAGTATATGCTGAAAACTAACAAGTTAATATCCATATCTGCGGGTCAAATTTTTATATTTTATAAATGGAAAAATCTCATAAACAACCTCTAAAGTGGCATACACTTCTACATTAAACCTTCAAGGTATTACACTTCTATTTTAAAACTCCAAAGTGAATTTTTTCCATTTTAAACCTTCAAAGTGACGTTCTGTTTTGCACCGACATTTTGGATCCCATAAAAGTTAATTTCTCCATTAACATAGAAGTTAAATAATTGAATAGCTTTGAATATAATGCAAATCTAACATTTTCAATTTAATTTAAAATCGCTTCGCTTAATTTGAAATGACATATGGGTTAAATAATTGTCGGGGTTAACTTCTCCGTGATCGGAAATATCGGTGCAAAACAAAACGCTACTTTGAATGTTTAAACTGGAAAAAATTTACTTTGGCGTTTTAAAGTGGAAGTATAATACGTTGAAAGTTTAATGTAGAAGTATGTGCCACTTTGAAGGGTTTGTTATGGGATTTTTTCATTTATAAACAGTATATTATAATTAAAATTCTGTTTGGTATGGTTTTGCACATATGGAGTTAGATCTAGTTAGTGAGGATTGTAAGTAGAAAAAAGATAAAGAAGTAAAACAACTCAGCATAAAGTTAAAAAAATGGTGTTAGTGACAAAAAATTGTGTTAGAGTGAGAATACCTTTTGGAAAAGGGGGCTAGAGTGTAATAAACTCTTGTATTAATTAGTAATCTAATAGTGAAAACACATTCCTTAGTAATGATATTCTTATTATTAAGTTGAAAACTTTGGGGTAAGAACTTAAACTACCTAGATTTAATTATAATTGATTCTAACTTTGTGTTTGAATAGTGTCAGTAGGAGATTTGAGAGGACTAATCCACTTGCAGATTGAGCTGCTCTATTTTTAGGATTATCAACAAGTCGCTGTTGAACAAATTCATTTCTTTTTTTTTTTTTTTTTTTGATAAGAATGTGAATATTTCATTAAAATGAAAAGTTTAGGAATTACATAAATAAATCCTAGAGTTGGTTTCATGCCAAAAAAAGAATAAAAAACATGGAAGCAAATAACAATCAGTCCATTGACATCGGCAAAAACAATGAAGCTTGCAGAATCAATGAAGTGATAACCGATAATGAAGATTTTCAAAGATACCACCTTAAGGAAGGAGCTTCATGAAGACAAACAGCAACGATCGAATCAATGAAAACCAAGCAAATGGAAGCCCTTTCACCGGTAGCCCGAAAAGACTGAGCCATCAACGGCTAAGAACAAGATGCGCAAACTCACTCTACCAAGCTCTTTCTCCGAGGTCGGTTAGCACATGAGAACGGCACTTCGAACTAAGCATGAGCTATCTCAGAGCGGAACCACACAAACCTAAGAAAATGAAAAACGCAAGCTCCCTCTACCAAGCTCTTTCTCCGAGGTCGGCTAGCACAGAGCATAATTTCACCAAACCAAAACAACGCTTAACATCCAAAGGTCTTACTAACTCTTCCAAATACCAAGCTACCAAATCTTCAAAACAAAGCTCAAGCCAACACAAACACCACTTCCACAAAAGGCAGCAAATAGAAGAAACTCGACAGAACCAAAGGACAGCTATAAATTGTGGTAAATAGGTTGCGCCACATCGAAGAAAGAGCCGAAGATGGATGCTCCAACTCCAACTCAAAGACTTCGAACAACCCTACAAACTGAAAGAGAAGCCAAGCCTTACACTTGGTGGAAACCCATAGACGCTGGAAGCTGGAACCAAACGCCGGAACTGCATACGCAAGAGCACTAACGCAAACGCAAATCGCAAAACGCTAAACGAAGTCGCAGAACACGAAACGCAAACGCAAACGTAAACGTGAACGCAAACGCAGAGATACAGAACGCAAACGCAGAACGCCAGTCGCAGAACGCGATAGACGAATCGCAGTCGCGAGACGATGGTCGCTGAACTCCAAACGCAGATCGCCGATCCGCCGAAACAGAAACGCCGATCCACTCCAAACGCGACGTGTACTCAGATTTTTAAAATATAGATTAGAAGGAAGGGTAATTTCGTCATCAAACATAAAAAAGGGTATGTAGATTAAATAGGGACATAAGAGATTTGTCTTCAACCAAAATGGGTTTCTCCACCACCGCAGCCACCGCAACAACAACCTCACAAGCTCGCAAACCACAAAGCGAGAAATTGTCTCAGAAGCCCAATGTGGGGAGAGTAAAATCTACTATATCCTCTACTAATCCACATATCCTCTTTTAAAATAAGTGAAGGTGTGCAGACGAAAATACCCTGTCAAAATTTAATCCGAAAATAATTGAGAAAACAAAAAAAATAATTTCAGAAAATGAAATTGGAAAAACAAAAATTGAAAAAGTCAAAATTAATTGAATTGAGGTTGTCGTCAATTACCGCCGTCGACATCTAATTCCGCCGTCGTGGGCTGTTTCCGGCGTGGTGGAACTCCCTATTCTTTTTTCGTTTAGCTCTGTCTGGGATTTTGAAGCAAAATCGAAGTTCTGTGGGTGAGAACAGGTATTTATGATTTATAATTAGAAATGCGGATTTGATTAATTTGCTATGCACATTGGGTGTTTTACCATGATTTGTGGATCGAGTAGGACTTTAAACTGGTAAGAAATGAGTTTCTGCTGTTGAATCGTATCGTATTGTGGTTTATAAGATCCAATTTGAGTTCTTGCGATTTGGACCTGGGTAAAACTACTAGAACTTGTAAAACTGGTATTACTGCTAAATTGTAGTATAACTAGTTAACTTGTAGTACTGATAAATGTAGTATATCGCGTATAAATGCAGGATACAATGAGCAACAATGTCAGCATGCATTTTAAATGCCAAGGTCACATTTATAGTTTATTGTTGAAGACATCAGTGGAGGATATAACTTTGTCGATGATAGAAGGTAGGATATACAAGAAACTTGGATTAGATGAAAGTAAGGTTAAATTGCAATTGAGTTACTATCCACTAGTGGTGGGATGTGAGGAACAGTTAACTATTTCTGATGATGAGGATGTGAGTGTTTATCTTTTGTCCATTGATAAAGAGAACCGTAGATGTATTTTGTTTGTGGAGCTCATCATTACAGCGGAACTGCCCGAGCAACTATCCAGAGTCGGGAAAAGTTCTGTTGGTAAGAACTATGAGGAGTTGGATTCAATTGATGGTGAAAACAGAGATGCCATTATTCTGTATGCTGAAAGAGAAGAAGGAGAAGAAGAACATGAGGCGAGTGTGGATGAAGAAGGTGTGTCACGTGATGAAGGTGTGGATAAAGGTATTGATAGGTCGGATATGGGTGATGATTATGTTGAGGGTCGACCTGTTGTAGAAAGTAGTCAGTTTATAGAGGCATGGGAAGACGGTTTGGGTGTGAGTGTACTTCAAGAATTTCGAAACAGGAAGGCATTGCAAGATGTTGTAGATAGAGCCTCATTTGCTAACAGTTTCAGTTTTGCTATCAAAAAGTCAGAACCTGGACGTTTAGTGCTAAAATGTAGCCAAGAAAGCTGTAAATGGGGTTTACGAGCTACAAGGATTCGAAATACAGAAATTTTCTCGATAAGGACGTACACCAAGATGCATACATGTTCTCGGGCTAGTCAGAGCGACAGCAGCAAAATGAAGAGGCATGGGACACCACAATTAGTTGCAGCTATTTTGCAAGAGGATTATCCAGGACAAATGAAAATGCCACCAGCTAGAGCAATCATGGATCTTGTTCATACAAAATTAGGTGTGAAGATATCATACTCCACAGCGTTGAGAGGGAGAAATCTAGCTGTTAGCGATTTGCGTGGTACCCCAGAAGAAAGCTACAAGATGTTGTATTGCTATTTGTACATGTTAGAGAAGAAAAATCAGGGTACAATAACACGTGTGGAATTGGATGAGAAGGGAAAATTCAAGTATCTGTTCATAGCTTTGGGAGTTAGCATTGAAGGGTTTAAAGTCATGAGGAAAGTGATAATTGTCGATGCCACATTTTTGAAGAACGGATATGGTGGTGTGCTAATTTTTGCCACAGCTCAAGATCCGAATCGGCACCATTATCCCTTAGCGTTTGGTGTCCTCGATGGTGAGAATGATGCTAGTTGGACGTGGTTTATGGAGATGTTGAAAACAGTTATACCGGACTCTTCCGAGTTGGTCTTCATAAGTGATAGAAATGCAAGGCTCATCGGCGCCATAGCTAATGTGTTTCGGTTGGCTCGTCATGGGTATTGTATATGGCATTTGTCCCAAAATGTGAAAGGTCATGTTTCAAACGCTAACAAAGATGTAGTCGCATGGAGATTCATGGAGTGCAGTAGGAAATACACAGATGCTGAGTTCAACTGTGCTTATACTCAATTTAAGATCAGGTATACTTCTGCAGCCAAGTATTTGGAGGATACTACTGTGAAAGAAAAATGGGCAAGGTGTTATTTTCCAGGAGAAAGATACAACTTAGACACAAGCAACTGTGTGGAATCACTGAACAGTGTTTTTCTGGAGGCAAGGAAGTACTCCTTAATACCCATGCTTGATGAGATCATTGGAACATTTTCTCGTTGGTTTAATGATCATCGAAAGGAGGCTGTGTCTGGAACGATTGCAAATAAAATGGTGCCTTTAGTGGAGAACAGCATGCATGATTTATGGGTTGTAGCAGAGAAATTGAAAGTGACGGAGCTAAACAGTTTTGAGCTTGAATACAATGTTATCGGTAGTGATGGGAAGCCTTATGAGGTGAAGTTGCTAAAGAAAAGTTGTAGTTGCAGGGTGTTCGATATTGAGAAGATACCTTGTGTGCACGCACTAGCCGCTTTCATTAGGCGTGATGATAGAGTTCGTGATATGCAATTACATGATTTGTGTTCAAAATATTATTGGATGGAGCTGTGGGCGATGGCATATTACGACACAATCTATTTAGTGCCAGATAGGTCTCAATGGGATGTCCCGGATGAGGTGAAGAGGAAACAAATCTTACCTCCGGATCGAAAAGTAAAATCGGGAAGAAAGAAAACAAAAAGATTTCCATCGGCTGGGGAAAGGCGTCCAAGGACGCAGAATAAAAGGAGGCCGAGACAATCACTACAATGGTGGTTATTTGGAAATAGTAGTGTTTGAATATTGAGAATGAGAAGATTTCGTATATTTGTAATCTGTTTGTAAAACTGGTATTATTACTATTCGCGTTTCAATTCTTGTGAAATTAACCAAAGTGGTATTATTACTATTCGCGTTTCAATTCTTGTGAAATTAACCAAACTGGTCAAACTTGAGCCCATTAGTCCATTAGTAATTAGTAATCTATTTAAGCCCAGTTCGTTAATCCCATTTATTAACATGACGTCAAGCGACGCGACGTAGAAGACTAAACGTCACGCTTCCCTCTGTCTATATCAGAGAAATCTTCTCGAGAAACGTCACGCATCTCTCTCCTCTAAATCTCTACTCATGGAAAGTGGCGACTCTTCCCCTGACCGCCGTGGTTCTCTCGGAAGAACTTCTTCTGATGAAAGTGGTGACTGTTCCCCTGACCGCCGTCGCAGTCGATCTCCAACCGTCGGGTATTTCGGTCGTCCTCGTCGTTCTCCGTCCCCCATTCGTCGTCCTCCCACCGTAACTCGAGTAGATCGTTCTCAGACGCCGCTGTTACCGTGGAGACACCCGCCAGTCGCAAATGCATCTCCGGGATATGTTTCTGAACCCCGGAACTTCGCCGTTGGTGAAGTTCAAGTTCCGCAATTGCCGGCTCACTTCTCCTCAGAGCAAAGGACCGAAACTAACAGGTGGTTGAACCTGGTAAGTACGACCTTCTGCTTCCTCTGTTTTATTTGATGCGAGTCTCCTCTGTTTAGTTGGTATTGCTGTAAATGGGTTCTATTCGAGTCTCCTCTGTTTTGTTAGATTTGCTGTAAATGGGTTCTATTCGTATGATTTGCTTATCAGATGAAGATTCAGCATAAGGCGTACGTGAAATACCACGCTCACCTGCTGAAGGAATTGGAGAAAACGGAGGTTGGAATACGGAGGCTAGAAGCAGACCCCGCAGAATGGGAGAACTTCCAGTTGGGGAAGCTGGCGCCGTTACCAATGTTTCTTCGTGACTTCTGCAGAGATCTTCAAAGGAGGGGACGTTGAAGAGTCAAAAAATTTTATGCATATGTTTTATCGTGACTGCATGCATATGTTTTTAATTTCTTTTGTTAAATGTTATTTTGTTTAATTACTCATTTTGATGTATTCCGGACAAGGTTGTTGTTTTTTGTTGTTTAAATGGGGGAGTACTACTTTGTTTAATTAAATTGGATATTCAAATTTGAGCAAAATACAAATTAAATTGTCTAGATTCAAATTTGAGCAAAATACAAATTAAATTGTCTAGGAAAAATTAAATTATCAACATCGAAAGTACCAACATTGAAAAATTATATGAAAGTATGAACATGAAAAAATTAAAATAACTACTATTAGGTGTTGTGAACAACTATAAAATAACTACTATTACCCCCATATTTGTAAATAATAACGACCTTATGATGATTTAGTTACAAGAATATATGTATTCAGCTTTATTGATGGATAAAACACATGGAAATACTTATTAATCAATCTAAATCACCTGTAAAACTAAAAAAACAAATCTTAATTATATGTAATACTACCTATAATTGAAAACAACAAAAGTAGAACTACTATGGGTATTTGGTATTACTACTTTCTTACGTATTACTATGTATACTTTGGCGGCGCACATGTGGGATAATGAATGGTGCACGTGGGATAATTGTTTTCGCGGGCAAGCCAAAATTTCTTATACCAAAAAATTCTCTTCATTTTGTTTTCCCTCCATTTCCAATTTTTTTTTCCCTCCATTTCCAATTTCTAATTCACGAGACTCGGTCCTTTATGTCTCCTTTATAATTGAGAAAAAATCTCTTATTTCTCTCTTCCTCCTCTCTATCCTTCCGCTCTTTCCTTCGAGACATTTACCCCCATCATCTCATCCATCTACAGCTCCACTCAATTCGGGTAAGCTTTTCCCCGGAATTTTCTGAGAATCACTTTTGAATCAATTATTTTTGTATGAATTTTGGTCCTCGATTGAATTAGGTCCTCGATTGAATTAGGTCATTATGTCATCTATTGAACTAGGAAATCACTATGTTTGTTTTGTTAGGTTACAATGGATAAACTATGTGAGAGGGACCCTTGGTACTATGAAATGAAGCGAAACCGGAAAGAAGAGGAAATGCGTACATTAATAGCTGATGGTGACTTTGGCCTTCCTCCGTCAAGATGTCCATGTGGTGGTAAAATGATCGAAGAGATCTCAACTGAACCGCAAACCATAGGAAAGAAATTCTTAACATGCGATGAGTTTAAGGTGAGAAGAAGAATACATGTCTATATATGTCTTGTATTCTTATATGATGATATATATGTCTTTATGTGCAGAATGATGGCTTACACCTTCGAAAATGTTGGGAACTTGCTATCGAAGAAGAAACGAGAAAGGTGAGAATGGATGTTGAAAAGAATTTTCGGGGGCTTTTCAACGTTCATGAGTTTGAAATCAACCAACTGCGTCAAGAGGTGAAAAACAATGTTGAAGAGATTGCAAACCTCAAAGAGTTGGTAGGTAGGCTTGAGGTTGAAGTCCAGTTTCTTTCCGGTCCTTAAAATAAAAAGTTGGTGCCTTATGTTTGAATGAAATATGTTTGAATGACTTATGTTTATTTTGAAAGACTAGAGTAGGCTGGTGTCTTGTAAGACTTATGTTTATTTTGAAAGACTTATGTTTTAATGACTTATGTTTGAATGACTTATGTTTATTTTGAAAGATTGACCTATTTCCCTTGTTTAGAAAATTACGCTTACAAATAAATAAATACAAGAGTGATATAGCACTTTTTAAAGGCAAGGCAAATTCAAATAAAATACCAATATACAAGAGATCTCTATATTATAAATCCAAGTTTAACAAGGAAAAGTCTTCAGACCAATTTTCGTTTTGTGGACCTTGTCACCCTCTTTGTCAGGTTCACCTCTAATGCACCTCGTTTAACACCCTTTTTGCCTTCTTCACCATCCTCATTTGCTGCATTCTCTGCATTTGCCTCTGCATTTTCTGCATTTTCTGCCTCTGCATTTTCTGCTTTTTCTGCCTCTGCATCAACAGAATTTTCTGCCACTGCATTTTCTGCATTTTCTGCCTCTCCTGGTTCTATGGAAGTCGCCGTAGGCTCGTCAGCTGTGTCTGTGCAAGTTGCCGTAGGCTCCTCTGATGGGTCTCTGGAAACACCCTTACCCTCGCCTGCTGGGACTGCAGTCACCTGCAATCGAATACATATATACACTAGTATTACCAGTTATACACAATAGTACTACCAAGTCTTACCAAGTCTTACACAAATGTTACACAAATGTTACCTTCTCCTTCTCCTTCTCTAAGTTCTTCACAGAACCCTGAACCTCTTTCACAGATTCTTGGACCTCCTTCACACATACTTGTACCTCATTTACAGCAGCTTCCAAATAATTAACCTTCTCTACAATGAACTGCATCTGTGATCTAAAATCTTGTTCAAGGTTCGTTACAAGTTTCACCAAATCAGCTAAATCCTTGTATGTCGGATGGGGTTCATCCATCGTTGCTGCATCTAGAGGTTCCTCCTCTTCTTGGGTTTCCTCTTCTTGGGTTTCCTCTTCTCTTCGGGTTGCCACATCTTGGTTGTACATCTCGTCTAGCGAAATGGTTAATCCTTTACTAATACAATGCATCCAACTAGCAACAACAACATCATGCTCATCATCGTCGTCTTCTACTTCAGTGATCTCAGCCATAAGGGAGATTTCTTCATCTCTAACAGGTAGGATACTATCGATGTCCTGGTGAATGTTAACAACGAAGAACGCTTAAAAACATGAAAACACAAAATAAATCAAATGCTAAAGATAACTATGAAAACTCACCACAGTTGTACCAAGAGCTTTATATATTTCCGAAAGCGGAAACCCTTTACTTTCCCCTTTCTTGAACCTTCTCTTGCACATCCTAGGACAATTTTCGTCCGCCCCTGGATAATCTTCTAAGAATTTATTCCCCAAATCGGGAATTGCCTCAAATGCTAAAAGCTACACAACACACAAATACTAAGAGTTAGCTTCAATTAAGACTTAGTAACAATGACCAATACCTAAAATCAATTTTACTTACCTCCATGGGAATACAGAAACCTGGAACCGGCCATAACGTACCCTTCACAGTCCCTTGGAAATGACTCATCGTGTGCTTGATCTCCTTTAGCATGAAATCAAAAGAATATCTCCCCCAAGGAAAAGTCTTACAAAAATTTAGATCACCCACCGCTCTTACAAATAAATTATCCACGGGGGATGCATCCTTTCCGGTACTCTTTGTTTGTGCTATCACTATGCTGGATAAGAAGAAGAGGACAGCCATCTTCAGCCTATCTCGAGAACGATTCACCGGTACCATTTCCTTTAGCTTTGTTTTCACGTCTTCATATCTAATTGTTTTCTTCCCCTTGAAATACGTATTCTTAAAGGCATCACTCCCCGCTTTTTTATAATTAACGGGATAGTTGCAGCAGTTGAATCCAGATATCAAGGCGTGTTCCTTAATGCCATACCGGATGGGAGTCCCATTCACAACAAACCAAGCTTCCTTCTTTTTCTCTATTTCTGCAGTTCGAAGAAGGAGCATCCACATTCCCATAACCTTGTGGTTTTTCTCCCTTGGCATATGGAATATGTGTTTGAATTGCGGATGCTCCTCAAACCACTCCCTCTCTTCCCTAGACAGCGGATAATCTAAATTATCTAGGATTTCCAAAGCTTCAGCTATAAAACACCTCGTCCCTAACTTTATCTTCTTCATATACTCCGAATGCGGGAAGTACATCCTTAGAGGTTGTAGTGGCTGTAGTGGCTCCTCCGAACCCTGCCACATCAAGTTTTACCGAGTTATACATTTCAAAAATTTCCCTAAAAATAAATGGAGTTCACCGAGTTATACAATAGTTCTACTTATTCTGTTCCTACTACTATTACTTGAAACCCTAACTACATTAGCCCTCATGTCCATTCCAATCAATCGAATCGAGCTCATTCGAATCAAATCAGAGATACAGAACTCGAATTAAGATAAATAATAGATAGAATCCAACTGAACTTACCCTTGACTCGCTTCTACTTCCGCGCTCTGTATCTTCTTGTTCTTCATTCCGGCCAACAACAGGAGATGACCGAATCAGAATCTCTTCTTCTGAGACTCCTTCACCTTCACTCCTTCCGATTTTGTTTCTTCCCCTTGTCTTCACCATTTTCTCTGACAATCGAAATCAAACACAGAGGAGAAGAGATACCCTTTTTCGAATATTGAAGGTTTCTGGGTTGAGAGAGAGAGAGCTCAAGAGAGAGGAGGAGGAGTCGAGAGCGGTTTTTTGATGGTTTCGATTTTTATTTCCAGAAAATTTGAAAAGAGGAAAAATCAAAGACGAAACAGTCGAGATTCGGGTTTTCGGTAGAGATCTCGGTTTCGATTCGGGTCGGTCGGGTCGGTCTGGTCGGTCGGGTCGGTTAGATCCAGGTTTTTTTGTAAATATTGTTGTTTTACTAGGGTTACTCGTAAAAGACCCCTTTTTCGAATTAAATTTAATTCTAAAAGAAATCTATTTTACAACTTGGTGTTTTGAGATTTCCCTTTCTAATATAGGGCTTCTGAGCGAATGTCCCCCACAAAGCCAACAACAACGACGGTGCTAAACGCCTAGATCTGAAAACAGAGACCCGAGATCTAACACCGCAGATGAAAGCATAGCTGCTGCTAACGGGGCGGAGGGGGAGAACTCTTCAGAAACCACAAGGAGGAAGAGAAACGGACCCTGGCTACGAAGAGCACCGCCGTCTTCAAGCAGCACGCAACCTTCGCCAGGGCCTCCATAACTAACGCCAAAGCAGCAACGATGAGCCTCCCACAACCAAAAAAAAAGAAAAAACACACAAGAACTAGCGGTGGCCGGAGTCGGTGCTGTCGGAGCCACCGTGCTCCGGCCAAGAAAAGAGAAAGCTTTGTCTTCAAGAAATTTAGGGGGAAGAGAGAAAAACAGAGACGCGCGTGGGGTCACGCGCAAGGATTCTGTCTCCTTCACCTACCATTTGGTATGTAGTTTGATTAGGTACAAATTCATTTCTTCATTAAAACAAATTCATTTCTTCAATTAACTAATATGGAATTGGTCCACAGTTTTTTTTTTTTTTTCCTATCCACATTATTGCGAAACAAAATTAATGAATGGAGGATGAAAAACGATTGTATGCTGATTTGTATGTCTTACAGTAGGACTCCTACTTATTGCAAGTCCTTTTTTTTTTTTTTTTTTTTTTTTTTTGCAACAGTCTAAACCCTTTTAACATAATCCTGCAAGGAAACGAAGCAACAACAGAACCACAACTTGTTTGTGTTTCTTTATCTTTTCCTTTGTTGTGTAATGATAATGCAAAATTTACTACTTACTTATTTATGTATTTAATGGATCTAATGAGATGCATACATAAACTAGAGCTCGAACCACACTTTTTACAATTTCATAAGCTCTTTTATTAGTTGCTTACTAGTGGCTCAACTTCAACTTCTCAGTATATTAAATCACATTACTAAGATATAATAAAATCCAAAAATACCACAATGAGAGGAAAAGACCAAACATGTGAGAAAACGGAATATACTCTTTGTTTACTGTCATATTCTATAACACAAGACCAACTCAAAATAAAAGAATACTCTTTTGAGTGTTCTGTAAACTTAAGAACATATATCATTAAAGTTATTTCCATGAAGTAAGGCAGATATATAAATAACACAAAACATTTGTATAACCAAGGAAACTTTAGATCGAAACCTAGACTAATCTCCATGGATAAGATCTCTCTGGTTTTAAATAACACAAAAAAAAAAAAACATATAAATTATAACAGAACAAATTGTACCTGAAGACTATGTTTTCTATCCATCTGTGTCTAAGATTTTGTGTAGCCAAGTTCAACATCTTTGGCCTGTGTAGTTTCTACACCTTCTTTCAAAAGTTGAAACTCTTCTTCTGTTAAACTATGTTTCACACTGTTCAAAGCCTTTGCTGCGATATTAGCCTGTTTCTCCATTTCCATTGCCCAACTGTAAACTACCATCCCAACAATTGCAACAATCATGCCCGATACGTTTTTGAAAGTCATTGCTGAATCAAATAGAAGCCATCCGAGTGTGAGAATGCACACGGTTTTCATGTGACCGATAACTTGGAACGATACTGCTGAGAACCGCCCGATGCAAAGGTACTGGCTTATGTTGCAGAAGACAGCTAGACCACATGAGAGAAGGATGAATAGCTGCAAAAGGTAGAATATTAGAACAAGGATAAGATAAGAGCAACGCTGAGTGATGGAGAGAGATGCTTACAAAACAACCAGAAGACAAATTGTAATTCAAAATGAATTTCCCACTAAGGAGATAATCAACTAAAGGACCAACGACAAGAAGCGAAATAGCTTGAATCGGTGCTGTTTTACTCAGCAACTCGAAAGAACCAATTGAATATTTCTTCTGTAGGGAACCTATTAACTGAGACACAAAGAAACAACCCAACAGATCAGATTGATACCGAGTTTTCAAGATGTATTATGGAAAAAAGAGAGAAGAAAACTTACAATTTGCTGTAAAGATGAGGAGAAAATCGCGACACAAGCGCAAATAAAACCTTTGGCATTAACTTTAACATCAGTCACAGTGCAAATACCAACACCTACAACAACAATTACAACAGATGCTTTCACTTCTCTCGAGTATCTCTTGCTGTGAAGAATCCATTCCATCACACAGACCACAGGAATCATGCTCAGCTTCGAGATCTATCAACAACAGAGCAAATTCATTCAGTTAAAAAAATCCAATAATCAAAATTCAAAGCAATATTGGTTCTATATTCGAATCCAATAATTGAGAATCAAAGCAATTTGGTTCTGTATGCAAATCCAATAATTCAAAAGCTACACCACAAGCGATTTGGTTTCTATAACAAACGATGCGGATCAAGATGAATAATGCTCAGCTTCAAGATCTATCAACACATGAACCGATTCATTCAGCGAAAACAGAAACAATGTGAATGTAAAAATCAAGAATCAAAACAACTTGGCCTCCATATGTGAATCCAAAATCAAAACAATATGGTTGTATATACGAATCCAATCATCCAAAATCAAAGAAATTTTGTTCACTGTGAATCCAATAATCCAAAATCAAAGAAATTTGGTTTAATATGTGAATCCAATAATCCAAAACAAACCAATATGGTTATAGATGCAAATCTAACTATCCAAAAGCTACTTATCACCCAATTTGATTCAATATGTGAATCTTAAAATCCAAAATCAAAGCAATTTGATTATAATGAAAATGTAACATTCCAAAAGCTACTTATCACGCAAATCCAATAATCCAAAATCAATTTGATTATAATGCAAATCTAACAATCCAAAAGCTACTAATCACGCAATTCGGCTCAATATGTGAATCCAATAATCCAAAATCAAAGCAATTTGGTTATAGTTCCAAATCGAATAATCTAAAATCAAAGCAATATGATCATAGATTCGAATCAAATAATCCAAAAGCTACACAACAAACACACACAAATTTCAGTTTTTATAAGCAAAGGATCAGATCGAGAAGGAGAAAAAAACCTGATAAAATCCAACGGAATTAAGCATGAGACTAAAATTCATAGCTGCAATAGAGACATTAGCAACAATGGAGAACCAAATAAGCTCCCACATCGGAACATGCTTCGATGCAGATAAGCCCGTAGCGTTCGATACAAAACCAACCAATGCCGTTAAAGCAAAGTGAAATCCAGTAAGAGTCGTAGCTGAAGAAAAAAAAAAAAAAAAATCACATCAGATCTCAATTGATGAAATAAGAGATCGGAGAAGAAGAAGAAGAAGAAGACGAACCGAAACTAAAACCGAAACCAGAAGAAGACATAAGTTGTTTATTGGCCATGATAATTCCAACGGAGCTAATCACATTCATAGCCCAAGCTCCCATATCGGAGACTGGGGATGATTTTTTCTCGTTCTCCGCCGCCATATCTGGTCAACTATGTCACCACCACCACCACAACCACCGATTACGACGGAAGACGGTGATGAGATCTGAGAAAGAGAGGAAAGTGTTGGTTGATTCACGTTTTATAGAATGCTCAACTTCTTTTTTAGATTCTTCTTTCTCTCCTCTTTCTCGTTTCTTACAATGCTTCTCTTCACGTCTTAAGGAAAATATCTGACATACTCTGGCAATAAATAAAACATGAAAAACACTTTAATTGGAAAGGTTTTTATGTAGATTTAATTATTTACCCTGCATGAATAAACCCATCATTGCATTTGCCATATGTGAATTATAGAATGAAAATATAATAATAAGAAGGTAGATTGAGTAAATGTGAAAAGTTTAAACTTTAAAGTGACATACCTATTTTTTTTTTGTATATATTTTTTTTTAATTTCTATAAGGTTTTATTTAACCTATTTTTAGTGAGATTTGATATTTTCTGTATGAGTTGTAAGAAAATAGATTTTTGTTTAATTATTTAAAAATTTCACAGTTTATTAAAATTTAACATAAAAATAAATCAGAATTTTGACGTTATATTGGTCTTAATTGTTTAAAAAATTAGTAAAATATTAACACATTTAAAACAATTTGCAGCAAATGTAAATGTCAGAAAATGATAAATATGTATATATTGCTGTGAACGAGAAAAAAAGTTTTAGTTTATTATAATCTAAAATTTATATAATTTATATCTAGATGAATATATCATAATATTGTGAGATGTTTATAATATGGTTGTTTACAATTTTTTCCTGTTCTTTGTGTATAATTTTTTACATTATCATTAATAATCTTTGAAAATTTTCATGTATTGTTATATAACTTATTCTTCGGCAACCCAACTGTACAAGAGTTTTTCTTGTAAATATTTTGAACAAAACTGATATTATTCTTTATGATAACCAATACATATATTGAATTCATAATATATATTAGTTTTCACTTTTCACCATGAAATATTTCTTAGATACCCATCAACCGAAAAAAAATATATTATTTCTTAGAAAAATGGCACAAGTATATAGTAGTGCTTGTTGACCGGCAACTTAGGCAGATTGAGATGCAGGGGACCCCTTTTCATGCTGCCGTTAATTTTGCATTACGCAAAGTCAAAGTCTGTTGGTAACTTTCTTCTTAAGCAGCCGATAAAAGTCCTAAACTATGCATTTGGCTTCCCTCCAAAGAGGAGGAGGAGAACCAGTGGGCATCGCATAAATATTTTTGATCGAGGACATCTAGTTATAAATTATCTAACGACTATATTACAATCAACAACTATAATATCATAAAAACTAAATGTTTTTATTTTTATTTTTAATAAAGGGTATTATATTAAAATTGTTGTGGAAGTGTTACATGGGGAAGATAATACAACATAAGATCAACAATAGCAAGCAAAAAAGCAATTGAAACAAACTTAAGTAAATGAGAAAGGATACTATAAGGATACTAAGAAGCAAAGACAGTAATATGAGGATGATCGAAGCCCCAAGAGTAATACAAAGTAAATGTCGAATCATAATCTTGTTTGGCCAGATGATCTATTTCTCTATTAGAACTATCATAGAGCATCAGATGTTTCTAGACTTAAAGTTTTGATCTATTATCCTACAAAACCAAATCGAAACTTAGTGTCAAACTGGTTATTGACAGAGCAAAAATGGCACGACAAAAAAATGGCTGAAAAGAGAAGAAAAATAAAGTAACAATAAGAAATGGCTGAACACATGGAGCACTACAAAGAAGAAAATCAATGGAGAAAGAAATCAAGTGTCTTAGTTATGATTCATAGCAAGAGAAAGCTAGGTGTTTTTTTCAAAGAAACTAAAGGCTGATGAGTGTTGTAATAGAGACGACAACAATCCCAAAAGAAATGCCAAATATTCTAACTGATTTTTAAGGAGTTGAATTCAGATGGATATCTACATGACGTCCCTCCTATGCAGGATAAGACATGAGGTTTTTTATCCATAAGATAACTCGAAGTCAAGTTCTTTGGAGGTGGAAGAGTCTGATGAAGGAGCTTAACATTTAGTTTTAATTAATTTAGTTAAATTTCCTTTTTTTCTTTATTATGTCTATTTTATTGATTTTCTTAGGTTTTATTTTTCTTAATTTTCTTATTTTAATCGTTTCCTTTTCTCTATATGGAATTTATCTATATAAAGAGGTCATAGTTCTTTTGTACGAATGATCCTCATAACTAATTTCTTAATTGAATTCAAAGAGTTTTCTCTTTTCTAGTGGATTCTAGAGTTTCTGGTGGATTCCAAAGTTTTATCTTTCAAGTTCATCGTTTGTGAACTTGAGTTTCTACCTAGGCTTAGTGCTTGTTAAACTTAGGAGTTTTGCGTAAACTTGAATTACATATTGTGAGTTTTGAAACTTTTGAAGCAAACTGGTTGTTATGTTGTCTTCATTGATACATTGTGTATTTTACAAGACCTTTTTACAAAGATCCTGATTAGAGCATGTAAAAAACGTGATGTGTATATGTTTATTGGGATGTGACAGCTGCATGGGTTCACAAGGTTTTGGATTCTGAAGATCAGAATTTGTGGCATTAGCGGTTAGGACACCTGTCGTTTCATGTGTTGTCTGTAATAGTTTTGTGAAAACATAAACACAAAATATACTTAAGTTTATATCAAATATTGTTTGGATAAAGAGAATAAATAAACTAAACTAAATCATACCTTTCTCCATAATTGTTTTTGATTTGGTTTTGGAATGTCTCGATTGATTTAGAGAGAAGTCAGAGAGAATTCTTTTGAGAGAGAGAGTTTTTTACCAAAAGCTTACCCAATTATTAGACTTAATTATTCTATTGATGGGATATAGAATATATACTGTATTTCTGTACGGGTTGCTTTGGGAACCATAACCCTCTGTTATTAGAGATAATTCCTAATTCAGCCCGTCATTGAATTAGGAATTACTAAGTGTATCCACACATTAATATTTCATAATATTTACGCTCATAGCCTTTTACTGTATCATAAATATTGACCATTACAAAATAGGCTAATTAATTAATGGCCATATCATATTAATACTTTAACATATATGACCCCAATAAATTTTCTAACAATCTCCCACTGGGTCATATATGTGCCTGAAAATATGATAGGCTTTATGAGCTCAATATATGCCATTAATTCCAAGAGCATAAAACAATCTCGTCCATTGACTATACCAACATAGGATTATAGCAGCTTTCGTTAAATCAAACATAACGAAACCTTCCATAGTCACTAAAATCAATACAGCCAAATGACATAGATCAATTATGAAAGTGTGGCATGAAAATCACATGAAATATGATCAATACATGTCGATTTTCAACTGGTCCTGCTTTAGTGAGATCACCTATCTTTATTGTACAAAGTGTAAGTCAAAGACTTTACTTTAAACTTTATTTCTGATCAGAACAATTTACATAATACAAACATAACAACATAGAAACCAAAACCAAATAACAAAACTCCCACTAAACCGAATGATCCTCAAACACTAAAACGCCCATACTAGCAGTATGCTTATGAAAGACCCTTGGCGCAATACCTTTTGTAAGAGGATCAGCTATCATGGAGTTTGTCCCTAAGTGTTCTATGGAAATGTCTCCACTTTGTACCTTTTCCTTAACAACTCGGTATTTTATGTCTACATGTTTAGACTTTACCGAACTCCTACTGTTGTTAGAAAATAAAACAGCTGCCTTATTGTCACAGTATAACTTTAATGGTCTTTCTATTCCTTCCACAATTCGCAATCCTGTGACAAAATTTTTCAGCCAAGTTCCCTGAATTGATGCCTCGTATACTGCTACAAATTCTGCTGCCATGTTAGAGGAAGCTACGAATGCTTTTTTAGCACTACGCCAGGAAATAGCTCCACCAGCCAACAGAAAAACATAGCCTAAGGTAGACTTTCGACTATCTTGGCATCCAGCATAATCAGAATCAGAATACCCAATGATCTCCATATTATCTGATCTCTGATAAGTGAGCATATAATCTTTAGTTCTCTGCAAGTACCTCATAACCCTTTTGACCGCTTTCCAATGGTCCATGCCTGGATTACTTAAGTATCTGCCCAACACTCCAACAATGTACGCAATATCCGGACGCGTACATACTTGAGCATACATCAGACTCCCTACTGCCGATGCATAAGGGATCTTTTGCATTTCCTGAATTTCCAGATTTCCTTTAGGGCATTGATCGAGACAAAATTTGTCTCCCTTAGCAACTGGAGTATCCCCTGGTTTGCAATTCTGCATGCCAAATCTTTTAAGTACTTTATCGATATGATTCTTTTGTGATAATCGAAGAATTCCACGAGAACGCTCTCGATGAATCTCGATTCCTAATACAAAAGATGCCTCACCAAGATCTTTCATCTCAAAATTATCTTTAAGAAATCTCTTGGTTTCAACCAGCATACTCATATCGTTTGTGGCCAATAGTATGTCATCGACATATAAAACCAGGAAAATACATTTGCTCCCACTGAACTTTTGATACACACAATCTTCAACTAAATTAACCTCAAAACCATATGAGTTAATAACCTTATGAAATTTGTGGTACCATTGACGAGAAGCTTGTTTTAGCCCATAGATGGATTTTCTTAATTTGCAAACCATATTATTTGCATCACCTAAGGCAAAGTTTTCTGGTTGCTGCATATAAATTATTTCATCAATGTCTCCATTGAGAAACGCTGTTTTGACATCCATCTGATGAAGCTCCAAATCATAATGTGCAACAAGAGCCATGACTGTCCTAAAAGAATCCTTCGACGAAACTGGAGAGAAGGTTTCTTTATAGTCAATCCCCTCTTTCTGAGAATATCCTTTAGCCACTAGACGAGCTTTATATCGTTCTACATTACCATTTGAATCCCTTTTGGTTTTAAATATCCACTTGCAACCAATTGTTTTCTTTCCTTCTGGTAACTGAACAATATCCCAAACGTGATTGTCTAGCATTGACTTATACTCTTCTTCTGCTGCTTCGATCCACTTATGTGAGACAGAACAACTCTTTGCCTGAAGGAAGTTGATAGGATCATCTTCCGTAAGAGTTTGATTATCCTCATGTTCCATCAGAAATACTATATAATCATCCGGAATAGAATTTTTCCTTACTCTAGTGGATCGCCTTAAAGCAACTTGATCTTGCTGCACTAGTTCTTGAGGATTTTGAGTTTGACCTTCATGTCCGATATCATTAACATTCTGAGTTGGAGGAAGAATTTCATTATCAACTTGAGGTTCCAAATTTGCATTATCCAAAGCAACTATAGGAATCGATATATTAACCGGAATTGATTCTTCCTCAAAAAAGATATCTCTATCTTTATTTCTCCCCCCAAAGTCAACATCCTCAAAGAACGTAGCTGTTCCTGTCTCAAATATATTCTTTAATGTGGGATCATAAAACTTATAGCCCCTTGATCGCTCCGAATAACCAATAAAATAACTACTAATAGTTCTTGAGTCCAGTTTCTTTTCATATGGCTTGTAAGGCCTAGCCTCAGCTGGACATCCCCATATCCGGAAGTGCTTTAGACTAGGTTTTCTTCCAGTCCAAAGCTCATAGGGGGTTTTAGTAGTTGCCTTAGTTGGTATTCTATTAAGAACATACGCTGCAGTCTTTAGTGCCTCTCCCCAGAGTGATTCAGGTAAGGTGGAATGACTTATCATACTCCTTACCATGTCCTTAAGAGTGCGGTTCCTTCTTTCAGACACACCATTCATGCTGGGAGACCCAGGCATAGTGTACTGAGGCACAATACCGCATTCCTCTAGGTATCTGGCAAACGGGCCTGGACGTTGTTCACCTGAACCATCATATCGACCGTAGTATTCACCACCACGATCAGATCTGATAGACTTTATCCTTCGGTCGAGTTGACACTCAACCTCAGCCTTAAATTTCTTGAACACATGCAAAGACTCCGATTTTTCATGAATAAGAAATAAGTATGCATATCGAGAATAATCGTCAATGAATGATATGAAGTATTGTTGACCATTCGAGGATGGAGTAGGAAATGGTCCACAAATATCTGTATGTATCAACTCAAGTACTTCTGAAGCTCTATATGCACCCAATTTCTTATGTTTTGTCTGTTTTCCTTTAATGCATTCCACACAGACATTAAAATCTGTGAAGTCAATTGAACTCAATATACCATCTGACACAAGTCGCTCAACTCTATTTCTAGAGATGTGACATAGGCGTTTGTGCCAAAGAGTTCCCGAATTTGCATTTTCAAACTTTCGTTTAGTACCCCTTGATTCAACACTTAAACTTTCAACATTAGCATTTATAGTGTCAAACACATATAGACCGTGATTCTCCAAAAGTTTACCGGTTCCAATACACACTGAATTTAAAGACAAAGTAACTGTTCCATTCTCAGTTAGACAAGAATAACCTGATTTGTCTAAATAAGAAAGGGAAACAAGATTACGTCTAAAAGACGGTACAACAAAAGTGTCTCTCAAATCCAGAAAAGAACCAGAACTTAAACACAATCTAAAATGTGCGATTGCCTCCACATGCACCGGAATCCCATTAGCCAAGTGAATGCTTCTTTCAGCATCAGTTGGGTTTCGGTAGCTCAGGCAACCCTGTAGTGAAACACTGATGTTAGTAGTAGCACCTGAGTCTAACCACCAAGTGTTTATGGGCACTTCAACTAAGTTTATTTCTGAACAGACCATAGCAAGGAACATACCTTTCTTAGCACGCCAAGCGTGATACTTATGGCAGTCCTTCTTCATGTGTCCACCCTTCCTGCAAAAGAAACATGTATGTTCACCCTTAACATGTTTCTTTTGGGTAGGACCCTTAGCAGCATCGTTCTTAGTAGGCTCAGTTTTCTTTCTTTTGCCCTGAGCCTTAGAGGTGGATGCCATATGAGCACTTTCAGTCCTTTCTTGTTTCATCCTTTCTTCCTCTTGCACACAATACGCAATGAGCTCATTAAGAGACCATTGCTCCTTCTGTGTGTTATAATTAGATTTCAGTTGACTGAACTGAGGAGGAAGTGAGTTCAAGACAAAATATATGAGCAATTCAGCCGGAAGCTCAGTCTTAAGTGTCTTGAGTTTAGAAACAATATTGGACATTTCCAAAATGTACTCCCTTATATTTCCATTACCGTGATACCTCATCGTACTAAAGCGATGCAAAAGCATGCTTATTTCCGCTTTATCGCTTCTTGCGAAGCGCAAATCCATCTCGGCAAGGAAATCTTTGAGATCATTGATCTCTTCACCACCTCTAAAGGTTTCTGGAATAGTGTCCTTGACGATCATTAGACCAATGCGATTAGAACGCTCCCACTTCTCATGAACAGCTTTATATTCCGGAGTGCTGTCATTCGTAGGAGAAGTAGGTTTGTCCATCCTTAGCGCAATGTCAAGATCCATACACCCAAGAATAATCTTAACTTTGCTTTTCCATTCTGAAAAGTTGGAACCCGTAAGAGTTGGAATGGATCCTAAGTTGGCAGAAAAATTGCCGGCATTCGCTGAAAAGAGAACATATCAATAATTAATAGCTCATTAACCGAAGAAATCAATAATAAATATCAAACAATTGTACTTCCCATCCAAGATACCAAATGTAACATCAATATCATGTCTTTGGACAGTAATATCAACTACTCGCGGTACTCTTGTTGTAACGATCAAATACTGATAATAATACATGATAAACAATAAACCTTCCTTTGGGCCGATTTATCATTCACATGTTTAAAACCATATAATCATCACGTATTTATCATCACATGCATATATTCAATTTGGCCAAATATTAAATCTTCCTTTGGGCCGATTTAATACTCGCATAAATTTTCATATATACGACATTTAATATTTATATTATGAATAAATTTCCTCAAGAGAGGTCACTTTGGCAACATCTTGATTCAATAAATCCATTCAAAATATTAAACATGTACAACCAAATTTATTTATTGATTTAAAACTTAATTTTATTCTTGCACATACATATATATACAACTGAATGGGCTGCATGTACAAGAATACTGAAGCGGCAGAATGGTTAAGGGCGCGCCAGCTTTAACCGCACAACCTGGGTTCGAATCCCAGACTATACGTTTTTAACTGAATAAAAGCTGGTGGGCTTCGCCCAAGCCCAAAACCGAAGCCCAAATCGGAAGTTGAAGCCCAAGCCCAAAACTGAATAGCCCAAGCCCAAAACCGAAGAGCCCAGGCCCAAGCCTAAAAAACTGTAAACCTGAGCCCGCTGAAATCTAAAATATGGGCTGAAACCGTAAGCCCAAAACTTTAAACATAATTGTTCTATATCCAATCCGAAAAATCAGATCAAAAAACAAGAATTTTCAAGAACACGAAGAACTCATCAAGAACATGCCCAGAAAATTCGAAAAAATTCCCAGAAAATCCGAAAATTCCCAGAAATCGTTGAAAATCCGAATTTGATATGAAAAAACTTAGATCCAAACAAATAATTGATATAAAAGCTCTGATACCAATTGTAATAGTTTTGTGAAAACATAAACACAAAATATACTTAAGTTTATATCAAAATATTGTTTGGATAAAAAGAATAAATAAACTAAACTAAATCATACCTTTCTCCATAATTGTTTTTGATTTGGTTTTGGAATGTCTCGATTGATTTAGAGAGAAGTCAGAGAGAATTCTTTTGAGAGAGAGAGTTTTTTACCAAAAGCTTACCCAATTATTAGACTTAATTATTCTATTGATGGGATATAGAATATATACTGTATTTCTGTACGGGTTGCTTTGGGAACCATAACCCTCTGTTATTAGAGATAATTCCTAATTCAGCCCGTCATTGAATTAGGAATTACTAAGTGTATCCACACATTAATATTTCATAATATTTACGCTCATAGCCTTTTACTGTATCATAAATATTGACCATTACAAAATAGGCTAATTAATTAATGGCCATATCATATTAATACTTTAACATATATGACCCCAATAAATTTTCTAACATTGTCGTTTTTACATATGGTTTTTGGTGTTGAAAAGAACTCTTAATGTTTTGGTGGATGTGTGACTTGTTTCAAATCTTATAAACTCGTGTTGTATTCTTTGATAGTTTCAGTAAAGCTTCTGATTGTTTTTAACTAATACATGTTGATGTCTGGGGACCGTATAGAGTTCCATCCGCTTGTAGAGCAGCATATTTTCTCAATATCATAGACAATCATTCTAGAGGCATATGAACATTTCTTCTACTCGAGAAAAGTGAGGTTAAGAAAGTTTTACCAAACTTCAGTAGCATAGCCGAAAGAAAATTAGACAAGCAAGTCAACTGTCAAAGTAGTTCGAAGTAATGACAGCACAAAGTTTATGTGTTTATCCACCTATATTGGGAGAATGGTATTCTCCATCAAAATTCGTGTAACTCCACAACAAAATGGATGTGTTGAAAGAAAACATCATCAAATCCTCAACGTCACTCGTTCATTTTTGTTGTAAGCGAATTTACCTATTAAATTATGGGGAAATTCATTTAGTGGCGGCTCATGTGATCAATCGAACAGTGTCAACAGTTTTGAATGAAAATTCACCATATGATATTCTGTTTAGAGCATCACCATCATATGACTCTTTGAAGTTTATTGGATGTCTCTATCATATGGTGAATTTTCATTCAAAATTGTTGACATCTTTGTTGTCACATACCCAAGACCTGGAACCGAAAGTCAAAGTTGCACTCTGTTCCGGTAGCGGAAAACAGAGGCGAAGTTGAATTTGAAGTTGAAGTTGCAGACTCGGTTTCGCTAAAGAAGAACATACACGATGTCAAAAAAAATTATAACGGGGCATCTTGGTCAAGACTGAAAAGTGACAATGCCTTCCATAAAACTCAAGGATTACTACACGTACTGTTATGACCCACAATCTGACCTAAGTACTATCATGAGAGGAATCAAGAGAAGTACGACCAGAACAAGAAATGAATGAGTAATTCCTCAGAAAAACCCAAGAAAAAGATGGAAGAATGAGGTAAATTAAAGGCCAGGCGAGAAATACCAAGAATTTCTTGGCAACACCCTTGCTGGGTAGGATTCCGCCAAGTTAAACCCAAGAATCGTGATAAAAAAATCTAAGTAAGAAGAAGCAACAAGAGAGCCTATTAGAGTCTAAATTTTTCCCACATTGTTTGGGATAAAGATCTTTGGAAAACATATAAAGGACGTGACAACCCTTGACTCTTGATCTAGCTTTTGAGTTAACTTAGGCCACATTCCTAATATGTTATCAGAGCCCATGGTTGGCCCAACAAGAAATTTCTCACAAAAATGGTTTCCAGCCTCTTTAGCCCATATAAGTGGTCTGTCTTATTGTGGTATTTCCGAGATGTTGAGTTTTGGCTGTTTCCGTTGGACCGTTTCACACCTACATCTTGAGAGGGCCTATTAGAACCTAAAAATATCTCACATCGATTGGGATAAAGATCTGTGGGCAATATATAAATGATGTGGCAACCCTGACTCTTGAGCTAGCATTTGGGTTTAGTTAAGCCAAGCTCAACTCGTTCATCTTTCACCATATTTGATCGATTCGAGCTTAGATCTTACCTAGTCTTTGAGAATTTGAGCTTCGATTGTCCATCAATGGTGAAACGAAAGTGCAATTCTAACATGCTGAATCTCCAGAATCAATTGGTGTTGAATCTTCGATGATTCGTGATGCTTCTGAATCCAACTCTCGCGATAAACAATTATTCAAATCTGTTCGTCATCCATTTGAGGTATCAGATTCTCCTGATAATTTTCATAGTCCATATCACTTGCTCGGATCAGATGCACCTGGATTATTGTTAGATTGTAAAAACTATAGAGCGTAGATAATATCTATGACTATGAGCTTAGAAGCTAATGATAAGATAGGTTTTATTGATGGGACTGTTGGAGCTGGATTTCTCACCAAATCCAATCCACTAGTAAGCCCACGATATGATGGCCCATAAAGTTCATGTTATTGCTAAGTCAAATACAAAGGATGAGATTTCCTAAAATTAAGGTCACATGCAATGAGTCAAAGAGATACATGTGGACTCTAACTACTTAGAGCTGAAGTCACATATTTTGTGGAAGGCATCTCGCCATGTGGTTGCGGAAGTTACGGACTTTGTTTACTAACGTTCCCATTATAAAAGGAGAAGAGAATTATTCACAAGTAATTAATTCTGAATGGCTCACCGAGAGCTCTACAACACACACACTATTTTTATAAACTCTTTCTCAAGGATTTAGACATCTAAATAAGAGTTCTTCATCCCTACTTTCACCAACGCCATCTCTTTTGAGATGATTATAATCGAACTACGTTATGGCTTGATCCCTCTACAGGGTACGTAGGCAGCTCAATCCCGCGAGTGCAGCCACCATTTAATCCATATTTATACATTTACCCTAAAATCGAGACTCTGATCTCACCCTAGAACCGAGACTCCAACCTCTCGCCGAGAGCTCGTACTTGATATTTCACATTCAATCCCTTCTTGTAAAACTCCGATAATCTCAATAAATCCCTTTTGATTCGTTCAGCTATTAAGAATTCTTTGCTTCATAAGAGAGTCTAGCCCTTAGATATTTTCCTTAACCATAAAACTTCCTATTGCGAGTTTTAACGCTCACAATTTGGCGCCGTCTGTGGGGAAAAGTTTATAGAACATCTCTATCTCCAGAGCAGTTTTCTTTCTCCTTGAGAAAATCGAAATGGATCCAGTTAGATCGGAAAATCTGACCATTAGCCCTAGGGCAGAAGCCCGTAACGAATCAGGGCAATCGGTTATGGCAACAGCCGTTAACCCGAATTCCGGAAGGACGATAACTGTTTCGACAGTCCTTTCGCGACCAACCGGCGCCAGAACTACAACCGCGCCGGCGGCTTCGTTAACTCAAAACGGATCACTGACAAGCGGGACGGTGACAACCAATCCCGTACCCACTAACGTCGAGATTCCATCAGTATCGACTTCTCGATCTGATACAACCAGAACTTTTTATGAAACAGGCCCTAGGCCTGTTCCTATCACGTCGAACGGGAACCTGCTCGGTGAAAGCGGAGTTCCTACTGCCGCTAACCCTAGCGGAACGACAGTAACCAATTTGGTACCGCGACTAGTAGCAGCGAGGTTTTCTGCTACACCAGCCGCTGCCGCCTCGAATCCTAACTCTGGTTCATTACCTCCGGTTGCATCCTCCCGGAACCCGCCAGCAACCATTGGTTCGCTGCGTCAGAATCCTCCTCCGGGAGGAAGGCCCACGGTTTGGATTCGTGAAGAAGCACAAAACGCTTCGCAAACTACCAACCAACCGGAAATCGCCAGGGCGTCCACGAACGAACTGGCAGAAATCCGAGGGATGCTCGCATAGAGAAAGCCCACCTCCAAGAAAGTTCAAACCGAGCTCTCGCTCAGCGTGTTGAACAGCAGGAGAGGGATCTCATATATCGTATTAACGAATCCGCTAGGCTGGACCGTCCGTCGACCTCCACTAGGCCCCCTACGTTCATTGGAGGAACGAGGTCGAACTCCAGTCCGCCACCTCGAACTAGTCTCACTTTCTCGCCGATCGACACTCCGACTTCGGCAGGACAGTTCGTCACACTGACAAACGTCAGAACGCTACCGGTCTTCTCTTCGACCGTAGCAATGCCACCGATGCTCGAAAACCGGGCATCGGTAGTAAACGGGACGTCGTCTGTAACAAGACTACCATCCCCTCCACCTTTAACAACCAGCCTCGATTCCGGCTGGATGTTTCATAATCAGAACCCCGTTTCAAGTGGTCCCAATACAACCTACCGGAACCCTTCAGCTGGAACTGAATTTCCACAGGATAGTCGCCATCCCTCTAACGCTCCTGCTGCTTCTTCGGCGCACGGAACGGAAGAGCGATATCGACCTCCAGTTCGCGCAGTTATGCCGCAACCGGATACCGCTCGAGCGGTCGACTTCGAGTCCTTTCGAGACTATACATCTCGAAACGATGCCAACTTGCGTCAGATGCGGTCCGAAATACATACTGCTGTCAGCGCCGCACCTGACATCGATCGAGTAATCGAGGAGACGAGGCGCACTCCTTTTACCAACAGGATCGCATCAGCTCGTCTTCGCGACCTCTCTAAACTAAGGTTTCCAGAATATAGCGGGGGAACAGATCCCCGAGCCCATTTAAGATTGTTCGGCTTTGCTATAGCCCGAGCACATCTCGTCGACGAAGAAATTGAGCCAGGGTACTGTCGTACCTTTGCTGAGCATCTCGTCGGTCCCGCTCTAGAATGGTTCGCCAACCTAGAAGGGAACTCCATCGATAATTTTAACCAGCTCGCGATTGCTTTCCTAAAACAATACGGAGTATTCATGGAAACTAAAGTAAATGAGGCTGATCTCTGGAAACTGTCCCAAGGACCTAACGATTCACTGAGACAATACATAACTCAGTTCAAGGAAATCAAGTCTCAGATCGCTAACCTTAAGGATGTAGTAGCCATATCGGCTCTGCAAAACGGACTGAGACTAGGTTCCCGATTCCATGAGGAAATGACGGTGCGACAGCCCACGTCAATCGATGACGCGCTGCACCGATCAAAATACTTCATTCAAATTGAAGAAGAGCTGGCAGCTGCAAGTGCAAAAGAAAAAGCGGCACAAACAGCTACCCCGAACCCGAGGAGACCTCCTAGAAAGGACCCTCAGAGTCAAGGACAGCATTCCTTCTTTGCAAAACGCATAAGAAAAAGGGTCACTCCACCGAGGAGTGCCGTAAACTCGGAAAGCTCCTAGCCGAAAGGTTGGAAGCAGAACAAAACCCAGCTCAGCTTGTCGAGCAGAACAAGAATGATGACTCGACCAAATGCGAGGCAACGGATAATAACGATAAAAGAGACAGAGTCTCAGAGGAGGGCGACGTGTCTCCCCCTCCCGTAACCAAAAAACGCGTTGTATGCATATTTAACGGCATGAATGCATGCGGGGGTACCGAGGAATCAGTAACTACACCTCCTCCGGCACCCAAAAAAGCACCTCGCTCCTTACTAAGGGGCTGGTGTCGAAACTCCAATGTTTTTCAACCCACCAAAAGGGTAGATTTCATATTTGGAGGGTCCAAGTTTTGCACCAATTCCGTTAATTCGATCAAAGCCTACCAACGTAGAGCCGAAACGAACAACAGGATATGGGCACAGCCTGACGGACCAGATAATTCAATAACATTCTGGGAGGGTGAAACTCAAAACCTCGACAAACCGCACGATGACGCTCTCGTCATCAGACTCGACGTCGCAGGTTGCGAGCTCTCCCGCATCATGATCGATACTGGGAGCTCAGTAGATGTACTTTTCTACAGCGCTTTCAAAGAAATGGGATATAAAGATTCCGATTTAACGAGTGAGCAAACGCCTCTCACCGGTTTTGCAGGGGAAACTACTTTCTCCCTTGGCACAATCAGACTCCCGGTGGAAGCCCGAGGAGTCCGAAAAACAACAGAGTTTGTCGTCGTCGACCGACCTGTACCATTCAATGCCATCCTTGGCAGACCCTGGTTGCACAGTATGAAAGCGGTACCTAGCACTTATCATCAGTGTTTAAAGTTTCCCTCTGCGAGAGAAACCGCAACAGTCTACGGGAGCCAATCGGCCTCCCGTAGATGCTACAAGAACAGCCATGTTCAGGCTAGATCTTCCTCCAAATAGCAATTAATGCTAAACGAGGAACTCGTAGAGCGGGATATCAAAAGGCCGAACGACCCTTGTGTCCAAATGAGCCCCCGCAAAGAACTGGTAGTCCAAGTCTGCATAGACGACAAGCACCCAGAAAAGTGCGTCGGCATAGGCGCAGACCTGGATCCCACAATTCGAACTGAATTAATGGCTTTCCTTAAAGGCAACGCTCACACATTCGCCTGGGATACCAAAGATATGAAAGGGATAGACTTAGAAGTCACATCCCACAAACTCAATGTTGACCCCAAGTATAAGCCTGTCAAGCAGAAACGCCGCAAACTCGGGCATGAACGCGCCAAGGCAGTACGGGATGAAGTCGACAGACTCCTGAAAGTCGGCTCGATTCGTGAAGTAAAATACCCCGATTGGTTAGCCAATCCCGTGGTTGTTAAAAAGAAAAATGGGAAGTGGAGAGTCTGTGTAGACTTTACAGACTTAAACAAAGCATGTCCAAAAGACAGCTACCCCCTCCCGCATATCGATAGACTGGTTGAGGCAACCGCCGGACACCAGCTCTTGTCCTTTATGGATGCTTTCTCTGGGTACAATCAAATTCGTATGAACCCGGAGGACCAAGAAAAAACCGCCTTTATAACAGAGCAAGGAACATACTGCTATAAAGTAATGCCCTTCGGCCTGAAAAATGCCGGAGCAACATCTCAGCGTCTGGTAAACAAAATGTTCGCCAGGCTGCTGGGCAGAACAATGGAAGTATACATTGACGATATGCTGGTCAAGTCGGCAAGACAAGAAGACCACGTAGCCCAACTCAGGGAATGTTTCACGATCCTAAACAGATTCGGGATGAAACTAAACCCGGCCAAATGCTCTTTCGGAGTCCCGTCAAGAGAATTCCTCGGATATCTGGTAACCGAAAGAGGCATAGAAGCCAATCCAAAACAAATAGTTACATTCCTCGATATGCCGTCACCCCGCACCACGCGGGAGGTTCAAAGGCTGACCGGGAAAATAGCAGCCTAAATCGTTTTATCTCACGATCTACCGACAAATGTCTCCCCTTTTACAAACTCTTAAAAGGGAACAAAAAGTTCGAATGGAAGGAGAGCTGTGAACAAGCCTTCCAGGAACTCAAAGAGTACCTCACGAAACCTCCCGTATTAGCAAAACCAGTAGAAGGAGAACAGTTGTTCTTATACATCGCGGTCTCAGCCGCTGCTGTAAGCGGAGTGCTAGTACGAGAGGAGCTCAACGAGCAAAAACCTATTTACTATGTCAGCAAGACCTTGCTAGACGCAGAAACAAGGTATCCCACCACCGAAAGACTAGCTCTCGCGGTCGTGATGTCCGCCCGAAAGCTCAGACCATATTTCCAATCACATACAATTGTGGTAATGACCTCCCAACCAATTCGCACTATCTTGCATAATCCCAGTACATCTGGTCGATTAGCAAAATGGGCCATTGAGTTGAGCGAGTACGACATCCAATATCGTACGCGAACTTGCGCCAAAGCTCAAGTACTCGCCGACTTCGTTATCGAGCTGTCACCAGAATACCTCAACGACGATTCACATTCCCGAAAGTGGTCCATGAATGTTGACGGAGCATCGTCCAGGCATGGATCCGGAATCGGAATTCAGTTAACCTCCCCCACCGGAGAGATTATTGAACGATCATTCCGACTCAATTTCGAAGCCTCGAATAACGAGTCAGAATACGAGGCCCTAATCGCAGGCCTCTGGCTCGCCCACGGCCTTGGGGCACGAGAGCTCAGCGCGTTCAGCGACTCCCAACTCGTTACGAACCAACTTCCTGGGGAGTACGAAGCAAGGGATGAACGCGTGGAAGCCTACCTAAAGATAGTCCAAGAGCTAGCCGGGCAATTCAAAAATTTCGAGCTAACTCGCCTCCTACGCGGAGAAAACACATCCGCAAATGCTTTAGCTACCCTCGCTTCAACTTCCAATCCGACCATTAAACGAATCATACTGGTCGAAGGAATCAAATAGCGAATCATTAAAGTAGCACCTAAAACGGCTACGATAAACGAGATCTCGGTCTCAAGAACCGATCAGCCTGCCGGAGCTCAAACAGAACCTCTGGGAGACCGATCCATCCCGACCAAGGACGAGGAGTTTTTGAGCGAACCCTCGGAACCCGCTACACAGGGACAAACCCCTGATGATCTGGAAATGGACTCAGGCACCCCAGACAAACTTGATTGGAGAATTCCATTTATCGAATATCTTAACAACGTCACTGTGCCACCCGTTAAATGGGAAGCACGCAAGCGAATGTATTATCCGAGACCTGCTTATAAAGGAAGCATCAGCGTCTTACTCTGCACCTTCGGTCAACAGATCTCCAACCCAATGATCGAGATCCACAAGGGTCACAGTCACTCCGCATGGCGGACTCTCGCAACTAAAATAAAAAAAGCAAGGCTATTACTGGCCAACAATGCTCGCGGACTGTGAATCGTACGCATCAAATGTGACAAGTGTTAAAAACACGCGCCAGTCATAAATCAGACCGCTCATGAGCTGTCGCCTTGACTATGCTTAGCTAAAGCTTTAAGCTCATGATCCTGATATTTCTGAGCATTGTTAGTTGGACAACTTTCTGTTTGATGGCTAAACGTCTTTACTCGTTGATCGTTGTTTAAACAACTTTTAGCCGTCAGATGGGAGTCTCTCAGCTCTTCAGCTAAACAGCTCTCTGCGCGACAGCTCGATATCTGAACTCGCTACCTCTTAACAAATTTCTTCGACCCTCTACACGAGGCAAGAGTTAAGCGTAACAAGCAACACGAGTCTGACCTCATGCTGTCAAATAGTCTTCTTTACTCTATGCTTTTAATTCATGCAATTTTTTGCATACAAACAAGTACGCATTCTCTTACGAATTTTTACGTACTTATCTCTCAACATAGCTTATCAACTAAGCGTTAAAATCACATTTATCGTGATAAACAAATGTTTTAAACGTGACCTCGACGGAGGAGCACAACTAAAACATTATGAGTCCTCAGTACGACTCACGAGTCCATTGTCGACCGATTAAACTACTAAACACATATTTATAAACGTGACCTCGACGAGGGAGCACATATTGAGTACTACAGTGGTCCTGAACAAGACTTAACTTCATCAAAAACTGATTCAAGAAACATGTTTTAAACGGAAACTCGACAAGGGCACACCAAAACATCTCAACTCAGATTGTCACTAGAGCAAATCAAACTCAACACTTTTTAAACATTTGATCCGATTCTCGAGGATAAATGTTTCATCCTATGAATTTCTCCTAAGCAACGCAGTTTTATCTGTTACTATGCAGTTAGTTCAGACGGGCTTACGTAGCTCGTCACGATGTGTTCTCGCAGTTCATCATGATGTTCTCCCGGAACTCGTCACGATGTGTTCCCACATCTCGTTACGACGCGTTCCCGCAGCTCGTCACGATGTGTTCCCATGCACAGCTCGTCACAACGCGTTTCTGCAGCTCATCACGATGCATTCTCGTAGCTCGTCATAATGCATTCCCGCAGCTCGTCACGATGCGTTCCTGCAGCTTGTCACGGCGTGCTCCCGCAGCTCGTCACGACGTGCTCCTACAGTTCTTCAAGACAAATCTTTGTGGCCATAAGCTCCTCAAGCAATTGGTCTGAGCTCAGGACAGCTCAGCGAAAAGGGAAATAAACAAAAGACTCAGAGTTTTGTTTCCTTAATAATCGAAACAACAAGGTTCGAGAAAGCGTTAATCGGGAATAAAACCCAACCGAAAACAACCTAAAAGCAAAGGTTCAAAAACATGATCAAAATCCTCCCGGGGAACCAAAGGTAAAATTTCCCAAGGGAAATCATGCTAACACCTCGTGCCTCGAGTCGTAGGTATAATGGATTGATCTCCTGCTCCAACTCGAGCTCACGTTGTACTAACGCATTAGCTTAAAGACCATGTTATCCTGCCGACTCTGCGTGACCTCAAACCGCTAGAGTATGAGTTCAAAACTCACCATAACTCGATGTGACAAATCCAACTCCGGATGTATCACGAGTTCACGGAACATCGATTTCCACAAACGCTAAGACAAGTCGTACTGTGACTTTAACAAAACGACAACCAAATTTTCAAGCTCACGAAGTCGTAGAACGCATTTAGCTAAAAACGAACCAAAACAAAATGGTCACTCCCGAACATCCACCGCCCTTCAAGATCGGCATCTCACTTGAAGGGCTGGAGGGCAATTGTTGGAGCTGGATTTCTCACCAAATCCAATCCACTAGTAAGCCCACGATATGATGGCCCATAAAGTTCATGTTATTGCTAAGTCAAATACAAAGGATGAGACTTCCTAAAATTAAGGTCACATGCAATGAGTCAAAGAGATAAATGTGGACTCTAACTACTTAGAGCTGAAGTCACATATTTTGTGGAAGGCATCTCGCCATGTGGTTGCGGAAGTTACGGACTTTGTTTACTAACGTTCCCATTATAAAAGGAGAAGAGAATTATTCACAAGTAATTAATTCTGAATGGCTCACCGAGAGCTCTACAACACACACACTATTTTTATAAACTCTTTCTCAAGGATTTAGACATCTAAATAAGAGTTCTTCATCCCTACTTTCACCAACACCATCTCTTTTGAGATGATTATAATCGAACTACGTTATGGCTTGATCCCTCTACAGGGTACGTAGGCAGCTCAATCCCGCGAGTGCAGCCACCATTTAATCCATATTTATACATTTACCCTAAAATCGAGACTCTGATCTCACCCTAGAACCGAGACTCCAACCTCTCGCCGAGAGCTCCTACTTGATATTTCACATTCAATCCCTTCTTGTAAAACTCCGATAATCTCAATAAATCCCTTTTGATTCGTTCAGCTATTAAGAATTCTTTGCTTCATAAGAGAGTCTAGCCCTTAGATATTTTCCTTAACCATAAAACTTCCTATTGCGAGTTTTAGCGCTCACAGGGACTATAGTGAAACCTGAGGAAGATGATTCTTATTGTAAAATTTGGAATCGATGCAACAGTATGGTGAAGGCTTGGCTGCTTAATTGTGTTACTAAGAAGATCTATCTGAGCATATTATATATCAAAGCTACTTCTGACATTTGGAAAGATCTATACACTGGATTTCAAAAATTTAATTTGCTATGATTATACATGCTGACACATCAACTTCATTCTCTCAGACAAGGATGTATGGATTTGACAAAGACTTCTTCAGATGTCTAAAGATCGAGTTGTACATATATTGGAAAAAATCGACGACCATCAACAGCCTAACATATGATCAAAGGCCATAGTTGGTGGGAAATTTGGTGAAACGTGTTAAAGACTTTAGTTTCTACATTATAATTTATGCAAAGATCTGATTTTGTAAAGTTTTTGAATGTTCTACTTTTGTTTATTTTCTTCACACCGTTTAAAAACTCTTACGTTTTTGTGTTTTTTTTTTGGAAAACATAAAACACTTCTAATTTTTTCAGTTCCAAAAACAAAAGCAAACTAAAAACACCATTGCATCTCCTTGATTCTTCTCCAAAGGAAATAATTTACTGACCAACAAGAGAAACCAAAGTATCTCCTTGATTCTTCTCCAAAGGAAAGAATTTACCGACCAACAAGAGAAACCGAAGTAATACGTGGACTAAAAAGGGGATGGTAGAGGGCAAGCAATGAATGAATTTGGGACAACGATACTTATTTATCATTGTAACTAAAGGTTTCTTGCAGCATATGCAGTATGTCAAGGAACATGTTCATTGTGTGTCCTTGGGTGATTGGGCTAGACTAGTTTACGCTATGTCATAATGTCTAGAGTGTTTACATTTGAGTAAAAAAAAGAGAATGGAAAAGAAGAGGAGGTGAAGCTACCTGAAAAGCCAAGATGTGGAGGAAGGGTTTAGAGATTGACAAAGGCTTCTTCAAAGGTCTAACAATCAAGTTTTACATGTATTGGAAAGAACTGACAGCCATCAATATCCCAACGTATGATCCGAGGTCGTATTTGGAAGGAAAATTTGATTAAGCATGACTTTCTAGTTTATAATTTATACAGAGTTTGAATGTTCAACTTCTATTTCTTTTCATCATTCTGTTTGAAAACCCTATGTTTTTTTTGTGTTTTTGGAAAACAAAACAAACTCTTTTAGTTTTTTAGTTCTTTAAAAAAAAAAACTAAAAAAAAAATAAACCTACTCATCTTCTCGATTCTTCTCCAATGAAAAGAATTTATTGACCAAATAGAGAAATTGAAGAAACAAGTGGGCTGAATAAAAAGGGATTGTGAGTCTCAAGAAAAGAAAGAAGTTGGGACGTTGAGACTTATTTGTCATCACAACCAAATTTTTCTTGCAGCATAAACGATATCTCGAGCAACATGTTCACCACGTGACCTTAGATGATTTGGCTAGAAAAAAGAGAATGGAATATCAAAGTACGGCAAAAGTAACAAAAAAAAAAAGCCAATATGCAGAGGAAAGGTTTGAAGATTGACAAAGAATTCTTCAAAGGTCTAACAATCGAGTTGTTCATCTATTGGAAAGAACCAAGGACCATCAACAGCCTAACGTGTTATCTGATATCATTTCTTGGAGGGGGAATTTGGTGCATCATGAGTTTATAGTTTATAATTTATGCAAAGAAGTGATTTTGTAAAGAGTTTGAATTTGAATGTTCCATTTCATTTTTTTTTTCTTCCTTCCGTTTAAAACATTTATATTTTTTGGAAAAGAAAACAAACTCTTCAAGTTTTTCTAGTTTCCAAAAATAACAAATATTAAACAAACAAAAAAACCTTCATATCACCTCAATTCTGCTCCAAGGGAAAGAATGTATAAAAAATGGAACAAACCAAAGTAATCAGTGGGCTGAAAAGGGGATGAAGGATGGCAAGAAAGGAGATAAGTTAGGACGTCGAGTCTTATTTGTCATGGAAACCGAAGTTATCTTGTAGCATAAGTGTTATGCCAAAAAACATGTTCACTGTGTGACCTCAATCATACTTAACTCTGGAGTTCTCTCTGGACAAGTGATGGAAAAGATAAGAGCACTTTGATTACATAGATAGCCAAATCAAATCTCTTAACATCTCTTCACATACTACCATATATTCTGAAACTGGGTGTCACAATCACCCCCACTAACAGATCGCAATGTATCATAACGTGCCACCTTGGCCGAATTATCGACAAAACAATTAGGAATCGTATTTCTGAACTTCGACAAACCGGACAGCCCCGGTATCACATGCTGCTTCAGCACTGGTTTCATGCCCATGGAGTCCATTAATGCGGATCACAAAACGCGTGTTTCTTCAAAGTTTTTGTTTGTTTGTTTCTGATTTCAGTTTGTAAATATTATTTCACACATTGGTTTGGTTAAATAAAGTTAAGATTCCACCAAAAATAAATTCACTTTTGTGGCACTAATCATTTTATTAATTACATAAGTAGAAAATTGTTCCCATTACCAATTATAAAAATCAAAAAGCATGAATTAAAAAAATTCGTTTATTCACTAATCACCGTAATCATCAATTCTCATTGGCAAGGTTGAAAAACTTACAAAAAGTTTTGTTCAAGGATTTTACTGAATAATTTTTGGGTGCCAAATGCCTAGAGAGCATATATAATGTATTCATTTAATAACTAAATCATATATATTACAATTTATTTCCAAATTTCGTAGTTAACTTGTCACAGTAATGATATTTTATTATTTAGAAAAATATTTCAAATTATTCTTTCTAAATAACTGTTTTCTTTAATGAAAACTAAATTTTTATTTCCGGAATTGTTTATATCTATATTTGAATACTAGATTAGGACACACACGTATGTGCAGGGTTATATTTGTAAGACTGACTTATTTATTTAATATAGATGTATGATGTGCTGGGTCGGTCCTCTTTCAAGTAACCGCACACATCAACTCATACCTTTTGATATGTTGTTCGGTTTCAATCCGATTTACGAATGTTTGAAATAACAATGATTTCACCAATATTTTAAAATTTGGACTGATCTGGGGTTCGGACCAGAATTGACCGTGAACCGGACTAGTAGCTTTTTAGATTTCTTTAAACTCTTAACTATCAAACCAGATATAAAAGCGCAAAAACAATTAAAAATATGTGAACCGTATGTCCTAAACTAACCTGACATAATTTGTTTGCATATATTTATTAGTCAATTTTTTTGTTGTGTTAGTAAAGCATAATAAACGTAAATTTATGTTTTGGGTTTTATAAATAGTTTGGTGCATAAATTTGTATATTTTTTTTTTGGAAATTTTGATGTGGTATAAATTTAAAATAGAAAACTGAGTTTGAAAATTAGGAAAAAAGAGAAAACTTAATTCGATTATGGTTTCATGCAATATAGAATGTTAAATAAAATTATGATATAACTATTATGTAATATAAACTTTTATTTGTTTTAAAACACATTAAATTTTCATAATATTAAATTGAGTTAAGTGTTCTCCGCTTTAACTAAAAAGATAAGATAAAATTGATAATACTATTAACAAAAAATGTTTTGTTTTTTTTTTTAGCTGGAAATTCTGTTTATTACTAAAATCTAAATATAATAAAACTTCTATAAATTAATAACATTGTGACTAATGTGTTTTATGATATTTTATTAATTTATCATATTTATTAATTTATAGAAGTAATATTTGGGTTAAAATATCAATTTGGGATCAGAAAAAATTATTTATTTATTTAAGTATTAATTTATAAAATATTAATTTATAGAGGTTTAGCTACTCTAAACATACAAATGGAAAAGGAAACATAGTGGCCCAATTTCGGGCAGGCCTATTTTTTGGTTCAAATCATAGAGAAAGAAAAAGACACGCATTCCCACGTGTAAACAATTGTTATCTAGAACTGACCGAGTATTTTTTTTCCTTCGATTCATCTACTCTTCATTTTTTTTTCCTTTTTTTTTTTTTTGAATGAATGTAAAATTTATTCATCAAAAAACCATTCTTACATCGAGCGCATCGTTTGGAAAAAAACTTTAAACAAATGAGAGGTTACAAATTAAACACGAGTAGAAAACCAATCTTCATATTTCTTGGTCTCTGAGTTCCGAAGCAAAGTAATGCGATTTTTCGAATGTTTTTGTCGTTGTTTTTCGTCAGCTTCTCCGCCGGTAAGGGTTCGTCTCCATGCCGACGATTATTTCGTTCCCGCCATATTGTATGAACTGAAATTTGGAAACTATATCTCAATAGCAAGAGTGTATCCTGGTCCGGCGTTGTACTTACGGTGAGTGATGTGATTTGATCCCAATCTTTGGTGTAGTGACCTTGGAGAATCCCTCTCATGAGCTTTTCCCATATTTTACTCGAATACGAGCATTGGAAGAATAGGTGATTTCATGTCTCTTCTGGTTCCTGGCAGAGACTGCATGATATATTGACTTGTTGATTCCACTTCCCCATTCAATCCCCCGTTGATAATCTATTGTGCAAAGCAAGCCATGTGACAAAAGAAAACTTTAGTCTGGCTTGTGGGAACCAAACCCCTTCAGCCCAACTGCATCGAGGTTTCTCTTCTCTTAATATTATCCATGTCTCTCTGGAGGAGAAATTTCTCTTGAATCCAGATCTCCATCTCCACATATTCACATCTTCGTTCTCCTCATCATGTGTGTAACGCCCGTCTCCCAAAAAGGGGTCAAGAATCAATTTTCGAGCGTTGGGATCGATCGATCTTGTTTTTTTTTTGGCTGGTTGTAATTTTGGTCTGGATCGATCGATCCTGATAGGGATCGATCGATCTTGTTGGTAATTGTTGTTTTGCGGCTGTAAAGAGGAACGATCGATCCTGGCTAGGAGATCGATCCCGGCTAGGAACGATCGATCCCGACTATCGGCAGAGTTGTTAAACTCGACCTTTCTCTTTAAAAACGTGGTTTTGGGTGGAGGAAAAGGGAGGTTTGGTTCTGAGCTTTCAGAGGGCGAAATTAAGGGAGAAAGAAGAGAGAGAGAGGTGGAAGAAGAGAGTTTGTGTGTTGATCTAAGAGAGGAAGAGTTTGTGAAGTGGGAGCTTGTGGGAAGTTTCAAAGGAGTTTCAGAGATCTTGGCTTGAGCGTGGAGGTTCTTGCTAGCCTGGAGAAGCTTCGTGTGGCTTCAATCAATCCGAATTCGAGATGAGTGCGTGACCATGGGCTGGACTAAGCTTGTAGAGCATTGATTTCGGTTTTGATGCTCGTTTGATAGATTTGGTTAGATCCATAGAGTTTTCTGGATTGTTTCTTGTGTCCTTGAGTTGGGTAATGTTGTATTATCATTAGGATTCAAGTTTGCGATGTTTTAGAGGTTGTTTACCGCAAATTGACTTGGTAGAAGTCGAATCCGTGTGTTGCAGGAGGCTTGGATCGATCGATCCAGTGTTGGGATCGATCGATCCCAAGCTGTTCGTCGGTCATCGATCGCGTGTGATGATCGATGGTTGGTCGATCCGGGTAAAAGTGGATCGATCGATCCATGCTTGGATCAATCGATCCAGTTGTGTTTGGTGTGATTTTTGGTTCGTAGCATCGTGCGTCGTGTCCGGTTTGGTTCGGGCATTGCGTGGTTCTACTTGCTTGTGTGTATAGCTCGTAGATGGGATGATCGTCCACTCAGTATTTATTAAATACTGATGCATCTCTTCGTTTTGGGTGCAGGTAAAGATAAAGTGTGATCGTGGAATCAAGGCGTTGCGGAGGAGGATGATTAGGACTCGTGTTATTGTTTTTCTTTTGTTGTTAAAGTTTAATAAGCGATTCTTAAGGAATGTTGAATTGGAATAATTTGGAATTGTCGTGTTTGTGTGATAATTGTTATTTATGAATATTTTAATGCAAAAAAAAGAAAAAAAAATCGGGTGAGGTCGTTTCAATTTGGTATCAGAGCGTATACGGTTCTAGGACGATTTAGAAATTGTTTGAGTGTAGAGTCTTAAAATCATCCTCTCCGAGTCTTCAAGTGATTCCACGGTGAGTTGTGTTTTATTGATTTTTATTGAGTTGTTTTGGGTTTTTAGTATCTGCTCTTGAAAGTGCAGATGGCTAGAGGAGCTAGAGGTCTTGGTCGTGGACGTGGCGGTGGCCGTGGTAGAGGCCGAGGTCATGTTCCAGTGGTGGGTTTGGGAGAGGCACAGAGTGCCACGGTTGAGCAAGGCGGAGACTTGCATACGGGTCCGTTGGGGTCTGAGGGTGCGGCCGGTGAGAGTGCCGGTGAGGCTGGAGTTCCAGCGGGTGCTGCGGGTGTGGCAGCAGGTGATGCTCAGGCCCGGGATGACCGTATTGCGAATCTGTTGACCTTGGTGTTGGAGCGGTTACCAGAGAGGGTAGCGGTACAAGCTCCAGTTGTGCCACCAGTAGTTGAGGCACATCCGAGAGTTGTGGTTGAGGAGGAGCTCCCATCCTACCATAGGATGATGGAGCAGATGCAGAGGATGGGCACTACGTTCTTCCTGGGTGGTGTCGGTCCTGAGGAGGCTAATATGTGGAGGTCCCGGTTGGAGCGGAACTTCTAGTCATGTAGGTGTCCAGAGGGATACCGAGTTGACTTGGCAGTTCATTACTTGGATGGTGATGCACATCTGTGGTGGACGAGTGTAGTCGCCAGTCATGGAGGGTGAGCAGGCCCGAGTGCGACGGTTTATGATAGGCTTGCGGCCTGAGTTGAGGACCCGTTGCCTTGGTAGGTTGTTTGGCACATTGGTAGAGTTGGTTGAGTTGGCCGCATCTATAGAGGATGGTCTGAGGGAGGAGGTAGCACCGTCTACTTTGAGTTTCCAGGCCAAGAAGATGCAGCAGCAATCAGGGTCAAGTAAGGGGAGTAGGCAGGTAGCAGGGCAGAAGAGGAAGTGGGGAGGCACTTCTGGAGGTACTCAGAGTGGTCCAGGATGCTTCGGGTGTGGAAGCAAGGATCACAAGATTGCGAGTTGTCCCTCGAGGAGTACAGGACGTGGAGGCCCTGTGAGAAGTAGCCAGAGTGGCCAGGGATGTTTTGGGTGCGGAAGTATGGATCACAGGGTGGCCAACTGTCCGCAGAAGGGAGAGGTCCTTCCAGATATGCGGGTGAGTTTCCATTGCAAGGAAGTGGGGCATATCAAGCCCAAATGCCCCAAGTTGCAGTAGGGAGGGGTAGCAGTAGCACCGTCGAGTAGGCAGAGTGTAGTGGCACCTCGGGTTTACACCGTCGAGGAGGCAGATGAGCGGAGTGCTGGACTGCAGATGATGCCAACCACAGCGCCACTGATCAGGCAGATAGCACCTGCGCCTCGGGTGTATTCCATCGCGGAGACGGGAGAGCCGAGCTCCAGGCCGATCACAGGTACTTTTTAGACTTATCTGTGTTAAATTCTTTTGGTTTTAAAACTTTCTGTCTCCGTGAGGGGTTGTTAAGGTTCTCGGCACATGGGTATGTGCAGGGACCTTATTTGTGGGAGGTGTTGAATCTCATGTGTTATTCGATTCCGGGGCATCGCATTGCTTTGTCACTCCGGAATTGGCCGAGAAGGCCAAATTACGAGGCGAACCCAATGAGCCGTTGGGTTTTGTAAAGGTTGGGGGAGGGAAGTTTTTATCTATTCTTGGTCGAGTTAGAGGAGTGGATGTTCAAGTAGCCGAAGAGTCTATGCTAGCGGATTTGATCATATGCTCAGTGGAGTTGTATGACGTCATTTTGGGCATGGATTGGCTCACTAAGTACATCGCGCATCTAGACTGTCGACGCGGGCGTGTAATATTCGAGAGGGAGAGGCAGAGGTTGGTTTATCAGGGAGTGAGACCAACTTCCGGGAGTCTCGTAATATCGGTTATTCAGGCGGAGAGCATGATCGAGAGGGGTTACGAGGCTTATCTAGTGACCATCGTTACCCCTGAGACTGTTGGAGATCTGGAGGTTAGAGATATTCGGGTTGTTCAAGATTTCCAGGATGTGTTTCAGTCGCTGCAGGGATTGCCGCCGTCACGGTCAGATCCTTTCACGATTGAGTTGGAACCCGGAACAACGCCAATATCTAAGGCACCGTATAGGATGGCTCCATCAGAGATGGCAGAGCTGAAGAAGCAGCTAGAGGAGTTGTTGAGTAAGGGTTTTATCAGGCCGAGTACTTCACCGTGGGGAGCACCGGTGTTGTTTGTGAAGAAGAAGGATGGTAGTTTCCGGTTGTGTATCGATTACCGGGGACTTAACCGAGTCACTGTGAAGAACAAGTATCCTCTTCCGCGGATTGATGAGTTGTTGGATCAGTTGAGAGGGGCTACTTGGTTCTCCAAGATAGACTTGGCTTTTGGGTACCATCAGATTCGGATTGATGAGGAGGATATCCGGAAGATGGCTTTCAGGTCGAGGTATGGGCACTATGAGTTTGTGGTGATGCCTTTTGGGTTGACAAATGCACCAGCCGCGTTCATGAGATTGATGAACAGCGTGTTCCAAGAGTATTTGGATGAGTTCGTGATCATTTTTATTGATGATATTTTGGTGTATTCGAAGAATCCCGAGGAGCATGAAGAACACATGAGAGTTGTTCTGGAAAAGCTACGAGAGCATAAGTTGTTTGCTAAGTTGAGTAAGTGTAGCTTTTGGCAGAGGGAGATTGGATTCTTGGGTCACATTGTTTCTGAGGAGGGAGTTTCAGTAGACCCAGAGAAGATTCAGGCCATCAGAGATTGGCCGAGGCCAAGGAATGCCACGGAGATCAGGAGTTTCCTTGGTTTGGCAGGTTATTATCGGAGGTTCGTCAAGGGTTTTGCGAGTATGGCTAAGTCATTGACAAAGCTGACAGGAAAGGATGTTCCTTTCGTTTGGTCTCCAGAGTGTGAGGAGAGTTTCGCGAACCTGAAGACGATGCTGACAAGTACACCAGTGTTGGCATTGGCCGAGCCGGGTGAGCCTTATGTGGTGTATACGGATGCCTCGAGAGTTGGCCTTGGTTGTGTGTTGATGCAGCGGGGAAAGGTGATTGCCTATGCTTCAAGGCAGTTGAGGAAGCATGAGGGCAACTACCTTACCCATGATCTTGAGATGGCTGCGGTGGTGTTTGCCTTAAAGATTTAGAGGTCTTATCTTTATGGCGGGAAGGTTCAGGTATTCACAGATCATAAGAGCCTGAAGTATTTGTTCACTCAGCCCGAGTTGAATTTGAGGCAGAGACGTTGGATGGAGTTAGTGGCAGATTATGATCTGGAGATAGCTTACCATCCTGGTAAAGCAAATTTGGTTGCAGATGCCTTGAGTCGCAAGTGAGTATCTTCGGCTAGTGAGTGGGACATGGAGTCCTTGGTGTGCGAGATTAGCACGTTGAGGCTGTGTGCTATATCTCAGGAACCGTTGGGCTTGGAGGCGACTAATCAAGCAGATCTTTTGAGCAGGGGCTCGGTTGGCTCAGGAAAAAGATGAAGAGTTGATTAACGCCTCCAGAGCTGAGGGTTCAGAGTATAATGTCTCAGCTAATGGGACTATTCTTGTGCATGGGCGGGTATGTGTACCCAAGGATGAGGAGTTGAAGTGAGAGATTCTGAGTGAGGCTCATGCGAGCAAGTTTTCGATTCACCCAGGAGCGACTAAGATGTACCGTGATCTGAAACGGTATTATCATTGGGTCGGAATGAAAAAGGATGTTGCTAACTGGGTCGCAAAGTGCGATGTGTGCCAGTTAGTGAAGGCAGAGCATCAGGTTCCGAGCGGGCTGTTGTGGAGTTTACCCATTCCCGAGTGGAAGTGGGATATGATTACGATGGATTTCGTAGTTGGGTTACCTGTTTCTCGGACCAAGGATGCTATTTGGGTCATTGTTGATCGATTGACCAAGTCGGCGCATTTTCTAGCCATTAAGAAAACCGATGGAGCTACGGTTCTGGCTAGGAAGTATGTGCAGGAGATAGTGAGACTTCATGGAGTACCAGTAAGTATAGTTGATATGCTCAAATTTACCCTGAGCTACTCTCTCAAATTAAGAGATCACTGTAGTACTTAGGGATCGAATCCACAAAGACTATGAAATACCCAATAAATTCCAGTAAAAGTGTTATGCTAAATAAAGTATAACGTAATGAAATTGCAATGCGAATAATTAAACAAAGTGTAAATCAATGGAGAAAAGTGCTAGGCATAGGGAAATCTCAGGAATCTTCAGAATTGCGATTAAATTGAATTATCAGGATTATAATTTAAGAACCGTTCTAGAACTCAAACACAATTGTAAAACCTACCAGCTTCCGCTGCGTAAACTATCTATCCCTGAATCTAGAATTCCAAATTTCTTTGCTAATTCTAGGATCCAGACAAGCAGTAATGATCAGGTTCAATTTGTTCACAAAATCCCTAAATCAAATTCCTTTGCAGATAGGTATTTTGCTCACCTAAGATAGATCTAGCAATCAATTACACTTTCATGTCAATTGATAACCCTAAATCAGATTCTAGGTCGCGAATCTAGAATAAGCAATAAGTTCAATCCTAGATGAAGAACTCTATCAATTAACCCTAATAATCTAATGATTCAACAATTCCTTAGAAACCCTTGAAATCCCATAACCTAACAGGAGAACTACTCAGACATGGTGAAAGCAACAATCATCATGATATGAATAGAAATCATTCAATATAATAGAAAATAAAAGTAGAGAACAAAGAGTATCAGGGATTAGAGAAAGATGATACAAGCTCGAGATAGAGAGAGAGTCTACTAATTGATAATAATCCCTAAAACTCTGATCTAAAACACAATATATAGCTAAAAACTCGTACATGGACTAATGCTAAAATATTAGAAACTTCTGGGCAAAATTGTAAATCTTCCAAAATGTCCGAAGTTGTCCGCCTGTGGTGTCGATCGACACTCATGGCTGGTGTCGATCGACACCAAGTCACATATCGCCTCAAAACATGATCCTTCGATGCAACTTCCTGGTCTTTGCTCCAAAATCTCCCATATTCTTCACACTAGTCCTGAATGCATACCTGAAGATAAAAGACTCCAATAGACTCTAAAAACACCAAAAAGACTCAATTAAAGACTCTTATATCATGGTTAAAACCCATAAAAACCATGATATATCAACTCCCCCAGACTTAGCTTTTGCTTGCCCTCAAGCAAAACAGAAACTCAGCTTGTGAAAGAAGTTTGAAAACACAGGAAACTCATTTCGTCATAAGAGCACCAGACTCACATTCACCATAGTAAAGCCACTGGAAATTCTTACCTGACAAGGTCCCGACCACCATGTACTTCCCCCAGACTTAGCAACTGTCCCAAACAACTCCACAATTCAAATAAACAATCCAAATTCACCATACTGACTTCTATAAACTAAGGTGAAGACTCATCCAGGGAGTATCAATCAAAGGACACATGGACTCTTTCTCAATCAGTTTCCCTGATCACACAGACTGTCTTTACTTCTGGTTCCTTTCCTCTCCCTTTTCTCACTTCTGCAGTTAATTATATCAAAGGTGTAGGCAAATAATGGTATCACGGGAAATTTTCCTAACCTCGCTTCCAACCTTTGTGTGATCATTCCTTTCAAAGTAGAATAATGAGGTCACTGGAAATTTTCCTACCTCTCTACTCAAAAGAAAATCATTTCATCTTTTACTGCTTAGTATATATATATATTTTTTTTTTTCTTTTTTTTTTATGAAGGGAAGAGAGAGGGGAACCATACTCACACAGACAAGTCTTTCAGGACTGAAGGGAGAATCCGATCCAATGTATATCAAGCCCCTGGACAAGCAAAATAAAGTCAGGTTAATGGGCGAAGTCGGTGATGGATCCTCTGAAAGCTCAGGTGAACATGGGTAACATTGGTAGGTTGATCAGCCTTGGGGTTTTTCATTAGTCTCAGACACATGTCAAGCTTGAATCAGTGGTCACTCAAGTTCCTGCAAATGTGGTGATTTCCTCGAAAAATCATAGTTTCCAAACTAAATTTTGACTCAATAAAACAAAAATTGGACTGACTCTAAGAAAATAAAAAGAATGATGTTAGTAACTACCTCTCCCAGACTTAAACAACACTGTCCCCAGTGTTATCAAGCAAGGAGTTGGTGAAAAGGAAATTAAACTGATGAACCATAGTGAAAAAGTCAAAATATTAGAACACAAAACCTGAATCCGTGGCATGGGTGTCGATCGACACCGACGAGTGGTGTCGATCGACACCAGGTCTGTAATGCGAAAAATATAGAAAAACCAAAACAATTAAAAATCAAATAAATAAAGTATATTCACAACTTACCAGTGGGTTGCCTCCCACCAAGCGCTTGTTTAAAGTCATTAGCTTGACTTGGTGACGGTTTAGGCAGAGGGTGCATCATCCAGACGCAATATGTGTCCGTCCGGGATCTTGGCATGTGCCCAATAATGTTTGACCCTCTGACCGTTGACTGTAAATTCATTGCCCTCAGGACTGAGCAAGACAACAGCACCATATGGTCGAACTTCCTTGACTGTGAAAGGACCTGACCAACGAGAACGCAATTTCCCAGGAAACAATTGTAAACGAGAGTTATACAGAAGTACCTGATCATTGGGTTCGAAAGTCCTGGAAATGATCTTCTTATCGTGATAAGCTTTTGTCCTTTCCTTGTACAGCTTAGAGCTTTCATAAGCATGAAGTCGAATCTCATCAAGCTCATTGAGCTGAATCAAACGTCTCTCTGCTGCTGGCTTGATATCGAGGTTCAGCAGCTTTACAGCCCATGCGGCCTTATGCTCAAGCTCTACTGGAAGATGACATGCTTTCCCATAAAGCAGGTGAAATGGTGTAGTACCAAGTGGCGTCTTGAATGCAGTCCGATAAGCCCAGAGTGCATCATCTAACTTTGCGGACCAGTCCTTTCTAGAGCATCCTACTGTCTTCTCTAAAATCTCCTTGATCTGCCTGTTAGAGATCTCAACTTGTCCACTTGTCTGGGGATGATATGGAGTAGCAACGCGATGATGTACACCGTGCTTTTTAAGAAGCCGCTCAAACACGCGGTTGATGAAGTGCTTGCCACCATCGCTGATGACAATCCTCGGGACTCCAAATCGTGGGAAGATAATAGTCTTAAACAGCTTAAGGACCACTGAAGCGTCGTTGGTAGGACTGGCGATCGCTTCGACCCACTTCGACACGTAATCAACAGCAACCAAGATGTACTTGTTCTTGTATGATGTCGGGAAAGGGCCCATGAAGTTTATACCCCAGCAATCAAAGACCTCGACCTCGAGGATGAAGTTCTGAGGCATCTCATGCCGCTTACTGATCTTCCCTCTCTTCTGACATGCATCACATCGAGACACAAAGGCATGGGCGTCTCTAAACATAGTCGGCCACCAGAAGCCTGCTTGTAGAACCTTAGATACTGTCTTGAAGGTAGCAAAGTGCCCAGCATACTCAGAACCATGACAGTGAAACAAGACATCTGGAATCTCAGTATTAGCTATGCATCTACGATAGACCCCATCTGAACAATGTCGATACAAGTAAGGTTCATCCCAATAGAACCGTCTTAGCTCACGCATGAACTTCTTCTTCGAATACCCTGTAAACTCATCCGGTTCATCCCTTGCAGCAAGGTAATTGGCAATATCAGCAAACCATGGTCGATCTCGACCCTCAACAACAGCTATTGAGTGGTTATCTGCCAAATCGGAGCTGTCTGGAATGTGGGTGTCGATCGACACATCAGCGTGGTGTCGATCGACACTCGGACCTGTGGTCCGAGAATAATGCAGATCACCGCAAGAAAAATCACGCCATCCCGTTTCCAATAAGTGCACATTCTCTTCTGGCAGAGAATCATCAATAGGGATGTCGTCCTCAATCCTAATCCGTGAAAGATGATCAGCAACTCCATTTTCAGTACCGTTCTTATCCTTGACTTCGATGTCGAACTCCTGGAGTAATAGAATCCATCGTAACAGTCTAGGCTTGGAATCCTTTTTCTGCATCAGGTACTTGAGTGCAGAATGATCAGTGTGCACTACTACCTTAGAGCCAACAAGATACTGCCTGAACTTCTCAAAAGCAAACACAACAGCAAGCAGTTCTTTCTCTGTGGTAGCGTAGTTCTTCTGCGCATCATCCAATGTATGGCTGGCATAATATATGGCATGAAGCTTCTTGTCTTTCCTTTGTCCCAGCACAGCCCCAACTGCAAAGTCGCTGGCATCACACATTACCTCAAAAGGCAAATCCCAATCCGGCGGTTGAATAATTGGAGCACTCACTAATGCACGCTTGAGCTGTTGAAAGGCATCAAAACAATCAGTATCAAACTCAAATGTGACATCCTTACAGAGCAAAGCGGTGAGTGGACGTGCTATCTTGCTGAAATCCTTGATGAAACGTCTATAGAATCCAGCGTGTCCAAGAAAGCTTCTCAATGTCTTGACATTAGAAGGAGGCTGCAGATTAGTCATCACCTCAATCTTAGCTCTATCAACCTCAATACCAGCCTCTGATACCCTATGCCCAAGAACAATGCCATCTCTGACCATAAAGTGGCATTTCTCCCAATTCAGAACCAAGTGCGTCTCTTCACATCTAGCTAGCACTCTGCATAGGTTATCCAAACAATCCTTGAATGAAGACCCATAAACTGAAAAATCATCCATAAATACCTCCATACTGTCCTCAATCATGTCTGTGAAGATAGACATCATACACCTCTGAAACGTGGCAGGGGCGTTACATAGTCCAAAGGGCATTCTGCGGTATGCGAAAGTGTCATAGGGACATGTAAACGTGGTCTTCTCCTGGTCATCTGGGTGAATAGGAATCTGAAAGAACCCTGAATAACCGTCAAGAAAACAGTAGTAAGGGTGATTGGCTAAACGCTCAAGCATCTGATCAATGAAGGGCAAAGGAAAATGATCCTTTCTTGTAGCGGCGTTCAGCTTCCTATAGTCAATGCACATTCTGTGCCCTGTCACAGTCCTAGTCGGTATCAGCTCATTCTTCTCATTCTGTACCACTGTGACTCCTCCTTTCTTAGGCACAACATGCACTGGACTGACCCAATCACTGTCGGAAATCGGATAGATGATCCCTGCATCCAACAGCTTCATGATCTCTTTCTTAACCACATCCTTCAGGTTTGGATTCAGCCGTCTCTGATGTTCAATTGATGACTTAGTCTCATCCTCAAGATGTATCCTATGCATGCACAGATCTGGAGAGATACCTGAAATGTCATCAAGAGAATAGCCAAGAGCCTTGTTCAAGGACGCATTAACAATAACAGGATATGAATTATGTTCACCAAGGAATGCGTACCTGAGCCCCACAGGGAGTTGCTTAAGCTCTATCTTTGGAGCTTGCTCAAAGCTCCAATCAGCTGCTTTTTTGTCTGTCCGGACACTGGTGTCGATCGACACCAGTGATGGGTGTCGATCGACACCCATTACGTGCATCACTTCCTTGGTAGCATCCATTAGCTTGACATACCCAGCAGCAATATCATCTAAATGTTCAACCTCATCCACTGAAACAATCAAAGCACGTTCCAGAGGGTCCTCACAATGCAACTCTTTGAAACTCTCCTCAACAAGATCTGTGAGAGTCTCGACGCAGAAGGTCTGACCATCGATCGTAGGCCACTTTACAAGCTTATCCATCTCAAAGTTCATAACTAAATCGCTGACATTCAGACCAATGCGTCCCCTTCTGACATCAATCATGGCACCAGCTGTGGCCAAGAACGGTCGTCCCAATATCAACGGGTCCTTAGGCTCTTCCTCATATGTCAACACAACGAAGTCCGTAGGAATCAAGCAACCTCCTATCTTGATAGGAACATCCTCAAGGATACCGTCTGGAAGACGAACAGAACGATCAGCAAGGATGAGAGTGATCCTTGTCGGCTGAAAGTCTGTCATACCAAGATTCACAGCAACTGATCTGGGCATCAAATTCACACTAGAACCAAGATCACATAAAGACCGTTCGAACTTCTCTGCAAAGATGGTGCAGTCAAGAACGAAACTACCTGGGTCTGGAAGCTTTCCTGGAATCTTGTTCTGAATCACGGCACTAACCTGGGCGGAAATCATCATCGCACCCTGTTCAACATTCAGATCCTTAGTGACCATGCGTTTCACGTACCGTCGGATTATGGGGGATGTCCTGATGGCATCAATCAACTGTAACTCAACAATGAGCTTGTCCATCATAGCCTTACACCTGGCATCGTCTATCTCTTGCTTAGACTTCCTGGGGTTTCGAGGATAAGGGATCCTTGGTTTGTATGATGATTCGGTGATCAGCTTAGCCGATGATGAAGAAGCCTTGTCTGTCTGTGAGGGGTGTCGATCGACACCCAGGTGGTGTCGGTCGACACTAACATCCGGTGTCGTGTCCTTGGTAGTGATCGACACAGCTTTGTCCTTGTCAATCCCTTCTGTATCAACTGGTGTCGATCGACACATAGTGTTGGTGTCGATCGACACTAACTCCGGAGGAGCAACATCTTTGTCTTCGACTTCTTCTAAGTCTATCATCTCTTCAGGTGTCAGATTACTCCTGATCACAGGCTCAACCTTCTTCCCACTCCTCAATGAGATGGCATTCACTGGATGCCTCGGGTTAGTATCCGTTTTCCCAGGAAGAAAACCGTCCTGTCTCTTAATAGCTCCAGCTGTCTGAGCAACCTGAGTGTCTAACTTCTTGACATGAGTGTTCAGCTGCTCAAACTTCCCATTCAAATCCTGATACAGTGAGTCTAACTTTCCGTTGAATTCCACGGTGATCTTCTGTTGACCTTCTAGAATCTGCTCAAGCATCGATTCCATCTTACTCTCTGTAGTAGGTGGTAGAACGCTCTGATATGAAGATGAACCATAGTTCCTCTGATTGAAGCTGTTGTTGCTCTGATAGGGCTTCTGATACTGAGGCTGCTGAGTGAAAGTAGAGGAGGACTGATTCCCTTGATAGTTGCCTCGCGGACTGCCCCCATTGTAGCCTCGGTTTCCTTGTGAGTTACCGAAACGCTGAAAGCCTGTGCCACCGACATAGTTAACACCCTGCTCCTCATGCTCATCAACTGGCTCATAGGTCTCAACCTCAGCAGCAAACTGGACCTGCTTCTTGCTTATCAGAAGGTTGTGAACCGTATCAAGTTTCGCCTTTACCTCAGCTATCTGACTTCCATCTAAGTTCCCAGCTTGCTTCTTTCTCTCGAAATCAGCATTCTTAGTACTGTTGCTTGAAGCCAAGTTCTCTATTAGTATCACAGCATCCTCAGGATATCTGGTATTGAAGTTGCCATTACTTGCAGCATCCAGAGCCATCTGATACCTCCAATCGATACCCCTGAAGAAAATCCCAAGCTTGAACCTCACTGAACCCATGGTGTGGAAAATCTCTCTGATAAGCCCTGAACCTTGCCCAAGCGGCCTTGAATGCCTCAGTAGGTCCTTGAGAGAAGGTTGAAATCTTTGTCCTCAGCTCTTCAGACCGTGCATCATCATAGAAGTTGTTCAGGAAAGCATTTTTAATGTCCTCCCAAGTGGTCAGTGATCCCGGCTTCAACTGCTTAAGCCAATAAGCTGCTTCCCCCGCAAGAGAGTATGGGAAGAGCTTACAGAACAAATAATCGTTTGACACCCCGTTAGCCTTGATGCTAGTGACTAGATCCTCAAACCGCTCAATGTGATCCATAGGGTGCTCATGTGATAGCCCGTGGAAAGGGTTCTGACCTACAAGCGTGTAGTATACAGGTTTGAGTTCAAAGTCATTCCTTTGAAACGGAGGCGGGCGGATGGCATACCGGTTGGCATAGAACTGCTCTGGCCGGTTGTAATCCCCCAATGTCATTGCTCGTGGACCTAAGGCACCAGGTGCACCTTGTCCAACCAAAACCCACCAGCCGCTGGTGGGTGTCGATCGACACCAGGTGGTGGGTGTCGAGCGACACCGGCACCCTGGGCGTGTACATCAGCCTCAACAATGACTTGGCCGTCGTCATCGATCCTTTGGCCCTCTGCATTGTATGCATGACCATCCCTGTCCCGGAGAACTCCATGTTCATCAGCCATGATGATAGTACGCAACATCGCTTCTGAATTCTTCGCTGTCCGGGTTCTTCGTTCTAACTTTGCTAGCTCTTGATTTGAAAGGGCTACTAGCTCAAGATTCTTGTTGCTCCGAGTTTTGCGATTGGGCATGCACCTGAAACACACAAGAAAGAAAGAAAGAACGAGATCAGTAACAAAATAAAAGAAAATTTAGACAAAAACTTAAACTTAAATCTAATGGTAAATTCAAAAGTCCCCGGCAACGGCGCCAAAATTTGATATGCTCAAATTTACCCTGAGCTACTCTCTCAAATTAAGAGATCACTGTAGTACTTAGGGATCGAATCCACAAAGACTATGAAATACCCAATAAATTCCAGTAAAAGTGTTATGCTAAATAAAGTATAACGTAATGAAATTGCAATGCGAATAATTAAACAAAGTGTAAATCAATGGAGAAAAGTGCTAGGCATAGGGAAATCTCAGGAATCTTCAGAATTGCGATTAAATTGAATTATCAGGATTATAATTTAAGAACCGTTCTAGAACTCAAACACAATTGTAAAACCTACCAGCTTCCGCTGCGTAAACTATCTATCCCTGAATCTGGAATTCCAAATTCCTTTGCTAATTCTAGGATCCAGACAAGCAGTAATGATCAGGTTCAATTTGTTCACAAAATCCCTAAATCAAATTCCTTTGCAGATAGGTATTTTGCTCACCTAAGATAGATCTAGCAATCAATTACACTTTCATGTCAATTGATAACCCTAAATCAGATTCTAGGTCGCGAATCTAGAATAAGCAATAAGTTCAATCCTAGATGAAGAACTCTATCAATTAACCCTAATAATCTAATGATTCAACAATTCCTCAGAAACCCTTGAAATCCCATAACCTAACAGGAGAACTACTCAGACATGGTGAAAGCAACAATCATCATGATATGAATAGAAATCATTCAATATAATAGAAAATAAAAGTAGAGAACAAAGAGTATCAGGGATTAGAGAAAGATGATACAAGCTCGAGATAGAGAGAGAGTCTGCTAATTGATAATAATCCCTAAAACTCTGATCTAAAACACAATATATAGCTAAAAACTCGTACAGGGACTAATGCTAAAATATTAGAAACTTCTGGGCAAAATTGTAAATCTTCCAAAATGTCCGAAGTTGTCCGCCTGTGGTGTCGATCGACACTCATGGCTGGTGTCGATCGACACCAAGTCACATATCGCCTCAAAACATGATCCTTCGATGCAACTTCCTGGTCTTTGCTCCAAAATCTCCCATATTCTTCACACTAGTCCTGAATGCATACCTGAAGATAAAAGACTCCAATAGACTCTAAAAACACCAAAAAGACTCAATTAAAGACTCTTATATCATGGTTAAAACCCATAAAAACCATGATATATCAATAGTGTCAGACCGGGACCCTAAGTTCACTTAGAAGTTCTGGAAGGCATTCCAGGAAGAGATGGGCACTAGGGTGCACTTAAGTACGGCATATCACCCTCAGACAGATGGGCAGTCCGAGAGGACCATCCAGACTCTTGAGGATTTGCTGAGGATGTGTGTGCTTGACTGGGGTGGTCATTGGGTGGACCACTTGAGCTTGGCAGAGTTTGCTTACAATAATAGCTACCATGCAAGCATTGGGATGGCCCCATACGAGGCACTCTATGGGAGGCCATGTCGTACACCCTTGTGTTGGACCCAGGTGGGGGAGAGGAGTATGTTGGGTGCAGATTTTGTTCAGGAAATTACGGAGAAGATCCGAGTTTTGAAACTGAACATGAAGGAAGCCCAAGATCGGCAAAAGAGTTATGCCGATAAGAGGAGAAAAGACCTCGAGTTTGAGGTGGGAGATAGGGTATATCTCAAGATGGCATTGTTTCGGGGTCCGAACAGATCCATTACCGAGACTAAGTTGAGTCCGAGGTATTTGGGTCCGTTCAAGATTGTGGAGAGAGTTGGCCCGGTTGCATATCGGTTGGAGTTACCGGAGGTTATGCGAGCACTTCACAAGGTCTTCCATGTGTCGATGCTGAAGAAATGCTTACGTAAGGATGATGAGGTATTGGAAGAGATTCCGACAGATCTTCAGCCTAATATGACCGTTGAGGCGAGACCTTTGAGGATTCTCGAGAGGAGGGTCAAAGAGCTTCGCCGGAAGAAGATTCCAATGATGAGGGTGTTATGGGATTGTGACGGTGTGCAGGAGGAGACTTGGGAACCAGAGGCAAGGATGGAAACAAGATTTAAAAAGTAGTTCGAGAAGCAAGCTGAGGCTTGAGTTTCCATCGATGGTTTCTAATTTCACATTTTGAGATGTATGTCATGTTGTATACGATGAATATTATGTGAAATTGAATAAGAGGAGTAATCTTATGAGTTTATGACTTGTGATGTCATGTGAGTAAAGAAAAGTTTATTAGAGTATAAACTGGAAATATTCTTCGAACAAGGATAAATGGAATACCCTGAGTAAGTGGATATACCTTAAGATAACCTGTGTGGTGGTTATAGGATAGGTTGATATTCCGGGATGGGAATATGGTTGGTGAGTGTCACCATGTGATGTGGTGTGTGGACTCTGTGAGATAGATTCGGTCGGACATGCTTATAGACGTTATACTTGCTTGCTTCCAAGGACTGGTGAGTCCTGAGAGTACGAGTGGTATGGTTGCTATACCCAGAGCTCGAAGGGCTGACGAGTCCTGAGAGTGAGAGTGGTATAGGTTGGATGCCAATAGCTTGCAGGACTTCGTGGCCTGTGAGCGAGAGTGGCATGAGGTACCCAGAGCCCAGCGTGCCTTGCACAGAGGGTGGGAGTGGTACAAGTATGAGTTGGGAGCAGTGTATGTCTATAACGTGAGTATAAGCATAGCGGCTGAATAGAGATATCGAGAGTGGTTGGGTTATGACGTGGGAATAGAGTCGTGTTTCTAGTTAAACTTGTTAAGGGAAAATGAGATAAGTGGTTTGATCGGATGGCTCATGAGCAGTTCTATGCGGTAGATCCGATTCCCGAACGTATGGTACTTGTTTGTTTTATTACGTTCGTCATGAGGAATCGCTAAAAAGAATGGCTAAGTATTAAAAGCTATCTTATCTAACTCTTGTCAAAAGTTCTCTGAAGCAAGTTGACGCTAGAGGGTTCACGGGGTTGTTGGAGGGGTAGAGTTGTATGGTCGGGTTAACCATGAGAGGGTAGGGATCGATGCAACGATGGGTGTTGAGTTCATAGCGGATCGAACTGTGTCTAAGGATTCGAGGACGAATCCAGGTTGGTGGGGGAGAATTGTAACGCCCGTCTCCCAAAAAGGGGTCAAGAATGGGATCGATCGATCGTGTTTTTTTTTGGCTGGTTGTAATTTTGGTCTGGATCGATCGATCCTGATAGGGATCGATCGATCTTGTTGGCAATTGTTGTTTTGCGGCTGTAAAGAGGAACGATCGATCCCGGCTAGGAACGTTCGATCCCGGCTAGGAACGATCGATCCCGACTGTCGGCAGAGTTGTTAAACTCGACCTTTCTCTTTAAAAACGTGGTTTTGGGTGGAGGAAAAGGGAGGTTTGGTTCTGAGCTTTCAGAGGGCGAAATTAAGGGAGAAAGAAGAGAGAGAGAGGTGGAAGAAGAGAGTTTGTGTGTTGATCTAAGAGAGGAAGAGTTTGTGAAGTGGGAGCTTGTGGGAAGTTTCAAAGGAGTTTCAGAGATCTTGGCTTGAGCGTGGAGGTTCTTGCTGGCCTGGAGAAGCTTCGTGTGGCTTCAATCAATCCGAATTCGAGGTGAGTGCGTGACCATGGGCTGGACTAAGCTTGTAGAGCATTGATTTCGGTTTTGATGCTTGTTTGATAGATTTGGTTAGATCCATAGAGTTTTCTGGATTGTTTCTTGTGTCCTTGAGTTGGGTAATGTTGTATTATCATTAAGATTCAAGTTTGTGATGTTTTAGAGGTTGTTTACCGCAAATTGACTTGGTAGAAGTCGAATCCGTGTGTTGCAGGAGGCTTGGATCGATCGATCCAGTGTTGGGATCGATCGATCCCAAGCTGTTCGTCGGTCATCGATCGCGTGTGATGATCGATGGTTGGTCGATCCCAAGCTGTTCGTCGGTCATCGATCCCAAGTTGTGTTTGGTGTGATTTTTGGTTCGTAGCATCGTGCGTCGTGTCCGGTTTGGTTCGGGCATTGCGTGGTTCTACTTGCTTGTGTGTATAGCTCGTAGATGGGATGGTCGTCCACTCAGTATTTATTAAATACTGATGCATCTATTCGTTTTGGGTGCAGGTAAAGATAAAGTGTGATCGTGGAATCAAGGCGTTGCGGAGGAGGATGATTAGGACTCCTGTTGTTGTTTTTCTTTTATTGTTAAAGTTTAATAAGCGAGTCTTAAGGAATGTTGAATTGGAATAATTTGGAATTGTCGTATTTGTGTGATAATTGTTATTTATGAATATTTTAATGCAAAAAAAAAAGAAAAAAAAATCGGGTGAGGTCGTTTCAATGTCTCAGTCGAACATTTTCTATTTCAGCCTCTATCTTGTTCAAAACCTCCACTCTATGTCTTCTTCCTCTGTGAGTATTGATTACTACTTCAACTGTTTCAAATTTTTTAATCCCAAGATCGATGCAGCCTCTGTCACCAACTACATCTGATAGTTTTCCCATTGTGGGCCACTGTTTGTGCCAGAACGAGGTGCCGCTACCACTTTTGATTTCCACCTTATGAAAGTTTTGTGCCAACCCTCGTAGTTTCAGAATTTTCCTCCACATCCAAGAGCCTTGATATGCTTGTGTTTTTACTTCCCAGAACGACTTTTTCCGAAGTAGATAGGTCTGGATCCACTTACCCCAAAGAGATGTCGGAGCTGCAAGCAAGCGCCATATCAGATTTAATCCACACACTTTATTTGTCTCCTTAAGTGGTCTGAGGCCAAGACCTCCTTCTCGCTTGGGGAGACAAACGACCTGCCATGATACTTTTGCCTTATGTGGGTTCAAGTCTGGTACACTCCACAAGAAAGCACAACAAAGACGCTCAATCTCCTTCATACAAGCTGCTGGCAATCTAAATGCTGATGACCAAAAGTTTGTTATGCTCATTAAAACCGATCGAATCAATTGCAATCTACCCGCATAAGAGAGAAATCTACATGTCAATGAGTTTATCCGGGCTCGTATTTTCTCTGTTAATGGGAGATAGTCGTTTGCTGTCATTGCTTTAGTCATTAGCGGCAAGCCTAGGTAACGAACCGGTAATCGACCTAATTCAAAAGGAAAATTCAACAGTATAGCCTCTTGCGTTTCTTGATCGATCCCGGCCATATATAGGGTCGATTTCTCCTGGCTTATTTTCAGGCCTGAGAACTTTGCAAACTCATCGAATATCGAGATAATGCCTTCTATAGATCTCTTTGTCCCTTCAGCAAAGACCATAAGATCATCAGCAAAACATAGGTGAGTTAGAAGTATGTTATGGCATCGAGGGTGATAACCAAAATGACCCTCCACCGCTGCCTTGTTGATAAGATGGGAGAGGACATTCATACAGATCACAAACAAGTAAGGAGAGAGAGCACAACCCTGTCTTAAACCTCTTTTACTTCCAAAAAAACCCGCAAGCTCACCATTGACTTGCACCGAGAAAGAAGCCGTTGTTATACGTAATCGAATCCAGTGGATGTATTTCTCAGGAAATTTCATAGCTTGCAGTGTATCTAGCAAGAATGACCACTGAACCGAGTCAAAAGCTGTTGAGATGTCAATTTTCATGGCACAACGAGCTGATATCTCGTCTTAGTGATAATCTTTGACGAGCTCAGAGGCTAACAATACATTCTCCATTAGAAAGTCGATCTTTCATGAAAGCAGTCTGGTTTGGAGAAATGATCTCCGGCAGTAGACACTTCAGTCGATTCACCAAAAGTTTGGAAATTACTTTATATAGGACATTGCAGCATGATATCGGTCTATAGTCTTCTATTACCTTTGCGTCTTCTTTCTTCGGAATCAAAGCAAGTATGGTAGTGTTTACACCCTTTGAGGAAACCTTTTTGGAAAAAGGACTGGATAGCGATCGTGAAATCTTTCCCTATCACTGGCCAGGCTGTTTTGAAAAATTCACATGTGAAGCCGTCCGGTCCCGGTGCTTTGTTAGCAGGCATTGAGAAAAGCACTTTCCTAATTTCCTCCTCTGTTACATCCTTTTCTAGCATTGATTGATTTGCGCTATTGCATTTGAAAGGCAGCAACATCTTCAAGGTGTCCATTGTTATCCCTTCATAATCACTAGGTACTTGTGCTAAGAAATCAGAGAAAAACCTCTCAACTTCATACTTTATGTCCTCTTGGCATGAGACTATCGATCCATGTAACGTCCGTGTTCCGAAAATAGAGATTTCGGAATTGGTTCCGGGATTTATGCGTAGATTTTTTTCTGGGAAATTAATTCCGGGAATTTCTGGGGTAATTGGAAGTTACACGCATTTTTCCCGTAAGGGGGTGTTTGGAGTTAATTTAGGAGTTTGGGGTCAATTTGTGAACTATTGAGAGTTCAGGGACCCAAATCCTAAATTAGTGCCGTGTTCCGGAAATTGGGAGTTTTGCGGAATTATATCCGGGATTTATGGGAAGAATCTCTGGAAAATATTTCCGGGAATTTTCGGAATATTTGGAAGTGGCGTCGCATTTTTCCCGTAGGGGTGTGTGGGATCGATTGAGAAGTTTGGGGTCCCTTCGGGAACTTTTGGAAAGTTCAGGGACCAAATCTTAATTGATTTTTAATCTGATTTAAATCAGATCAGCCTCCATCTTTTTCCACCTAGCTGCCTCCTTTTTCCACACCTATTCCCCTAGCTTTGTAGACTCCCCCACCTCTCCACTCTAGTCTTTAAGGCTATTTCTCCATCAGCCTTCCTTGCCGACATTCACCTGTTTCAGAGAAAAGAAAAGAGTTAAAGAAAAGAGGGAGTAGGAGGAGGAGAAAAGGAAGAGGGTGAGAGTGCAAGAGAGAGCTTGTGTGGTGTGGAGAGCAAAGAAGAGGAGTGGGCTGAGTTGTGTGTGGTGTGTAGATCAAGTGAGGCTGAGACTTGTGAGTCTCGTGGCTGTGCGTGAGGGCGTGGAGAGCAAGAGCCAAAGAAGGCGAGTTTGTTGGCTGAGTGTGTGGTGTGGTGAGCAAGAGAGGAGTAAGTTGGAGAGCTGTTTCGTGGGTGAGAAGGAAACAGAAGTTTGACCTAGCAAATCGTTTGCAAAGGTAGCGAATTTTTGTGGAGTTGTAGTTAAGTCTTATATCTAGATTTACCAATTTGCGGAATTGGATTTGAGTTAATATTCTGAAAGTTATTCACGTTTCCGTGAGGCGCTCTGTTTCAGACGCGAACCGGACCAACGTGGATTCAGAGAACAATCGCGAGTTCGTCTGTGGTCGGATCATCACGAAACTTTGAGGTTAGCTTCAGGACATTTAGGGGTTGAGTTTCAACGGTGGGATTGAGATTTCAACGGTTAGATGTGAATTCGTGACTCAATCTTTAAGGCTGATTGTTTCTGTTATTTTCCAACTTTGCAGAATTTTGTCATAAACGTTTCTGCATTTGGTTAAGGTGAGTGCAGGACCGTAAGCTTCTGAGCGGTTAGATTGTTTGATGTGTTTGCATGATTGTAGGCCGTATGATCTCATGGGGGATCTAGATCGAGTGTTTCTTGAGATGGTTGATTTATGTGCGGTATTTTCGTGTTTAATACGTTGAATAATTTAATCGTTTGTGTGTATAGCTTGTAGACGGGAGGAATGCCTCACTAAGTATTTGTCGAAATACTTATGCATCTCATTTTATTTGATGCAGAAAAAGAATAGTGTGTGACCGTGGGATCAAGGCGAGGAAGAGGGGATGATCTAAACTCGGTTGTGTATTTTAAAGTATTTTTATGTTAAGTTTGGATTTAATATGGAGTTAAGTTATGGATATTTTATGAACGTATTTTATTGATGAAGTTAATTAATTAAATGCATGGGTAGATGCATTTTTAATGGTTAAATGATTGGGAATTAATTATTATTTATGGGAATAATAATTAATGTTTTATTTAAAAAAAAAAAAAAAAAACGAGGGCGGTCGTTTCAGTTTGGTATCAGAGCAATTACGGCTCTAGGACGGGACGGAAAATTAAATTGTGATTAATTTATTTTTTTGGGTACGGTAATGCATGTGCAAACCGTTAGTGAATTGATTATGGGAGTTAATCAATTGTTGGGTATGGAGCCTTTACGGTTCTAGGTTGGTTTAGAAAAAAATTAAATTGGATTGGATTTAATTTTTGGTGCTTTGAGAAGCATGAGTATTTGAGTTGTGAATTGATTATGTGAGTTAGTCAATTGTTTGGGTATGGAGTTTTAGATCATCCTCTTCGAGCCTTTAAAGAGATTCCACGGTAAGTTGTTTTGTGTTTCTCAATTGTTTGTTGAGTCTAGTTAATAGACTTGGTGGAAATAGTCTTTTGGGGCCAAAGTATTAATCACATTATTTTTATGTGGATTAAGCTGTGGTGTCCGGTTTGGGTTGGATTTAATCTTTGATCGGTTAATCTAAATCGTGGAAGTTCGAGTCTGTTGTTGAGCCGGTTTCTGTGGTTGCAAGGTTTGATCGAGGAATCCTCTGTTTGGCTGCGATGGCTAAAAGAGGTAGAGGTTGTGGTCGTGGTACCGGCAGGGGTAGAGGTCGCGGTCTGAGGAACGCGAGGACTCCCGTGGTTGAGGAGAGCGTGACACCGAGTGTTACGGTTGAGCAGGTCGGGAACTCGCATACGGATCGGGATGGGACGGAGGGTGTGGCCGGTGTTAGTGCCGGTGTTGCTGGAGTTCCAGCGGGTGCTGCGGGTGTGGCAGCAGGTGTAGCTCCGGCCCAAGAGGATCGTATTGCGAATTTCTTGGCCTTGCTGTTGGAGCGGTTACCGGAAAGGATACCAGTGCAGGCTCCAGTTGTACCACCGGTAGTTGAGGTGCAACCAAGAGTTGTGGTTGCGGAAGAGCGCCCATCATACCTCAAGATGATGGAGCAGCTGCAGAGGATTGGCACAAGGTTCTTTCAGGGTGGTGCCAAACCTGAAGAGGCAGATGAGTGGAAAATGCGGATGGAGCGGAATTTCCGTTCAATCAGATGTCCAGAAGGATATCAGGTGGATCTCGCAGTCCACTATCTGGAGGGTGACGCACATATCTGGTGGAGAGGTGTTGCGGCACGGAGGGTCCAAGCAGAGTTGTCTTGGGAGGATTTCGTAGTGGAGTTTAACTCCAAGTATTTCCCCCAAGAGGCATTGGACCGGATGGAGAGTCGTTTTCTTGGGTTAACTCAAGGGAATCGGTCGGTTCGGGAGTATGAGGCGGAGTTTAACCGTCTCAGAGTGTATGGAGGCCATATCCTGGATGATGAGCAGGCCCAGGTGAGGCGTTTTCTGATAGGTCTTCGGGCCGAGTTGAGGAACCAGTGTCTAATAGGATCGTTTAACACGGTTGTAGAACTGGTAGAAAAGGCCGCGTTGATTGAGGAGGGCTTGAGAGATGTGGTTGTGGCAGTTAGCCCAATTCTTCAGGTAAGGAAGCCTCCACCTCAGTCGGGTCCTAGCAATGGCGGTAAGCCGGTGCTTGTACAGAAGCGAAAATGGGAGGGTCCTTCCCAGGGTAACCAAGGTGGTCAGGGATGCTTCGGGTGCGGAAGCAAGGACCATAGGGTTGCGAGTTGCCCCCAGAAGGGTAGAGTGATCGGGGATACTCGGGTGTGTTACCACTGTCATGAGCCAGGGCATATCAAGCCGAAATGTCCCAGGTTGCAGCAGGGAGTGGTAGCTGCGGCACCGTCAGATGGGCGGGCTGCAGTGACTCCGAGGGTTTACACCGTGGTGGAGTCGGATGAGCCGAGTTCCAAACCGATCACTGGAAAAGAAGTTTAGACTTGGTTGAGTTTAAGTCTAGTGGTTTGTGTCGGGGTTAAGGAGGAGACTTGGGGACCAGAGGTGAGGATGAAAGCAGGGGTCAAGAAGTGGTTTGGGGAGTAACCAAAGGCTTGAGCTTTCATCGATGGTTCTTAGTTTCGAGTTGTTGTTGTTGTGGATCATTATGTATTTGTTTTGGTGTTGTAAACAATTAATGCATTATGTTTCCTTTCATTAATAAGATGTCTAGTTCTTATTGTTGATGGCTAGAGTTGCCATGAAAGTTAAGTGAACATGAGGTTCTGAAAAGAGTTTTTACTGGGAATTAAAAACTTGAGTTATAATCGGAAAAGATTATGTGGGTACCCGGAGTGTTGGGGTATGTTGTAAGATAACCTGAGTAGTGGTTATGGAAAAGATGATATTCCGGGTTTGGATTGAGTGTGATGTTGGTATTACCTTGCGAGGTTGTATGCGGATCACGGGAGGTAGTTCAGTCGGGAGTGCTTATAGACGTAGTGTGGGTCATGGTTGCTCAAAGGACATTTTTGTTCTTGTACAACTCCAGGGAGGATGGATAGTTCCTCCGATACCCAGAACTCGAAAGGTATATAGCTTAGGGTGGCGTGGTATGAGATATCGAGAACCCGTAAAGTTATACTTCCCAGAGTTGAGAGGTATGAGCATGATATCCGGAACTCGTAAGGTATATAGCCCAGAGTGGAGTGGTATGTGATTACCAAGGACTCGGAAGGTTATACTACCCAGAGTTGAGTGGTATGAGTGTGATACCTAGAACTCGTAAGGAATATAGCCCAGGGTGGAATGTTATGTGATACCGAGAACCCGTAAAGTTATATCTTCTAGAGTGGAGTGGTATGAGTTTGATACCGAGAGCTCATAAGGACTTAGTGACCTGAGAGTGGAGTGGTACTGATACCTAGAACTCGTAGGACTTGGGGTCTTAGAGTGTAGAGGTATGAGTTGAGTTGTGAGCAATGATCCATGACCAGAGTCTTAAGCTAGTGACTGAGTGTAGACCTCAGAGGTCAATAGTGTTTGATCTCGGGTTTGGCTGTGTAGCCAGTGGGTCAAGTGTGACCACTGTGTTATGAGTTGTGTGGTTGAGTTCATTGCGGATGAACTAAGGCGTTAGATTCGAGGACGAATCTATGTTAGTGGGGGAGAATTGTAACGCCCGTGTTCTGAAAATAGAGATTTCGGAATTGGTTCCGGGATTTATGCGTAGATTTTTTTCTGGGAAATTAATTCCGGGAATTTCTGGGGTAATTGGAAGTTACACGCATTTTTCCCGTAAGGGGGTGTTTGGAGTTAATTTAGGAGTTTGGGGTCAATTTGTGAACTATTGAGAGTTCAGGGACCCAAATCCTAAATTAGTGCCGTGTTCCGGAAATTGGGAGTTTTGCGGAATTATATCCGGGATTTATGGGAAGAATCTCTGGAAAATATTTCCGGGAATTTTCGGAATATTTGGAAGTGGCGTCGCATTTTTCCCGTAGGGGTGTGTGGGATCGATTGAGAAGTTTGGGGTCCCTTCGGGAACTTTTGGAAAGTTCACGGACCAAATCTTAATTGATTTTTAATCTGATTTAAATCAGATCAGCCTCCATCTTTTTCCACCTAGCTGCCTCCTTTTTCCACACCTATTCCCCTAGCTTTGTAGACTCCCCCACCTCTCCACTCTAGCCTTTAAGGCTATTTCTCCATCAGCCTTCCTTGCCGACATTCACCTGTTTCAGAGAAAAGAAAAGAGTTAAAGAAAAGAGGGAGTAGGAGGAGGAGAAAAGGAAGAGGGTGAGAGTGCAAGAGAGAGCTTGTATGGTGTGGAGAGCAAAGAAGAGGAGTGGGCTGAGTTGTGTGTGGTGTGGAGATCAAGTGAGGCTGAGACTTGTGAGTCTCGTGGCTGTGTGTGAGGGCGTGGAGAGCAAGAGCCAAAGAAGGCGAGTTTGTTGGCTGAGTGTGTGGTGTGGTGAGCAAGAGAGGAGTAAGTTGGAGAGCTGTTTCGTGGGTGAGAAGGAAACAGAAGTTTGACCTAGAAAATCGTTTGCAAAGGTAGCGAATTTTTGTGGAGTTGTAGTTAAGTCTTATATCTAGATTTACCAATTTGCGGAATTGGATTTGAGTTAATATTCTGAAAGTTATTCACGTTTCCGTGAGGCGCTCTGTTTCAGACGCGAACCGGACCAACGTGGATTCAGAGAACAATCGCGAGTTCGTCTGTGGTCGGATCATCACGAAACTTTGAGGTTAGCTTCAGGACATTTACGGGTTGAGTTTCAACGGTGGGATTGAGATTTCAACGGTTAGATGTGAATTCGTGACTCAATTTTTAAGGCTGATTGTTTCTGTTATTTTCCAACTTTGCAGAATTTTGTCATAAACGTTTCTGCATTTGGTTAAGGTGAGTGCAGGACCGTAAGCTTCTGAGCGGTTAGATTGTTTGATGTGTTTGCATGATTGTAGGCCGTATGATCTCATGGGGGATCTAGATCGAGTGTTTCTTGAGATGGTTGATTTATGTGCGGTATTTTCGTGTTTAATACGTTGAATAATTTAATCGTTTGTGTGTATAGCTTGTAGACGGGAGGAATGCCTCACTAAGTATTTGTCGAAATACTTATGCATCTCATTTTATTTGATGCAGAAAAAGAATAGTGTGTGACCGTGGGATCAAGGCGAGGAAGAGGGGATGATCTAAACTCGGTTGTGTATTTTAAAGTATTTTTATGTTAAGTTTGGATTTAATATGGAGTTAAGTTATGGATATTTTATGAACGTATTTTATTGATGAAGTTAATTAATTAAATGCATGGGTAGATGCATTTTTAATGGTTAAATGATTGGGAATTAATTATTATTTATGGGAATAATAATTAATGTTTTATTTAAAAAAAAAAAAAACGAGGGCGGTCGTTTCAATCCATCTTGGCATTGTATTTCTCGGATAGAATTTTTTGCTTCCCGGATTTTCACTGCATTATGAAACACTTTATTATTTTGGTCACCCACTTGAAGCCAATGTAGCTTCAATTTCTGCTTTAAAAAGGTCTCCTCTAACTCTGATAAATGTTTCCATCTCTCATACGCCCCTGTTTCATCTTGCATTTCTGTTTCTGTTGGGTTCGAAAGTGTCCCCGTTTGCTTCTGACATAAGTCCTCATATGCTTCTTTGACTTTCCTTGGTAGATCACCTAACTTGTGGCGACTCAAGTTCCTGATCAATGGTTTCAGACCTTTAAGTTTTTTGGAAAACCTGAAAATTGCAGATGTGGAGGGAAACAGAGCTGTGGTATCATCCCAATATGATTGAACTAAAGGAAAGAATTCCGGCATTGTTGTTATTGAATTCACAAACTTGAAAGGCTTCTTAGATGATGGCTGCAGCTTCTGAATTTGGATCCTACTCCTGAGGTGATCTGAACAACCACCTGATTCATAAACGCAATATGCTTGTGAGTACCTGTGCAGCCAAATGTTATTAATCAGAACCCGGTCCAGCTTTTTACATATCACTTCCTCATCCCGTTTGTTACACCAGGTAAATAGGGGACCATGTGAGCCCATATCTGTTAGTGAACAATGTCTAACAGTCTCTTGGAAATCTCGCATACCAGGCGGGAGAGTAGGCGAGTGTCCAAAATTTGAGTGTTCCTCTCCATCCAAAATCTCATTAAAGTCACCCATAAGAATTCATGGTTTATTTCTAAACAGTTGTGAATCCTGATGATTTCTCAAATCTTCCCAAAGGCTTCTTCTTTCATCAACCAAATTCTCTGCGTAAATGAAAGAACAAAAAAAATTCCTCCTCCTCTCCTTTCATCAACACAGAACACTTTATAAGCTGGTCGCTTTTGAAGACCGGAGTTAAACGTACAGTTGATCTCCAGAGAATCCAAATACGACCTAGCCGATTAAACTCATAATTTGCCATAAATGACCAGTTTTGAAAATTTGAAGAAACAATACTAGCAGCTTTCTTTTCCTTGACTCGCGTCTCTAATAGGCAGCCAAATTGAACGTCTTCATCATTTGTCCAGTTACGGACCACGGAATGTTTAGTATGTTTATTGAATCCGCGCACATTCCATGAGAAACTTGACATTTATAGTTGCTTTCGGGTGGACCTTTTGCTCGACCCAACAAAGAGTGAATCCTTTGTTGCTTGAGTTGAAGTCGCCGAAAGAGCCATCACCTTCTTCTTTGAGTTACGTGTTACAGGTGGTCTCAACCCTTGCACGTTCCCCTCAGCATTTCCTGTCTCATCTTCGTGAGGGGGGTCCACTGCAGGATCATCTCCTGCTGCGTCCTCTTCCTCCTCTATACTCTCCTCATTAATCTCACCTTCCTCGTCTTCAATTCTTAGAATCAAAAATTTTGATGCAGAGGCAATGGGGTTATCCTCTGGCTGAACTGGTCGCCGGGTCAGACTCCTTCCCGCTTTTGAAGGCGAAACCTGAGTCCACAACCCCCATCCCCTGTATTCTCCCCTACAGTCTCCTCATTTGTCTTCTCCACCATAATTTCCTCAATCGTCTTTCCCACAACAGACTCCTCATTTGTCTTCTCCATAACTCTCTCTGTTTCATAATTTGATTCTGTTTCCAGCACAATGTCCAAAACGGAGGCTTCTCCCTTACTTGGGTGTGACTTCTCCTCCAACTGCTTTGTAGAGCTTTCCTCCGAAGTTTTTTGTTTAGCCACACACCGTGAGACAAGATGACCCCATTTTTCACAAATTGAACATCTTGGAGGTAACCATGGATAAACAAAGTCAACCCAGAATTCCCTAGCATTTTTTGTAAATCTGATCCTTTTTGGCAACTCTTTTGATAAATCAACATTAACAAAGATTTTTGCTATGTCAAAGTTCGAGCAGGCTGTTGTTTCCGGATGCAAATGCATTGGGTGACCAGCCACACTTGTGATGAAGCTTAAACCGTCCCAAGAGAACATATTCATCGGAACATTCTTTAAGTGCACCCAGAGTGGAATAGACTTTTCCTCCGGTTGTTCTTCCTCTGTGGTCGGAGTCCACTTCGTTACCACCATTGGCACTTCTGCAATATTCCACATACCCCTTTTAAAAATTCGAGAGCGGACAATTGGATTACTGACCCAAAATCATACAGTTGTAGAATTAACTTCGTAGACATCAATCTTTTGAATATCTGTCCCCTGCTTCCAAATTTTGTTGACTATAACATAGATTTTTGCAACATGTGGTGCCGTATCCAGAAATTTACCAACTAGGAAGTCTTCCCAGAGCGGCGTAACATTTTCAATAACTTCATCAGGGATCTCCACAGATCTGTGGCCTTCAGAAGTTGAGATGTTGAAATTGTACTTTTTGAGAACCTGCTTAGTTTGAACCATTGATGCCCACGAACTCCCAGCCTTCACTCTGGCCGACTCCAAGGATCCCTCCGTTGACACCATCTTGCTCTCCAGAACAGCCTAACGGCGCCGGCGAGCTGGTTTTGCTAGCATGAAAGTTGAAAACCTAATCGCCTATTTTTCACCCTCTTAGCAAAACACACTGTTTCTAAAAAAAAAAATAAAAAAAAATTTGTTTCCTTTCGAACAAACATGTAATCCAATTTACAACTAATTCAGGAATTTCATGTCCGATTATACATGGTTTGTTACTGAATTTTTGATTATATCATTAGGTAAGCAAAGTATTAAATCAGATTTATTCGAAAATCCAAACAATTTTTTTCTTTTCTTTCTTTCTTAAGTTGATTCAATTAAAGGAAATCCTCCCAAGCCTGACTATCGAGAAGCCTTCTTCTCCATCATTCCTCGACGCCGGAGGAGTTGCTCGCCTGAGGAGTTATGGCTCCCCGGCCGCCATTTGTCTCCAAGTTTTCTCTACCTGGTTACGGTTATCTATTGGCTTACTTGTTGGTTTCGAATTTCTGCTCACAGCTGGGGGCTTCGATCTCAATTTCTTTTCTCTTCCGGCAACCTTTCCGTTGTCAAGCCTCACGACGCCACCCTGTTTAATGATACAACATGAAACCACCGGATCTGATCATCTATTGTATAAACCCCAAACATCTCTCAACCGCCTTCCTCTGGAGTTTGCAACGATAAGAGCAATCCCCGCCGACCAACGAATCTCCTAGTTTGCAACACCTGCAGATCTGGGTTTGAAGAAGGTGGCAAAAGGGTTAAACCGGATCAATCTCACTTCCACTGCTCCAGATCTCTTAAGCTATCTCCTAAACCTCCATTATCTGGTGCAGTCTTCTTCATCTCCGATAAAATCTCGCCGCCGTCCGCCGTTCACCTTCCAAGTCGATTCAATGCAAGCCAAGGGAAGCTAGGGCATTCTCTGTTGGGCTTATCCAACTCAGGCCCACTTTGTGTTTCCCTGTGGCCCATTTACAGAAACAGCGGCCCATTATCCTTGCCTACTTGGCCCATGTCCATTCAGAGGTTATGTGTTTTGACAATAAATATACAGCCTCGACCAAGCCTTTCATCTTCATCTCTCCAGTCTGCGATAGAACGCCTTTCAGCATTATGAAATCAAGTGCTTCCACTAACCATCTCCCGAATTCTCGCTTGGCCAGGTTTGATCGCACTCTAATCTCCGATCCATTTATTTTGATTGCTCGATGTTTTGCTTTGATTGGCAGAAGACACCTTTCAAACTTGATGTTGGCTTTAATAGATTGATTTTGGAGTATTAGATGTCAGTCCCTGATACATAGTGATTGTCGGTTTGTTTGGTCTGAGATCTTAAGAGATAGGCTTCTCGATGGGTTTAATTATAGGGTGACTACCTCCTTTTGTTGTTTGAACCGACATAATTCTTTGCATTGCCATTGGCTTGCTTTGCGTGAGAGATATTCTGCCAATTTCCTCCATCAATGAGAGATCGCTTCCATGTTGTCCTTCTTTTGAGGAGATAATATTTTCACTCTAGGAGAGGTGAACTTTTACCAGTTTCAAGACCAGAATTTCATTCCAATGCCTTACCTGCTTTGTCTTCTAGTGTAATGGCTCATTCGGTGCCGATAGAGACAACCGGGATCATTATATATATTGCAAACCGAGGTTATGGCATCTTCAAAGTCATGTGGCATAATGACTATTTCAAGGTTAGTTGATGAGTTTGTGTTGAATTTATATTCTCTTATGGATGTGTCTGTGTTAGATATCTTCAATTCTTCTCCTAACGATTTATCAAACTTTTTAAAATTTGTGGCTCTATCTTTACCTTATGGTTATCTTAATGTTTTCGCCATTTGGCTTGCGTACCGGGATTGTCCTTGTATGCACGACCATCATGTATCCTTTTAAGCTTGAATAAAGTAACCGAGTGACAACCAAAAAAAATTGAATCAAATTTATTAGATTTGGTTTTAATTGATAATTTGATATACACGATCTGATTTTTGTTAGTGAGATTGATTGTACTTCTTAACATAATCTGATTCAATACTTAATGATCTGACTGCAGCTGAGAATATTGGTGGACATACTTCTTAACATAAAGATTGTCGCTGAAACGTTTGCTTCGCAAAAGGAATTATGCAAACTCAGATTAGTTTTTTAATCGATAATTTCGTTTTGATGCGTCCTTGTGGAATTTCACTTCCCGAAAATTCTTCGAGTCTGATTCAATACTTGATGATCTAAAGTTGATGCGAGTACAAATGACTAATATATGAATTTTCTTATGAATTTGTTTATTCCAAACTATGTCTTTCTTTTTTTTTGTCTATTACATCATCATTAGAGATATTTGATATAATCCTATTATGATGATCATATGCTATTATGATGAACAGCTCCCACGAACATTGATTCCACGGCGCAGCTCTCCCCTTACACTCGGATCTATAACTGACAGTTTTGCATGTACGAAATCTTCCAAGATGGATAGACTCTTCCCGCTACGGTTCTGCATGTACGACATCTCCCTACAATGGACATACTCTCACCGCTACACTTGGATATACGATTGACGGCTCTGTATGTACGAAATCTCTCTACGATGGGCATGATCTCTCCACAACACCCGAGACCATGACGAACGACTCTGCCTGCAACACTTTTAACCTCCTGATAAGCTTTCTATCATTAATTTGCAAGAAACCCGTGGTCAACGACTAGACCAAGAGAACTTCCACCATATATGTATTTTCTTATGAATTTGCATTTGTATTTATTTAAATATTGAAAAGTAATTTTTAAGATAGGAGCGTGATATAAGATTGGAATCCACCAAACTTATGACCACAAGATAATCAAGAGTTTCCAAGTATTGTTGCGGAAGTGGGCGTGAAGTCGAGATGGAAGGTGGTGACTTTGATTGACTCTCTCAATCGAAGGAGTTGATTGACTCTCTCAATCTGTGAACGAAATAGATTGTTTGAATCACACAAACAAGCTAAGTCGCAGCCTCTAAATATTTAAGTGAATCACACACTTAAGTCTAAAGAAAGAAGCAATTCTTCAAGAAAACACACTTGAAAGAAAAGAACAAAATACTTTGATTAATTCTGAATTGAAAGGTGTTTTACAATGAAAGAATGATTGAGCTTATATAGGGGCTCAGTAAAACGTTCCTAAAGTCTAGAATAGAAAAGAAATCACAAATTAAATGAAAACTAGCCGTTGGTGACATAAAGAGTGAATCGGCCAAAATAAGGAAATGTGAGTTGTGCTTGAGTCTTGACAACTTGGGGGAGAATGTAGAGTGTCTAGGTACATTTTGGTTGATGTAGTAAAGCTTCAAGTCATGGCTAAACTTCAGGGAATATAGCTGTTGGAGAGTAATGGTGAGAGGCTCCAAATAAGGCAAGTGTAGATTCTCTTGGTTTAGAAATTGAATATCTTTCCAACCAAAACCGTTCTTGGTATGATTCCAATTTTCCCTGATTCTATGATGAACCAATATTCCAGAACAAGTCGGTTCATAGCTTAATTCCTCCTGGTTTGGTCGGAATCCTCCAATTAAGGTGAACATATCCAAATTGGGTAAGTTGGAAATCTCCCGGCTTGTAAACTGAATAACTCCTTCATCTGAACACCAATTGGGATGATTCCTATTCTCATCGTGTCTATATTGGATTAGGATTGTATACCAAGTGGTTTCAGGTCTTAAATCCTTCTGGTCTGGTCGGAGTATTTTAATAAGTTGTCGTATGTCTCCATTGGATCCATTGGAGGTCTTCCGGTTTGTAACTCCAATATCTTCTTCATGTGAAAAGCTTTTGGGATGAATCTTCTTCGTGGTGTTCTCTAGATGAGATGAGTATATATCCCAAGTGGTTGTGGAGCTAGAAAGGTCGGTCGTGGTCTTCATTTGAGCTGAAGGAAGCTCGCATGTATCCTTAACTCGTCTTGGCTCCATTGTGTTCTCCGGCTCAGCTTTGGTTCGCCCTCCTCGGTTTGCTTTGGTTTGATCAGGGCTGATGACCGCATCAGAGCGAGTCTATGGCTAGACATATTTGATAAGTTGAAATCCTAGAATTGTGTGAAACTATAACCATTTAAATTGGAATTTAAGGATGACGAAAAATTAAAATAGATATATTTGAATGTAGGATACATTGAACTTCTTATAATTACTTAAATTTTCTTCCATTTTTTTTTTTTTTTTTTTTTTTTTGTTTTTTTAATTTTAATTTTCTTCTGTCTTATTTTGCAAAGAAAATTAATTCATTTCTAACATCTAGGATAAAGAAACATTTTCTCATGTCGCTTACCATTCTAATGATTTTCATCATTCTTGTACAAGGTTCGTATTTTCATCTAAAATTGTCTAATTGTATAACCGTCTTGAGAGAAATGATCTTTATCAAGAAAGAATAAAATTAACAATAATTTTTGAATACTATAATTTTATTTTAAATATCGATTCATCTATGGTTATGTAATGTTTTACAAAAGACTCCATAATATTAAGGTAAGCTCTTTTTATGTCAAATTACGAGTTCTATCAAATGAGGTACTACTGTTTTGTGTTAGCTAGACCTAGCAAATAGATTACCAAATTAATTTCTATGACTTTCATACCTGTTTTTGTTAATTCTTTCATTTCTAAAAAAAAATTGCTCTTTTCAAGATATATAAATAAAGAATTGTCTTAATACTATTTGATTGAATATATTTCCTATGCTCTTTTTTCTTTTTATCATCAATTCATTTTTGTTTCATGACGCATAAATAAATCTGTCAAGCTAATATATTTGTTTCATAATGGTGCTCTTGACAAGGATATGCAATCTATTAATTTTGTTATTTTCTTCAATGTGTCACCATGCAAGAACAAGTATCAATAATGTATATTGACTACGAAATCAAATATTAATGTCATTCAATTATTTTATGTAAAGTTTATATGATATTTTGAAATTACTACATGTATTATGTTTTAGGTTATAATTTTATATGTTTATTCAAAGATATTTAATGATTTAAAAAAAAAACATCTTCTATTAATGTGTGTAAACTTTCTGAAATCATCTATTTCACAAGATAAATTAACAGTATCAGGAGTGGTGCAGAATGTTCAACAAAAAGCTGCACGGTGTCTTCAGATTTCAGTTAAAAACAATACTGGGATATGTATTCTTAAAGATTGTGAATCTGCATGTATGAAGTGGAAGAAAGGAGGACAGCGCATATGCACTGAGTATTCACCAAAATTAAAAGCCCGTACGAAGTGCACATGCTGTTTTTATCCACAAAAGTCACCTAAAATGGATAAAAGACATTAACAAAACATTTTCTTGAGTTTGTGGTTGATAACATCGTATTTTACCTATTATAGCTATTGTTTTCCTATGATTTTGAGAAGACATTGGTGTTATACTTGGGCAAAAGAACCATTTATCATTCATTTCAGGTCTAAGAAGGTTTTGAAGGTTTTTAGGCAAAATGGACCAAAGGATGAGGAACACCTTTTTTAGACAGTTTCAGATCACCAGACATATGACACCTTTTGAGGGACTTTCCGATACTTAATTTTGGAGTTCTTGGTTTCTATGGAAAGCCAGAAATGTCAAGTTTCACCTCGAACAAGAATCAATGCATTCCCTTCAGCCGTTTGGGAGATATGGTCCGAAGAGTGAAGCTCTGTCACGACCGGTCACAAAGGGCCGTGACCGGTCTCGACCTTCTTAGCACGACCGGTCACGAAGGGTCATGACCGGTGCCTCCTATCTTTACATGACCGGTCACAAGAGGCCGTAACCAGTCTAAAGCTAGCCGACCCTAAGTTTCCTTAAACGTTTTCCTTGGCCCAATGAAACCCTAGACCGACTCCGAAGGACCTACTTGGGGACCAGATCTTCTAACCCAAGGACCTATGAGGTATCGAGCCGCACCTTAGGTCGCATCCTGGCCGTGTCCTGCACGGTGTCCCGCCTGCGTCCGGCACCGCGTCCTGTCGTGTCCGACTGCATCCCGCACCACGCGTCCTATCGTTTCCATCACCAGGAATGCCAAGGCCGCGTCTCGTACCACATTCTACACCTCCTGAGGCTGACACCGAGTGCACCATACCACATGTCGTTCCGTCCCCCGAACTGCATCCCGTACCCTGTACCGCGTCCTAGGCGGCGACCCACCATCATGGCCGTGCCCAGGCCACACTCTAGGCAACATCTGGGCAAGTTTTGGCCGCGTCCTTACCGCATCATGAGCCGCATCCTATCACCTTGACCGCAAGCCGACCGAGCGTCCCGACCGAGAGCACCCGAGGCCACGTACCGAACTGCCGAGAGCGACCTAACGAGAACCCCCGAACCAGATGTACCATGCCGACGGCCGAATGCCGCAAGCTGCCGATCCGCCAAGGCCAACCAAGCCAATGGCCGGGGAAACATCAAAAGGGCATGGAAGGAACGAAAGCCACAACAAAGAAATGAGACAAACCACCACCGGCCAAGCCTCTCGTGACTGGTGGCGCCACCAGCAACAGGACCGGTCACACCACATGTGACGGCCAAGCATCCACAGAACAGCCACACTTCCTAGGCTGCCCTACAGCACTCACCCTTCCTGCAGTCTGTTCCAATGCCGCGTTTAGAGCTCCGACCATGCAGTTCCAACCATCCGATCCCCACGACCAAGATCTGAGACGAGAGATCCTGAGCGAGGCCCATGCGAGTATGTTTCCGATTCATCCAGGGGCGACCAGGATGTACCGGGACTTAAAAAGGTATTATCATTGGGTTGGAATGAAGAAAGATGTGGCTAACTGGGTTGCGGCTTGCGATGTGTGCCAGTTAGTGAAGGCTGAGCATCAGGTTCCGAGCGGATTGTTGCGGAGTTTACCCATTCGGAGTGGAAGTGGGATATGATTACGATGGATTTCGTGGTCGGCTTGCCAGTCTCTCGGACCAAGGATGCTATTTGGATCATTGTTGATCGTTTGACCAAGTCGGCACATTTCCTAGCCATTAAGAAGACCGATGGAGTTGCGGTGTTGGCTAAAAAGTATGTCAATGAGATTGTGAGGCTTCATGAGGTACCTGTGAGTATAGTCTCGGACCGTGATTCCAAGTTCACTTCGGTGTTTTGGAAGGCTTTATAGGCTGAGATGGGCACTAAGGTACACATGAGTACGGCCTATCACCCTCAGACAGATAGGCAGTCCGAGAGGACCATCCAGACTCTCGAGGATTTGCTGAGGATGTGTGTGCTTGACTGGGGAGGTCATTGGGTGGACCACCTGAGCTTGGTAGAGTTTGCTTATAATAATAGCTACCAGGCGAGTATCGGGATGGCTCCATGTGAGGCTATGTATGGGAGGCCATGTCGTACACCATTATGCTGGACCCAGTGGGAGAGAGGAGCATGTGTGGTGCATATTTTGTTCAGGAAACTACGGAGAAGATCCGGGTTTTGAAGCTGAACATGAAAGAAGCGCAGGATCGGCAAAAGAGTTATGCCGATAAGAGGAGGAAAGACCTCGAGTTTGAGGTGGGAGATAGTGTGTATCTCAAGATGGCTATGTTGCGGGGTCCTAATAGGTCCATTACAGAGACTAAGTTGAGTCCGAGGTATATGGGACCGTTCAGGATTGTTGAGCAGGTTGGACCGGTTGCGTATCGGTTAGAGTTACCCGAGGTTATGCGAGCATTTCACAAGGTCTTCCATGTGTCAATGCTGAAGAAGTGCTTGCATAAGGATGATGAGGTTATAGCTAGGATTCCGTCAAATCTTCAGCCTTATATGACCTTAGAGGCAAGACCGGTAAGGATTCTCGAGAAGAGAGTCAAGCAGGATCGTAGGAAGAAAGTTCCGATGATAAGGGTCTTGTGGGATTGTGACGGGGTTGAGGAGGAGACTTGGGAACCAGAGGCGAGGATGAAAGCAAGGTTCAAGAAGTGGTTCGAGAAGCAATCAAAGGCTTGAGCTTTCATCGATGGTTCCCAGTTTCGAGGTATTATTGTTGAACATTATGTATTCGTTTTGGTGTTGTAAACGATTAATACATTATGTTTCTTTTTTTTGATAAGATAAGTAGTTCTTATTGTTAATGGCCAGTATTGCCATGAGTTTTAAGTGAACATGAGGTTCTGAAAAGAGTTTTTATTGGAAAAAAAAAACTTGAGTTATAATCGGGAAAAGATTATGTGAGTACCCTGAGTGACGGGGTATGTTGTGAGATAACCTGAGAAGTGGTTATGGAAAAGATGATATTCCGGGTTTGGAACGTGTGTGATGCCGGTATTACCTTGCAAGGTCGAATGCGGATCACGGGAGGTAGTTTCAGTTGGTAGTGCTTATAGACGTATTATGGGTCATGGTTGCTCAAAGGACGGTTTGGTCTTGTACAACTCTAGGGAGGATGGATAGTTCCTCTGATACCCACAACTCGTAAGGTATATAACCCAGGGTGGAGTAGTATGTGATATCGAGAACCCATAAGGTTATACTGTCCAGAGTGGAGTGGTATGTGTGTGATACCCAGAACTCGTAAGGTATATAGCCCAGGGTGGAGTGGTATGTGATATCGAGAACCCGTAAGGTTATACTACCCAGAGTGGAGTGGTATGAGTGTGATACCCAGAACTCGCAAGGTATATAGCCCAGGGTGGAGTGGTATGTGATAACGAGAACCCGTAAGGTTATACTTCCTAGAGTTGAGTGGTATGAGTGCGATGCCGAGAACTCGTAAGGTGTATAGCCCAGAGTGGAGTGGTATGTGATTACCGAGAACTCGTAAGGTTATATTTCCCAGAGTGGAGTGGCATGAGTTTGATTCTGTTAGCTCAAAGGAACTTTGTGGCCTGAGAGCAGAGTGGTATTGATACCCAGAATTCGTAGGACTTGGTCTCTTAGAGTGTAGAGGTATGAGTTGGATTTATGAGCAATGATTTATGACCGGAGTCATAAGGTAGTGACTGAATGTAGATCTCATAGGTCAATAGTGTTTGATCTCGTGACTGGTTGTGTGGCCAGTATGGTCAAGTGTGACCATTGTGTTATGATATGTGTGGTTGAGTTCATTACGGATGGACTGAGGCGTTAGATTCGAAGACGAATCTATGTTAGTGGGGGAAAATTGTAACGCCCGTGTCCCGAAAAATGGAATTTTTGAAATTATATCCGGGATTTATGCATATAATCTCTGAAAATATTTCCGGGGATTTTTGGAGCTAAAAGTCTGGTGGAATAATCATTTTATTATTTTAGAGTTTGTTTTTGGATGGAGGAATTTCTGGATTAAATAGAGCAATTTAAAAGTTACACCATATTTTCCTCGTATGGGTGTTTCGGATCGATTTGAAAGTTTGGGGACAGTATGTAAACTTTTGAGAATTCAAGGGCCATGCCATAAATAAAATAAAACAAATAAAATTAGCTCAGCACCAATCCCCTCCACTTTCTTCTCTACAAAGCAGCCCCCACTTTCTTTTTTAAAGTCATCAACCCCTTTTCTCCTTCAAATTTGCAGACACCTTCATTTTCAAGAGAGGGAGAGAGCTGAGTTTGGCTTGAGACAAAGGAGAGAAGGCGAGCTTGTGTTGGTGTGGCGGCAAGAAAGAAATAGGAGAGTTGCGGTGTGGGCGTGAGAGACAAGAGGTGAAGGAAACGGAGGTTGCCGTGACGGTGAAGCTTCGAAGCTCTCTCGCATCTTGTGTCATCACGGTAAGGTCTTTTTTTCCTTCAATGTTTGTGTTTGGTTGGTTGCGGTGTCGGTCGGATCTTCGGATCAAGGGACTATTCATCTCGGGAAGTTCAGAGAACTACAGAATTTTGTCGTGAAAATATTATGTGTGTGGCTACGATGAGTGCATGACCATAAGCTTATCTAAGTTGTTTAATTATTTGATGTATTTTTCATGATATAGGTTGTGTATGATCTCGGGTGGATCTAGATCGGGTGTTTCTTGAGATGGTTGATTTATTTCGGTATTTTCGTGTTTAACTATGTTAAATATTTTAAATCGTTTGTGTGTATAGCCTGTAGATGGGAGGATTGCCTCACTAAGTATTTATTGAAATACTTATGCATCTCTTTTATTTGATGCAGAAAAAGAAAAGGTGTGACCGTGGGATCAAGGCGAGAAAGAAGGGATGATCTAAACTCGTTGGTTTGTTTAAGTGTGTCTATTTTGTCAGAATTTGTTGGTTTAGTATTTTTTTTTTTTGGATTAAAATCTAGTGGAATAAATTAGTAAATTTATTGTTAAATGCTAGATTATTTTTTTTGAATACTATTTAATTATTGAGTTAAATTTCGGATTTAAATTGAAAGTTGATTAAATTATGTGTGGTTAATTTTATGGCGTTTATGCGAATTTATTTATTGCTGGAGTTAGTTAATTAATATGCATGAGTAATTGAATTTTAATTGATTGGGGAAGTAGTTAATATTTATAGGAATATTAATTAATTGTAAAAAAAAAAAAAAAAAAAAAAAAAAAAAAAAAAAACGGGTGCGGTTTTCTCATTTATATCCCACAAATAGATTAGTAGCAAATGCAGGTACTATATATATATATATATATATATATATCCTTTAATTTAGAAGTAACTAATATAGCATCTATTTCGATCGATATTAAATTGGAATATCTTAAGGCACTTTTTTCTTTCCAAGATCTTTTTATTTCAAATAACTCTTTAAGAGTTTCAGTGATCATCATGCCTATGAGTTTTCAGGAACATAATTATGATATCATAAATTTTAGAGGGATTAAACTCTTTAAGAATTTTCCTTGAGGCGTAATTAAAGTCACTCATATAGCATCAAATATTTATTTATTGGGTATTTTGACAAAAACCGGTACGACATACCGTTTTATTTTATATATCATAATACCTTTTGATGCTAAAAACTGCTCCAATATTCTTGTTTTTCATAAGAGTTCAACATAGACTTGGCAGCCTCTTTTATCTATCAGCCAATATTATTCTCTCTACGCTTATCCATGTAAAGGAGATTCATGATCATCTTTAATCATATCGTGTGCACTTTATTATTTATATATGTCGATAATCCTTTTGTCTTTGGTACCATATTTCCTGTAGTGACATGGTTAATCGAGATTTCTTAATCATTGATCATTATCAATGATTTTATTCATGTACATGATTATATATTAACCATATGTCAACGGTCTATTTCTTCTCTTTAGGAGTCTAATCCTCAATAATTATTCGCTCCTTGTCATTTTGAGGATTTTCTTTATTTATAGAACCAAAGTAGTCTATCGCCATAGACTTAGTCTTTTATGGACATATATGAAGCATTTCAACTGAAATATGAGAATGAATTATCCTCTCAACATGATGTTCATATTTATTCATTTGAGGATCAATAATGATAATTCATTTTATGAAATCTCATCTATCATCTGTTTGATTTGCAATATATATCTGAATAGGGATCCTTTGAACTTTTTAACTTTGAGTCAATAATCATTTCTCAAGGATTCAATCTATTTAACTCTCCACAATAATGAGAGTTTATCATCAAATCTTTCAATAAGCACACCTCCAATAAATGGGTCATTATTAAAGTGGAGATTCATCTCCAACAACATATTTCTTCTTCTTTGGAAATTACTTTTATGCGGTGTGATGGAGCATTTATAATATATAATGCACACCCATAAAGTTTCAAAGAGAAAATTTTAATCTCAAACCATGACTTAATACATGGGAGAAATATTTCTTATAACTTGTTGGCTTTATATGTAAAATCATTATTACAAGTAAAACTACATGTTCCATGCCAACCCATGGAGATTGAATTTGCCATAAATCGTTTAGAACTCCCTTGGATTTGCTTTATGAACGATTCATTAAAGCTCATCTTGAGTGTGGACATCATCTTATGAATGTCTCACTTTATTACAATCGACATACAATAAAACAATAAATTTTGGGATGTAAACTCACCAAACTTATCAACTTAATGTGTCGATGTGGGATTATTTAATTCTCCCCATCGAGATGATGACTCTTCTAGTACATTGATCTCACACTGAATCCCACTAGTATCAATAACATATCATTCACCAATTTTGAGTCAAGTATTATGCATCAAGTCTTTTTTATGTGGGACTCGTAATACCCCTCTCAAGATGATGGTTTGTCTTATCCACTCATCTTAAACCGATTATGGCTATCAGATCGGTTTTCTTTGGGAGTATGATTTGGGGATTGAGCTTATTCAATCAAAACTGGTGATTTGGCTAAAAGCCATATGATTCATGAGGCATAGCCTACTATAGAATCCAGGAAGAGGTATAACCTTCCACTCCATAAATCATATATATATTCAAATGAAATATAGTAGAAAATTTAGATAATTTTAATATAAATTAAATATTGCCTTTGATGTATGAGCGATAAGAAAGCGGAGCTTGAAAATAAATTTCTGGCTATTTTGGATAAATTTTCAATGATCTTTGCTATCATTGCTTGACCGGGATGGCATAACCGGCTATGTTATGGTTTTAGCAATTAGTAAATCTCATGTTTACTATTATTCTTTGTGTGCCATCTTTACTTTTGCATGAGATAATCATATACATTTCTCCATTGTAGTCGAATATTCGATACACAATATACTCAAATTTTTGGCTATTTCATTAAGGATTCAGCCATGTCATTTTGAACATAACATTAAGAACTTGATGTTTAACCAATTCTCATTAACATGGAATTATCTTTAAAGGCTTGTGAACTGAGTTCATCAATATTATCAAGCCTCACTTTTCTATATGGCATAGTAAGGGAACTGTGTTCTCAACCTGATTATTTGGACAATGAATCTTGCGAAAACCATATTTCGTGTTGTCAGTAGACACACATAAGAACATCTAATAGATGCGTCAATCAATCTACTACACTACTAAAAAAGACTCAATCTTAGGAGGTGTTTCCAAATACTATTTAAGTTAAACTAAAAATAAATAATTGTATCTTTGTATCCAAACATATCTTTGCATATGTTTCCTTTTCCTCTTCATCATTTATATCCTTATCTAATATTGCAATATAATATTAATAGTAAGAATTATGATTCTCCTATTACCTTTGTTATATCTTATTTTCAAATTATTATATAATACATATAATTATTAAAATTTTATATTTTTCTGCATACATTGTGATTAATTGTTTTTTTCTTTAGTTGCGATAATTAAAAATAATTATTAATATTTAAACGATATGAAAATTTAAAATATATAGAAAATGGAGATCATTTAAATCAAACTTCTAAATTGACCCAAATTATATGTCTTTTAAATAAAAGTATAGTTAAAAATAAAAATAATAAAAGGTTATTTAAGAAATATTCAGATATGTAATTGTCTACAATCCTAATTAACAACAAACCACAATAATTTTAAAATGAAATATTTCCTTATTATCTTATTAATAGTTTCCCAAAACAACTTTTATATAATTACAAAGTAAAAATGATCTCCCATTAATTTTTTTTGAATAAAATGTATTATTTCCAGATTAAAAATATTGTAAAACATTGATTGGATCATAATGATTAGAGTGTTGTATACGGATATCATGTTTTAATCTCTTACTCAATCCCTTTTCTAATGAAGTAAAATAATTAATCTCAAACAAGTAATTATATAAAAGAGATCGGTTACAGGACGAAAAGCTTATAATGGATATGAGACATGACATGTACAATTGAAATATTTGTATTTTTCGTGTAATTTTGACTTATTATTTTTTTTCTTTACTTTTTATAAATATTTTTATATTTATATTTTGTAGAACATGATATCCATATATACTGAAATATAGCAAGTTATTTTTTTTTTGTCACTCAATTGATTCCATGCTTAAAAAATTACAAATAGATAAGCATCATCGGACATAACCCGATGTGCATGCCTAACGGTTAAAGCTGAAGCAAAGAAAGTAAACCAACAAGGGAAAAGATACTCAAACGGATAAGAGTTTGATAACACGTCAACAAAGATGTCAGATGATTTGAAAGTCATCGATTCTGAATAAAATTTAAGTCTCACAACAAGATAATTTGTTAACTGAAGGATAGTCAATGTATTTTCTGCAACTTTTGACTTTGAAAAGGCGTTTGTACCGTCAGGTTTCGTTGAAACGATTCCTACTGCATCTTCTGGTTTTGGTCTCGATAAGGCATCTACACAAGATAACATAACAGTTATGAGCATAGAAAAAGTTCTCGGCTGACCAACCGGCATCTCCCATAGAGAGAAAACACAATGGAAGTAAAATTCGCTCCTTGAAGGAGGATGGTAAGAACGATCTCTCCCAAAAAGAGGATAATGGTGGTAGATCTTCCTCATAAATAGAGAATAAGTATGAGAACTTTCTATTCTCATGAGAGAAAATCCATGAAAGGACACCTATGTTGAATATCATCAAAGTTGGGTTTTCCAGATAGTGAAATTTTGACGTTGAAGCATGAGACATTTGAAGCGCTTTCCTTGACTTTCATAAAGTGATGATAATGATAAGTGAAATGGAGCTCGAAGGATATAGAGTTATCGACTATGCAGAATCACAAGCAAAGTCGACTCTCCATGGCGTTGCAAGAGGGAGCACCGATGAAAGACATCAGAGGTGACGGCTGAATGAGAAGGTGGCGATGGAGGCCCAATAAAAAATGTTTGGATGTAGACAATATTTGCAGGCCAACATAATTTTTTGCATAAATAAATGGGCTTTAAACTCATAAACTTTCTTGAGCCGAAAAATAACAAGTTAATATTCATATCCGCGGGTCAATATAAACAAAAAAAACTACAAATATATATTAAAACAACACCGCGGGTTCGAATCTATTACCATATCAAAGTGGCTCGCATAAAGGATACATATATCCAAATATAGCATCATGTATTCTTTGTAAGAATACTAGTGATTCATTCCCAATTTCGGCTGATGATGGCCGAATTATGAGTTTTCATTGAGTACATGTATCACATGTAAACTCATCATATCAAAAATCTTATGGTTTTCCAATGAATGACTAGATTTTGCACAAATTTTTTGCATCATGGCTGAACCAAGATGTCCTAGTCTGATATTCAAAAGTTAAAATGTACAAGTAAACTTTGAGTTTACTGTACCATATGATGCGACTGTGCAATATAATGTGGAGGACAACATGGGCAATTCTTCCCAACATATATTTCCTCTCCAATGTGATGCAAATATCTTCTGTGTCATTCTCATTCATAGTCTCTATATTATAAGACAAAATGTCTTTGAAATTTTAACAAGTTCCCTCGAGATTTTTGGGGAACACAAGGCATCATCGTTTATAAAATTTATGCATTTAGAAGTCGAGAGACTAGCTCATCTAGACTTTTCAATTACCTTTCACTGTCTAATAATATCTTGACATGTGTCTTATAAATTCCCAATATGAGAACATATTTATGATGTTAAAGACATATTTCAAGAAACGATCAAGAGGAGGTGATGTGTATTATTTCACCAAATGAAGCTACATATTTATAGTGCTTTAAAACTTGGGGACCAAGCTAACTTATTTACAAAAATAAATATAATACATGTAGATAATTCTAAACAATCTAATAAAACAAATAAAATAGGTATCCGACTCTCTCTCTCTCTTGAAGGGTGATTTCCGGTTAACCGGAGAATCTTTCTCTCTCTCTCTTCTCCCACTTTTATTTTTAAGAGAAAGAAGGTTTCTCACTCTTCAGAGTATGAGAGACGATTATTTTTTGGTTGTTATCAAATGTATATGTTGGTTTAGTCCAGATTCGGTGGTTAGCATAGAGTTATTAGTGGATTGATTCTTTCCGGTTTACTATGGTTAATCAATTGTATATATACCATATGTAATACTTCATTTATTCAATAAGAAGAATAGAAAACATTTCACTAATATGGTATCAGATGAATCTTCCGCAACAAACTTTTTTCTTCAAGTTTTTCTGTGATTTCTTCTTCATTTCTCTTCGATTTCTTCTCTGTTTCACTTGATTTCATCGTTTTTTAGCTTCTCTGAGTGTAGATCGTTACTCGACGAACTCATTTGAGCTCAAATGGTGAAGCGATTAGGAAAACAGAAGAATCGGAGCTCGACACCTGAAGATCACGCTTCTGCAGCTCGATCTAAGCCTGATTTGCCCGATCTTGTTGATTTTGAAGCAGATCTTGAGAAATCTCCTCAGATTCGCCGTTCGCTGACTCGCGATCACCCTGGTCGTTCTCCGATGGTGCTTGAATCCTATGACAGTGTTCAGTCCTTTCTTTCTCCATTCCTCGGATTATCCAGGCTCGGTAATTGTTTCTCATACTCTTGATGGTACGAATTACACCAGTTGGGCTATTGCTATGAGAATTAGTCTTGATGCGAAGAACAAGTTAAGTTTCGTTGATGGATCTCTTCCTAGGCCTGCTGATGATAATCGTATGTTTAAAATCTGGAGTAGATGTAACAGTATGGTTAAGTCATGGATTTTGAACGTTGTGAACAAGGAGATTTATGATAGTATCTTATATTATGAGGATGCAGCTGAGATGTGGGATGATTTGTTTCGCCGATTTAAGGTTCACAATCTTCCTCGCAAATATCAGCTTGAACAAGCTGTTATGTCTCTCAAGCAAGGTCAGCTTGACTTATCTACTTATTTCACCAAGAAGAAGACCCTATGGGAACAATTGGCTAATACTAAGTCAAGATCGGTGAAGAAGTGTGATTGTGAACAAGTTAAAGAGCTGCTTGAAGAGGCTGAGACAAGTAAGATTATTCAATTCCTTATGGGACTGAATGATGATTTTTGTAACACCCGTATTCCGGAAAAAGAGAAATTTTGGAATTTACATCCGAGATTTATGGAAAGATCTTTGGAAAGTATTTTCGGGAAATTTTCGGAGTATTTTGGATGTTGCGCCGCATTTTTCCCCGTAGAGGTGTGCGGGATCGATTGAGAAGTTTAGGGCCATTTTGTGAACTTTTGGAAAGTTCAGGGACCAAACTTGAATTGTTTTTAAACTGAATTAAATCAGTTGTGCAATCAATTCCACCATTTCTCTTCCACCGCAGCCTCCCCTCCTTTTTCCATCACCTTTTCTCCATTTTCCACCCCTAGCCTCTTAGAGTTCCCCACACCTTTTGACAAATCAGTCCACCTTTTCTTCCCTAGAGTCAGCTGCACCTTCTCTCATTCTCCTTGCCGACACTTCAGCTGCAACAAGAGAAAAAGAAAAGTTAAGAAAAGAGAGAGTTAGAGAGAAGGAGAGAAGGAGGAGGAAAAGTGGTGTGGAGAGCAAAGAAGTGGAGTGGGCTGAGTTGTGTGTGGTGTGGAGATCAAGTGAGGCGGAGACTTGTGAGTCTTGTGGCTGTGTGTGAGACCGTGGTGAGCTAGAGCCAAAGAAGGCGAGTTTGTTGGCTGAGTGTGTGCTGTGGTGGTATGCAAGAGAGGAGTAAGTTGGAGAGCTGTTTCGTGGGTGAGAAGGGAAAAGGAGTTTGACCTAGCAAATCGTTTGCAAAGGTAGCTAATTTTTGTGGAGTTGTAGTTAAGTCTCTTATCTAGATGTACCTTTTTGCGGAATTGGATTTGAGTTAATATTCTGAAAGTTATTCACGTTTCCGTGAGGCGCTCTGTTTCAGACGCGAAACGGACCAACGTGGATTCAAAGGGCAATCGCGAGTTCGTCTACCGTTGGATCATCTTGAAACTTTGTAGTTAGCTTCAGGACATTTGGGGGTTGAGTTTCAACGGTGAGATTGAGCTTTCAACGGTTAGTTGTTGATTTATTCATGTTTTGTTTCGAGGCGCGTAAGTGGTGAAGGTGATCGGGTTGGTCGATCGGGTGTAACGAACACGAAAAACACCAGATCGATCGATCTAGCCTTGTTTGGTCGATCTGAGATGTTCACGCAAGTTGGGATCGATCGATCTAAGCCTAGATCGATCGATCTGGTGTTTTTCGTGTTCGTTTCTTGTGTTTTGAGTGTCGTTTTGGTTTATTTGTTAGGCACGCGTTTGGGGATTGAAGTGTTTTCATTCCGGGAAGTTTTTGGGAATTTCCGTGCGTGGCTAAAGGTGAGTGCAGGACCGTAAGCTTATCTAAGCGATTGAGTTATTTGATGTGTTTGCATGATTGTAGGTCGTATGATCTCTGGTGGATCTAGATCGAGTGTTTCTTGAGATGGTTGATTTGTTTGCGGTATTTTCATGTTTAATATGATAAATAGTTTTAATCGTTTGTGTGTATAGCTTGTAGACGGGAGGATTGCCTCACTAAGTATTTGTTGAAATACGTATGCATCTCTTTTGTTTGATGCAGGAAAAGAAAAGTTGTGACTGTGGAATCATGGCGAAGAAGAGGGGATGATCTAAACTCGTTGTTTGTTTAAGAGTCTTCCGCTATAAAAAGAGTTGTGTTGTTTAGTATTTTTTGATAGATGATCTAACGATCTCGAGTCCGGTTTCTCGTTATCGAGAACCGTTGTAGACAACAGAAATTGTCTATGAAAGCCAAGGTGGCTATACAGACCAACTTCGACTCTCAACTCAAGTTGTCGTATTCTGGAAAGATCGTTCGATTTAATATCCTTTCGGTGGTTTTATTTTGGGAAGTTAATTATTATTTGAGAGAATAATAATTAATTGTTTTATTGTTGGAGTGAGTAAATATTATTCATGATTAGTTTAATAATATTTGTTTGGGGTAATAATTAATATTTATGGCAATATTAATTATTTTGCTTGTGGAGTTAAATAATTTAATGCAAGGATAGTTGCATTGTTATTTGCTTTGGGAAGTTAATTATTATTTATGGGAATAATAATTAATTGTTTTGCGAAAAAAAAAAAAATGAGTGCGGTCGTTTCAATTTGGTATCAGAGCAATTACGGCTCTAGGACGGGTTAGGAAAAATTAAATTGGATTTAATTTAATTTTTGGTACGGTGATGCATGGGCAAACCGTTAGTGAATTGATTATGTGAGTTAGTCAATTATTTGAGTATGGAGTTCTAGATCATCCTCTTCGAGCCTTTAAAGAGATTCCACGGTAAGTTGTTTTGTGTTGCTTGTTGTGTGGTTAGTTAAAAGACTCTTGGAATAGTCTTTTGGGGCCGAGGTTTTAATCACATAATATGTTATGTGATTTAACATGTGGTGTCCGGTTGGGTCGGGTTAATCCGTGAAGCGGATTAAAGTAATTCAGTTGAGGAATTGCTGTTTTTAAGTTAACTCAAGACCATGGAATTGGTTGAGTTAGGAGATTAACCATTATTTAATTTTGCGAATTAAATATGGATTAATCTTTGCTTGGTTCATCTGAACCGTGGAAGTTTGCGTCCGTTCGTTTAGGTGTCCAGAAGGATATCAAGTGGATCTCGCAGTCTACTTTCTGGAGGGTGACGCACATCTCTGGTGGAGAGGTGTTGCGGCCCGGAGGGTCCAAGCAGAGATGTCTTGGAAGGATTTTGTGTCGGAGTTTAACTCCAAATATTTTTCCCCCAAGAGGCATTGGACCGGTTGGAGAGACGGTTTCTTGGGTTAACTCAAGGGAACCGGTCGGTTCGTGAGTTTGAGTCGGAGTTTAACCGTCTTAGGGTGTATGGCAGTCATATCCTGGAAAATGAGCAGGCCAAGTGAGGCCGAGAGAGAGTTCTGGAGAAGTTCTAGAAGAGTGAACCATAAGGGGTTTGGTACGGGGCTGAAGTTTCCAAAAATGGATAGTTCCTAGAATGGAAAGTTGCCGACTGTTGTGGGTTAGGGTTCTTAGCATATGGAAGTTGTGTAGGGACCATAATCGTGGGAGGAATTGAATCTCACGTTTTGGTTCTGGAGCATCGCATTGTTTCGTTACTCCAGAATTGGCAGAGAGGTGTGGTATCCGGGGTAATCCGGGTGAGCATTGGGGTTGGTTAAGGTCGCTGGAGGGGAGTTTCTATCTATTCTTGGTTGAGTTAGAGGTGTGGGTGTTCAGGTAGCCGGAGAGTCTATGCCAGCGGATTTGATCATATGCTAAGTGGAGTTGTATGACGCCATTTTGGGCATGGATTGGCTCAGTAAGTACATCGCGCATCTAGACTGTCGACACGGGCGTGTATTATTCGAGAGGGAGAGGCAGAGGTTGGTTTATCAGGGAGTGAGACCAACTTCCAGGAGTCTCGTAATATCGGTCATTCAGGCAGAGAGAATGATCGAGAGGGGTTACGAGGCTTATCTAGTGACCATCGTTACCCCTGAGACTGTTGGAGATCTGGAGGGTAGAGATATTCGGGTTGTTCGGGATTTCCAGGATGTGTTTCAGTCGCTGCAGGGATTGCCGCCGTCACGGTCAGATCCTTTCATGATTGAGGTGGAACCCGGAACAACGCCAATATCTAAGGCACCGTATAGGATGGCTCCAGCAGAGATGGCAGAACTGAAGAAGCAGCTGGAGGAGTTGTTAAGTGAGGGTTTTATCAGGCCGAGTACTTCACCGTGGGGAGCACCAGTGTTGTTTGTGAAGAAAAAGGATGGGAGTTTCCGGTTGTGTATCGATTACCGGGGGCTTAACCGAGTCACAGTGAGGAATCGGTATCCTCTTCCGCGGATCGACGAACTGTTGGATCAGCTGAGAGGGGCTACTTGGTTCTCCAAGATAGACCTGGCTTCTGGATACCATCAGATTCGGATTGATGAGGAGGATATCCGGAAGATAGCTTTCAGGTCGAGGTATGGGCATTATGAGTTTGTGGTGATGCCTTTTGGGTTGACGAATGCACCAGTCGCTTTCATGAGATTGATGAATGGAGTGTCCAGGAGTATCTGGATGAATCTGTGATCATCTTTATAGATGATATATTGGTGTATTCGAAGAGTCCTGAAGAGCATGGGGTCCATTTGAGAAATGTTTTGGAGAAGTTGCGAGAGCATAAGTTGTTTGCTAAGTTGAGTCCGAGGTATGTGGGACCGTTCAGGATTGTTGAGCGGGTTGGAACGGTTGCGTATCGGTTGGAGTTACCCGAGGTTATGCAAGCATTTCACAAGGTCTTCCATGTGTCGATGCTGAAGAAATGCTTACGTAAGGATGATGAAGTATTGGAAGAGATTCCGACAGATCTTCAGCCTAATATGACCGTTGAGGCGAGACCTTTGAGGATTCTCGAGAGGAGGGTCAAAGAGCTTCGTCGGAAGAAGATTCCAATGATGAGGGTGTTATGGGATTGTGACGGTGTGCAGGAGGAGACTTGGGAACCAGAGGCAAGGATGGAAACAAGATTTAAAAAGTGGTTCGAGAAGCAAGCTGAGGCTTGAGTTTCCATCGATGGTTTCTAACTTCACATTTTGAGTTGTATGTCATGTTGTATACGATGAATATTATGTGAATTAAATAAGAGGAGTAATCTTATGAGTTTATGACTTGTGATGTCATGTGAGTAAAGAAGAGGTTATTAGAGTTTAAACTGGAAGTATTCTTCGAACAAGGTTAAATGGAGTACCGTGAGTAAGTGGTTATACCTTAAGATAACATGTGTAGTGGTTATAGGATAGGTTGATATTCCAGGATGGGAATATGGTTGGTGAGTGTCACAATGTGATGAGGTGTGTGGACTCTGTGAGATAGATTCGGTCGGACATGCTTATAGACGTTAGACTAGCTTGCTCCAAGGACTGGTGGGTCCTGTACGATTCATGGGAGATGGATTTCTCCAGAGGCGGGGATGAGGATTTCCCCAGATACCAGAGCTCGAAGGACTTGTGAGTCCTGAGAGTGGGAGTGGTATGAGTGTGATACCCATAGCTTGAAGGTCTTTGTGACCTGAGAGTGCGAGTGGTATGGTTGTTATACCCAGAGCTCGAAGGGCTGACGAGTCCTGAGAGTGGGAGTGGTATAGGTGGGATGCCGATGGCTTGCAGGACTTTGTGGCCTGTAAGTGAGAGTGGCATGAGGTACCCAGAGCCCAGAGTGCATTGCAGAGAGGGTGGGAGTGATACGAGTATGAGTTGGGAGCAGTGTATGTCTATAACGTGAGTATAAGCATAGCGGCTGAATAGAGATCTCGGGAGTGGTTGGGTTGCGACTTGGGAATAGAGTCGTGTTTCTAGTTAAACTTGTTAAGGGAAAATGAGATAAGTGGTTTGATCGGATGGCTCATGAGCAGTTCTATGCGGTAGATCCGATTCTCGAACGTATGGTACTTGTTTGTTTTATTACGTTCGTCATGAGGAATCGCTAAAAAGAATGGCTAAGTTAAAAGCTATCTTATCTAACTCTTGTCAAAAGTTCTCTGAAGCAAGTTGACACTAGAGGGTTCACGGGGTTGTTGGATAGGTAGAGTTGTATGGTCGGGTTGACCATGAGAGGGTAGGGATCGTTGCAACGATGTGTGGTCGAGTTCATTGGGGATGAACTGTGCCGTAGATTCGAGGACGAATCTATGTTAGTGGGGGAGAATTGTAACACCCGTGTTCCGGAAAAAGAGAAATTTTGGAATTTACATCCGAGATTTATGGAAAGATCTTTGGAAAGTATTTTCGGGAAATTTTCGGAGTATTTTGGATGTTGCGCCGCATTTTTCCCCGTAGGGGTGTGCGGGATCGATTGAGAAGTTTAGGGCCATTTTGTGAACTTTTGGAAAGTTCAGGGACCAAACTTGAATTGTTTTTAAACTGAATTAAATCAGTTGTGCAATCAATTCCACCATTTCTCTTCCACCGCAGCCTCCCCTCCTTTTTCCATCACCTTTTCTCCATTTTCCACCCCTAGCCTCTTAGAGTTCCCCACACCTTTTGACAAATCAGTCCACCTTTTCTTCCCTAGAGTCAGCTGCACCTTCTCTCATTCTCCTTGCCGACACTTCAGCTGCAACAAGAGAAAAAGAAAAGTTAAGAAAAGAGAGAGTTAGAGAGAAGGAGAGAAGGAGGAGGAAAAGTGGTGTGGAGAGCAAAGAAGTGGAGTGGGCTGAGTTGTGTGTGGTGTGGAGATCAAGTGAGGCGGAGACTTGTGAGTCTTGTGGCTGTGTGTGAGACCGTGGTGAGCTAGAGCCAAAGAAGGCGAGTTTGTTGGCTGAGTGTGTGCTGTGGTGGTATGCAAGAGAGGAGTAAGTTGGAGAGCTGTTTCGTGGGTGAGAAGGGAAAAGGAGTTTGACCTAGCAAATCGTTTGCAAAGGTAGCTAATTTTTGTGGAGTTGTAGTTAAGTCTCTTATCTAGATGTACCTTTTTGCGGAATTGGATTTGAGTTAATATTCTGAAAGTTATTCACGTTTCCGTGAGGCGCTCTGTTTCAGACGCGAAACGGACCAACGTGGATTCAAAGGGCAATCGCGAGTTCGTCTACCGTTGGATCATCTTGAAACTTTGTAGTTAGCTTCAGGACATTTGGGGGTTGAGTTTCAACGGTGGGATTGAGCTTTCAACGGTTAGTTGTTGATTTATTCATGTTTTGTTTCGAGGCGCGTAAGTGGTGAAGGTGATCGGGTTGGTCGATCGGGTGTAGATCGATCGATCTGGTCCAGATCGATCGATCTGGCCAGGATCGATCGATCTAGCCTTGTTTGGTCGATCTGAGATGTTCACGCAAGTTGGGATCGATCGATCTAAGCCTAGATCGATCGATCTGGTGTTTTTCGTGTTCGTTTCTTGTGTTTTGAGTGTCGTTTTGGTTTATTTGTTAGGCACGCGTTTGGGGATTGAAGTGTTTTCATTCCGGGAAGTTTTTGGGAATTTCCGTGCGTGGCTAAAGGTGAGTGCAGGACCGTAAGCTTATCTAAGCGATTGAGTTATTTGATGTGTTTGCATGATTGTAGGTTGTATGATCTCTGGTGGATCTAGATCGAGTGTTTCTTGAGATGGTTGATTTGTTTGCGGTATTTTCATGTTTAATATGCTAAATAGTTTTAATCGTTTGTGTGTATAGCTTGTAGACGGGAGGATTGCCTCACTAAGTATTTGTTGAAATACTTATGCATCTCTTTTGTTTGATGCAGGAAAAGAAAAGTTGTGACTGTGGAATCATGGCGAAGAAGAGGGGATGATCTAAACTCGTTGTTTGTTTAAGAGTCTTCCGCTATAAAAAGAGTTGTGTTGTTTAGTATTTTTGGATAGATGATCTAACGATCTCGAGTCCGGTTTCTCGTTATCGAGAACCGTTGTAAACAACAGAAATTGTCTATGAAAGCCAAGGTGGCTATACAGACCAACTTCGACTCTCAACTCAAGTCGTCGTATTCTGGAAAGATCGTTCGATTTAATATCCTTTCGGTGGTTTTATTTTGGGAAGTTAATTATTATTTGAGAGAATAATAATTAATTGTTTTATTGTTGGAGTGAGTAAATATTATTCATGATTAGTTTAATAATATTTGTTTGGGGTAATAATTAATATTTATGGCAATATTAATTATTTTGCTTGTGGAGTTAAATAATTTAATGCAAGGATAGTTGCATTGTTATTTGCTTTGGGAAGTTAATTATTATTTATGGGAATAATAATTAATTATTTTGCGAAAAAAAAAAAAATGAGTGCGGTCGTTTCAATTTTAACAACATTCGAGGTCAGATTCTAAATATGAAGCCTAGGCCTGGGTTGAATGATATATATAATATGCTGGATCAGGATGAGAGCCAAAGATTGGTGGGCAATAACATGAAAGGTGTTTCCTCTCCTTCTGCATTTCACTTACAATCTGCTACTCCAGAGAATGGTCAGATTTTGATTGCACAAGGGAGTTTTCAGAAGCCTAAATGTTCACATTGCCATCGTCTTGGTCACACTGTTGACAAGTGCTACAAGGTTCATGGTTATCCACCAGGTCATCCTATGAATAAGAAAGTGATTAAGCCTGTTGGTAGCACAAACATTGTCACTTCTTCTCCACCAAGTGTTCAGTCTACTCCAGCTGATACTTCGACTGGAACTGATGACAATATGTCTAAGGAACAGGTTCAGCATCTGATTGCCTACTTAAGTAACAAGCTTCAGGTTTCTAGTTCTCAGAACACTAAGCTCCAAGCTCCCAGTCCCGTATCTGAAAGGAACTCTGCCTCGTCTTCAACTTCTGTACCTAATATCTCCCAGATATCTGGTACTTTCTTTTCTTTTAAAACCTCCTATTATGATGTGTTGACTTCTTCTATATCTCCAGAAACTGAATTGTCTCATAGTGATTGGATTATGGATTCAGGAGCTAGTCACCATGTAACTCATGATAGGTCCCTTTACTTAGAATACAAACCTTTAGATAACACCTTTGTTACTTTGCCAAATGGGATTACAGTAAAGATAGAGGGAGCTGGTTATATTAAGTTGACTGATGCAATATCTCTTTACAATGTTTTGTTCATTCCTGATTTTAAATATAATTTGTTAAGTGTCAGCGTTTTAACTAAAACCTTGCATACTGAAATTAGTTTTACTGCTACACAATGTTTTATTCAGGATCTTTCACAGGAGTCAATGATTGGTCACGGTAGAGAGGTCACAAATCTTTATGTGCTGAGTCTTCCTAGCTTGCATAGTTCTTTGTCTTTTGCAGGTATGTCTTTGGTTTGTGCTAGTTTATATGTTGATTCTAAGGTTTGGCACAGAAGATTAGGTCACCCCTCTATGAATAAGATAGATATCCTTTCTGATGTACTGGTTTTATCAAAACAGAAAAATAATAAAGCTTCTGATCCTTGTCATGTTTGTCATTTATCTAAGCAAAAGCGTCTACCATTTCATTCTCGTCATAACATATGCACTAAGCCATTTGAATTAGTTCATATTGATACTTGGGGTCCCTTTTCAGTTCCCACTGTTGATGGATTCAAGTATTTTTTAACCATTGTCGATGATTTTAGTAGAGCAACTTGGATTTATTTACTTAAACAAAAATCAGATGTCTTAACTGTTTTTCCGGGTTTCATTCAAATGGTTGAAACACAATATGATACTAAAGTTTGTTCTGTTCGATCAGATAATGCTCATGAACTAAAATTTACAGATCTTTACTTATCAAAAGGCATTAAAGCATATCATTCTTGTCCTGAAACTCCTGAACAAAACTCTGTAGTAGAGAGAAAGCATCAGCATCTTCTTAATGTGGCTAGAGCCTTGCTATTTCAGTCTGGTCTACCTTTAGAATATTGGGGGGATTGTGTCTTGACTGCAGTTTTTCTCATCAATAGGTTACCCTCTTTGGTTATTGATAACAAATCTCCTTATGAGAAACTTACATCTAAGGTTCCTGAATATCAAGCTTTGAAAACCTTTGGTTGTCTCTGTTATAGTTCCACATCATCCAGCCATAGGAATAAATTTGAACCTAGGGCCAAAGCATGTATTTTCATAGGCTATCCCTCAGGTTTTAAAGGATACAAGCTTTTAGATATTGAGACACATTCAGTTTCTGTTTCTAGACATGTCATCTTTTATGAGGAAATTTTTCCCTTTGTATCTTCTAACATTACAGAAGATACAAGGACTTTCTTTCCTCATCTTCATTTCCCTGCACCTCTTGATGAACATTTGCCTCTTGTGCAATCATCATCTGATGCTCCTCTAAATCAGGATGAGTCATCATCCAAGGTTTCTGTTCCTTCTGAGCTTAAACCTCCTCGGCAAAGGAAATTGCCTTCCCGTTTGCAGGACTTTCATTGCTATAATAATAATACTACCACTCCTAAAATAACATCTCCATATCCTTTACCAAAGTATATTTCTTATTCATATTTATCTGAGCCTTTCAGTGCTTTTATTAATATCATTACAAACACAAAATTACCACAAACATATTCAGAGGCAAAGAAAGATAAGGTATGGTGTAATGCCATGGGCTTGGAAATTGGTGCTTTTGAAAGGACAGAGACTTGGAGCATTACTGAGTTACCACCTGGTAAAGTGGCAATAGGCTGTAAGTGGGTGTTTACCATTAAGTTCCATGCTGATGGTACTATTGAGAGGCATAAAGCACGTTTGGTTGCAAAAGGATATACACAACAAGAAGGTATAGATTTTATTGATACCTTTTCTCCAGTTGCTAAGATGGCCACAGTGAAGATTTTATTATCTATGGCACCTAAACTGAACTGGTCTCTTACACAACTGGATATCTCCAATGCTTTTCTCAATGGAGACCTTGATGAGGAAATCTACATGAAACTTCCACCAGGTTACTCTGAGATTCAGGGGGAATCTGTTTCTCCTACTGCTGTTTGCCGATTACATAAGTCTATCTATGGATTGAAACAGGCATCTCGGCAGTGGTTTGTTAAATTTTCCTCTACTTTGACAGGTTTGGGTTTTGAAAAATGTCATGGTGATCATACTATGTTTGTCAAGCTGACAGATGGGAAGTTTTTAGTGGTATTGGTGTATGTTGATGATATCCTTATTGCGAGTACAAGTGATGATGCTGTTATTGAAATGAAAGAACAGTTGAGTGCTGCTTTCAAACTTCGGGATCTTGGTCCTCCAAAATTTTTCTTAGGCATTGAGATTGCTCGCTCATCTGAAGGGATCTCTTTGAATCAAAGGAAGTATGTGTTGGATTTACTGGAATCTAATGGTTTTTCTGATTGCAAACCGGCAAAGGTTCCTATGGAGCCTAATCAGAAGATGTCTAAGGAAACAGGGGTTGTATTAGTCACTGATGAGGCAAAACATTACAGGAAACTTGTTGGCAAACTTCAGTATTTGACCATTACAAGACCAGATATTTGTTTTGCTGTCTCAAAACTAGCTCAATACTCTTCTGCTCCACGTGACATCCATCTTCAAGCTGTTCATCGTGTATTACGTTACTTGAAGGGAACCATTGGTCAAGGGATTTTCTATGGAACAGAACAGGATTTTGATCTTCGTGGCTATGCTGATTCTGATTGGGGAGCTTGTTTAGATTCCAGGCAATCAGTTACAGGATATGCTATGTTTATTGGTAAATCCTTGGTCTCTTGGAAATCGAAGAAGCAAGATACAGTATCCTGTAGTTCTGCAGAAGCAGAATATCGAGCCATGTGTATGGCTACCAAAGAAATGATTTGGATCACTCAGCTTATGTCAGGTCTCAAGATTCCTTTTACCCTTCCGGCTCATCTCTATTGTGATAATCAGGCTGCTTTGCATATTGCGAGCAATCCGGTATTCCATGAGAGAACGAAGCACATAGAGATTGATTGTCACAAGGTACGAGAGAAGATTGAAGATGGTATGCTCAAAACCATGTATGTTCGGACTGGCGAACAACTTGCAGATGCATTGACAAAGGCCCTCTATCCAGCTCCATTTCGAGAGTTGATTGGCAAGATGGGTGTTCATAACATTTATGCACCTTCATCTTGAGGGGGAATATCAAATGTATATGTTGGTTTAGTCCAGATTCGGTGGTTAGCATAGAGTTATTAGTGGATTGATTCTTTCCGGTTTACTATGATTCATCAATTGTATATATACCATATGTAATACTTCATTTATTCAATAAGAAGAATAGAAAACATTTCACTAATAGTTGTTTATAGTTAACGATAATCAGTCGGTTTTAATCTCTGGCTTTATGTCGGCAATAACTTCTGGACCTTCTCCAGATTACAGTCCGGTTCTATGTCCGTTTTTGTTGTCTTTGCAGAACCAGTTTTCTTCCGTGAGTAGAGGACAACAAGATCTTATGACTATGAAGAAATTTCGTCATCTTCTTATTATGCTCTAATCATTTTCAGGCAAGGTGTAATGTTATCTTCACTCCTCTATTGAATGGCTTTATTTAACGTTGTGAAGTGAAGTGTCCAAGCTTTGGATGATTGGAGTGGATTCATTGCGAAGGTGAAGAGAAATCAGATCGATTGTCATCAGATCTGTTGAGTCAAGAGTTAATCGCAAGTGATTATGCAGTAAGAAAAGTAAGGTTTCTTTGTCTTTCCAGAACATTGGCCAAAGGCGGTGATTCAGGGCTGATATGAGCGTTCGTGCGATTAGCGGCAGAGTGACAAAAGCTTCTCGTCATCAATCCTAGAGATGCGTGTGTCATACACGTGTGTCTTTCTGTTGTCTTGGACTAAGTTGGGCCTTGTTTGGTCTTTATGTTTACATAATGGGTTGTAACTGTTTTATTACTTAAAGACTTTCATAGGTCAATTTCATCAATGAAATGAAACGGAGAAAAAAAAATCAATCTTATCACGCAAATAGATAATCATAAAAGTTATCTATAATACATATGACATATTTAATATTTTCATTGGGCATATGACATACTTTCATTGGCAATATGACTTGTAATTTATAAGATAGAAAATTACTATACTACACGGATGGTGTGCTCCATCACCAAATTCTTAACTTTATAGAACTCAAAAGCCCAAATAAAATTTCTAGACCCAATTTGTTAAGTTTCGATCAATTAAACCAAGTCAGATTCAATCGAGTAAAGTACAGACAGATCAACTGTACAGAATTTACCGGTGATCGGATCGGCGATGGATGGTGGCGACGATATGGACTCGCTGTTCGAAGGGATGGAACTTTTTACGCCGTCTCAATTCCCCGATAACAGCAACAACAACAACAACGCAATTTCGCCTTCAATTTCGCCGCCTCGATCTGAAGATAACGAAACAAAGGCGGAGGCGACAGTGATCACAGCTCCGCCAGATGCGACAGTGATCACAGCTCCGCCAGATGCGACGGAAGCTTTGGATGAGAATCTGTTTTCCGACTTAACGATAGTGAGTCCGGTCCAACACTTACCTGAGCCACTCGAGGCAGTTACGCGTCCTCCTCCATCTCCGGCGAAGAATTACGGACGTCAAGTGTCACGGAGGAAGAAACGAGCAGCTGGATTAAGAATCGGATACGGAAGACAAGAAATCAACAATCACGACGACGACGAAGACGATTCCGTTAGTCAACAATCCGATTCCGTTAGTCAACAATCCGATTCCGTCAGTCAAGTATCGGATTCCGTCACCGTTCTTCATCAATCTTTAGACGATTCTGCAGCTATTGTCGTTGGTAGCTCAAAACTGGAATTAGTCAAAGCTCAGATCGAAGCGAAGCTTCATCGTGCTCGTGACTTGGCCGTTTCGGTTACTTCTGATCGTAAGAATGCGATTAGGAAGAGAAGACAAGCATCTGAGAATCTTCGATTAGCTTCTACAAAGCATGATGAACTTGAGAAGCAGCTTGAGGAAGCAATTGAAGCTGAGGATTTTGATTCAGCTGAGAGGATTAGTGAAAGCCTCGCTGCTGCAGAGAGAGATAGGTTAGCTCTAATGACATTGCTTCGTCAAGCTGAATCTGATTGTGATGCTATTGAGTTGAAGATGGAGGATGTTCTTGTTTCTCAGATTGCTTCTGAAGAAGAATCTGCTTCTCTGCTTCGCGGATTTTGCACGGTATGTCACCAAACCATTGTTGTTCTGCTTTTTGATAGGAGAGTAATTCTAAGTTTGTTAGGATTGTTATGTCTATAGGATGCTGAGAATGAAGCAGAATCGATTCTGGAGAAGGCGGAAGCGTTTTGTGTAGAAGAAATGGGGAAATGGAATTTATGTTGTGAAGATGTGGAGGTTAAAAAAGTTGAATTGGATATAGAATCTGTCGTAGTTGATAATGTTCGGTTGTCGTTGAATGATACTCTTGAAGGATCAGTTGAAGAAGACATGAAAGAAAAGGAGATGTTGTGTAAGAAGAAGGAACAATTGTCAGATGAACTTGAGGAGCTGCTTGCTCTGGTGAAGGCGAAGGAGAAGGAGATTGACGAGAACGATTTGCAAATAATGACGGTTGAGGAAAGGATTGGTAATGTGGTCTCTGGCTACAAGGAATTGCAAACAAGTATGGAAAAAATGTTGAACGATGTACAAGCAGGTCTCTCGGAGGTTGATCGTGAAACTGAAGCTTTATCAAGGAAAAAGAAAGACGTGGATGAGTTTGTGGCATCTGAGAAGGAGAGAGGAGCAAAACTCCGTGAACTTGTCAGTGTTTCAGCTGATGAAGCATGTGAATACGAGAAAGTTTTTCAATTGCGGAAAACTCTGATGTCATATGTGTCGAAAACTAGAGAAGAGAGAGCTAAGCTTGTAAATATCGAAGAGAAGCTTTCTGAGGAAGTCCAAAAGCTACAAGAGGAGGTTTCCAGTACCCGAGAGTCAATAAAGGTTGTTCTCTTCTTTCTCTTCTTCTTCCTTCTTTACTGCAACATAATATATTACGAATTTTGTTTCGTCTCTATTCATGTTCGAACAAGATTACACAAGTCACCGCTCTAGATATTATTGGAAATAGTGTCTCTTTAACTGGAAGATCAGGTTCTAACAAGTTATTTGTTCATTTTGGTTCTACCAATCCTAGATTTTGTTTGCTGAGAAAATGCTCTTGACGACTATAAAACAATATGATATTACATCATTTTAATGTCTAGTTGCAATTTTACTGCACAATTTTTGTTTATACTATCTGCCACCAGTATTTTGTATAAGTCCTTATCTATCCCCGTCTCTTTGGTTTCAGGAGCGATCTTCTAGAAAGTCAATCATCCAACAGAATATTACATCTTTCATGGATAAAATTATTTTCATAGAGAAAAGAATGCCGGAACTTGAAGCAGAGAAGAAAGTGGCTGCCTCGACGAGAAATTTCAAAGAAGCAGGAAGAATAGCAGCAGAAGCCAAGTCCTTAAATCTAGAAAAAGAGAAGATACAAATCGAAACAGGAAAAGCGAACACTGAGCTTGAAAAAGCAGAGCATGAGATTGAAGAAACCATCAAGAGGCTACAAGAGATTGAGAAGTTGATTTTATCAAAAGAAAAAGAATTGGCTATCAGTAGATTCCAGAGGTTACGGATTGACAATGGCACTGCAAAAGCCGAGAGATCAGCTGCTCTGGAACTGAACGACCTCGAAGAAGCTAATCTTCTACTTGAGGAAGCACAGGAAGCAGAATCTGAGGCAGAGAAGCTTAAACTCACATGTGGTCTCAAAGAGGAAGTAGAAGAAGAAGAAGAGGCAAAATCTTATGAATGTTTTGTCTCGATGGAACTCATAGCCACTGTTGGTTTGAAAAAATTACAAGAACTGGCGGAATCTGTTCCATCTTAACTCCGAAGCTGCTTCAGGTTAAACTGTATGGACTAAAGAAACGCAGAGATCATCGAGGAAAAGAACCAAAAGGCTTTTGTAGATTCATCAATCAACAACGTCAACGCAGTACACATTGCATGGTTTTGTTTTTGGGATCCATGTTTGATTGATTTGTTTGTTCAAAGAAAAGAGTGCAAGCTTATTCGGAACTACTTGCAGCTCAGTATTAAATACTGTACGTTTTGTTACCTGAAATATTTCTTTTTTTTTTTGGGTTCAGTATGACACATTCCTGGTCCAGCCGAACTAATAGCTTTGTCACAGTTAAATATCGGATCGAGGTTTGGCTCTGTGAATTCCCAGGAGACGCTACGACTAACAGGTTCGGCTTACAGATTTGTTTATAAATGGCTATGGTGTTTCAGGTTGTCCACATATTACGTTGAAGGCTATCTCTTTATGCGTTAAAGATGAAGATGAAGGCTATCTCTTTATGCGTTAAAGATATATTTTATCAATTTAGTGTTGGCAGTGAATCAATTGCTGGAATGCTATAATTTGATAAATTTTATTCTGTCGTGCCACAAGTTAATCTCAATGCCACAAGTTTTTATTGAAAAGATAGAAATACCCTTTCATTTTTGTTAAGAAGATGCGGAGTCCAACTAGGTTAGTTGTCCCCTAACTGCCTAAATTAGGGATTCGAACCCGAAGCGCGCGTAGCAAATTCGAACCCAGAGCGCGCACAACAAACTCGAACCACTGAGCTGCTAGCGTTTTTCTTCGAAATACTTACCATTCAATGCTATTTAACCTTTACTTCAACCTCATTAAGGGTAAATTCGTCATTTCATCCACTTATGACATTAGAGAAAAGAATTTCTCCATCTATGGCATTAGAGAAATGGACTCGTTGGCAGTTCGACCATCTTCATCTTCATCTTCATCTTCAAAACCTCAGTTTTGGAAATTTGTATGTTTAGTGATTGATACAAATATGGAAATAACATAAATAATACATCGAAAAGAATGTTGACCGTGGATGTTAAAACTAAAATGTTGACTAAAGAATATTGCAAGCTCTTTTGATACAAGTTCAGGTTATTTTAGCTCTAAGCAATAACTTGTATCACGGCTCTTTTGATTTTAGCGCTGTCGTTCTTCTTCCCTGGAACGGTTGGTTTCGACAAAATCTATCTTGTACTCTACGTTCTCAACCAGATTTCACCATGGATTACCTTAATTCTGCAATCGGTGCCATGTCCCTTGCTGACGATGAACCTATTGTGTTACCTGATACGCCGGACTTCCGAGTCTTTGATGAGAACGCGGCGAGTTTATTGGGGAGGCTACTGAATCCAGATGCTCAACCAATGGCGAAGATGATTGAGGCTATGCCAAGGTTTTGGCGGATGACTGGAAGAGTCAGAGGAATAGCTCTTTCTAGAGATAGATTCCAGTTCATATTTCAGAGAGAGGAGAATATTAAACTATTTTGGACGATCGTCCGTGGTCCTACAACCATTGGACCATGCTCTTGGAAAGGTGGATAGTGTTCGATACGGGCCGAGCACCAAATGTCGCCCGGCCCATTCCACCTCAAGCCCAACAACGGATGTGGCGAGAGAGGCCCGAACCCGAAGCGACAAATGTTGAATCGCCTCGGTACGACTCGCCTCGCTGCGCAGTCTCCCACGTGTCCAACCTGCCCTGCTTTTCACTGTTCGCCACTCATTACGCATACGGCGCCCCATGCTTCTTAACTGCCCCGCGTTTACTGTTCGATCACCTACGATAGGTACGTCTCAGAACAGTAAACAAAACTGCTCCGCGTTTACTGTTCGCCGCGGGCCCAGAGGAAGAGTGTTAAGCGAAGGATTAGGTGAAGTAATGAGGGCTATAAATACAGAACCCCCGCCACCAAGAAAAGGGGTCGGGAATTAATGACAGAGCATTAACTACACACTAAAAGAGAAGAGCTCAGTAGAAGATTCAACCGGGAGACAACCTCGATAGAAGATTCAACCCCGCGCTTCGTGCCTCGCCTCGGAAGAATATTCAACGTCGTCTCGCGGCCTCGTCGAACCACCTTCGATCGATCTTCTTTTACGAAAAGTCTACGTTCCCCTGTAATCCTATCGAATGATATCCCGTGTTATTATACATTCAACAGATAGCGATCCCTCTGGCAAACTTCCTTACGTCTTTAGAGGTATGGGTGAGGATAAGAAATATTCCAATGAACCATTACACCACAAAGACAATGGAGAAGCTTGGTTTGGTAATTGGACATGTGGAGGAAATTGCAAGGCGTCTCAAACCACTGATTTTGTTAGAGCTCTTATCACGCTTGACATAGCAAATCCTGCGAGAAGCTCTAAAAACCTCAACCTTCCTACTGGGGAAGTGGTGGTGATTAACTATGAATATGAGAAAGTGAGGAAAATGTGTTTTCACTGTCATCGTCTTACTCACGAGAAATTTCAGTGTCATCTACTTCGTAAGCCGAGAGGAGGAAAAGCAAAGCATAACTCTCGTCAAGAGCGAGTGGAAGAGACGATCAGAGAGAGCTCGAAGCAGCCTGTGGGTAGCACCAAGGGAGAGAAGACTCAGTTCTTAGAGGGTCCTCCAGGTTTTCCCTCCTGGGCTATCTAAAGAGGATAATGTGATGGCCATTCAATATATATCCCACTCGGATCCAACGGAGAGGTCAGCACGGATTGTTAGAGTTCAGCAGTCTATTGAAGATGGTCTAACAGGTGTGGTGCCTAAATCTCCCTTGATTACTAATGAAGTCGACAAAGGAAAGGGTCAGGTCTTTGGTTTTTGAAGAAGAAGAAAACAGATTCAAAAGACAAAATGTACAGAGCAGTAACTCCTTTGTTTCAGCTTCAAATCAGATTATATCTTCTTACAATGAGGAAGTGCAGTCTTCGGCGCCTAGCCCCACTCTTTCGCTTCAAGTAATCGTTTCTCCGGTGTTTAGTTTGGGTGTTTCTCCTAAGACTAAGTCGTCTGGAAGTTTGCCTGGTGAAAAGAGAAAAAGAGGAAGACCTGCAAAGTGGACAAGAGTAACTCGGAGAGATGATGAGGTGCAGAAGGTGTCAATTGGCCTAATACAGAAGAAGTTGAGGGAGGAAAGGACACTAAATCAAAGCGGAAAGCTGTTTTGATTAACGAAAGTAAGAAAAATAAAAACCCCAAAACCCAAGTAAAGACGGTTGCTTCCGATTTGAAGTCGCTGCTACCCTAATGAGTATTTGAGCTAGAACTTTCAAGGAGCTGGAAGCACTGAGACAGTTTGTCGTTTGCGGGAAATGAGGAAGAATCATTTTCCCGACTTTTTATTTTTGATGGAGACAAAACAAAAGCTTGGTTACATTGAAGGTTTGAAGAATAATTTGGGGTACAATGAGTTAGTTACTATGGAGCCTCTTGGTTTAAGCGGTGGCTTGGCGGTAATGTGGAAGAGTAGTTATAAGGTTGAGGTTTTATTCTCAGACAAAAGAATCATTGACTTAAGAATTCAAGTGGGGTCGATGATCTTTTTTCTGTCGTGTATTTATGGTGATCCGGTTCGAGCGATGAGAAACTTGGTGTCAGAACATATGACGAATATAGGTGTGCAAGGAGATGATGCTTGGATTCTCGTTGGGGATTTTAATGAGTTAATAAACAATGGAGAAAAGCTGGGAGGTCCCCCACGGGCAGAATCATCTTTCTGGGATTTCAGAAACATGGTTGAAAACTGTAACTTGAAAGAAATTAGAAGCATTGGAAACTGGTTCTGATGGGGTGGTTGGAGAGATCAAGTGTGGGTTCAATGCAGACTGGACCGGAGCTTTGGTAACGATGCATGGTTCCGTCTTTTTCCTCGAGCACAAATAGAGTATATGGATCTATGGCCTCGGATCATAGACCTATTAAGATTAGCTTTTCAATGGAACAAGAAGAGAGGGGAAGAGGAAGATTTTATTTTGATAAAAGATGGAACTGTAAACCTGGAATAGAAGAAGTTGTGAGAAGTGGCTGGCAAGAGAGCCATGGCATCAATGGTCTTAGTCTAATGGAACGCATTGGTAAATGTAGAGCAGAACTAGCACGATGGAAGAGAGCCAACAACTCCAACTCAGATACAAGGATGAAAAATTTGAAGATTTCTTTGTAGAAAGAAGTGGAAAAAATATTTCCAAATCAATTGGAGATGCAAAGGCTGAGAAAGAAGATTACAAGCCCTGTTACGGATACGGATATCCAGCTTTTTCAGGATATCCGTATCCGTATCCGTATCCGTATTTTTTATGTTTTTACTATCCGTATTCGTATCCGTAAATTACGGATATCCGGATTACCGATATCCGTAGAAAAACCGGATATCCGGCGGATATCCGTATCCGGATTATTATTATTTAAAAAAAAAAAAAAATTTTAATAAAAAAATTTAAAATAATGTTATTATAATCATAAAATAAGAATTTTCAAAAAAAAAAAAAAAAATAGAATACATACATAAGTTTAAGTGTGATGAAAAAATATGGGTTAAATTTAAAAGCCCAAAACAAAAAAAAATTAAATTTTAAAGGCCCAAAACAAAAAAAAATTAAATATTAAAGACAAAAAAAAAAAAAAAAAAACATTTTTTTTTTTATAACCGGATACGGATATCCGTTCCAATATTTTCCCAATATCCGTATCCGTATCCGGCGGATCCGGAAATTTACTATCCGTATCCGTATCCGTTTTCACCGGATATCCGTTTTTCGGATCCGAATCCGGATACGGAGCCGGATATCCGCCGGATACGGATATTTCTGCCCAGGCGTCAATCGCCAATAGAGAAGAAGAAGCCTTATGGAAAACTAAAAGCAAGGAACAGTGGCTGCGGTTAGGAGATACGAACACAACTTATTTCCATAGCTGTGTCAAAGGGCGTAAAGCACAAAACAGATTGGTGATGCTTAAAGATGCTTTTGGTCGAGAGCAGTTTTCTGAGGGCTCAAAAGGGAGCATTGCGGCAGAATATTTTCAAAACCTATTCTCCTCTACCAATCCGCAGCATTTTGATAACTTATTAGAGGGCATGGCTCCACGAGTAACTGAGATAATGAATGCTTTATTGACAGAACCGGTGTCGAGTGAGGAGATTAAAAAGGCAGCATTTAGTATCAAAGGGGGCAGCTGACCAGGTCCTGACGGGTTTACGGGTATATTTTATCAACGGTTTTGGAGCATTGTTGGTCCAAGTATAGTCCAGGAGATACAAAACTTTTTTTCGGTTGTCAGTTTTACCTCCAGAGTGGAATCACACCCAGATCTGCCTGTTGCCAAAGGTGACTAAGCCATCAAGAATGACGGATATGAGACCGATAAGTCTATGTGCAGTTCACTATAAAATTGTCTTGAAGATTCTGTGTGGGCACCTAAAACAGATTCTTCCAGAGATTATCTCCAATACTCAAGGAGCTTTCGTTTTTGAGGGGTTAATTACAGACAATATTTTGGTGGCACATGAGTTAGTTCACTCTATGAGAACTAATGGAGATATAGCGGAAGATTTCATGGCAATAAAGACGGATATGTCTAAAGCCTATGATAGGGTGGAATGGAATTTCTTGGAGGAGCTGATGCGAAAGATGGGGTTTAATGAACGATGGATCACCTGGATCATGGCTTGTATTCGGTCAGTCAGTCACCTATACTGTTTTAATAAATGGGCGCCCTCATGGATTTATTAAACCAGAAAGAGGGATTCGTCAGGGGGATCCGCTATCTCTATTCATATTCATATTGTGTGCAGAGGCTCTGCTTCACTCCTTGAATCACTCGGAAAGTCAAGGGAAGCTGAATGGAATAAGGTTGGCACCTCAAGGACCAGCAGTTCATCATTTACTGTTTATGGACGATAGTCTTCTAGTTTGCAAAGCTTCTTGTGCTAAGAGTTCGGAGATTAATCGTTGTCTTAAGATTTACGTTGAAACTTCTGGCCAAGTCATTAATACGCAAAAATCCTCAATCATATTTGGTTCGAAAAAGGAGGAGGATACAAAAACTATGGTCAAAGTTATTCTTGATATAGAAAAAGAAGGTGGTGAAGGATCGTATCTCGGTCTACTGGAATGCTTTAGCGGCTCAAAACGGAAGCTCCTAAATTTCATTCAAGAGAAACTTAAAGGAAGTCCCAAAGGTTGGTTTGCTAAGGCCTTATCACAAGGAGGTAAAGAGGTTCTACTCAAATCAGTAGCCTTAGCTCTTCCTGTTTACGTGATGCAATGTTTCAAGCTCCCATAAGATGTTTGTAAAAAACTCACCAGCGCAATGAAAGAATTTTGGTGGAGTAATGGAAGTGATATATACGAAGAAGATACCTTGGGTGGCATGGTCGAAATTATGTAAGAGTAAGAAGGAAGGTGGTCTAGGCTTTCATGACATATGCAAATTCAACCAGGCTTTGCTATGTAAACAGGCTTGGAGGATTCTGGATCAACCACAGTCTCTGGTCTCGCGGTTGCTAAAGAGTAGGTATTTCAAGAAGGGTTCTTTCTTGGCGTGCGATTTAGGTACGAGACCATCTTATGCATGGAGGAGCATTATACATGGACGTGATTTACTCAAGAGAGGCCTGTTAAAATCCATTGGAAACGGAAAGACAACAAAGGTTTTGTCAGAAAAATGGTTGTTTGATGAGTAACCAAGAATACCAATCTGTTCAAATGACAGCCATACCTAAGTCACGAATCTGAAGGTTGCTGATATGCTTGATGATGAGACGGGACAGTGGATTGAAGAGATAGTAAGGGCTCTGCTTATTAAAGAAGATGCCACGAGAATATTAAATCTCAAAACATCTTTACATGTTGAGGACGCGTATGTATGGGGATTCTCGAAGAATGGGGCTTACAACTCACAGAGCGGTTATAAACTGCTGGAAAAGGGTCCGGATCAGCAGTTACAAGCTAATGCTAATCTATCTCCGCTGGAACAATCTCTTTGGTCTAATTTGTGGAAGATAAAGACGATGCCTAAGATTAAGCACTTTATGTGGAAAGCGCTTGCTGGAGCGTTAGCGGTATCAGAAGGTCTACGTGTAAGACCATCTCCAATGTATTTTTCTATTTTTTCCTCTAAAATAGAGGAACTCTATAATAAAGTTGACTTTTGCTCCAATGTATACCTCTATTGTTTCTCTAAAAATGAATATTCCATATAGATTCTATTTTTATTTTAGTATTAATACATTTTATTTATAAAAGTTGCAAACTAACCCATTTACTTTAACTTTTAAATATCATATTTATTATAAAACTAAAATACATTGCATCATATACAAGTAATAAAACATAGTAAATTTTATTAACCCAAAACCTTTAAAATCAACCCAAAATATTATATTTGGTAAAAATTAACTTCATAATCAATTACTCTATCAATATAAAAAAATCATAAGAAGATTTAAAAAAAATAATTATATTATTATTATTAATAATTTTGAAAATTCGTTTATATTATTAGTTATTAAAATATTTATTTTATTTATTTGATCATAAATAGAAAAAAGTTAAAAGTTAAAAGAGTATTTTGCAAATAAAATGGTTTAACTCTATTATAGAGGAAAAAATAAAGTTCCTCCATATATAGAGAAAAAATAGCAATCTCTATTTTAGAGGTGAAAATATAGATATGTTGAAGTAGATTTTACTCTAAAATAGAATTTAAAGACAAAAATAGAGATAGGTTGGAGATTCTCTAAGAGGTATGGCTACCACCCGGGTATGTTCTGCTTGCGATTTAGAACCAGAATCTATATGTCATGTATTATTCTTCTATCCGGTTGCTGTTTATACTTGGGCTCTAACGAAGTTGCCAATGCCTCAGCTTGGTTTCTCCAAATCCTCTGTTTTTCTCAATTTTCACCACCTCTGGCCATGTATAAGGAATGAGAGCATTGGAGCAGAGATACGTGACTCAATTCCCTGGATTTTATGGGAAATCTGGAAGTCGCGGAATTTATTTGTGTTTGAAGGGAAGCGTACAGAGAGTCTTTATATTCTCACCAAGCCACAAGAAGATGCAGGTTCATGGTTTGAGGTGAATAAAGACACTCTGCAGAGGCAACAAATGAATAGAAGCTCGAAGATCGTACAAGGTATCTGGTTGAAACCCCCTGAAGATGTGGTTAAATGTAACGTGGCCAGTTCATGGATTAATTCTCGAAGGAATTGTGGAGTCTCATGGATTACTCGTGATCATCAAGGTAAAGTACTAGCACACAGTCGTCGTTCATATTCTTCTATTGAATCTCAACTAGAAGCTGGTATGATGAGCTTGAAATGGGCTGTTGAAGGAATAAGGAATCTGCATTATCAAAAAGTGATATTTGAGTCGTCTTCTACAATGGCAGTTGTGAGCGCTAAAACTCGCAATAGGAATTTATGGTTTAAGGAAAAGATCTAAGGGCTAGACTATCTTATGAGACAAAGTAATCTTAATAGTTGAATGAATCAAAAGAGATTTTATTGAGATTAATCGGAGTTTTACAAGAGAAGATTGAATGAGAAATACAAAGTGGGAGCTCCCGGCGAGAGGTCGCAGTAATAATTCTATAGTTCTAAGTGAATTCCGGATTGAAACGACCGCCCTCGTTTTTTTTTTTTTTTTTTAAATAAACAATTAATTATTATTCCCATAAATAATAATTAACTTCCCAAAATATTTAACAATGCAACTTCTCATGCATTAAAATTATTTAACTCCATAAGTAAAATATAACACATAAATATTTTACTTAAATAACCGAAAGGATATTAATCCATTGATCTTTCCAGAATACGACGACTTGAGTTGAGAGTCGAAGTTGGTCTGTATAGCCACCTTGGCTTTCATAGACAATTTCTGTTGTCTATAACGGTTCTCGATAACGAGAAACCGGACTCGAGATCGCTAGATTAACTATCCAAAAAAATACTAAACAACACAAAACTCCTTTTATAGCGGAAGACTCTTAAACACACAACGAGTTCCTAGATCATCCCCTCTTCCTCGCCTTGATTCCACGATCAAAAAAACTCTTTTCCTGCATCAAACAAAGGAGATGCATAAGTATTTCAACAAATACTTAGTGAGGCAATCCTCCCGTCTACTGATATGCATGTATTTTCATAGTTTTTAGTATGCATTTCTTTAGCATTTTGTGTATATAAGTTTGTTTAAAGGAGTGTTTCTTAAGTATTTTGTGTATATTGAGTCTTTTATAGTTTTAAGAGTCTAGGTTTGCATTTTGGACATTCTTCTGTGGTTTGTTCATGTATTTCAGGGATTCTGGAGCAGAGTGATGATGCACGAAGGTCAAGGATCGAAGAGGAGACAAAGAGCAGCTGGATCGGTCAACAACCGATCAGCATGACCGATCAACTTCACCCTGATCGGTCAGCAAACGATCCCGAAGGACGCACGGCAAAAATGAACGATAAGCGTGAGAGGCATAGCGATCGGTCAGCAACCGATCAGCATGACCGATCAAGATTGCAGCGATCGGTCAGCAACCGATCACCATGACCGATCGCCGACACCTTTTAGTGCGAGTGCTTTCTCTTTAAAGGCAACTTTTTCTATTGTATAACATATACGATTTTTTAGATCTAAGACTTTTTCTCTCTACTTTATTCCTCTGGTTCTTCAGTTTTTCTTCATCTCTTTTCATCATTTGAACTTATGTTTTAAACCTTTTGTTGAATCTTTTTATAAAATCATCATTATGTCTTCATTCTCTATCTTTTCCATGGTTTACTTTTGTATTTTGAGCATGTGTGAGTAGTTGACTTTTGGGCTGTTGGTTTGGTAGTTCTAGGATGCTTTGATGGTTATTTGTGATGTTTGATGGTTGATTTATGTTTATGTTCATGTATAGAATGATTTTAATGCTTGAAATGAACTTGGAAAAGTGATTTCTCGATCTTTGACCGTTTCGAACCCGGAAGGAGTTTAGAAACGTTTTGAACTTTCTATGCTTGCTTTCCTTTATCTTTGCCAATGGAAATTGAGTTTTAAGATAGGATTGATGATAGAAATGAGTTGGTGTTTAATGTTTATAAATCATTCGGTTGCAATTGGGAAATTAGCTTAATCGATTGTTTTGTAAAAGAACTAGCATCATGGGAGTGAGCTAGTCTATTCTCTTAACTCATATCATAGCATTTTCATTGATTGACCATTCATTTCGTCATTTGTTAGGCCATCATTCATCCTTGTCGTTATGCCACGCCAATAGCCCATATTTCTCATATTTATCTAAAACCGATCATTTAGCTTATTGTGCTTTGTTTCACTTGTTTAATTGCAATCATTTGAAGTTCATGCTTGTTTGATTTGTTTTATTTGCTTAATTGAGTTTAGTTGAAGTTTACATTTAGTTGCTTTTCATTTTTATCGCATTTGCTCTGTTTTCGTTATTTGTTTCGTGAAAAAGAAAAACCCAAAAACGTTTTATCGCTTAGATTAAGTAGTGTCTTGTATTCTTAGTGTGTTGTTCTTGTTTCCCTGTGGATTCGATCCCCAAGTACTCAACGTACGAAAGGGTTATTTGATAGACCCGAGGACTTAAAAACTCGCACTATCAAATTGGCGCCGTTGCCGGGGAAACTAGCAATAGCCATTAGGATTTGGACTCTATTTGAGACTAAGCCTTTCTTTTTGAGATTACTAACTTGTGTCTTGTGTTTTTCTCTGTCTTGAAGGTGCATGAACCTGAGAAGTCAAGGACGAGAAAACTTGGTCGATTTTGTACCGGATATAAGAAGACTAGAGCGAACCAATACTCATGCTAGAAGGGAAAGAGAGAGACTAACAAGAACACTTAGAGTAAACATGGAGGACGAACCCGAGGTTCATCAAGAAGAAGATCAAGGAGCAGGGGTTCCTCTAAACCCACCGCTTCACGCTGCTAGAAGACCGAGAGTGATAGGGGCATACGATGCGCCCCAAACGCATGGAAACCACAGCGGTATTCGTGCACCTATGGTCGACAACAACAACTTCGAAATCAAAATGAGCGTCATCAACATGGTCCAAGGGAACAAATTTCACGGGCTACAACTTGAAGACCCTTTGGACCATCTTGACAACTTCAATGACATATGTGACTTGACAAAGATCAATGGCATTTCGGAGGATGCATTTAAGCTGAGACTATTTCCTTTCTCTCTTGGGGATAAGGCAAAGCAATGGGAGAAGAGTCTACCTCCCGGATCAATCACCACTTGGGCTGAATGCAAGAAGAAGTTCCTTGAAAAGTTCTTCTCAACTTCAAGAACGGCTCGGCTTAGGAATGACATATCAAGCTTTACTCAAAAACACAATGAAAGTTTTAGTGAAGCTTGGGAGCGGTTCAAGGGCTACACGAACAAATGCCCCCACCATGGATTTTCCGAGGAATCATTGCTTAGTACTTTGTATAGAGGTATAGCTCCGAAGATAAGGATGTTGCTGGACACCGCTAGCAATGGGAATTTCTTAGGGAAGAATGTTGAAGAAGGGTTTGAACTTGTGGAGAATCTTGCACAAAGCGACGGGAACTATGGTGAGGATTATGATAGGGCTCCGAGAGGAAGTGGAGATAGAGAAGATCAAAGGAGTAAGGAAATCAAGGCCTTACATGAGAAAATGGATAGAGTGCTGCAAGCTACCGAAAGATCTATAAACTTCGTTGGAGAATTCGATGGAACTAAAGCTTGCAAGGAAGTTATGTATGAAGACAGCCTTGAGTTACAAGAAGAAATGAATTTTGTTGGGAATCAAGGGAATTATCAAGGAGGATACAACAAGGGATACAACACGAACTTCCAACAACAAAGCCAAGGCTATCAACCAAGGCCTTACATACCGACAAATCCTCAAGGACAGAACTATGCACAACAAAGGTTTGTACCCAAACAACCTTTCCAAGGGAATCAAGGAGGTTATCAAAACAATCAAGCTAGGTTTTCGAACAATCAAGGCGATTTTCAAGGGAAGGCACCTTTCATCCCAAACAATCAACAAGCTTTCAAACCAGCAGTACAAGCAAGCACTGCTCAGCCTCAAGATTCTGAAATGAAAGATATGAAGAATATGCTTTAGCAACTTTTGGTTGGGCAATCCAATAGTTCAATTGATTTGAACAAGAAAATGGTTGAAATTCATAACAAGGTGGATAGAGCTTATGAAGATCTCAATGCCAAGTTTGAGCACTTAAGCACTCATGTAAAGGGGCTAGACAACCAGATAGCTCAAGTAGCTTCCACTTCTCAAGGACCAAGTGGAACTTTACCGGGTAAAGCCGAGAAAAACCCGAAGGAATATTGTGCAGCAATAACTTTGAGGAGCGGAAAAGAGTTACCGACAAGAGGTCAAGTTGTGGTTGAGGTCACTAACGAGGAAGATGAGTATGAGGATGCCTTGGGTGAAGAAAATGTTGAAAATTCTGAAAAAGAGGTTAGGGATCGGTCAGCAACCGATCCGAGTGGTCGCACGTCAAAACAGCCATTTTCCAGATTGAATCCTGATCGGTCAACAACCGATCAGACTGACCGATCAACTCCAATCGATCGGTCAGCAACCGATCGGTCTGACCGATCGGTTGAGGAAAATGGGACTGTCGAGTCCAATGATGCTCAAGGTTATTCTAAGGCAGTCTATGGAGATGCAAAGAAGTTTACAAAGCCAAAAGGAGCTTCTATAAAGGATAATGAGTTTGAATCAAGAGGATATGAACCGAAGCTTCCATTTCCCGGAAGATTTAAAAAGCAACTCTTGGACAAGGCTTTCGAGAAGTTCAAGAGAGTAATGGGAACGGTTCAAGTCACCATACCATTCATCGATCTTATAATGGAATGTCCTCCTTACAACAAGCTTCTCAAGGATGTTCTGACAAAGAGGAGACAAATCGAAGAAGCAATGGTGGAAATCAACCATGAGTGTAGCGCCATAATTCAAAACAACTTGCCTAAAAAGCTTAAGGATCCGGGGAGTTTCACGCTTCCTTGCAATTTGGGGCCTCTACATTTCAAGAAGTGTTTGGTTGATCTTGGTGCAAGTGTGAGCTTAATGCCATTGACGGTTTCTAAGAAGCTAGGTTTGACAAACTTCAAGAAGACGAGGATATCATTGGTGCTAGCGGATAGATCAATTCGTTATCCTATTGGGATATTGGAAGATCTGCCATTGAAGGTTGGGAACTGCATAATCCCAACAGATTTCGTTGTTCTAGAGATGGATGAAGAACCAACGGACCCAATCATTTTGGGAAGACCATTCCTAGCAACCGCGGGAGCTCTTATCGATGTTAGGAATGAAGCGATAGATCTTCGCTTGGGAGATATCGTGATGAAGTTCAACATCATAGACATCATGAAGAAGCCAACCATAGAAGGAAAGGTGTTCTATGTGGAAACCTTAGAGAACATGGTTGATGAATACTTGGAAGAGCTCAACATGGAGGATCCTCTTGAAGTAGCTATCACAAGATCTAGCAATGAAAACGGGATTAAGAATAGAGAAGCAAAGGTTTATGAGGATTATCTTGACTCACAAAAGCCGTGGGAGAAGAAGGCTTTCTTCTTGGATATTGGGGAAGGCGTGAAAGAAAATCCGAAAGGAGATACTAGCAATGGTAAGTCTAGTATGGATGATGATTGGAGTGAACTCAACGCTCCAAAGGTGGAGATGAAGCCACTACCACAAGGGCTAAGGTATGAGTTTCTTGGTTCTAATTCTACATATCCAGTTATTGTGAATAATGCATTAGACCAAGAACAAACTGAAATGTTGTTGCATGAGTTGAGAAAGTATAGGAAAGCCTTAGGATATTCATTGAAAGATATTAAAGGCATTTCACCATCTTTGTGCATGCATAGGATTCATTTAGAAGATGAAACTAAATCATCGATTGAGCACCAAAGAAGGTTGAATCCTAATTTAAAAGAAGTGGTTAAGAAAGAAATTTTGAAACTGCTTGAGGCGGGGGTGATCTACCCTATATCCGATAGTACTTGGATCTCACCGGTCCATGTGGTGCCTAAGAAAGGGGGGATCACCGTCGTTAAAAATGAAAACGATGAACTAATTCCAACAAGAACTATAACGGGGCATAGAGTGTGCATTGATTATAGAAAACTGAACTCATCCACTCGTAAGGATCATTTTCCTTTGCCATTCATTGATCAAATGTTGGAAAGACTAGTGAATCATTCTTATTATTGTTTCCTTGATGGTTACTCCGGGTTTTTCCAAATCCCTATTCACCCGAGTGACCAAGAGAAAACGACATTCACATGTCCTTATGGTACCTTTGCATATCGAAGGATGCCATTTGGCTTGTGTAATGCACCGGCTACTTTTCAGCGGTGTATGATGTCCATTTTCTCAGACTTAATTGAGAACATAATGGAAGTATTTATGGATGATTTTTCTGTCTATGGTTCTTCGTTTGGTTCTTGTTTGTTGAATCTTTGCAGGGTACTCAAGAGATGCGAGGAAACAAACTTGGTACTCAATTGGGAAAAGTGTCACTTCATGGTCAAAGAAGGGATAGTGCTTGGGCACAAGATTTCCGAAAGCGGTATAGAAGTTGACAAGGCAAAGATTGAGGTTATGGTTAAGTTGGAACCGCCAAGGACGGTGAGAGATATAAGAAGCTTCTTGGGTCATGCTGGGTTCTATCGGAGATTCATTCAAGACTTCTCCAAGATAGCAAGACCGCTAACAAGATTATTATGCAAGGATACAGATTTTGTGTTCGATGAGGCATGTCTAGAGGCGTTCGATAAACTAAAAGGGGCATTGATTAGTGCACCAATTGTTCAGCCACCGGATTGGGGATTGCCCTTTGAGATAATGTGTGATGCAAGTGACTTCGCCGTTGGGGCTGTATTGGGACAGAAAAAGGACAAGAAGTTGCACGTGATCTACTACGCTAGTAGGACACTTGATGATGCCCAAACAAGATATACAACAACGGAGAAGGAACTATTAGCAATCGTCTATGCTTTTGAGAAATTCAGATCTTACTTGGTGGGTTCTAAGGTGATTGTATACACGGATCATGCGGCGTTAAGACACTTGTTGGCGAAGAAAGATGCAAAGCCAAGGTTGTTGAGGTGGATCCTACTATTACAAGAATTTGATCTAGAAGTAAAGGATAAGAAAGGGGCCGAAAATGGAGTGGCTGATCCCTTGTCAAGGATGATGATCGAGGATAACATACCAATCGATGATTCCTTACCCGAAGAACAAGTTAACGTCGTGCAAGGTTTGGTTAAAGCTGATTACATGCTCATGGAGCTTCTAGCTATTGATACCATGGATGTGAGCTTACCTTGGTATGCTGATTTTGTAAACTACTTGGCTTGCGAGAAAGAACCACCGAACCTACAAGGGTATGCCAAGAAGAAGTTTTACAAAGACGTGCGTCGGTTCTATTGGGATGAGCCTTACTTGTATATATTTTGCAAGGATAAGCTCTATAGGAGATGTGTACCGGAAGAAGAGGTTGCTGGGATTTTGATGCATTGCCATGGTTCCGCTTATGGAGGGCACTTTGCAACATTCAAAACAGTTTCCAAGGTACTACAAGCGGGATTTTGGTGGCCTACAATGTTTAAGGACGCCTATGAGTTCATCTCTCGATGTGACTCATGTCAAAGAAAGGGGAATATCAGCAAAAGGAATGAAATGCCTCAAAACCCGATATTAGAGGTGGAGATCTTTGACGTTTGGGGAATAGACTTCATGGGACCTTTCCCGTCTTCCTATGGGAATAACTACATTCTTGTGGCGGTGGACTATGTTTCTAAATGGGTAGAAGCCATAGCAAGTCCAACCAATGATGCAAAAGTTGTATTGAAAATGTTCAAGAGCATCATATTCCCAAGATTTGGAGTTCCAAAAGTGGTTATAAGTGATGGAGGTTCACACTTCATAAACAAAGTTTTCGAAAACCTACTAAGGAAGCATGGTGTGAAGCACAAGGTTGCAACTCCATATCACCCCCAAACAAGCGGCCAAGTAGAAGTTTCTAATCGAGAAATAAAAGCTATATTGGAGAAGACGGTTGGAATTACTAGAAAAGACTGGTCCAACAAACTCGATGACGCGCTTTGGGCGTATAGGACGGCTTACAAGACTCCGATAGGAACCACTCCTTTCAATCTTCTATACGGGAAGTCTTGTCACCTACCGGTGGAGTTAGAATACAAGGCCATTTGGGCAGTGAAACTTCTGAACTTTGACATCAAGTCAGCCGGGGAAAAGCGTTTGGTTCAATTAAATGAGTTAGATGAGATTCGTCTAGAGTCTTACGAAAACGCAAGAATTTACAAGGAAAGGACCAAGTCTTTCCATGACAAGAGGATCCTTTCTAGAGACTTCAAGGTTGATGATCAAGTGCTGTTATTTAACTCCAGGTTGAAACTCTTTCCGGGAAAACTTAAATCTAGATGGTCGGTACCATTTAAGATCAAAGAGGTGAGACCTTATGGTGCGGTTGTGCTTTGGAACAAGTCCGGGGGAGAATTCACCGTGAACGGACAACGCCTAAAATCATACCTAGCTGGAGAAAACATCGAGGATGGAGCCATTGTTCCACTCTCGGAACCCCATTCCGCTTAAAAACATTGAAAAGTCGAGCTCAAGACTTTAAACGAGCCGTTGGGAGCTTTCCCAATTTGTATCTTTGTGTATATGTGACATATGTGTGCTTTGATTGTTTGAAGTTTTGTTTTCTTATTTTGTGTGTTTATTGTGTTTTCAGGAGTGTTGAGGATCAAAGGAAAGAATTCGAGAATTGACAAGTCAAAAACGCATGAGAAGGAGCTGGGATCGGTCACAGCGATCGGTTGTTGACCGATCAACATCCATCCGATCGGTCAACTCGATCGGTTGTTGACCGATCACCGTCCCAGGTAAGTTAAAAATAGGTTTTGCCGTGCGACCCTAGTGATCGGTTGCTGACCGATCAACTTCACGCGATCGGTCATAAGTGATCGGTTGCTGACCGATCGGGAAAGCAAAATCGAGTTTATCTTCTTCTCCATCGCGAACGAAAGAAAAAAAAATTCAGAATTTCTAAAACTTTCAAAACTTCAACTCTCTCTATCTCTCTCGATTCTTCACCAAATTGGACGATTTTTAGCTCTAAATCCATCTATTTTTCATCCTCTATCTGATTCTTGCATCTATTACATCGATCTGCAAAGGTAAATCCCTCAATCTCTTGATTTTTATTCCGAAAATTGGGAAAATAGGGTGATGAACGAAATTTCTTAGAATTGCAAAATACAATCGATAGGATGCTAGAATGTTGTTTAGAATGGTTTAGAGAACACTTCTATACAGTTTAATTGCTGGATTAGACTAGTTAAGGTGTGTTTCTATTGATTTCAATTGTCAAAATCGCCCAAAATAGTTTTGATGAAGAACTTTGTCAAATTGAGCTAATTTTGTCCTTAAATTGATACTCATTGCTCTTACATTTGATCTTTGCTTGATATTGTTAAAGAATTGGGAGAAATTTGAGTTTCTAGTTTGAATTTTCGATTGATTTTGTTTTGTTTATTTTGTGAAAAATTGTGAATTGTATCTCTATTTTGGTTTGATTATCTTGTAAATTTGTGTTCTTTTTAATTTGTTTTGTGAGTTTCGTGAATTGATTTTGTATAATGTATGTATATATATGTGTGTTTTGGGTTTGTTTGATTTTTGATTGTGATGTTGATTTTGTCTTGTTTGTTTGTTTCGATGTGATATTTACAGAAAAATGAGTGGAAGGAAGAAGCACAGATATGGAAAAGAGCCAATGACTCAAGAGAAAGAAGCACCTGAAAAGGTGAGATGGACGCATAAAGAAACCGCCACTCGCGAGCTGTTCGATCGAGTGAAAGTCCGCCCTACGCGATTCAGCGATCGAAATTTTCTGAGGAGTATGGGACTGTTAGAGGGAGTAGACGAGCTCCTAGACAACATGGGGATGAGTTGCTTGAAGGATATGCAATACCCCACGTACCCGGAAGCGGTTAAGGATTTCTTATCAACCGTCAATGTGGAGTATGCAAACAAGAAAGACAAGAAGGCGAGTGAAGGTTTGCTAACCTTCAAGATTGGCCATATGGGTTACGGGCTCACCATGGAAGACATATGTGAGGTTTATGGCTTCAAGAATGGTGAAGCGGTTGAGTTCGGGAATTTCGGTGGAGCTTCACACCTTTGGAACATTATTGACAACGGTACTTATCGAAGCTCTAGAGCGAAGATGACGGGTATCCGAAACCCGGTGGTTAGATATGTTTGCAAGCTGTTGGCAAACACGTTCTTTGCGAGACGGGATGCGGGAGCAGTGACTATGACTGAGCTGAGTCTTATCTACCAAGGCGTCAAGCACATGATAACGGATCGACGTGGAGAGATATTTGAGTATGAGTTTGGGGATGAGATCAACTATGGGTGTATCTTCGCGGATAAGCTCCTGTCGTACAGGAAATGGGTTGAGAAGACGACCAAGCCAGACCTCTACGTTGGTGCCATGATCTCACCACTGCTCGTCAAGGCAGGGGTTGACATTACCAAGTTCGAGCAGATACCGATGACGGGATTCCTGAACCGAGACTATCTCAAGGAGTCTTGGTTCCTCAAGAGGCACAGAGACTTGAACGTCTTCCATTACCGCATCGAGCTGCGAAACAAGGACGAGAGGATCCTTGTATTACCACACCCCGAGACTCACATCCGTACCTTGGAGAACGTCAAGTTTGATATTACAGAGGATCAGCTCTTACCATTGGATGGTGGGTCTCTTGCAGAGGGTCATGATGAAGAGGAAGAAGAAGATGCTCCGAGAGGATCTACCGCTATGCTTCAAGAGCTCGAGGAGATTGAGATGCCCGAGATTGACTTCGCGCCAAGGACAAAGAGGGAGACGCTTCTCCAGAAAGCATACAAGGCTCAACGCAAGATCAATGAGCTACAGAAGAAGCTGATCAACAAGCTTTTCCGCAAGGTCAAGAAGATCCAACCTCCTGACTATGTCTCAAGCGAGGAGGAAGAAGACGTCAGTGATTCATTTTAGCCCCGAGAGCTAAACTAAGGTGAAGAAATTCCATCTCTATATTTTCCGCAACTTTTGTAGAACTCTTTTGCTTATTTTTAGTTATTTGTTATTTTCAAACACCGAGACGGTGTCCAACTAGTCCGGGGGAGGATTACGTTGTTGATTAAGTCTTTGTATTTTGAGATTTTACTTTGAATATTTTGGTTTGGATTTGTGTGTTTTATGACTCATTATTATGTGTTTGAACTTTTAGGATCATGTGTGCTTGTGTGTGTTTTTATTTTTCATTGTTTTTTTTTATCATTCCGGATGCCTGATCGGTCAACAACCGATCAGAGCAACCGCACGGCATTGTATCATATTTTCCGCATTTACTCGTCCGATCGGTCAGCAACCGATCGTTGTAACCGATCGGACCAAAAAAAAAAACAAAAGCATGCATTTTTATATATATATATGTATCATGTAGGATTGCATATGCATAGGGGACAATGATAGAATTTACCAAACCTTAGTTGAGAACTTGAGAATGATTTGTCATTTGAAAACTCTTTTAAAAGCTTGCATACTCTTGCTTTAATCTCTCCGCTCTCAACTTGTTGTCTCGTAATTACTTGTTTGATTCAAAATCAACCCCTTGATATTAGACATTAATGAACTTAATTCTTTCACTTATGGGCTTTTGACGCTTGACCATGATTCAAAATAAACACTCGGGTTATCTTATCCACTTTTACCACTCTTTAATAACCCGAGTGGCTATTCTCATCTTTAGAATAGTTCCCCCACCCATAACCTTAACCATTTCTTTCAAACCCTTGTATATATTTGATGAGTGAGGCCTTTTGTTGATAATGCTTTGATTTTGCAAAAACTTGAGAGTATCGGGAACGACAAAGGATTATCTCTCGTTCTAAGCTAGCAATGGTAAGTCTAGCAATTAGGATGGGAATGAAAGACATGATTGGTTTGATTGGGTAGTTTGTTAGGGTGCTGGAAATAAAAGCTTGATCAATTAGATGAAAAGAATCCTTAGGGAAGCTAAATTGTGAGTTAAAAAGCTCTAAATCTCTATTGTGGTAAAGAAAAGAAAAATATTGCTCTAGTATATTTGTAAGATTAGAAATAAGCAATAGTGAGCAAAGAAAAGCAAAAGAAAGAGATAAAAAGAGCTAGGAGCTTAATCAAAAGTAAAACCCTTTGAAGCTAATAAAAAAAAAAAAAGGGAATTGATCATGAAATTTAAAGGGTACGAAAAGGGTATAAACTAGGATGCATTTCACAAGAAAGGGTAGAATAACGAGAAGTAAACTTTGTATGCACAAATTGTTCCTTTTCTTAGATAGATTTTGCATTTGATAAAGCATTCCTATGTTTCGAGAGTGAGCCACCCAAAAAGAAAACAAGCCTCCTCCTTGCACTTACATATACTAGTGTTAAAGAACCCTTTTATTCCCAATCCAATTGGTCTTGATCACTTGCCCATTTGTGAGACTTCACTTGAAAAGATTAAATGAATGTGAGGGTTGGTTGAGATGAGAACTTGTAGGAGAGAGGCATTCTTGTTAAGGGAAAAGATTAGGAGTTGCGATAAGCCATGATTGAGTTAGAGCGAATTAAGAGTTCATTTTCGCGACATGCTATCATTGCTCATGATTATCATATCAAATGCTTTCTAAAGGTTTCGGTGTTGAGTCCCCATTTTCAAACCTCTCTTTCGGATTATCTTTCTTTGTTTGCTTGAGGACAAGCAAAAGGCAAGTCCGGGGGTGTTGATATGCATGTATTTTCATAGTTTTTAGTATGCATTTCTTTAGCATTTTGTGTATATAAGTTTGTTTAAAGGAGTGTTTCTTAAGTATTTTGTGTATATTGAGTCTTTTATAGTTTTAAGAGTCTAGGTTTGCATTTTGGACATTCTTCTGTGGTTTGTTCATGTATTTCAGGGATTCTGGAGCAGAGTGATGATGCACGAAGGTCAAGGATCGAAGAGGAGACAAAGAGCAGCTGGATCGGTCAACAACCGATCAGCATGACCGATCAACTTCACCCTGATCGGTCAGCAAACGATCCCGAAGGACGCACGGCAAAAATGAACGATAAGCGTGAGAGGCATAGCGATCGGTCAGCAACCGATCAGCATGACCGATCAAGATTGCAGCGATCGGTCAGCAACCGATCAGCATGACCGATCAAGATTGCAGCGATCGGTCAGCAACCGATCACCATGACCGATCGCCGACACCTTTTAGTGCGAGTGCTTTCTCTTTAAAGGCAACTTTTTCTATTGTATAACATATACGATTTTTTAGATCTAAGACTTTTTCTCTCTGCTTTATTCCTCTGGTTCTTCAGTTTTTCTTCATCTCTTTTCATCATTTGAACTTATGTTTTAAACCTTTTGTTGAATCTTTTTATAAAATCATCATTATGTCTTCATTCTCTATCTTTTCCATGGTTTACTTTTGTATTTTGAGCATGTGTGAGTAGTTGACTTTTGGGCTGTTGGTTTGGTAGTTCTAGGATGCTTTGATGGTTATTTGTGATGTTTGATGGTTGATTTATGTTTATGTTCATGTATAGAATGATTTTAATGCTTGAAATGAACTTGGAAAAGTGATTTCTCGATCTTTGACCGTTTCGAACCCGGAAGGAGTTTAGAAACGTTTTGAACTTTCTATGCTTGCTTTCCTTTATCTTTGCCAATGGAAATTGAGTTTTAAGATAGGATTGATGATAGAAATGAGTTGGTGTTTAATGTTTATAAATCATTCGGTTGCAATTGGGAAATTAGCTTAATCGATTGTTTTGTAAAAGAACTAGCATCATGGGAGTGAGCTAGTCTATTCTCTTAACTCATATCATAGCATTTTCATTGATTGACCATTCATTTCGTCATTTGTTAGGCCATCATTCATCCTTGTCGTTATGCCACGCCAATAGCCCATATTTCTCATATTTATCTAAAACCGATCATTTAGCTTATTGTGCTTTGTTTCACTTGTTTAATTGCAATCATTTGAAGTTCATGCTTGTTTGATTTGTTTTATTTGCTTAATTGAGTTTAGTTGAAGTTTACATTTAGTTGCTTTTCATTTTTATCGCATTTGCTCTGTTTTCGTTATTTGTTTCGTGAAAAAGAAAAACCCAAAAACGTTTTATCGCTTAGATTAAGTAGTGTCTTGTATTCTTAGTGTGTTGTTCTTGTTTCCCTGTGGATTCGATCCCCAAGTACTCAACGTACGAAAGGGTTATTTGATAGACCCGAAGCCTTAAAAACTCGCACTATCATCTACAAGCTATACACACCAACGATTAAAATTATTCAATGCATTAAACACCAAAAATACCGCAAATAAATCAACCATCTCAAGAAACACTCGATCTAGATCCACCAGAGATCATACGGCCTACAATCATGCAAACGCATCAAATAACTCAATCGCTTAGATAAGCTTACGGTCATGCACTCACCTTTAGCCACGCACGGAAATTCCCAAAAACTTCGCGGAATGAATAAACTTCAATCCCCCAACCGCGTGCCTAACAATAAACCAATAAGAACCTTAAAACACAAGAAACGAACACGGGAAACACCAGATCGATCGATCTTGGCTTAGATCGATCGATCCCAACTTGCGTAAACTCCTCAGATCGACCAAACATGGCTAGATCGATCGATTCTGGT